>CP136064.1:267800405-269014780 GCA_032622095.1 Siphonodentalium dalli | reverse complement strand
ATTTGGAAGTTTTATATACAAGTGCAGAAGTTTTATAATCTTACTAGTTCACTGGGTATCATTGATACATGTGGCTATTTCATAGATTTTGCTAATCTTACCAGTTCACTGGGTATCTTTGATACATGTGGCTATTTTCGTAGATTTTGCTAATCTTACCAGTTCACTGGGTATCTTTGATCCAGTTAGTATGGTATAAACCCAGTTGTGAACTCCTCGGAACATATGAGCACAGTGTTTCTTTAACCAGCGTTCAAAGTTTTCGTATGTAAGCTTTTCGTTGATTCCAAACTGCAAAAAGAAATAAAGACAGAGCGAGTTAACCCTTCCATGATGGGAGCTGCACTGGTGCAGCATTAAATATCCTGTGCCAGTGCATTCTCATATATATATGCTTCATATATATAGGGAGCTTCACATATATAAGGGCAGCCCTGGGAATTAGCCTAGGCAATAGGCAATGCCTAGGTAAAAGCAGAGGCAAAATCGGTTTGCCTAGGCAATAATATTTCCTAGGTAAAACAAGTTCATTGGGTTACTAAAATTGATTTGTGTATATCAGAAATAGAACCTCTTTAGCCAAAATGATTTCCTTAAATAACTCATTACATATATTGTCCTACAATTGTTTCCATGGCACTGGGCCACTAACTAGCTACCCGCTATAAGGACACTTATTTTGGAGATGTACATATATGTTGAAATAATGTTCCGCAAAATAACTAGGCAATTCTGGGCAATTCATGTTATTATTGAATCATATTGATTTGAGATGGCAATATTGTTGCAAAATTGCTTAGGTAAAATCTGTTTTTGCCTAGGCCGATTTCTTTCACCTAGGCAAATATATTGCCTAGGCAAATTTTCCTTAATTCCCAGGGCTGTAAGGGAATGCACTGGCTTACAAGGTCAAGGTAAACATTGTTAGGCCAAAGTAGAGAATGACCAGAGCAATAAAACAAACAAGTTGAGTGTGAGGTATTGATATTTCACTAGTTTCACATTGATGAAATTATTCTGTTTTCATCACACATCATTAACCCTTTACCCAACAAACCGGCCAAAACCGGCCAAATAAAGCTTCAACAGCCTAAAATATCTTCCGTCTGTCTCAATAGAACCATACAAATATGGATATCATTGGAACCGGCCCCTTGACCACATTGTGATAGTTACAGTTATGCCCTGTGCCAATGCATTCTCTTATATATGCGAGTCGACCATAGGTCGCCTCGCATGTATCAGAGAATGCATTGGCCTAAAAAAAATCTTTTTTTAACACTTTTTACCATTTTTCTTACATTCTTTAACAATTTTATAATTTTTAATGTGTTAAGCCAATGCATTCTCTTATATATGCGAGGCGACCTATGGTCGACTCGCATATATAAGAGAATGCATTGGCACAGGGCCGTTCTGTTGGGTAAAGGGTTAATTGTTATAATAACTACATTTTATATGAATAAACAGTTTTCCAGAGAGAATTCATATACATGTAAATGAAAGAATATTTACCATTGCAGTAGCCATAGATTCGAAGACGTTGTCATCTCGATCATGCTTGGTATATTGTATCTTTGACGCAGACAGAGTGAGGGCATAACAAATGTTTACCATCTGCAGACAATCTGAAAATGAATATATATGTTAAAATTTTTCCAAATACAAATTAATATAAAGCCATCCAAAATTAATAACCAGTATGTGTTTCTAAAGCAA
Source organism: Siphonodentalium dalli (assembly GCA_032622095.1). Taxonomy (NCBI): domain Eukaryota; kingdom Metazoa; phylum Mollusca; class Scaphopoda; order Gadilida; family Siphonodentaliidae; genus Siphonodentalium; species Siphonodentalium dalli. The sequence goes on along the minus strand of CP136064.1, from coordinate 269,013,061 downwards.
CACCACATTGATTTTTGACAGCCGCGTAGACCTTTTATATTAAAAAGCAATATATGCAAAATGACAATCATGGCCATTTTTTGCATCATCATGATTGGTTCAGAGTTGTGAAAAGATAATCATGAACAATCTTACTGGCCTCACTATCAGACATAGAGTAATAAAATTGACATTTAATACATGGCACTTGAGTCAGTCTATTCTAAATAGTAACCCTGTTGGGTGTCTGTTATTTAGTTGAATGTTACTTATCAGGCATCCCACAATCCAACCAAGTGATGATGATGAAGATAAATCATTACAGTGAGGATTGGTCAATGGATGATGGCTGTATATTCTTAACAAACATCTATAGTTCTATAGTTATCTTAATCCGAGATACGGCAGCCCCATTTCTCTAGTTATCTTAATCTGCAGCATATAGTTATCTTAATCCACTGCAGTGCCATTTATATAGTTATCTTAATCCGAGATATGGCAGCACCATTTCTCTAGTTATCTTAATCTGCAGCAGAACCATTTCTATAGTTATCTTAATCCACAGCAGCGACATTTCTATAGTTATCTTAATCCACAGCAACGACATTTCTATAGTTATCTTAATCTGAGATACCACAGCACCATTTCTCTAGTTATCTTAATCTGTAGTAGAACCATTTCTATAGTTATCTTAATCCACAGCAGCGCCATTTCTATAGTTATTTTAATCCGATTTACGGCCGCACATTTCTCTAGTTATCTTAATCTGTAGCAGAACCATTTCTCTAGTTATCTTAATTCACAGCAGCGCCATTTCTCTAGTTATCATAATTCACAGCAGCACCATTTCTCTAGTTATCTTAATCCACAGCAGCGCCATTTCTATAGTTATCTCAATCCAGAGCAGTGCCATTTCTATAGTTAACTCAATCCCAGATACGGCAGGTCTATTTCTATATCTTATCTGATCTTTATCTTAGTCAAAGCATATATGTGCATAAGAAGAAATAGAAAATACAGAAGACATTTTATGTTTTACCTTCTTTGGTCAGGTTATCTTTCCCTGCTGCAAAAAGCTTGAAGTAATATTTTTGCTGCTGAGTTTCATCGAACATTTTAATAATGTCTTTGCCTGCCGTAACAAATTCCTCTCTTGTGATGCGATCTTTGTTTCCATTGCCGCTAACCATTCGCTTGAACATCAGCTTACCAAATATGTTCAAGGGACCATGGAATACATTCTGAAACAAAAGACCAAATTCAATGTGGCATAATATCAATATTAGAAGCAGGGTTCACATTGTCGGTGACCAAATTGGTCAAAAATAGCCAAGTAATTTCAGAAATGGCTAAACAGCTGGCCAAAAGAATTTTTACCACCGCGGACCCTAATTTGAACTATGATATTAGAGGCCTGATCAAGACATAATAGAATGCATACCACACAATGATATTCATAAAACATAATCTTATGACAGAAGAGTGTAAGAGAAGATGAAAGTTACATACATAAAACATCAGATACTCGGGAACTTGAAAATAGAAATACTTTACTCTATTAGCCTCATGACGGTGGTGCAGCGGTGGTGCAGCATTAAAATTTCTGTGCCAGTGCAATCTCTTACCGGTATATATGCGAGTCTCCTATAAGGATGTTACTGTTTTAATAAAAGAAAAGTTATAACTCAATATTAATAATCCTGTCATTATTGGAAAGTACCACTATATGCAACTTACCTCAAAAGTTGAGCGACTGAGTTCACCTGGGTGTGAATTCCCATCATCTGCAGTCAGTTCCAATTTCTAAAATGAAACAAAAGATATGCATCGAAGATGCTGTGTCCAGTTATGGCATTATAAAATATGAGCTTGAGTCCAGTTATGGCCTTATAAAATGTGTGCTTGTGTCCAGTTATGGCCTTATAAAATATGTGCTTGAGTAATTATCACAAGCCAAGTTTGGTCAAAATCGGATAACGTTTTTGTTAAGAGTTGATCCTACATACCTCATGAAACCACCCAAAGAAAAATATAAGAGTCATAACTGCAGAAATTTGTTTATGATAAAACTGATTTTCAAACTCATCCAAAGCATTCAAGAATAAAATCCATCGATCAAATTTCAATAAAATTGAATAAAGATAATGGTGTTAACCTAATTACAACATGAAGCTGACATTCCGAAACTAATCTTAGAGCCATAACTCCTGAAAAAAAATTGGGCAAAACTGATTTTTGGAATTATCCATGAGAATCATGACATGGACATCATGACATGGACAGACTGACATATGGATGTACAGACAGTGGCGTAGGAGTGGGTACGGCCGGACGGTTTTGGCCGTACCAATATTCGCAGCTGTGAAGTTTTTTGTTGTTACACGCGTGGGAAAGGTGCGATTGCATGGCGATAGTCATAAAACACAGAATGTGAAACTTCTACGATGCCATGCTGCTTAATTTATAGTTCTTATCGAAGAAACGTCGTTGACTATATCATGTTATCCCTATCCGTCTTCGAAATTAAGGCCCCGGGCCATAAATTCCCAGCATGACATATAATATGTATCTCAAATTCCCTTTCCCCGCTTCTCCCATAATTTAATTTAACTTAATTTATTTATAGTGTAGGCCCTACTGCTCTTTTACTGTCTCAAGTTAGCAGATATGTGACTGTGTCAAGTTAGTATAAATGTCAAGATTAAGATAGAAGACATGTGTACCACATTGCGGCCATGATTCCTGGAACCACCATACATGTATGTCTCATCTATTATTCAAGCTCTATATATTCATTGGTATGATATATCTCTTCCATTCAGAAAAATTAATTATCCATCGTCGTTCCTGTATCGTGGAATTTTCTTTTGGAGGTGTAATTTTATCGTGGAAAACCGCTTTAAGTTTGGCAGAACATTGGTGATTAATTTGTACTGCAACATTGTTTGTCTTATTTGTGTGACACGTGCGTCGGGACATAATTCATTCAGATGCTATACAGTATACATGCATGGTTGTTATACCGGCGAGTATTGATGCGTGTTTCATTCTTTTCTCCCAGCATGTGTAATGTAACATTGGTTACGCCAAAATGCACCAGAAAGCGCCATTTCAATATTGAATATTAAAAAAATTCCCAATTTTGGAAGTGGGGAAGTCCCCCTTCCATACCATCCCCCTTCTCGGCGCTCCACGCGCGGCTATGGAATTATGCCTATGGGCCGTACGAATACTTATAACCTTCCTACGCCTCTGTGTACAGACATTCCCTGTCATTCATCAAACCATAGATCCAATTTGTTACACACAACTCTATGGGAGGCCAAATTCACATTTAATAGAATAAGCATAATACATTTATGCTTATGCTTAATGCTATTATGCCTAAGCGTAATTCAGAATTCCATTACGCTTAAATGTAATACCATTATGCCTACATGTAAGAGTAATGGAATTACACTGAAGTGTAATCCACCACTCTTAAGCGTTATATTCAAATTCCATCTCTCAAAACTCCCCTGAAGCTGAAATGGATGCAGCCAATTCTAAATAAATACCTCAAGAGAAAATATGTTAGGCTCCTGCAAGAATATTTACCTTAGTTGATACCACTATATGTAAGGTACAGTAAATAATCGACTCCTTAACCACAGCAGAATTACTCTAGAGTGCCTAATAAAAGTACAGGGTGGAATAATAGTACAGGTTGGAAAATGTTGCGTAACTGAATAATAGTACAGGGCGGAATAAACGTACAGACTGGAAATATTAGTACCATACATCCCCACAAAATGCACCATCTGACTGGTTTACTGATGCCATGTGACAGAAATAGTTTTGATGGATAGCCAGGTCTGTGAATCTGCAGTGTGCTGATACATGTAACTGTTTGTCAACAATCAGAGTTCATTTCTTTATGAATAACACAATTTACGATTGGTGAATTATTTCTTTTGGTTAATTTAATAAACGTACAGGGCCAAATAACGGTCATACAGGTGGGAATTTTATCTCGATTTTTATAATCGTACATGTATGTTTATTAGGCACTCAAGAGTATGGGTAATTTTTCAGAATTTAGTCGGAAATATGGCTTGTTGCCATTCATCGGGAAGCTCTCAGTGTAAAATTATACAGTAGAATACGAATGTATTGACCGTTCGTGCTTCCGTATTTCTTCTTCTCCTAATGGGAGTCCATGCAGTCACTTTGGGAAAAATATTTCTTGTAAATGGATGCCAGCGGTTTGGCACCTGTGTCCGACCTGATATCCGGTTCCATGTTTTGACTACTTTTCCTTTATTCCGTCGCATTCAGCGTTTTGTCATTACCAGAAAAAATACTTACTTCAAACAGTGTTATCAAACTTGCGTTGTGGATTTTAGACGATCCGCTAGATTCCCTGCGTATAGGCTCACTATCTGGCATATCGGGCTCAGAACGTCCGTTATTATTCCCCATATTCACAATTTCACAGACGCAAACGAGTGATAAACTAAAATATTTACACCGGAAGTGGTGATCTTTGAGACCAGACAGTTCTATTTTTATCCGTGACCCGATAAGTTGCCCCTGCACCCACAATCCCACATGATTTAAAATACCATAACTAACTACGTAATTTATTTTCTTCATTATTTCGTTACCGTACTTCAACTTGCATTCAGCATACATTAACACACACAAAAAGAAGCGAAAATAATAGACACAAGAGATGATGGCGTCCAATATGGTCGTCATTTTCCATAAATAAATGGAAACGGGCCAGCTCGTCCCAGGGGCAACTCGGCCACGAAAGCCGGGCCAGCTCGCCCCCTCCCCCACCCCCAACAAAACTCTCTGGACCGAGTTGGCCCCGGGATAAGCTGGCCCGACTTAATTACCGGTATGCACATGTAATATGTATGCGCAACTTTTAATTAGGCAGTTTAATGTTGATCGCCTGATTATCTTAGAGATATTGCTTTATTTGTGACGTGATGCTTTGTGCATGGATATTGAATAATATATTATTATGTATATATAGAGGATCTACAATTCGTCCCAATTGATAGGGAAATTTACAAAATGAGTCCAGTAAATGTGATCTGGACTGATCTTTGGCGAGGTCCAGACCTAATTTAGTGGACGTGTTTTGTAAATTTCGATATAAACTGGGGACGAGTTGTAGATTCTATTTATTACTTGATCCGAAACGTCCATAAAACATACTTAATTCAATAAATTCAACGTGAATCTAGCAGCGGTGTCTATAAGCTATGCCTGCAATGATGTTCGTGTAACCCGATGCAGCCCGCGTAGAGAGATAGTCACAGATAAATAAGACTCTTTGGCGTATTTTAGTCGTGGCGTAAATGTAATGAAACATTTGTTCAAACTAAATTAACATTAGACACAAACATTCGATTTATCGTACGTAGCGTACGGAGTACGTGTAAATAGACGACAAGCCGGAAGTCAAATGTCACGTTTGTGCAACAATACATTTGGGGTACACCTGGCACTATATGTCATGTTATATCATGGCCTTGTATATCATTATTATATAATGGGTTTAAACGTTTAATCAGTGGAATAAGGGCCGACTCATGGTATAAGGGCCGGCTCTGCGTCGAACGGTCATTTGTATTATATGGTTAGGTACATGCAAGCTACAGAGCGATAGTGGGGTATAGTCCCTCATAATTACATCAGGGAACGACCATAAATTGCTGGCTACTCATTGATTTACCAGAAATTATGTCATGGTGTTGTTCTCCCTTAACTCAAAATGTTAAAAACAGCTGCACGCGCGCGAACAACATGTGGTTGTATTGCAAATTGTACAAATTATTGTTTGCCGTCGCTATTGGAAAAGATCCATCTTTTGGTAATAACTGGTTCTTATCCGTTCCATCCATCTGTACTATTAGCTGCAAAAAACACTCCGTGTTTATTTTTCCCACATAGCTGCTTAACATCAATATATATATATTGATTGACGCTTGGTCTCTCGTGCATAATCACTGACCCATAGCTATAGCTAACGTGCTCAGATGTGGCTCACAAACAAAACTTTTTCGGTCCATTGTGTGGCAACACTACACCCAGTGGAATAATGGGTTATAAGCAGATATGCCTAATTATATTTTCTTCGCTAAATACAAATTTTCTCGCATTTCCTAGTCCTCAAGTTTCTAAAAAATCTGGTCACAATCGTCCGTTTAGTATACGGTAACTGATTGCTCGATCTAGTCCCAAATCATCCTTACAAAATGACAAATATATTTTTGACGTAAATTACGTCATGCATGCATGCACGAAAGCCCAACCGGTACTACAATAATAATTCTACTTCGTTGTGTTTTGAGTAGATGACTACTAGCATCCAAACCAACCAGAAATAATTAGTTGATAAGGAATATTGACTGTATGGCATGTGGAGCTGAACTTGAGTCATTATGACTAGCATTTGATTAGTCAGAATCTATATATGTTAGTGAATATGACTAAGATTTAAGCAGTGTGACTGATATTTAGTTAGGTACAAGCCCACTTAGAAACGTTTCTTATTCAAATTTTTGATTAGTCATTCCTACTAACGTTGTCTTTCTGCCTTTTTGACCAACATTTCCCAGTCATATTAATATCGCAAGCAAACGCGACTTTTGTTGAGTAATGATCATGTCAGTAAATAACCTACTAAAACTGTTATTGAGAGGATATCAGGATAATTAGCTGGCTTATAGCTGCCACCATTCGTTTAGACCAATAACTGCTGTATTAAAGGTACTCAAGCCGAGTCCATAGTCCCCATATAATCAGATTCCAACAACAACATTTTTAGAAATGCCGCTTCAGTTATCCGAATCGATTTTTAAATTGCCCAAAAATAATGCTAACCACTGTCAACTATAGTATAAAATTGCCCGAAACGTGTTATTTATCAACATGTTGTTCGACGAAATTTTGCCTTATTATCGACAGAAAACCTCTTGATTTTAGAGTTATCCATCTTCATCCGCAATACGATCCGAGACCGTCGGCTCGTAGACTGTCTACTGGGCCACTATTAATTCACGATCGATGGTGAAAAATAATAGATTTTTTAAAATCGTATAGCTTTGATGGGTGGGTTCCTCGACTCGAGTCAAATATTTTTTACCCCAGAATCCAAATAAATAGTAATTGAGGGGCGCTTAATCGGATTATGCATCTTTAAATGGTAGAAGATGACAAAAGATGTATCGGAACATCATCTCATCATTAAAGACTGGAATTTGCGAATAATATGGTTCACTTTCATGGAGCCCATATATAGACAATCCATGCAGAGTTGAACGATGTCAAATAGCAAACGTCACATTATGTTTTAAGTCTTTCAGTATATATATACCGTTATCGGACTAGACTCTTTTGGAAATTTGATTTCCCAATGTTTCTGATTCATTGATAAGGTCATTGGCTCTGAATTATACTATATCATCCGGCTCAGTATTCGAAATATTCGCATCTGATTTTTACCAAAACAAGTCACTATAATTTTGCTCGTTTGGGCATTTATAGTTAATTTATGGATAAACTTGTTGACTAATCAATCTTAGTCATGTTTGCCAATTAGGGTTGTTTACCAGTCCTCCTGCACATGCATGTGTGGTTCTGTCTATGTATCAACTTTGAGTTGAATGTCTATCATTAAAATGTACTTCATATATACGGTACACTTCCGTGAGTTTATAACATTAACCACCATGTATTAAGTTTCGCGAATTACGTCTGATCTCATAAAAGAAAACACTGTCGACGTGATGAAGCACTCAATCTTGTATGGGACTGTAACGTGAAGCACTTCACCTTGTGATTACTTAATGATTTATCGATACATTCAGCACATTAGACCGTGGTCATTACGCCAATTGAACCAGTCCCTCGATTCTACAGGGACTCGCATGTAACGCGACGTTCCGCTACCACACGCGCTGCCCTTATAATAATGCCTCTCCCTATACGCACCTGCTTGACGTCACATGTGCAAGGTAGTATACCTGATACGGTATACTATATATCACGTGACGTCAAAGCAAGTGCCTATATAGGAACGGCGCATGCATATATATGTACACGGCAGTACATTTGTATTAACCTGACCATTTTTGCGGCAAAAGACGCCTATATATATAGTGACTTGAACCCATTGGTCACATTGAAGCTTAATTGCATGGTCACTGTCGCGTGCCAACAGGGTGTGTCGTATACGCCCCCGCCTTTCATAAAAATGTTCAATATATATAGTTGGACATCTCAAGTCCGACAAAATATTAGTTGAAATTTTCACGCCAAAAAAAATAAAAAATTCGTTGAAAGTATTATCATAGTTTGATTTTCAAACCAGTAATTAGTGGGGAATTTGTTGTTTTATCCGAGGTCTAAAAAAAATAATGATTTTCTTTTCGGTAGGGGCGGGCGAGCGGAAATTATTATTATTATTTTGTTTTAAACATCCATTCATATGGAGTACAATAGCTCTTATGAAAATATTCCCATGCATCGCAGCACAACTGATTAACAGGACATGCACAATGGACACATTACTGTTGGCTCTGGTTTGAGCACGTCGTTCCATCGGGTGGTGATATGTAAATGATTGTCCCGTGTACACTCACGTGTGCATGATAAATAACCACACAGTTGGCATGCAACGATCCACGGGTTAATGGGTAAAAATTCTTCCATTTGGGGTGTAATTTGATAGACATTTCATGTGATGGTGTAATTAATAGAGTTATATCTCTCATCAGTGATCTTGATGGTGGAATACGTACACACAGCTGTGGTATGCATATGGGGTGGCGGTGGTGGTGTTGAATTATCAAAGTACCGTAAATTTCAGATATGGATGCGGTACGGTACGTGATATCTAGTGGTATCACTCACAAGGAGCTGGCCAATGTGGCCGGATAGATAAGATATTAAGATAAGGTAAGATCAGATCAGAATAATAATAATAAAATGCCGAAGATAAGCTAGACGACTGATCAGTGCTCACAGTTTTACTATATATATGATCGGAGATAGATTTTTTTCTTCTGTTTCTGCGTTTATTTTTTTTCTCTCCTGGTAGATACAATTAGTAGCCCTGGACGGAGATCTGGATTATAGGGGTGGGGTGCAGAAACATGTCACTATTTTTAGGCCCTAGCTGGATCCAATATAGCCTTAATTACCACATATTTTCCCTGTTGTTCAAAATTTTAGACTGAAATAACCAAAATGGAGAATTTTGTGGTAACTATATTGTCTGCCTCGTGGCCGGTAGCATATCAGGGGACCACAATGGAATTAAGCCTTCGAGTGCTTTTTGTGTTGTGCCATCCCCGATATCTAGCCGTACATGTAATCTACGAATTTTTTTTCTTCTTCTAAATTTCAGCCATCATACCATTGGTATTCACTTTGACTTCTTTACAGCCTCATTTTTGTTTCAAAATTTGCGATTTCTTATATAGCCTAACAACTGAAATTATGTTAAAAACTCCTTTTTATTTGCTTGTAATTTATTATATTTGTAACCTGTTAAAACAATATACGTGTATGTCTTTATATCAAAAATAAATCAATCAATCAATCAATCAGCAGGATTGTTTGAACAGTCCCTAGCCATTAATAGGCTTCTAGCTAAGTCAGTAGGCCCCTATATATAGGTCTACACGTGTGTCAGTTTGGAAAATTCCAACAGCTGGAACGGTTGAGGTACCAGTTGAACTTGGAGAAAATTGCCGATCCCGCTAAGTGCTACATGTATTTGCCTACCACAAAACATTGCATTGTATACATCAGTTGTGTCAAATTGAGCGCGCCGTATTTCTGATCACAATCCTTTGAAGTTGTTGTATTCTTAACGCGGTGGCGTTCACACGCCTGACATCATTAATATGCGAATAGTTATTACAGCCAAGCTGTCATAAACTATTCCGGGTCACTGTTATCTGACGTGACCATTTTTGGATATTGTACATGGCCAGCTTACTCATTGGTAATACGCATGCGCATCATTTACTTCCTTTGTTTGAGGAAGCGGCGTTGAAGCAGATCTCCGCCCTTAAACTCTGTTTCTACAGCTTTTGATGTGAATAAGGGATAACATTCAGCGGTAATAACACTAATTATTGACAGTGTTTTGATTTAACACATATTTCGGTTGGATAGCTAAGCCCTGGCTTGCCTTACAACTTCATTAGAGCGAGTTTTTAACTCCTGAAAATTACCGACTTTCGCCCACCAGTTTTCTTCCTTCGACAAAGTTTCGTTGTATTTTCTTGTAAATTAATCACATGTGCACAATTGAATATTTAAGTAAGAATCACATGCATACGTGTAAAAACTATATTTCAAAACGATTAGATCAACAACAATCACTACATCAGTACTATAGAAATGCAGTATGACTTGATTATTGGCATGAGTCACAGTGACAGTCGCTGATCAGTGAATGAGTGATGACTAGCACTAGCAGATGAGGTCGATGACCTAAGGTTTTATGTGACCCGTGTCGTCGTATCATTTCATGCACATATGAACCTATGAATTAGTTATTTGTTTTTGTTCAGTATCATCCACTCTTGACATCCTTCAAAATAACGACAAGTTTAATTGGAAGTATAGTAAGTAACTTATCGAAATGATACTAAAAGTAAAAGGAGTTCTGATTCAGTGATTGGTTCTACTGACATCTCACGTTTTCAGGAAATAGAAAGTCTATATGACAAGCAATCAGACCCACTATTTATGTGTGGGAACTTAGACTAGCATTTCCTGATTTGATCTAAAATTATGTCCTGAATTATTCATTGCGGAGCCTCTGCCTTTGATATTTACATTGTCAGGTCTGGCAATATGGCGCGAGCGATTTTATCGCTCGCGCGTCGCCCGCGCAATTTCAATTTGGCGTGGGCGATATATATCGCTCGCGCAACATTCACTACCCAACATACTTTTGCAGTCGTAATTTTGATGAGTTATCCGTTTGAAAACATATAAGGCAACGCGACATCGCATCTTTGAAGCAGGAGACACATGCATGATGCTATGTTAACAGTCGGCTACCATCGGTATATCTAATTAGGCCAAACCATGCTACACACCCGTCACCAGTGACAGACTGACGATTACATGACCTAACTGTGAAATTTGTATTGTGTTCACAGCACGATCCTAATAAAACAACACTAGCTCCTCTCACATGCCATAATCATGCAGTGTGAATCGGACCGTGTCGGTGACCAAGGTAACACACTCATTGGATCGCTTGCTACACACATCAAAGCATGCCGTGTTTTCATTGTTTTAAACATTCAGACTACAGGCTAAAGTTGAGTTCAAAATCAATTTCGATAACAAAATGGTACCACTACTAGTAATTTGTGTCATTGCTCCGATTGATTCAGATAATATATGAAATTAAGCCCTATATACGGACTACCTATTATTAATTTGAATACATTTGTTCTCAAAGTCTGTGTAGGCCTATACATACAACTATGTGACTTTTGGAAAATCTACTGTATGCAGCTATGCTTATTCTTATCTTAGTACGCCTGCACGTAGGCCTATGCGTGCATCCAGATTATTGACAGATCATGTATGGGTGAGTGGCGTGTTTGACGTTGTTATCCATTTATACAGTAACGTAACCCGTCATTTGATGCGTCATGATTGACGTTAGTTTTACATAGGACCGGTCGCATGTGTTGATGTGTTCAGTTGAATTAATTTATCATGGACACATTCAAAGGGAATCGCGTTAAAAACTTTTGACGTACACAAAGTGGAATACAGGAGGCCTGATCAACTATGAGTCGACCACATGCAATGGTTGTGAATATGTGACAAAAGTGTGGTGCAATGTGTGCGCTAAACACAGTACGCGTCTCAGATCTAATCTTCGCGGGAAGACGCTGAAGGACATCGATTGTTACATAATGGGGACAACGTTCGTAAAGAAATGCTCGGTCGATAGGCATTTATCTTCAAAAACGCACACTTTCGCTGTGAACTACGACCGGGATCTCGGGGCCGAATGTGCAGATGGAGTTATTACCCAGGAAAATGCAGAACCCGGCGGTGCTGAAGGTCCAGAAGGGAGTAGCAATATACCGGGGTCTTAACGCAACTACAGTCAAATCGCGAGTGGCTTCTGAAGTTTCATTGTGTTTCGCACAGAACAGAATTGGCTATAAAAGATAGCGTCAACAAGGAAGGCAAATTCGACGAGGTCTTGCAACTCCTAATGGCGCTATATAACTTCGGAAAGCAGAGTGGAAAGTTCAAGGCGAACTGCTAAGCTCTCGACGTTCAGGTTTATAACTTCCCGAAGACACAGGGGACTCGTTTTATATCGCATCAGTTAAGAGGAGTTGATAGTTTGCTGAAAAATTGGATGCCACTTCTGCAAGCTATTGAGAATTCAATTGCATCGCAGGCTTTCTCCAAAGTCAATGCCAAGTTGATCGGATTTCGCAACAAATTAAGAAATGTCGAACTCTTATCCACTTGCATTTTATATAGACAAATCGTGACATGTCTTTCGTCCTTATCCAAGCAATTCGAAAAGGAACTTGTTCTCGTATGCGATGTGGCGAAAGTTGTAAATCAGTGCTTTACCGACCTGGACGACATCCCAGCTGCCGGTGATATCAAGACCATTCTGGCACGCGCCATCATGACATTGAACATGATTTACATCGATGAACAAGGATCTGGAACATTAGAAGCCAAACTTCCAAAAGACGGACATACGCGACGAAAACTCAAAAATCGCGAATACACTACTCTAGAATATGACATAAAAAATCAAAAGGGTCGGAAAATTCCGAGTGGCGAGGAAAGATGTAAAGTTACGGATGCCATGGATGCTCACGAGTCATACAGCAATTGAAATCGAGATTCGAATATGAACTCAAAGATAACGAGTTTTATGCGGATATGCGTGTGGTGACCAATCCAGCATTGTGGGTATCTTTGAAAAAAGAGCTGGTGCATATGAACAATATCTGTGACGCGTTTGAAACCACTCTGACATCCGCCGAACCCCCACTGGATCGCGAGCGCATCGATAAGGAGTGGCGGGACTTGCGATTGATCGTCAACCGAGACTACAATGGTGTAAAGGCGCTTCCGATGTGGGAAAAGGTATTCAATTACCACCCAATGTCTGCTTAGTATTAGAGCTAATGTTGTGTATTGGCGTATCGAACAGCCATGTGGAACGCGGGTTTAGCATTATCACCGGCATGTTAACAAATCGACGACTCTCGTTGCATCACAGCACCATGGAAAACCTCCTCCTCATCAAAGGTAACAACCCTAGTTGGACTAATGCGGAGAGGGAGGAACTGATAACTATGGCGTTAGATGGGTTTATTGCCGGAGCAAAAAGACGCAAACTCAAAATGGAGAGTGCGACGGTGAATCAGTTACACTATCTACCACAAAAACGAAAACACTCCGGTTCTAGTAACAGCAGCTGCTCGCCAATGGCTTCCGAATCGGACAATGACAGTGACTCTAGCGATGTCTGCGATGATACGAGTGACAATAACAGTTTGAGTGACGAGGCGGCGGCGGTCTCCAATGATGATCCTTGAGACGCTTGACTCTTAAGATGTGTTGTTATTCAATATTGGAATTTCAAAATATTAAATTCTCAGTTATGTTCCATCAAGTTCACTGTATTGGTTTGTTTATTCTCCGACAATTAAGATGAGTATATTATTATATTTCTCATTAATACTGATTGTTGATTCTGGTTATGTCACTTGACTTAATGGTTAGACTAGTCACAACATGCTTGATATAATGATTGATTCTGGTTAGGTAACTTGGTCACTCAGGTATAAAGGAACAAACACAAACATATCATGTACATGTATGTACAATACATGCATGGCATAATGATTGATTCTGGTTAACTTACAATAATATCTTACCATGATGTCACCTCATTAGTCATACATGTATTATACAGTATAACAGCATGTAATATATGATATAAATATATTATAATGATTGATTGATTCTGGTTAACCATTAGGTCACTTGGATCAGGCATAAAGGAACAAACACAACAATACCATATATGCAAGACATGGTATAACATTTATAAAAGTACTTTATTAAACATTAATAAGTTATACAACATTCATTGATATTAAATTTCACAATTAATATATGATTATAAATTAATTAAATTTAAATATTATCACTTACCACATTGTAAGTTATATGCAATATGACATATGTCAGTTTACTTGTATTTCATATGTTACAACATAAATACCCCATAAAACAGAAATTGCCCCTGCAAAATATTTTAGCCCCTGCAAAGTATTTTGGCGAGGGCGATTTTTAGCCCCTGCAGATTTTTCATAAGGCCAGCACTGCATTGTTGACATATATGTGTTTAAATAAACTTAACCCCTTCGTTATTGAATAATAAATACTCATTTATGAGTAGTTCCCTCAGGAGCTGTCTGCTTATATTTCCTGAACATGCTACGAAATGAATAAGAGACCATTCCAATGTATTCTTTTGCAACTGGATATGATAATCTATTTAGTAATGAAAGTGTTAAATTGACTGCAAGATGTCTACTACTGCCTGAATGTCATAAATTGTATCCGTGCACAATTCTACAATTTTCGACAAGACACACATACAGACAATCGGTCGGACCACCAGAAAGTTAGGATCGCCAACTCTCAGGATGACAATATGCCACCAATAATCCTGATTGATGTAACAACAATGCTGACTCCATGCATGTCACGTCTTGTGCTTGCTGGTCACTCCATGCACACCAAGGCAGCTACCAGTTGATTTTGGACTTCCAATCTGGTCCAGCGCAGCCCTTATCAGGGCTCCCTATTGGGAGAGGTCAGGACACAACCAAATCAGCCCGGAAGAAGCGTCGAAAGAAAAAGACTCCATCCAGAAAAAAGAGACACAGAGTGATTGGCTGTGTGGAAAAAGAGGAAGTCGACTGATGTCACAGCAGGCAACACCTCCCACGTAGCCGAGATCGATAAGCCACTTGACATGGTAATGGAATCTCCATCACCACGGATAGATGCGGACACTTCCCACTTCACCCCGAGGACTCCGTAGTACAGTGAAACCTCTCCAGACTGGACCCTCTATAAACCGAATCCCTTTCCATTCCAAACAAATTGTCCGGTCCGGATTTCATACATTGAAGTGCATTCTCACTAAAAGTTATCTCTATAAACCGAAGCCTCTCTATTCCGAAAAATTTGACACATTTATTTTTAGTCCGTAAGTGAACAAATACATTAATTTTTACCTCCGAAATCCGAACGCGGAAAGCAATACCGACTGAACGCATGTGCGGTAGATTTGACATACTTGATGCTGAGCTCTGAAATTTTTGCTTTTGTGTAGACTGGATCTTTTATATTAGTTAAAATTTATGTTCTACAATAGACTACAATCGTGAGGTCTCATTTGTTGTGGTAGGTTGATTAAAACTGTATTGGTGACAATCACTACCATAATTATGTCACAAAAGATCCCTTTAATCCCAAAAGTTGTGTCCCTAGTGTCAGTCCAATTCACGGCAAATGTGTGAAAAAGTTAAAAAATATAATCACACCACATTGTTTTGACCGGTACTCTAAACACAAAGCAGGAAGCATGGAGCGTGACAAGTTATCATGACGTAACACTGATTACTGTTGGATACAGATTACACTGAGCGGGAATTCCATTGATGCATTGTACCATTGCTGAACTGGTAAATGTCATTTTGAATAGTGGTTGCTAATTATAAAATTAAATCACTTGAGTATGACTTCAGCTGTCAATTAGTGAATGGGGATTTTGTAAACACATTGTATCAGATAAACAATGGGTCTTTCCGGATATTAAATCGGAAGGTAGTTTACATAATTTGGAAATGCAGTTTTCTCATTTGTTATATTAGGTTTGCATCATTGGTTCAGTCATTTGGTGATAAAATAAGCACTTTGATAGCAATTTTATACCAACTAAGTAAGAGATCTATGCTCTAACTACCATGAATGCTGGATTTCCGACATTTTCCATGGTGTTTTTCTAATTCATTGTTGATTTTTTTTTTCCATTCGATTTAAGCATATATATTAACGGATATATGATCATTGAACCATATAGAGATAATTACATTTTTTGTTCTTATTAAACCTGATTATACCATGTTTATCTATTGTTATTTATATTTTATTTGGTACTTAATTGAATGAACTTAAATTATTCAAAAATAAGTTGGTTGTGCTTCGACAATGCTTTGTAATGATGGCAATACATTCTGATTGTATTGCGATTTTCTATAAACCGAATACCTCTCTAAACTGTACAGAAGGGTCGGTCCAAAGGGTGTTCGGTTTGGAGAGGTTTTACTGTACATCGAACCCACTGCATTCATGAGAAAATAAACAACGAGATTGTACGATCCGATTGCATCATGTGTGATGGTACTAATAGCTCTATCGTATTTGACAGAAACAGAAGTCGTGCAACTAAAATCGTACTGTGTGCATACACTGATCTTACATCGCAAGGGTCTGTGACAATTATCGTGCATTGCAACATGTATTGCTTCATGTGCGGCTCGCTTAAGGAATAACTACTTGTCAATGAGTATTTAGTATATGTACATGTAGAAAGGTTTAATAAAGGATTAATTCAGTAAGAATGAGAATAAGAATTACTACCTTGTGAGATCTGACGGTTTTATAAACTCAGTAAAACACTAACTATATTTATGAAGCAGCTTCCTATACCTTGAAGAGTTCAGCTTTTCAGTTTGTTATCTCATTTATTGCAGATGGCTTTTATGCGACAGAGCAAATTTCGTCATGTTTTTGGTAAAGCATTACGGCGAGATCAGTGCTACGATAACATTCGAATCACAGGAACCACGTGGGACTCTACATATTGTACCATTAATCCACAATTCCTGGCCATAATAACAGATTCGGCAGGAGGAGGTGCATTCATTGTTTTACCTTTATCAAAGGTGAGTAGTAAAATTTCATCCATATCAATGTGAATGAATGGAGTAATTATTTGTACTTGCTTTAGCCCTCAAAATTGGGAATAAATTGCCATGGCGATAGTTGGCGTAGTTACATCACTTTAGCATGGCTCTGCCACGGCACTTCCATAATACTCAAATGATTGTCATTTTCCCTCCATTTTATCACATCTCTCGCCGAGTCGGATTACAGGTACATGTATATGTGATGACGGGTCTTGCGACAAATTAATAACTGCCGCTAACCCAGCTGTGTTAAACTTTTATTGACAACATTTAAATGCATCAAAGACTCAAAGTCTCCCTTAAGATGAATAGTACAGCAACTGACAATGATACCCCTTGTCGTTTGCGATAGGATCCATTAGGTTAATGTTTAAAGATGTCGCGACTTATTGTAATTCCCGGGGAACCCCCATGCAACAGTTGTATCTGTGGGGTTTCCAATAGTAATACACCGTGCATGTCACATGCGTTTTCGGTTGTTTAATGCATGACATCTACATGTGTATTTATCGAATGTGAATTCGTCTCAACTTACTATTTCATCAAATTTGATGCTTTTATGAATTTTAATAATTAAAGCATTGCGCTGTTTGTAATCTATTATCTATATAAATAAAGGTGGAGAAAATAAGTCAGTGGAATTATTGTTATTTTCTCACAAACACCTGAAATATAACCACTGAAAGTTGCTTTCCTCATATCAGTGTATATTCTACAGATTTCTATGCCAAATTTATCATGGAAACAAAACCATGACTTGAAATACTAAATAGTCCAAAAACGTGCATCCTAATTTCTTGCAAACGAGTAGCAAGATTTGTTTTCAAACAGCTATTTGTCGTTGTCTCGCCATAAAATCCGAACCTGGGCTCTATAATACCTTCAATTATCACTGGTGACATATATGTGACCCGCCATATCAAATCCAGTCGTAAGTCGGGATTTTTTTTTACCCTGTGCCAATGCATTCTCTTATATATGCGAGTCGACCATAACAATTTTTTACAATTTTAATAATTTTTTCTTGTATTCTTTAACAATTTTATAATTTCACCCATACAGAGCCCCAGACAAACATGAGCGGACGACACTTTTCTATATGCTTCTATATATGTGTGGTGCTCCCTGCAGGGTAATGGATGTTTTTTATTTTATGTCCTAAAAATTGTAAGAAACATTTATTTAAAAAAAATTGTTAGGCCAATGCATTCTCTTATATATGCGAGGCGACCTATGGTCGACTCGCATATATAAGAGAATGCATTGGCACAGGGTAAAACAAATCCCGACTTACGACTGGATTTGATATGGCGTGTCACATATAGTAAATGTTGAAATTTGCATGGCTGTGTTGTTTATAACTCCATAAAACATTTTCTGGTGACTGGATGTTTGTCTCTCAGTATAGTAATACTCCACATCAAATTACGGTACAATGAAAATGCATTCAAATATTTACTTCTGTTTATTCACAGTAATATCTAAATATAAAGACACAAATGTTTGTTGGAAATGGTCTTCTTCAGCCAAAAACAAGTTATACTGCAGGGCTTATATTTCGTCCCACTTAACGAGAATCCAAGCCCACCTTTATGGTCCCAGGATCAGATGGAGCCACCATCCCACAAGAGAGTTGCGTCTTTATTTGTAGGGAAACCATGAAGTCCCTCTGGACTGGAATCAATGTTGCTTTAACTGAAGATATATCTCTTAAAGTTGGAGACGTGTGCAAAACTCTCCTTTCTCCTTTATATCATCCAGAATTTAAAACAGCATTTTGAGTCAACGACTTTATGGCCAAAAGATATGTCGCTCAATAGGTATACATTTTTTCATCAACAGTAATAATAATTTGGAAGGTACTAAAAAAAATTCAGGGATATTTGTTGGTCTTCGTTAATGCAATGCTCACAGTGTAGAACAAGAAAATATAAATATTTTTATGACAATGACATGCCAGAATAAAATAATCTTTTTGTCTGCATAAGCAAATGTTCGCTTATATTCAACAGACCGTTAGATTTCGAGGTTTATTATTTTCTTTACAGGTTGGTAGAGTGGACAGAGAACATCCCCTGGTATGTGGCCACAAAGCAGCTGTCCTTGACATACAGTGGTGCTTGCATAATGACCATGTGATAGCCAGTGCCTCAGAAGACTGCACCGTAAAAGTGTGGGAAATACCTGAGGATGGCCTAACACAAAATTTAGAAGAGCCACTTGTGAATCTACAGGGTCATCAACGAAGGGTCGGGCTGGTTGTGTGGCACCCTACTGCTAACAGCATTCTACTAAGTGCAGGTTAGTATGGCTAAATTGGTCACTCTCACTTGTTTTTAGGTCAACTTGATGAACTCAAGTTTCCACTATAATGACCCAATAGAATTCAGATTAAAAATATTTCCAGCCATTTTCCAGTCTATGTGGCAATATGAGCCATTATCACTCATATGACACCCAGGGTTCGCGCTTCCGCTTGCCAAATTTGACAATTGCAAAAACTATTTTCATTTGGCAAAAATTTTGGCAAGTGAGTTTTTAATTATGGGATGTGAACTATCTAATCATAAAACATTAACGTGGGTTATTCGTTACGTGTGCCGAATTACAGACAATACAATGGGAAACCAAAACAAGAAATCTATCAATTTACATGTAGTGCAGTCAGCAGTGTTATGTCGACAGTTATATGTAATCTTCTTTAGTTTTCACAAAACGGTAATCCCATCTTTCTGTCATAATCAAACTTAATCAAACAGCTAATTGACCGTGGTTAAATGTGAGTCGGGGGAAAAAAAGTGGTGTTCTGTAAATTTTTCATTGAGGCTGTTGTAAGTACTTTGTAACATGATACTTGATAGTCCAAAACATATAAATCATTGATTCAAAACAAGCAGAAATATTTTCGTTAACATAAACAGGCTGTTCCTGCATGAGTACAAATGCCACGCACTCCCCTTGAAGATTCTCAGAAAGTTGAATCAAATAGGAGGGTCAGTAAGTCAAGTAAGCCAACAAGGGTTCATGTCTTCAATAAATACCCATTAATCTCAAATCAGTCCTTGAATCATGCAAATGTCAATCCGAAGAGTGACAATCACTTATCTACAGACAGACGTCTCTCACACACAATTGCATTGAAGTTGCCAAAGCCCACATGCTACCCGGACTGCCACAGTCTGAATATTACTCAGTGACAGTCAGTGTGGCATTGAGGTCACAATGTTGCAATATCTTACAGCACATCTGCTTTGATACACTGTGTATCTAGGTGAGCCATCTGAGTGTTTATTCTTATGAAACTGATAACAGGTCACCAGCAGCTGATTTCTTATCAAGTGGATGCGATGTAATCATGGTGACATTTTTGAAGAAATCTATATGTCCATTAGGTGAACAGTACTTGATAAAAATTTTAGCGAAATACTGTTTGTGGGTATAATGCGGCACAATGCTGGTAGTTTACAGTGGACCAGCTTACAGCCATATTAAATATTCTGTATTTTGCTGTATATTGCAAAAATAAACCAATGGGTGTGCAATAAATAGAGGATCAACGAGTCCCCAGTTTATAGCGGAATTTACAAAACGAGTCCAATATATTAGGTCTGGACCGAGCCTTTGGTGACGTCTGTCCAGACGTAATTTACTGGATGAGTTTTGTAATTTCTGTTATAAACTGGGGACGAGTTGCAGATTCTATTTATTGCATGATCCAAAACCTCGAAAAACATACTTAAATCAACAAATGGGACGCGAAACTAACAGCGGATTCTATAAGGCATGCGATGACGTTTCACGCAACTATGCATTGTTTGCCCGCATAATGAAATAGTCACAGAGAAATAAAGACTCTTTGATGTATTTAATGGCGTATATTTATTGACATAACTTTTCAAACTCTTCATTCATCATAGTTTGTTGGAAAAATATTGGAAGCCATAGTATTTTGAGATGTAACGTACGGAATGTAAACAGACGACAAACCGGAAGTCAAGGTCACCTGGCACTATTTCCTGTTATTAAACAAACGTTTAATATCACTATTTATCACATAATTAACCCACAACATCAGCTTCATAATTATTTGTAAGACACATGTGTAATATTAGCCTGTGCGATGAGTCACACCATTATTTAAATGACTTGCGATTTCTGAAGTTTGTTATTGTTGTTTTCGATGAATACTTCGCGTTGCTTCACGTTTATTTGATCATGTGATAAAAGGTATCTCAAACTCGTTCTATTTTATACGTAATTTATCAACCTCATCCACTAAATTCTATTTGAGCCTCGGTAAACCTTGGCTCAAATCGAATTTAGTGAACTCGGTTGATAAATTCTGTATAAAATAGAAACTCATGTGAGATCCTCTATTTATAGAATGGGTTTATTGAATGGAATAAGGGTAGGATTATGTAATAAATAGATAGAATCACACAAGTGTGGGAACTGGTTAACGATATTGAACGAGTTTGTTGTGACGTGATGGTAAAACGAGAACATGGCATGACAAACGAGTGCAATAACGTTAACATGATAAACAACTGTGTTGATCTATGTTTATTGCACAATCTGAAGATTGTAGCTTGTAATATACTGAAACTTAGGTAAAATGAGAACATGGCATTACAAACCAGTGCAAAAACGTTAACATGTTCACACAACTGTGTTCTATGTTTTATGGCACAATCTGAAGATTGTAGCTTGTAATATATTTTCTTTTATATAATTGAACAAACATGTGCTTTATGTAGACTATACCTCATAATTTAGTGAATACATTTTCTGTTAATGTTGACGTTACCAATGACATAATCGTTTTGTATTGTTGAAGGACAATACAAATATTTCTATTGAACATTTTTGAAATCTTCTGTATATTGTGTATTGCGCAAAAATAAACCAATTGGTGCAGGGGGGGGGTCGCGGAAAAAATTTACATATATAGGGCGAAAAAAATGTTTTTGCCCCACTCGGGGACCCACCACCCCTCTACCTGCAATTTTTATCTTTTTTTTTCGCCCAATTTTTGGGACCCACCCTGACCCACCCCCAAAATCTTACAAAAAACATAAAATATAAACCAAATCATAGCCTAGCAAAGAATTGTTCCGTTTCTTATTATTTAATACTATTCCCAGCATTTTAATAAACCTCTAAACTGCTCTAAAGGGAGATAATTCTATTAGTATAAAATGTGGAAATGCTGAATGCATGCACTTAAAAACATTGGGCATAATGCCATAAAACATAATAATTATGAGGTAATACATGTCCTGATATCCTCAATAACTCCATATTCTTTTATATAACAATAGTATAAGATGTTTTAGAGCCAAGGCCCAATAGTAATACTGTAGTAATAGGGGTAGAACAAATTTCATCTCCCCTATTTCTGTGATATATATCTGCACATGGGTATGATGGGACCCAAGGAAAGTCACACTCACAGCAGCTCAGTCTAAATACATGTATGTATGTATGTCATGTTGGTGTGCAGATTGACATATACCAATATTAGTGAAGAATTGGTAGTATTATTAACTTATTATCAGAGTATAAAGTTTAGTTTAAAGCCAGCGGAGATATCCAAGCCACGGTCACCTTGTACAAACCGTCCGTATACATGTGGGTGCCCCCTGTGCAATGTGGTTTACTGGACGTATCACATGGAAACCCATTATAAGAACAAGCATCCTGGATCAGACTGTCCAGATGAGATATGTGACTCTGAGAAAGTTCGCATGAAGAGAGTTGCATAGATTACCTGTGCAGTTTGATCCAGGTTAGTATGATTTATAATTAGTTTTAAGAACAAAGTTCATATTAGTCATGTTTAGATTCTAGCTTTATGTTGCATATGGAATAAGTTGAGACTTTAATACCAAAAGCTACTTTTATAGTTACATTGCTCTATCCTGCTATATCCTAAATTGAATATCAAAGCAACCAATAATGAACAAGCAACTAATAATTACAATACCATATGTATTGGCAGTCAAATAACTGGAACTCCAGATATACTACCTTACTACATGTATCTGTACAGTACGTAACTGCTTAGACTTGTGAATAATAACTGTGGTTGAATTAATATCACAAAAGGCTAAGCTTTCATATTGTTATCCAAATAGTATGAACTTTTTGTATGAGTTATTTTGTTTTATAGTTTTAAACCAGTGGAATATAGTGGAATTGTTATTTTTGTTTGTATCATCAAGTTTATCTTGATAACAAATAATATCCATTATGTTGATTAAGAACAGAAGATGGTAATCATTTAATAATTATGCTTATATGCTAGCATTGTCGACTGATCGTGTCTGAGCATATAATTATGTTATAACAGTAAACAAATTTGTCAAAAGTAATTGCAAAATTCATCACAGAATTCATCAATATAAACTCAGCTTTATATTTTGTTCAAACCCTTAAAGGGATACACATGTGTATATATATATAGCTATAACATACACTTTGACATCCAATTGAAAGGCTATCTTGGATATGCATATTATAAATGTTTGTTCTTGTGTTTTAATGTTTGTTATATGATTTGTTTATATATATATAATATATCTTTCATCCGTCGAAATCTGGTACATTAATTTTGACATACATCAGCATACATACACCCCTAAATGGTAGTTAGTTCTGGTTAGTATGTTTTAAATAGCCTAGTGTGTCATATGGTTGATATTAACAGATTACATGAGCACAAAAACAGTGATTTTAAGTGGAGGAAAAAATTGCATTTTTGGTCATTTACGCATTTTTTCCGGGTCCAAATGACCCACCCACCCCCGCCCTATATATGGAATTTTTATGCGCGACCCCCCCCCTGATTGGTGTGCAATAAATGTTGGTATATCATCCAAGAAATTTTAGAAAAACTGATTTACTTGGTATGACAAGCTTGGGCAATTTGTTTTATAATTAAAGACATATTATGGACTTGTTCGGATATATGAAACTGATAAGTTAGCATTCAGCACTGTGTCAACTGTGGAATGTAGCATTTTAGTAACATCGCCGAAAATTTCAAGCAAATCGATCGTACCACTCCATAGAAATCATCGTCTGAACTACCCTCAATTGTAAATATTTACTTCTCGATTCGGGGCGCAACTATCTGCGATAAAGTAAAGGACATGATTTCACCTTTGACAATCACTGCAATTAATTAATATATAAGAATGATGATGTGTGTTGCCAATTTGGATATAATATTTGTAAAAATAACTACTTTGAGCAAAATTATTCTCCAATTCTATTTCACCCCCCTACAGAGTGTTTCACATAAGGATTAACTGTCATGTGGACTGTTTTTATGGAGATGTAACGGTGAGGTAAGTGGACATAACTTGTGTAAAACCCGAAGGGTTTTACATACAAGTTATGACCACTTACCTCACCGTTACATCTCCATAAAAATAATCCACATGACAGTTAATCCTTATATTTATTTACATTTAGCGAGAAAGCCACTTTTGTAAATATAATTAAATCGAAAAGTGTATCGTGACAAGATCAGCCCAAAATACCCAATAGCACCCTTGCCAAAAGTTAATAAGAACAATTTATCTTCATATTGAAACCCGATGATGTATTAAGTCAATCCTGCGCGAGTCCAAATGCGCCCAAAACATTACGCGTTCGTCTTTCCAAACCTAATGACGTATCGATGGTGTTATTAGCTTGGTGTTATGAGGCGTTGCGCATTCACCGAGAAATAACTGCAACTAGCCACGTGGGCGCCAACCAATCAGAATGCTGGATTTAGTGATGACAACACTTAGTGTGTAAATATATCACTTTAACAATTTTATTAAATAAACATTTCCATGCTCGTAAGTAATTTGCATGAAGTCATATGTAATTTCCTTTCCTACATCTTTATTCCTGTGTCATCACTCAATTTCCTATAAAATGTTCTTTGTAGGGTCAGATAATATGGTTATCATATGGAATGTAGGGACTTGTGAGGCCTTAACAAAAATACATGCTCCAGATCAGGTGTTTTCAGCAGCATTCAGTTACAATGGTAGCAAATTAGTCCTCACATGCAAGAAAAGGATATTAGTTGTGAATCCTAGAAGCGGAGAAACTCTTCAGGTTAGAAAACACATATTTACATTATATTTAGCGCTGTTTTCCATGAACACCTACATGTGTATTCTCCTGTTATGAGTTTTCTTAATTTGACCCATTGATCCTTAAGAATGTAACTTTTTGTATTAGATTGTCTGCATCATAAACGTTATGTGAAATTGTCACATGCATAAAAGGCATTATGTATATTAAGATGTTGGCTCTAACCAGATAACACTTTCATAATGAAGTTACCCCAGACCGCAAGCATGGGCGAATCACAAATCAGCATTAAACTGAATTGTGATTCACCCCTACATGCAGCAAACTTGGAAATCACTGAACAACGCCACCTGTGCATGTCAGATGATGGAGATTCAATGTCCTCCTTTTGGTTAACTTTCTTCTTGATCCATATGGCTGAACATTGGCATGCCTTATTTTTGTAAAGAACTTCTTTCCTACAGGTTCAGAGTCAAATAATTGGGGATCTGGGTCCTCTAAAGTAATGCCCTAAGTAATCGACCCATTAACCACAGCAGAATTATGGGTAACTTTTCAGGATTTAGTTGGAAATATGGCTTGTTGCCATTCATCGGAAAGCTCTCGGGGAGAGCTTTTCCGATGAATGGCAACAAGTCATATTTCTGACTAAATCCTGAAAAGTTACCCGTAATTCTGCTGTGGTTAAGGGGTCGATTACTTAGGGCATTACTGTAAATAAATCTTTATCAAATGATCCAGCACGGAACTTTGTTAGTTTTTACTCCGTTCACTGTAGAAAATCCCCTATCCACTTTAGCACTGATGTCACGGAATCCCCATTCTCTGTAAATAAACCAGGGGGCATCAACGAAGTTGTTATCTATAAATAGCATGACCTCACCTGGTATTTGAGGTGATTAACTTTATGTCAGTGCAGGATAGCGGTAAATGAATATTACCTTGCCTCATGATTCACACACTTCAGAATTAATAAATTTGAGCAACAATATAACAATTTGATACGGTAATTGCAAATTACTTTTGAAACTTGGATCGCAACACAACATTTTTGTTTTGCAAATTGCAATGCTAAACTGGACAAATGAGCCCTGTATAGTCGTTGAATTTATTATCTGAACATTTACTGAGGGAACTACTCGTCAATGAATATTTAGTATAGAAAGGGTTAAACCTCACTTTCTTTACTTCTAGGAAGGACAATCGCATCAAGGTGCTAAACCCGCACAGGCTTTATATCTGAAAAACGATCAAATTTTTTCAACTGGATTCTCAAGAATGAGTGAACGGCAATATGCTTTGTGGAATGACGTGAGTACTGTTTGGTATATACTCAATTTAGTTTAGTGGAAAAATATCAACTATGACTATACATGGGATATTGTTGAGAGTGTTATGAATTCAGTTGTTTTTATAATATAACTCTCTGTGTGGCATTCTTGTAATGAAAATGACATTATATAACCATTCAATTAAGCAGAAAGACAGTAGTGAAAGCAAGATTCTGGGGAATCATATCAGGTACCTCTGCATTATTTACGTAAGGTTACAGAAAATAGTTCCCAAATAAATAACTTTTACGTTGTTTCCTGGAGAAGGGGACAGAACTCACTCAACACCAGGTTCCATTTTGGGCATATTTATTGCCAACAAACATAATAAATTCATAATGACTGATTTAACAATAAACTGGTTCACAAATATGATTGCACAAATACATGTACATATATACAAACATGCTAGTAAATATGTAGCTCAACTATCAATATATGTAATATGTCCGGGCATAGTGGATGTATACCGCCACACTGTAAGCGAAATAGACTTCATGCACGCGAACTATACTCTGAGATCAACTATGAGAATAAACAACCCTTCATCGGTCGTGCAAACCGCTCAGGAAAAACCGGATGCATCTTTTGGTGGCTATATATTTCAATATGACTTCTTTTGGTGGCTCCCGGAAACCTGCATCCGATACTCGACTACATGTACATAATACTCTGTAGCAGTGCTTTCAACCGGCATCAAGATCAAGAACGTCAGTCGTTCAATGCTTATTCCCATGATTACCGTTTGATGTGATAAATCAACCATTGTTTGCATTGTTCTTTTGAAAATATTATGTTCCATATACAAATTATGAACTTGTGTTTTGGAAGATTAATAATTGGGCGGCTGGGCGGGAAAATTAAAAGATTTCTATAAACTGTCTGATTGACGCTTTAGGCTTAAAACAAAGGAACTGAATCTTGGAGTCGAAAAGACGCTATTGGCATTGACCCCGATGATCCGCGGTATATGATTGGCTGGCAGCCTACTCCTTTTCGGCGAGAAATGATACGCGGTATTTGATTGGCTGGCGGCAGTCTTCACTTTCCGAAGCGTAATTTTGATTGGCTGACACTCTAAACGTAAACAATTCTTCCCAGCTGACGGGCTACTATTGAAAAATACGGTTCCAGTGATATTTTACCGGCATGAATGAACATGACTATCTATAGCTCCTGATATACTATAAAAGGAATCTGAAGTACCCAGTGCCATTATATCACCCTTATCCATCCACAATGTAAAAGCTTTTACAAGTAAAATTACCTTTTAAATGTTTTATATTCATAAAGATATTTGTTCATGAATAAAACGGTAAATTATGTGTTAAATATTGACCTATTTTATGAACACGTAGCTCCAAAATCACAAAGTGTTGCGGGCACTGTGCGAAATAAGATGGATAAAAAATCTCTGTTTAATGTTATATGGTATTTAGATGACATTATATCTGGCCATCATATCGGTCGGCGTTTTGAAGCAACGTTGCGTTAATGCTAGAACTGCATTGATCGATCACACGACTGTTCCAACATTGTCAAGGGAGACACTTATTTTAAGAACATGTGTATCTATACTAAATCTATTTCTACTTTCTGGTTTTGTTCTCAAGGTTGTGAACTGTTTTCTTCTCATTTCAGAAAGACCTGAGTTCACCTATAACAATGGAAGAAATAGACAACAATAATGCTATTTTGTTCCCCTTCTACGATGCAGATACTAATATGATTTATCTCTGTGGCAAGGTGAGTTGTTTCTTCTCATTCATTTATATATACCGACTATCAAGAATCTTCGAGTGAATACCAAAAAATATCATGAGTGGGTGTATGAAATTAGTATTCATCATTTAAAGCTACACGATCTGGAATTAATCCTTTCTCTAGTATATACTCATTGATGAGTTGTTCCCTTAAGAATTGTTCAGATGATAAATTATTATCTAATCATTTCCCACCAATGAATATGAATTCTTCTGCACTTGTATAATCATTTCGTCTGGCTATCATCTGCTCATATATCCTTAACATCCCTCCAAATGAATAATACACCATTCCAAGGTATACTTTTCCATCTGGGTGGGAGAATCCATTTAGTCTGCAAGGGAATCATTTTGGAGTTTTAAGTATGAGCAAGTGGTCTTATCCCTTTCATGGCGGAGCTGCGCTGGGGCAGCATTAAAGATCCTGTGCCTCTGTATTTTGTACCTTACAAGGTCAAGGTAAATATTGTTAGGCCAATATATTTTCTTATAAATGTGAGGCTCCCTGTGTGAGACTTGCATATATAAGAGAATGCATTTGCACTGTGTTTTCACAAAATTTCAGGAAGCTCCAGTCATGGAAGGGTTAAAATGTCCTATTCAACCCATTCATACATTATTACTACTTCAGCAAATTGTTTGTTGTGCAAACATGCTACGTACATTACTTTCCAACTGCATCTCTGCAGTGAAGTTGTGGTGTAGTTGCCATTCAAATGTGGCAGCAACATTGAAAGCACAACCAAAGTGAATTTTTTTGTTGAGACATGGAGTCCTGAGAATACTAACCAATTGATAAAGATAAGGCCAAAAAAAAAAAGGTTATGGTTCTCAGGCCCCACCGCATTGAATAAAAAGAGCCGCATTAGGCCTTTTTATTGCAATGCCTGATGTTATGACAAAAAAACTTACGAAAAAATAAATTTTTATTTTATTTATTTATTTATTTTAATATTTTTTTTATTTTATAAATATGTCGATAGTAGATATGTGTTGAATATTAGAGTGCATTTTGAGCTCTAACATGTAATGTGTTAAAAAGTGACTTGCAGGCTTACAAAATGAAGTAAATGACTACAATTAAGAAAATGATTAGCTGATCCTCATGCTCTTCTTACAATTAGTCATTGTTAACTAACTTACACTAATTGTAACTCCATACAATTGAAAGGCACAGGATTAAATTCAGGATCACATATTATAATGGGGAGGTATAAGTTTTTAGACAACAATAACAGTAGTTAATGTCAGGGGCATTATATAATGTTAGGTAATCCCAGTCATACACTGGTAGTACAATGTCATTTTTATATAAGATTAAATGAGTTTATATGCATAAGAGTTCCCTCTACATTTCTGGTTATTACTAGACAGAGGAAGGTATCTTTGTCCATGCTTACTATGTGCAGAAAAATAAAAAATAAAAATAAAACCCTCCCTCCCTCATTGATTTGAGAAAGAAAATTGACCGAGAACCAACACTCTTTTTTTTTGGGCCTAATTCAATCTTTATAAAACAGTATTACTCATATTAATATTTATCTTGCAGGGTGACAGTTTGATACGATATTACGAAGTGACAGACCAGGAACCATATGTGCACTATCTAAGTTTGTTTCAATCAAACACACCTCAGCGAGGTATAGGTTTTATGCCAAAGCGAGGGCTTGATGTGATGCACTGTGAAATTGCGAGGTGAGTGTTAATAAAGATGGTAACGTAGTGACTGAAATTTCATGTATTGGACAGAAATCCGTGAATTGTTTTGGGACCGAAAAATTCTCAGGAAAACTTGGTTTCTTTCTCACAAATTTAGTTTTTCATTAAAATAATTTCCAGGTAGTTGTCAGTTGTGATGATCATTCTTGCTGGCAAAGCAAAAGAATAAAAGGAATTTCCAAAAGCAAAATAATTCAACAAACTAAAAGTGATGTGAAACAGTCTGGGAGGGTGATCAAATAGAACTGGAGAACAATCTTGTTCAAAGTAGTTATTTTTACAATATTATATCCAAATGGACAACAAACACCGTCATTCTTATATATTAATTAAATACAGTGACTCTTGATCGAGAAATCGTTTCGTTAGTTTATCACCGATAGATGCATCCTCAATCGAGTAGTAAATATTTACAATTGGACGTAGTTCTGACGATGTTTTCTATGGAGTGGGACGGTCATTTTTATTTAAATTTTCGGCGATGTTAGTAGAATGTTACAGTTGCCATAGCGCCTTGATACTAATGTATCAGTTTCATGCACCCGAACAAGTACATAATTGTCTTTAAATGTGCACTGACACACTATATCCAGCATTGTTCTTCATAGGTTATTTCTCTCATTTCAGGGTGTTCAAATTGCATAATCAAGGGCTTTGTGAAGTCATTCCATTCACAGTACCCAGAAAAGTATGTATATATTTCAGCAGTCAATTTGGATTTCAAATTTGAATCCATCGTCACACCCTCCAGGCCACATTTATTGGAGGAGAAATGTTTCGAAAATTTACATGCATGTTTAGGATCACCTCTAGATGGGAGTATCAAATTTTAGCGATGAAAAACATGGCCACAGGCAGCCATCTTGAATTTTTCTCTTTGGATGACTAAATCCTACAGGCCACATCCCTCATCCGATCATCACCAAACAGGGCTTATATTTCGGCGAGAATCCAAATCTAGATTCTCGTAAATATTCTCTCAAATTACCCTGGATTCTCGCGAAAAAGTATGTTTGGATTCTCGCAAAATCAGATGAAATATACGCCATGCCAAACTTCAATCAGATCTTTGGGGTGACCTCTAGATTGGATCCATCAATTATTCCCGAAATTTGTTAAAAAACATGGCTGCCAGCGACCGTCTTGGATTTTACTATTTGCCTGACTAAATCCCTCGGCAGATCTTACAAGCCACATCCCTCTTTCAATTGTCACCAATTTTCAAATGGATCTTTGGGGTGTCCTCTAGATTGGAGCCATCGATTATTTCTGAAATTCGTTATAAAACATGACTGCCAACCTGTGCCAACAGCCATTTTGGATTTCAAATTTGAATCCATCTGCAAACCCTCCACCCCAAATTTATTGGTGAAATGTTTCAAATGAAAATAATTTCATCTACACAATACAAGACCTTTACTGGAACTTTTTGGCTTTCCTGCTTCTTTATCGTTCTACTCATTGCTCAGCAAAAAATAAACTCCGTCCGAAGTTGAGCTACAGTGAGTTTCATTAACACTTTCATATTTCAAAATGGTCAGGCATGCAGGTTTTTGTCCCTTAAAATTTGTATTTTCAGTGGACTATAGAAATGACCTCTGTCTGTTCAAATGTCAGAGCATTCGTGTGTCTGTCACACATTATGGGCACGTTCAATGTGTAATCAGCTCCCCCCACAGTTTCGAAGAGATTTGAAACTTTAGGATATTATTACCAATATATTGCTGTTATACTGGTTATACAGAGTTATTTCCTTTCTTGATTTTGGGTACCTTCATTGTGTAATAAATTCCTCCCATAGATTCAAATGTAGAGAATTTAAAATTCAGGATATTGGTGCCCATATATTGCATATGTGCAACATGTTTATCGACAACAGAAAAAAAGGCAACCTCTTGAGAAAAGATTTTTTTTCTGAGGACATGTGGTCAGCGACCTTTTATTATATTTATTTTTCACTGACAAAATTACCTGGCAGGCACGTTTTTATTTATACATCCAAATTTCTCAGCTGGCAGTTTTTTTTAGCTCAAATTGACATGTCAAGTTTGAGCTATTGCCATTCATCATCCATCATAAATTTCCTAGTTTTGGGACACCCTACTGACCACATCCCTCATCCGATCAACAAACTTTATATGGATCTTTGGGGGTGACCTCCAGATGGGAGCCATCGATTATTTCTGAAATATGTTAAAAACATGGCTGCCAGCGGCCATCTTGGATTGGATTAAATCCATCAGCACACCCTGCAGCCCACATTGATCAGAAATATTTTGAAAATGTACAGGCATATTTAGGAACGTCTCTAGATGGAACTATCGAATTAGAAAAATTTTTGATAAAAAATATGGTCGCTGGCAGCCATCTTGTATTTTAATCTTTGCATGATTAAATCCGATCTTCCTGATATCTTCTAAACGGAACTGTTAACATGATGTATTTTGATTTTGATATAATGGTTAGTTTTCTTCATTATATACTAATTTAGGTCACTTTCTAATATAGTTAAATGGAAATACCTTTCACGCTATGTTATTTGAAATTACAGCTGACTAATATTTCTTGATTTTTTTGCCACACACAATATTTATATGGGTCCTAGCTGACAATATATTTCTGGATTTTTTACCACATACATTCTTTATATGGCTCCTAGTTGACTATTATATTTTTTGATTTTTTACCACATACACTATTAATTAGCTGACTATATATTTCTTGATTTTTATTTGCCACATACACTATTTATATGGCTCCTACAACAAACCTAATATATTTACAGTCTGAGTTGTTCCAAGATGACCTTTATCCTGACACTGCTGCCGACATTCCTGCGATATCTGCTGATGAGTGGTTCAGTGGTAAAAATGCAACACCAATTCTGGTAATTATATAAACAAAACTGTAAATTATGTCAATTGTCCATCTTGTGAAAGCATTTTTTATGTATACCCATACATGTACGGTACACAATGCTTTCCATCCATCTCATAGTCATGTGCTAACCAATGTGATAACTCTACTAATTTTTATCCGATCGTTTTCATATTTTATGTGCATGTTTATGATGGCATTCCTTTCACCTGTATAGTTATACCCCCATGCAACGAAGTTAGGTGGTGTATACTGGAATCAGCTCGTCTGTCCGTCGTTCCGTCCGTGGACACTAATTTGTCCGGAGTTTTTCTCAGTCGTGAAACTTGGCACAGACATCAACCACCATGGGAACCTGTGCACCTGCGATTATGACGTGTCGGACTTTTTTTGGTGGAGTTATCCCCCCTTTTTCGACTTAGACAATTTTCGCAACATGTATAATTTTGTCTGAGCTTTTATTCCTACATTTTTAGGTAAATTTTTTTAAAACTTGGCACAGATATTTAGTACCATGGAAGCCTGTGTACCTGCGATTATGACGTCTGTCCGACATTTTTTGGTGGAGTTATCCCCCTCTTTTGACTTAGAATTTGTTTTGCAACATGCATAATTTTGTCCAAGCTTTTATTCCTACATTTATAGGTCAATGTTTTTGAATCTTGGCACTGATATTTAGTACCATGGGAACCTGTGCACCTGCTATTATGATGTCTGTCCGACTTTCTTTTGTGGAGTTATTCACCTTTTTCGACTTAAGAACATTTTCGCAACATGCATAATTTTGTCAGAGCTTTTATTCCTACATTTTTCGGTCAATAGGTTTAAGATTAGGGTTAGGGTTGTGCACCTGCAATGGGAACTGTTATTTTATTATTATACCCCCTTTTAAAAAAAAAAGGGGGGTATACTGTTTTGCACCTGTCCGTCCGTCCGTACGTCCGTCCGATGTCTGTTCATGTCATAACTTGAACAGTAGTGCTCGGATCTCAATGAAATTTTGTATGGATGTTCACCACTATGAGGACATTTAATGGCACATTCAAATGTTTGTTTTGTTTTTATTGTTCTATAGTTACTCATCTTTGTTTGGGTCCATCTGTCTGATAAGTTATAGATATGCATGTGAGGGCATTCAATAGACAGTTACATCGTTTTGTTCGGAATTTCCATTCTAGAGTTATACATCTTTGTTTATCTGGAAATGTTGGCTTTTTGGTCCGTCTGGTGTCTGTTCATGTCGTAACTTCAACAGTTGTGCTGGGATCTCAATGAAATTTGGTATGGATGTTCACTACTATGAGGACATTAAAAAGAGGGTTCCATTGTTCTGTTCTGCTTTTCCAATCTAGAGTTATTCATCTTTGTTTATCTGGAAATGTTGGTTGTTTGGTCCATCCAATGTCTGTTCAGCTCATAACGTGAACAGTAATGCTCG
The DNA here is from genome assembly GCA_032622095.1 of Siphonodentalium dalli. NCBI lineage: Eukaryota > Metazoa > Mollusca > Scaphopoda > Gadilida > Siphonodentaliidae > Siphonodentalium > Siphonodentalium dalli. The sequence continues at coordinate 268,978,782 of CP136064.1, read as the reverse complement.
GATCTCAATGAAATTTTGTATGGATGTTCACCACTATGAGGACATTTAATGGCACATTCAAATGTTTGTTTTGTTTTTATTGTTCTATAGTTACTCATCTTTGTTTGGGTCCATCTGTCTGATAAGTTATAGATATGCCCACACGAGGCGGTATGCCACGAGGGGGTATGCACCGGAAGACAGTCCATCTCTTGTTTTAACTAAATGTTTACTGACATGTGAAACATCTTAGTATTTTAAAAACACGGGGGGTATCCTTAGTCCCATTGGGACAGTCACACCTCTAGTTTTTGGTAGTGATCGGTTTTGAAATTATTTACATTCCTATCCATCCCAAAGACATGTGATAACACAAACATTTTTCCTCCGATCTTGGTGAAATTTCATTCCAGGTTTCTGGATGACACATCCTTCGCCTTGTCTTGTTTATGGTATCTTTCCAATGATTGGCTTAGAAAAAAATTAACCCTTCCCACCTATGTCATATACACATGCTATCCAATGCAATAACTATAATATATTATCAATCTGATCATTCTTATGTCTCACCTCTAGGTTTATCAAGGCCTATATATCCACTTGTATGGATTTTAATATTGATATATTGATTGATTGGTTTTGAAAACATTAACTCTTTCCATCCATCAGACACATGCTAATAATAACTCAAAATATTACCCGCAACTCTCATACTGAGTTATTACATTTATAAATCTTATGAATACTTAAACGTGCACGAAAATCCGGAATAACACAAGAACTCCAGATGAAATGTTAATATAAATCAGCTTTCATGTGGACAATATGTCCAGGGTTCTTGTGTTCTCCCGGTTTTCTTGAATATATGATCCAGGTATCTTGAATATCGTTCGACCAGAGTAATATTGTACATTGTATTTGATCACATTCTATCTCATGATAAAGTCACCATAGCAGACAGATTAAATACCCATGCTATGAGCATTTCAAAGAATTTTAAGTTGCCCCTGGAAGGAAGATGTACAAGGCTATATCAGCTTATTGAAATGAACATGGTAGCTCAGTGGTTAGAGTGTAGGACTTGTAATGGTGTTAATGCACCGGCATGTGTTCACACCCACCGGTGGACTATCGTCTCCGCGACAGTGGCTTGGCCGGATTGAGCAGTGTGTATGCTATATAGAGCCACGCGCTGTTTCAAATGTCACACCAGGTTGTGACCCTTGGCCAAAGTCACATGTACTGTGCTCAACGAGAAATAGGGACCTGGTTGTTGGGTAAGTGTAAGCCGCTCTAGTGAAGTGTCTGTAAAATGGCAGCAGGCATAAGACTCGGCATTACTCAACATGGGGTAATGTGAAGCGCTTAGGGCCCACCTGGCATTGGGGATTAACAGATTCAACTTGTAGACAAAAAGTTGGCCTATTCTGCAGCCAGAGACTTGCCTATATATAAAAATTGAAACAGACCATATTTATAGTTTAAAAAATTAGATAGAATGTTTTATGTTTTGTGGTTAAAGCATTTAGTGTTGGAATTTGAAAAAAAATATGAATTTTAGACAAATCTTCCTTATTCTGGGTGCAGCCACCCAAAGACTGCATGGTGGAGAAATCTCAATGCACATAATGCTATTTTAATGAATCTCACATATTATATTACTGTAAATTCCTTTTAATTTGTAGGGGTCTATTACTTGTTGATTTCATGGTTTGGCCGAACCACGAATTCAACATCCAATGAAATAAATTATTATGAGTTGGAAGAAAAAATATCAATACCCGAGATGGAAACGAAGATTGGCTATTATGTTTGTTTTCGGAATGTCGTAATATGGATGGGGATAAACACGGAAGACAAGATGAAATGTAACCATTTTATATATAATTTCAATCATTATAAAAATATTTAGTTTATACTACTTCATCTCATTCCTTCTGTAATATGTTATATAAACAATGCTAAATGTATTGATATCACCTTGCATAGGTGACATAAAACAAAAGGTAATTACCTCATCAGCGAGTGAAATGAAGCCAGTAGCTATTAATGCACTGATTGTGTGGTGCCCTTTCGGCGCTGGCATACCTGGGGGTCTAGTTTCTCAATAGTGACTACTTAAAGATACCATAAACCTGCTATTGTGGATAAATATGACATCTGATCCATGAATTCATGTCCTCGCGAAATGGCCTTTTTATGAAAAACCACAAAAATTGATGGCGACTAAATCAAAGCCATTCACTGGTTAATATGGTTAATCCGGTTAATCTGGTTAATCCCATAGAAAAGTCTTGGAAAAGCCTGGAAATAATTGTTCTACCTGTCAAAAAGACAGGCTCCAATTGGTTTGTGCCAGTCATTAATAATGGTGTGCCAATCATAGAAACTTTCATTAAAGGGGGACTGTACCATAAATCCGGCCATTTATGGAACCCATGTCCTTTTATACTCAACATAATATATGCAACAATTGAATGAATTTGAGCCATGGATGAGTGCAAAATACACTCATGTGCTCTATGAACGATGCAAACAACATGGTAATTATTATGAAAATGAATTTATGACTCCATAAATACCATAAATGGCCGGATATAGTGTACAGTCCCCCCCTTTAAGGATATGCTATCTGTTTATGTTAACAGGGCGTTTTGTCGAAAGATCCCACATGATGATTGTTTTCATGTTCAAATACACTAGCGACACGCATGCGTAAATAGATGTCTTACTAAGCCATATTGAGAATAAGTAGTTTTAAAAACATAGTTACAAGTAACACATTTATAATCTTACACATTGAATCAACAAAAAAATGTAGCATATTTATCAGTGTATAATACCTGTATATTAATGAGCTCTGGTCATAATGACAGGTACAAGCAAACATGCACTGGTCATTTGGGCTTTTCGATCGACTGGTCATTGACCATGACCAGACGCTTATTTCCAGGCTTGGCCTTGGTATGACGATATTATGCAAATTTATAGTCTCAAAAGCCTAGTATGTCATTATTGAGCGATTATCAACATTTAGAACTGAACATAAGAATGAAAAGCTAGTTTAAATAAGTTTTCTTGTTGTGTTCTTAAAATATTTACCAAAAACATTGAATTTCTTCATTCCTGATATTCAGACATTTTGAAATGATGAATATAAACACCTAAAAAAAAGTATGTTGCCCCTTAAATTTTTGAGAATATCTTGGTAATGTGGTAAACGGAATACGATTAAACTTTGGGAAGATAATCTCTTTAATGTGACCAACATATCTTATAACTAACAATATGGTGAGTGACTAAATGCTTGTTTGAACACCAATTGTATTGGAAAAGTAAAATTTCCGGACAATCACCACATGATCAAGCCTGCAAATACCGTGTCTGTCATTTGCAGAATGAGGTCCCCAGAGGGTGAATTTAGTGATGCTATCCCGCACAGCAGGCTAGCATCACCAAATTCACCCTCTGGAGACCTCAATCTGCTTAGGCCTCATCTTTTGGGAAGTATCTATAATATCAAATTAAACATTGTTTTTAGTTACATTTTCCCTTCTGGGAAGTTTCTATATCCCCCTAATTTGCAGAATATAAAATGCATACTCGAGGTGCCCAATGGGTGAACATCACCAACTTCAACTGGGGAACTTCAATCTGATCCTAGGTCTACCATAGACGTAGAGGGCCTAAGCAGAATGAGGTTCCCAGATGGTGAATTTAATGATGCTAGCCCACTGTGCGGGTTAGCGTCACTAAATTCACCCTCTGGGAACCTCATTCTGAAAATGACAGACACGCTATTCACAGGCTTGCACAGGATTTTGAGATACAGTGCAATATGTCAGGGGGAACTTAATTATTTTGAGGTTTATGTTTGCTACCACACTATAGCTACAGTATCTGGCTGATTTAAAATGGAAAGCTATTGTTGTATTTCAGGTGTCTCTGAAAGATGGTTACAATCCAGCGAAGAAGGATCAGATGAAACCTGTTCGTAAATCTAATATTCTGGATAAAATGCCATCAAGAGCCAGTGCAGTACAACAAAATGACTTTGCACAACAGGGGGCAGCATCGGCTGCAGCTTTGCCTCCGGTGTGTACAAAATTTAACTATAAGAGTAACATATGTCAATGTCAATCAATAGATCATGTTGACTTAGTCAGCCTGGTTAGTCACAACCTTCCATCTATCATTGCATACATATGTTGGTCAACAATTCATTTGGCATGGCTTATATTCCACATCTCTCTCTAGTCAAGCTTTACGAAAATCCACATTGCTCAGGATGACATCTACTAGAGGATAGCTGCAAATATCATCATGTTATTTTCATCACACTTCATGAAGTGTCATGTAATATTAACTTTCCACCATCATGATAAAGGCCAGGTGGGAGAAAGCTCTAGAAAGAGTGTTTATTTACTCAACCCAAATATTATAGGCCTTTGTTCAATATGGTATCCTGGTGACCACGGGCTCGATGAGGCTACGTCGCTTCATTTTACACACTTTTACACGCTCTTTAAAAATACGCTCTTTAAAAAATCGTCAGTTGTGGGTTGCACCCCACAAATTACTCAAACAAAAGATCGCAACCCACAAGTATTATCTGACCAGTGCGGTCACCCCACAACTATACTCTGACCAGTACGTGGACACAAATTTGTCCGGAGTTTTTCTCAGTCGTTCTTTGATCAATTTCCGTGAAACTTGGCGCAGACATCAACCACCATGGGAACCTGTGCACCTGCGATTATGACGTTTGTCCGACTTTTTTTGGTGGAGTTATCCCCCCTTTTTCGACTTAGAAAATTTTCGCAACATGTATACTTTTGTCCGAGCTTTTATTCCTACATTTTTCTGTCAATTTGTTTAAAACGTGGCACAGATATTTAGTACCATGGGAACTTGTGCACCTGCGATTATGACGTCTGTCCGACATTTTTTGGTGGAGTTATCCCCCTTTTTCGACTTAGAATTGTTTTTTGCAACATGCATAATTTTGTCCGAGCTTTTATTCCTACATTTTTCGGTCAATAGGTATAAGATTAGGGTTATGGTTGTACACCTGCAATGGGAACTGTTATTTTATTATTTTAACTAAATGTTTACTGACATGTGAAACATCTTAGTATTTTAAAAACAGGGGGGTATCCGTAGTCCCATTGGGACAGTCACACCTCTAGTTTCAGTAGGCTATCTATTGATTTTGGAAGCAATCAACGGCAACCCATAAAGTCGGATACATTTGGGATGCTCTTCTCTGGTTGGTTGGGGGATTTTCTTGTGTGTATTCTCTTATGTATGTCCAAGCTCCCTTTTGGAAACTCATATAGGGAGCCTTTCATGTGTAAGCGAATGCATTATCACAGTTCGCAAAAGTTCAGGAAAATCCAGTCATGGAAGGGTGGTTAAAAGCATGTATAAAGCTATATCAATGAGATACCGTAATGTAAATAATCAATCCGGTCCTTTCGATTCTCCTGAATGTCAACATTCAATGTACTTGTAGTATTTTTGTCTATAAGTCTAATCGATTATTCTTTTTATCTGTACCCATACTATAGTATGGTACACACAGTGGGGATGTCCAAATTGTCACATTAGCTCAGTTAGTTAAGTGACACGCCAATACAGCAGAGACTCCGTGAAGTGGAAACATCTCCACGATAATTTCCGTGTGAGTTTAATCCGCTGTTTGCTGCGCCCAGATAGATCATTTCGCATGTATGGTGGGGGATACAACCAGGGCACCATGAATAGAAATACAGAATGCTGAGATACATGTATCATATCAGTAATATAATATCGTGTATCCCGATAAGCTCAACTGCTGTTTTAACTGGAACCATTTGCAGCTTCTACTGTGCACTCTTATGTGCCTAATAATAGTGATGGGTGAAATTTTTAATTGAAATCAATAATAGTGATGATGGCAATTTTAATGTCTTTTTACTAAATAATAGTGATGTTTTGTGTACACGGTTTCATGAGTCGTTTTATCAACTATTTACAGTGATAACTGATGACAAATTGACCACTGTGATGTTTAGAAAATATTTAAAATGAAATTTGAAATTTGAAAAAAAAAGTGAGGAAATTATTTCCTAACCAACCATTACTTACCATGCAAGGCTCCATAGAAGATGAATTTTACCTTTGCCTCTGTATATTCACCTGAGGTATCTAGATACGTATTCGTATCATGAACCTTGTATCGGGGATACCGTATCCCATCCAGAGCCATATCTCCCATGCCTACGAGTCGCTTGTTAGAATGCTTCCTCCTGGTAGTATGTTTAGGTTCTTGATGGTCATTTCTGGTTAAAATACAGACTCGACAGCTATGCAGTACTGAGTCTGTAGTATTTGGGGGGGGATTTCTATTACCACCAGCATAAATTTACAACATCATCAGGAAAGCGATGTATCCTATCATGAGATTGTTGGATGCCTTTACAGTGGTAGATTCATCATATTGCTAAAAATAGCGCTTAAACATTGTCTGTCACACTGTCATACTGCATGCATTCAATGCAGAAATTATTTTTAAGCGATACAGAGCTAACGCTTGCTGGTGGTAATAGATATCACCCCTAAATACTCCAGACACAGTACTGCATAGCTGTTGAGTCTTTGTTTTAACCAGACTCTGGGTGATAGTGTGTCATCATCAGATCGGGTGCTGATGTTAATAGATGTCCCGTGTACCACACATACCTGAAGTCTTATGTCAGGGTTTCTGCCAGGGGGATTTTAATGAGTCCGTGTTGGGGAAACATATAACTCGACGCGAAGACCATGGTTCGTCAGGTTGGGCGAAAAAAAAAAAAAAAAAGGCACTGAAAAGTAGCCATTTCCTTGCACCTGAGATAATCACAAAGCAGTCCAAAGCTAAGTATGTTACGCAAGTCGATCATTTCCGTGGGTGCATTAATTGTGTTGATGGTATCGAGATCATTAATCATGTAATTACACAAATAAGGCTGCCGTCTGAGTGAAGACTAAATAAATGAACAAGCTATGAGTTAGTGTTTACAAATTTATAACTTACAATAAGATTCCGACAGGTATAATTGTACTAAACACTAAAAAGCGTATATGCATTGACCAATAATACCTAGCAAGGAGAATTGAATTAAGTATTTCCTAGAATTTCAAGTAGCTTCCGTGAAAATGAAACTGAAAGGATATAATCTGTCAATCGTAAAATAATTTGTGTGCTGTGATGTCATACTGCAGGGTTTATCTACAGGGGATATTTATAGCGGCGTAATGTGAATGGTAGCGAAATCTTTCAAACGAAATCGGGACGCGTAGCTTGTTCAATAGTCTACATTAGTCAAACAACTATAGTGACTGCTGCCATAGAACAGAGTTTTGGCGGGATATGTGAACACGTGCGTCATTGTAAAATCGTAAAATCAAAATGAATTGCAGAATATGAACTCCGCAGAGGGACCCATTATTTATATAGTACCATAGCACGGAGCTCGGAGCATGAGTAGTTTCATCCACGGAAATCCCGAGCACAAACATCTCCCGTCGCAGCAATTCGACATTCTTTGATCAAATTATGTAATCGTACCATAGCAAGAGATCTACGAGCATGAGTAGTTTCGTCCACGGAATTTCCGTGCACAAAAATATCCGTACTCAGCACTCGGACATTCTTTGATGTCACTGTGACATGTATTACGCTGTGTATAACGTCGCTATTTCAATGCACACCAACCATTACATTATAGTTTTGGCGCTTTTATTTCAGAGGGTTATACCTGTACCGGTAACATACTGTGTGCAATTGACCCGCTTTTTATTTATTTAGTATTCTGTTTAACCCATGAACTCCCGTCCCGTTGCAGCCGATTTTTTACGGCATATTGCTATTGACTTTTGGTACATGTACCGGTATGAATCAAAAGATCATCTGCGAGGCGAATGAGGCCGTCCTACAGACGCTGAGCTGTACTTGGAAACCCTGCTCATGTGCACATTAAATAACCCTATCATGGGCAAGCCTGAGTTTACTGTGCCTGACATTTGCAGAATGAGGTCCCAAGAGGGTGAATTTAGTAATGCTATCCCACAGCGGGCTAGCATCACCAAATTCACCATCTGGGGACCTCATTCTGCATGGCCTCATCTGCTATGGCAGACATAGACTCAGATTGAAATTCTCAAATGGTGAATATTGTGATGTACACCCATTGGGAACCTCGATTATTCAATGTGTCGTCTGCAAATTTGGGGATATAGAGAAACTAAACTAAAAAAGAAATAGAATCTATATGAAAAAGTTTCTATAGAAATATGATAATAAAGAAACTTTACAGAGAAGATGAGGCCTAAGCAGAATGAGGTCACCAAAGGGTGAATTTAGTGATGCTAGCCCACTATGCGGGATAGCATCACTAAATTCACCCTCTGGGGACCTCATTCTGCAAATGACAGGCACACTAAACTCAGCCTTGGGCAAGAGATCCACATATGACCCCGCTTCTCGAGGCCAATGTTATCCTCAAGTGTATCAACAGCTACAGCTCAGCAGAAAATTATCCCTTCCTACAGCTTCTTTGTCCCTCCATAGAACAACTAATATAAAACCTAGAGTTCCCAAACATGGTATACATATAAAGAGATCAATATTACTTTCAAATGAATTTATTTTGGTGTGAATTTGATAATGATCTCAAAAGAAATTTAACAATCTTCTGCCAAAATTCCAACTTTGCTTCTACTCACTATACTCTCTGTAACACAACTAGTGACCCTTTCATGGCGGGAGCTGTGCTGGGCAGCATTAAAGATCCTGTGCCAATGCATTATCTTATATATGCGAGTCTCCCATAGGGAGCCTCACATATATAAGAGAATGTACTGGCTTAAAAGGTCACATTAAATATTGTTAGGCCAATGTATTCTGTTATATATGCGAGGCTCCCTATGGGAGACTCGCATATATAAGAGAATGCATTGGCACAGGGTTTTCACAAAATTTCAGGAAGCTCCAGTCATGGAAGGGTTAAAATGTTCTCCCAAAATAATTTGATAATTCTTTATGCCTTGATAAACATTCTATTTGCCAATCATTTCTTTATCCAACTCTAAGCTATCATAAAACTTTAGCTGCCATTTATAAATAACATGCTGGTAGTGGGACAGTAGATGCATATATGTAATACTTATATTAATGTAATACTTACCTGGAGAGACTAATATTTGGTTTGGGTTGATATTGCTTTCTTAACCCTGTCTAAACTAAATGGATTATTCCACCCAGTTATAAATGTATATATTGGAATGGTCTATTATTCATTGGGAGGGGTGTTCAGGAAAAATTAGCAGATGACAGACAGAAAAAAATATAATACAATGCAGAAGGATTCTTATTCAAAAGTGGGAAATATAGATAATAATTTCAACAAACAACTTAAAACTTATTATCTGCACATTTCCTAAGGGAACTACTCATTAATCCTTTCAGTGCCAAGTCCGATTTTTGTATCAACCCATATTTCCTTGATCATTTTTAAAATTTATTGATTATAATAATGTGATACATTGATGGAAAGAGCTCTAAATCGGACTTGGCACTGAAAGGGTTAATGCGTATTTAGTATAGAAAGGGTTAATTAACTTGTCAACAAATAAGATCTTCGGTCTTTAAAACCATTGTTATCCATTATACAGGCAAAGAACACATGTTGTAACTTTTTAATTAAAACCAGGAATATTAGTTGTATAATCAGTTTTCATTGGTCATGTTTTACTAATCTAATGTTTTTCCTGAGATTTGTGTGGTTACTTCCACCTTCCTTACATCATTCCTTAGCTGATATCCCTAGCGGTGCATCGTTAACCATGCAAACCTTGAAATAATGTGTCTGTCATTTGCAGAATGAGGTCCCGAGAGTGTGAATTTAGTGACTCTATCCTGCATAGCGGGCTAGCATTACCAAATTCACCCTTTCAAGACCTCATTCTGCTTAGGCCTCATCTTCTGGGAAGTATCTATAGTCTCAAAATAACATTGTTTTTAGTTCCTTCTGTTCAGTTTCTGTATTCCCTAATTTGCAGAAGATGAATTGCACAATCGAGGTGACTAAGGGGTGAACATCACCAACTTCAACTGGGGTACTTAGCTGTTGAGGCCTCAGCAGAATGAGGTGACACCAGCCGGTTAGCGTCACTAAATTCACCTTCTGGGGACCTCAATCTGCAAATGACTGGGACACCATTTCAGGGCTTGTAACCATGCCTACCCTGTCACACCCCGCTGTTTGAAATTCATTGTGTGTAATAATACCTTCTGTTAAAGTCATGTTCAAGAAGTGTTTTTACATGTATACTATTTGATTAATTAATTTTGTCTTGTTACAGTTTGTTCCAAAATTATAGAACATTATCTAAATTTTAGATCTGATATAACATGATATTTAATTTCTAGCAGGGTTTTTTTTATTAGTTAGCTTACGTAGCTGTCTTCCACCCTGTAGTGTACTATTTGATAAGTTATCAGACCTCGTACAGTAAAACGTTATTTACAGTTTCACCATTGCCACCTAAGTTCCAACTGATTGTATTGATTAAATTAGTTTCAAAACATTTCTTTTAATTTTTGCCATTATTGTTGAAATTCTCTCTAGAATTTCTACTTTTTTGAAAGAATATTTGTGCAAGAAGTTCGTAATATCCAATTTCATACAGAATATCGTATTACTAATCATTTTCTCATTGAACAGGGGTTTGATCCACAAGGCATCTTGGATGACATGAGGAAGTTAAAACTCATTGTCAAAGCCCATGAAAGGCGAATCAAAACGTTAGAAGAGAAATTAGCCCAGTATGAAGGCTCAGATGAAGAAAATGCAGAGATGGCCTGAGTCAAAACACAAAATGTATACAAATCCATCATACCTGTTTCTGTTCTACGTCTGCTTGTTGATGTTGAGAGTTATTGTGTATTTAGCACTTTTGGGTTGAGTTCTTAACTAACTGGGATGAATTTTCTACTAACATTTAATGGCGTTGATTTTAGCTTATCTGAAATAAATTCCAGCGGTGCGATAGTCATCACTCCTCATTCGTCAGCAATTCTTTAAACAATTTATCAAGAACCACAATCTTGCCATTATTTATTTTGGTATTGATATAGTGAAGAGAAATAATTTTCTCCAAAATTTGACATTATGGGCCGATTATGGCTTTAAAAAAAAAAATTATGCATTTTTTTTTTAGATTTCCCTCTTACAGCTGAGGGTGAATCAGAACATATTTTGGCGTAATTTGAATTGTTGTCGGTGTTAAAGGACCAGTCTTTCTCAGTCTGTTGAGCACCTCAACTGTCATCACCTTGCATTTGGGTATTATTTAATAATTCCGGTGAGAGATTTGTTTGGCCAGCCAAATACTTTGCAAATTCTGTACCAGGCGCTCAATTTGTGTGTGTATCTATTCCCTAATGCTAGTCCCAGCCAGTACCCTTGTTCCTTTAGTTCCACCATACATATATTTCTGTTTTTTTAGCACTAAACTGCATAATGAAAACACCTGGAAGTTATTTTGTTCTGTTTAAGTTAATTGTTCCCTGTTCAATTTTCAGTGGTGGCACTCATTATCAATGAATATTTTCACATAATATCTGAAGATTTGTGCACTGATGGTAGCAATTTGTTGTAAAAACCTTAATTTGTATATGTTACAGGGAATATAGGGGCTATATGAAAGATGTGTTAATTATTATAATTATTCATGCATATCAATTTAATAAAAGATTTTAAAGAAAAGGCCAGTATGCAGGTTTTAAGCATTGAGTGCCAAAGCAAATACAAGAGAAACAAGTTCTATAACTCTATAAAACTTGAATATCCCTGGCATGGCTTTTCTTCACCACAATATTGTTGTGATATTATATAGATAATAGTCACTTGCTTGAACTGGTGACATGAAATAATTCATGAGAGGCAGGGACGTTCTACAAACACGAGAGTGCTCGAGTGTTGTACAAAATAGTCCCTGTCTTGAGTGAATTATTTAAAGTCACCAGTTGAATCATGTGACTATTCTGTTTATTATATTCCACTATTTACATCTGATTTACTAGAAATCTGAATCATACCGCCATTACACCCTTGATGCAAAAATTTTGACAGTGTTTATGAATAAAAAATGCACTAGTTAAAGTGACATAATTCACTAGTAAAATTTTCGTTTATAATCACTCGAGTAATCAAGGTAAATCACACATAGGAATGTAATAAATATATAATTTTCAAGGAGTTACCTTTTAGTAAATAAACGGATAAAGATTTTATTTGATCCTGCTTCTATAAATTCCCTGTATTATATGTGACTACGATATCTTCCTATTGGACAGAACAAATAACAGATCTGAAAGATACGAGTTATTCAAATTAGGTTGTTGTACATAGACGAGTTGATAATATCCTTAGTAGAATGTTGTAACACATATCCCGGTCCCTAATCTTGCCCAGCGATGCATGTTTTTTAATTTTCAGGTACTTAAAATAGATAAAATAGATACATCGATTGATTAGTCTGGACTGGGCATGATATTCTGTGGAGATTATACAGATATAACACTGTTCTTTTCCCGAAGTTAGACCAGGTCTTCTCGGTCCACAACAGCTTGGATATCGGTTGGGATGATGCAGTTTTGGACCGAGTCCTGCCCCATTGCTCTTCTATAACAGACCTTCATTCAAAAGACGTACTACATGTACATGTGGAGCCTGGGCATTCACGTACACCCCTGTATATTTAATCATCAGGCATGCCCGTGATTAATCTCTTCAAAATGATATATCATCTACCGCGATAGAAAAAAGATATAGTGATGATACTATCATTTAAAGTATTGTTTGCATGTATTTTCTGATAGCGCGACAAATCTAAATTCTCTGGAAAACAAGGCTTTGTTTACTTATCAATCTCGTTGCTTAGACATTTAATGAACCTCTGATATATGCATGTTTGATATCATCATGCTTGGGGAAAGGCTGCCGTCTATGTTCATATACACAAAGCTTACATTTGACCTAAGACATATAAGCAAGATAACTCCCGCCCAGTGTTCACACTGGCGGTAGCCATTTTAGCCATTTGCGAAAATAAATTGTAAATGGCGAAAAAAAATGGCTAAACTAATTTCCTCCCAAATTTGTCCATCTGGACAATGTGGTGATTATAAACACACAAGCAGTCATCGGTCTAATTACATCACGCGCAGCTGACACCAAAACAACAAAAGCGTCGGCACCCCATGTATGTTACACGACCCGATGTGCTTGGAGCAATTAGTAATAGGTGTGCATTGGTGTTGATTACACGCAGTGTCAATGGCAGACGCTTTGTGTTGTAATAAACGCAACTTTTGTGTGGAAAGGTGCTTAATCACCTCAAGTGACGGAGGTTTTTATTGCGAGTCAAATTTCCAAAATGAATTTCTTTCATTTGTAGTTTGATCCGTGTTAATTAATTCCAACTTTTTACAAAACCGATCGATCTTTCCAACTGGCCGCGATTTATCTCAAAATATGTTCCCAAACAAGTGGCTAAAGTAAATTTAAAGTGGCTAAAAAAAATTGGCATTTGGCTAAAATAATGGCTAAAAGAATTTCTGGGCCAGCGGGAACACTGCTCCCGCCCATGATTCTGGGTGTGAAGTGCATTATAAAAGAGTAACAGGATGGGACTCGGTCCAAAAACAGCATCAATCCAACTGATATCCCAAGCTATTGTGGACTGAGAAGACTTGGTCTAGAAGTTTGCATGCAGTTTTTGCGGGTTGCTTAAAGATGCCCTGTTCAATTTAATACCCCCAAATTACTATATCATCGGCTTGGGAGTGGAAAATATTTCTTTTGAGTCAACAAACATACCCTTCAAAGCTCATAGCTATTAGATTTTGATTTTTGAAATATGTTTATTCTACATCTCCAATTCCATATATGGTGATGCCTGGTTCGAACTGGAATTTCCCAGCATGTGTCACTCCAAAATATAAACAAAGATGTTCTTTCATTTGTGATCGGCATGATATTATAAATTGTCTGCATTCATGCATAAAACTTGATTACTGAATCGGTGAATCTGCTTGTCAACGATCACAGGATACTGTCATTTTTATTTCTGGTGATAATATGTATCGTCTTTTATTCTGAGAATCATTTTCGATCATCACTAAACGCGACATCCCACCTCTTGTTGCTGCATCTGCGCATGTCCATATATATTTCCGGTGCAATTTTTATTAAGCTGACAATAATTCAAGGTGTAGAAAATAAATCGATTTCAAATTTATTAGCTCTGAGAATTGAACAATGTTCCTCGACTCAAATCAAATATTTTTCACCCCCGAAGTATAAAGAAAAAGTAATTTATGGGTGTTAAATCAGACAGAGCATCTTTAGCAAATGGGACAATGGGCGCGGGCAGCTTTAACTGGTACCATGGCTGCTTTTTTGGTGCTGGGAAGCATTAACTTGCATTATCTGTCTGAAATCTTACATGCCACATATAGTGAAAATGCCTGATTATGGTTCAGCATTGACACATGGATTGAAAAAAACTCCCATAAATTGTACAAGTTGCATGCATGCCTGAAATTAACAGAGATGAACAGTAAATGGAATGTGTGTTCTGAAATTATTAGGATTTAATTTCCAGTAATAACCATTGTATTGTCGGATTGCAAATTAACCTCCCCACTCATGCTTGTGTTTGTAAAAAGTCTCCCTTAACTGTATGCACGAGTAACAATAGCAATTATGATCAGAAAGTGATGGGATTATATAAAACCAATAACGGGTTCTCCTCATCATTAGACAATACAGTAATACCCTAAATAATCGACTCCTTAACCACAGCAGAATTATGGGTAATTTTTCAGGATTTAGTCGGAAATATGGCTTGTTGGCATTCATCAGAAAGCTCTCGGTGAGAGCTTTCCGATGAATGGCAACAAGCCATATTTCCGACTAAATCCTGAAAAATTACCCATAATTCTGCTGTGGTTAAGGAGTCAATTATTTAGGGCATTACTGTATCTTTTCAAGACATATTATGTACTTATTTCACGACTTCAAACTGATGTTTTATGACTCCACCGCTACCCACATTTGAAGAATGTAACATTAAACTATTATTGTCGAAAAACTCAACAAAAATGGATGTAGCATTTCGTCAAACACATCATCTGAACTATGCAAAAGTTTAAACAAACAGTCCGCCGTTCATCCTGAACAAATCGCCGATAAACGAGAATGATTTTGTTAGCGAGAGTCACTATATTTTATTTATATGATAGAAGGACATTTGCTGGCTATTTTGATACAAAATTAATTAAAATACCTGGTTTGAGCAAATTGATTCGCTGTGTGTCCCATTGGAGTGTTTTACATCACTTTTCGGTAACAGACCTTTAGTTATAGCGAGTTGCATTGTTATTTTTCCAAACAAATTAGGAATGTGGCCCATTCTGTCTCATGCCTGACGAATGACTAAAAGAAACAAAAATTTGTTCTTTTCATCTATAAAGTGTTGTGAGAAAATTTGTATAAACTATACCCGAGTATTGTACTCCTGTTAATTTTGGTGTATGAATATTAGTAATTTGTTTCATGAAAAAGTTGTAATGTTAGGGATTACAATTTACTTGTATATGCATATGCACCTTTTTATTACAGTTCCCCATAAATGCATACAGAAATGACTAACCAGATTCCTATTCAGTATCCTAATTTGGAATACCATAATGTCAATGGATAAAATTCACAAAATATTTCTACTCTGTTATCCAGAGAGAAGTTGTCCATCTGTATAACAAAACAACAAAATTAAAATACATTTTCAAGAAATGAGGCATAGTGTCCACTATTCCAGGAAGTTTTTAACCCTTTCATGACTGGAGCTGCACTTGTGCAGCATTAATGATCCTGTGCCAGTGCATTCTCACTCATATATGTTGAGTCTCCCATAAGGAGCCTCACACATATGAGAATGTACTGGCTTACAAGGTCAAGGTAAATATTGTTAAGCCAATGTATTCTCTTATATATGCGAAGCTCCCTGTGGGAGACTCACATATATAAGAGAATGCATTGGCACAGGGTTTCAGGACACTCAAGTCATGGAAGGTTTAACCCTTTACCCAACAAACCGGCCAAAACCGGCCAAATAAAGCTTCAACAGCCTATAATATCTTCGGTCTGTCTCAATAGAACCATACACATATGGATATCATTGGAACCGGCTCCTTGACCACATTGTGATAGTTACAGTTATGCCCTGTGCCAATGCATTCTCTTATATATGCGAGTCGACCATAGGTCGCCTCGCATATATAAGAGAATGCATTGGCCTAAAAAAATCTTTTTTTAACACTTTTTACCATTATTTCCTGACATTCTTTAACAATTTTATAATTTTTAATGTGTTAAGCCAATGCATTCTCTTATATATGCGAGGCGACCTATGGTCGACTCGCATATATAAGAGAATGCATTGGCACAGGGCCCTTCTGTTGGGTAAAGGGTTAATTAAGTTATATGAGAGTTAGGTCTTATCCCTGATGATTTGTGAGAGATGTGTCAAAGGGACACAAGAAATCACAGAGTTTAAATGTGCAATTTTCTTTTTTAAGTCTGTAAAAAGATAACCACCAAAAAGAACATGGAGAAATGGATAAACTTTGTTCTTATGTTAATTATTAATAACTCTCCAACAAAACAATTTGACCTTATGTTGAAACCATTGTTATATAAACAAAACTTTACACTGATTTGTCAACAAAACAGTGAAAATCGAGTACTAACTTCAAATAGTTTAGTCTAAATATGACTTTCAATGCTTTGACCGTCTCCAATATTTCATTAGGGCCGTAACGATTCACAACTTCATGATTCGATTCGAATCACGATTTTTGCCTGATGATTAGATGCACATCGCGATGCAGCTACTCTGGTGTATGAAATTGGCTGCTTCCAAGTTTTTTCAGTAATACAGACTGACAGCGGGTCAGTGGAGTTTTACACAGCATGGTATCTTAAGATATTTAAACTGTTCAATTTAGATATACTTGTGTAATCAATAAGATTTATAGTTCGCAATATTTAGTTCACATCTGAATTTGATAAGAAACATATTCAACGAGTGTTGTCGAATCATTTTACGGAAAAATTCTAGGTTGCGATTTTTTTTAAATACAGAATCGTATCGGCAATGAAACGGATCGAGAATCAGAAATCATGATGCATCGAAATTACGAGAATCGTTACGACCCTATATTTCATGTCAAGATTTGATTAAACTTTGATATCTTATTGGACTGATTAGACTTTGATTGGTAATTCCACTGTATCAGTAATGTTTACATAACAATGGTTTCATTATGCGAAAATCTCATTATTGGAGAGTTATTTATAATGAAAATAATAAACAAGTTGATCTATGTTAACATGTACTTGTTGATGATAGTTGTTTTACAGACTTTCATCAAATTTATGTTATTTCGCATAAACCCACTTCCCATTGTCTTTGAAAAAATCCATGAAGTTGCTAAATAATGTGGTGGAGTAAGGAGTGAAATTTCCTCTAATAATATATTACCATGCTTCAAAAGAAGAGAAATCCGTATAATAATCTTATATCTGATGAATTGTTCTACTATCTGTTCCAGGCTTTACCTGACAATTTCAAGCCGAATGAAGTTTTAGCTGAAATTAAGTCTCTAAAAGATATGGTTTTCAAGCAGGATAAGAGGATCAAAGAACTGGAAAACCGTGTGGAAGAACTCAGTACACACAATGAGACTGATGAAGAAGCAGTAGAGGAAGGAGATGATGCTGACGATGTTTAGTCAGATAAACAACCTATCAGTGCTGGAGTTACGTAACTGCAAGGCCAAATAAATAAAATACTGTGTTCTCAGGCACCTCCCTCATCACCAAAAAGAGGGCCTCATCAAAAACATTTATTTGCAATTTTATCCAGAATTTTCAAAGAGTTCAATACTCATTCTCCAATTTATCCACAATTTGAAATTTTGTTAGGTTCCTGTTATAGAATGAATGGTTAAAAGGCGTTCAAGAATAGATTCTATATTCATTGCTTGGAAAATTGTAGGATTTATGACCATAAAATTACCCATAGATCATTAATTTCTAGAATTATTGGAATAAATAACAATAAAACTACTCTCCTCCCTCATACAATTTCCCATATGTATATGCCTGAGAACACAGGTATTTATTTTTAATGGCCAATACAGGCCAATATATAAAAATATTGGAGGTCATTTTCTGTAGTTAAAATAAGACAGATGCTAACTGTCAAGAAAGTCATAACAAAATATGGATTAACCCCCTGACTACAAGAGAGAAGTTAAGATATTTAATTGCCTCGATTTGATTATAATGGAGTATTGTGCCTGCCTTTTAAAATTGAGGCTCCATAGAGTGGTTAACCCTTTCAGTGCCAAGTCCGATTCTTGTATCACTCCATATTTCCTTGATCATTTTTCAAATTTATTGATTATAGTAATGTGATACATTGATGGAAAGAGCTCTTTCCCATCAATGTATCACATTATTATAATCAATAAATTTGAAAAATGATCAAGGAAATATGGGTCGATACAAAAATCGGACTTGGCACTGAAAGGGTTAATATATTAGAGACATCAATAGATTCAGGTCAGTAATCCAGGCAAAATTTAGCTTTAAGTTGAGTTAGTGATTTTCTCTCTGCATGAAGCATTTCATTGCTTGTAGTTAGATTACATTTTATCCCTAACCCCTGAATTCTGAAAGTATGATGATAATTTATTTCTGCCGGTTTCAGAAATAGTTGAACTTGTATAAATATATGTATATTTTAAAAGCTGTAAATTATTTAACAGAGAACTTTTCATTCGGGGTTGTGTTGTGTTGTAATGGTAGAATATCAATCCACTGACATTAGAATTTTCCACTAACTATCACCATTATCATCTATGCACGACCTGTCTACGTCTTCTCCAGCACTGACATGGTTTGCTTTGTAGTAACTATGACAGCTGCCTTAAATGTTGGTCTTGATATAATATTGAACATAGGTCAATCTAGTCATTAACTATGAGAAAAAAGACCAAAATTCTTTGGTGTTGAAATTTTTCATTTTTTTTGTGTGAATTTGAGTTTGGGTCGAGTGATGAATAAAGTTGACAGTTACATAAAATTGATCACTTCAAATATAATAAGAAACTAAAGAGATAATTTCACTTGTGTTTTGCTATTCATTTCTTTGAACCTGGCATGCTGACACACCGGCCAGAGCTTATACTCGACATTAAATTCTTGTTACCATGCCTGAGAATATTGTGCCAGACGTTTGCAGAATGAGGTCCTCAGGAGGTGAATTTAGTGATGGTATCCCGCACAGTCTAGCATCACCAAATTCATCCTCTGTGGACCTCACTCTGCAAGAATAAACAATATTAAATGAGGATGTATTTAATTATTATACTCATTCTTATCTGGCAGAACTGGGACCAGAAGGCCATCATGAGTCACATTGACATTTGAAAAAGTTTCCTTATTTATTAATGTGTTCTTTTATCAAGACCATGTCTCATTTTACATAGCAGTCGGTCAAGTGATACTCAACATCTCACTTTCTAATATTCATTAGCCAAAGCTAAAATTGTATTAATATATGCAAGCCTTTTATCAATTTACTGCATCTAATTTAATATCATGTGATTCATCAATCAACTTTGTGAACTTTCAGACAACCCCGATTCAATCGTAAGTGGAAAGTTTTTTATCATGGGTAGTAACCGGTAGTTGGACTGTGCATGCTCACGACAGGATCGTGTATAAAAATTAATATCAAGCACTGTTTGAATTTAGCTGCGAAATCATGGCGTATCCTTGGTTACCTCCACTTGTGATGGAATTGCAGTTGTGTGTCCATAAAAATCATAGATCAAAAGATCCTAGGGTAGTCAATCATATGGTTTACCATGACTTACGAACAACCCACAATATTATCTGCGACGACATCGCAATCATGTGAACAAACTATCCACGATTTTCGGGTCTGATTCCTCCACTTACGATTGAATCGTGGTTGTCTGAACGTAAACTTAATTCTGTAGATAATTCATAGATTCACTTCAAACTTTTCAATAGAAAAATTACGGACAAGCCTGGAAATAATATGTCTGACATTTGCAGAATGAGGTCCTCAGAGGGTGAATTTAGTGCTATCCCGCATGGCGGACTAGCATAACCAAAAACACCCTGTGGGAACCTCATTGAACTTAGGCCTCAATGGCTATGGGAGACCTAGGATCAGATTAACCCTTTACCCAACAAACCGGCCAAAACCGGCCAAATAAAACTTCAACAGCCTAAAATATCTTCGGTCTGTCTCAATAGAACCATACAAATATGGATATCATTGGAACCGGCTCCTTGACCACATTGTGATAGTTACAGTTATGCCCTGTGCCAATGCATTATCTTATATATGCGAGTCGACCATAGGTCGCCTCGCATATATAAGAGAATGCATTGGCCTAAAAAAATCTTTTTTAAACACTTTTTACCATTTTTTCTTACATTCTTTAACAATTTTATAATTTTTAATGTGTTAAGCCAATGCATTCTCTTATATATGCGAGGCGACCTATGGTCGACTCGCATATATAAGAGAATGCATTGGCACAGGGCCGTTCTGTTGGGTAAAGGGTTAAAGTTCCCCAGTTGAAGATGTTCAGCCTTTTGTCACCTCGATTATGCGTTTTATCTTCTGCAAATTAGGAGATATAGAAACTGAACAGAAGTGCAAAAGTAACTAAAAATAATGATAATTTGAAGTGACCCAGAAGATGAGGCCTGAGCAGAATGAGGTCCCCCAGAGGGTGAATTTGGCAATGCTAGCACGCTGTGCGGTGTAGCATCAATAAATTCACTCTCTGGGGACCTCATTCTGCAAATGTCGGACACCATACTTCCAGGCTGGCTCATTTTGATTGACCTCTTAAGTCTTGTGATCATTTTCAGTCTGAAGTTTACTCATTCATTCTTAACCCTTTACCCAACAAAACCGGCCAAATAAAGCTTCAACAGCCTAAAATATCTTCGGTCTGTCTCAATAGAACCATACAAATATGGATATCATTGGAACCGGCTCCTTGACCACATTGTGATAGTTACAGTGATGCCCTGTGCCAATGCATTCTCTTATATATGCGAGTCGACCATAGGTCGCCTCGCATATATAAGAGAATGCATTGGCCTAAAAAAAAAAAATTTAAACAATTTTTCTTACATTCTTTAACAATTTTATAATTTTTAATGTGTTAAGCCGATGCATTCTCTTATATATGAGGCATTGGCACAGGGCCGTTATAAGATATATAAGAGAATGCATTGGCACAGGGCCCTTCTGTTGGGTAAAGGGTTAATCTAAGATACATGAAGGGAAGATATTTCTACACGTTTCTATCCCGAATTAGATCTCATCGTCCCTTACTCTAATACAAATGATAAGGTTAAAATATGGAAAGCAAGCAACGCATGTTAATTTATTGGGAATACTCAAATTTTCAAGGCATTCAATTGATTACCAGATACGGCCTTGTGAATGTTTCTGTCTTAAAAACTGGATGAAATATATATAAAGAAAAAGAGCTATGTTAACAAAACTTATATAACTAATTTAGATTCAGATAACATTTCACAAAATAATGACTTGATTGAAAAATTGGAATTCCAATGAGAAAGTCTGCTGTTCAACTCTATTTGAAATACTTCAGACATATCAAAAATAATTTTAATAAGACATCCCAAGGACCAGCCAAGAGGGCGACTTGTGCCACTTTCTCCCTAATTGTCTTAGGGAGAAGTGACTTCTCTCTCATTTACCAGTATGCATATGTCCCAACAGCATTATTGATTATAATGGTGTTCTTACTCACTATAATGGTATTATAATTGGCCCCTTGTGTTGCATAATACTTATTGGATCATAGAAGTGTGGTGTTTGGGTGTAAATAAACTTCAGCCATTGATACTTCTCCCTGATAACAGTCCACTTCTCCCTAATAACAAAACAGGGAGAAGTGATTTCTCCCAGTTTGAAACCTCTAGGCTGGTCCCTGAGACATCCCAGCTCAGTTCACATAAGAAACAGGGGGTAAATGCATATTTCCATAAATAGTGCAATTGAATTAGATAATAGATTAGTTACACTCAGCCTGCTCACTTTTTATTCACGTATATTTTGCTTCCTGCTATATTTGATACCATTAAAGCGCCGAAATATATTTTCCTACATGTAGGTCAGCATCTGTTCTGTGTCAATAACGTGTATTTTTGTATATTTATTGAATTGATGTCTATATCATTACGTTTGTAACACTGTTGGTAATTCTTCATTCTGTTTAAATACATGATGCTAATCTGTTTGGACTATCGTCTTCAGAAATGGAACTCATTTCCATATCATGACAGTCAAAATTTCATGCCAAGTTTCATAGAAAAAGCATTTTGCATGCATGACACTGATGTCTATTTATTAGAACAACGAAATGCAAAGTAGCATTCAGATGAATCTGTTGCATTTGTCTGAACGTTGCGTTCACACGGGTATGTACGTTGCATTTTATTCCACACCCATTGACATGAGTCATTTGTATTCAATGGAATCCCAGCCATTGAATACATATTATTGTATACCTCTAGTGGAATACAAGCTGGTACTATTCTTGTTGACGTCAAGAAATATGACGTACATCCCCCGATAATTACCCCGATATTCACCAGTCTTAAATCACAACAAAGTTAGCTACAGTATCGATCAAGGTGACGGTCATGGATTGAACTTAACTGACACAACAGTGTAGAATAAATACAGAACACAACTTGCATCATAATCTCGAATCTTTTATCGAACTCGTTGCGGACGGCGCTAAGTTACATTTCGCTCGCGCTACGCTCTCGCGAAATATATCCTTGCACCATCCGTAGCTCATTCGATAAAAGAGACTCGATTAAGATGCGCGTTGTGTTCTGTCTATATAACACAGAGCTTCTGATTAATAATTGCAGCTAATAAGTTCGATATTTTAATATATGCAATATTGTAAATCAATCTATCTGCAATAAATTTATTCTACGATTATATAAAACCTGTCAAATCCCAACAACTTAACACTTCATTGACATAAAGACAAGTTGATTTTCCTTCGCTTTGAAGAGAGCCGCCATCTTTTTCACAATAAACGTCATAACACATGGAAATGAGAATTTATATCTGGACAATTAGCTTCATGTTTTTAAATAGATCGTTAATTATTGTATATTAAATTTGGTTGAGTCAGGACTTATAAAAAGTGCTATTGAAAAAAAGTTGAGCCTAATGAATTTTATTGGGCTTTTTCAGTTTTGTCCTTTCCTTGTTTTCATCTAAGTCCAAGAATTATCCCTCGTTTCTTTAGCCTAGGCCTCATGTAAGCAGTTGTGATTAACAAAAACTAAATTATTCTGTCTTCTCGTATCTTTGTCCAGAATTTGTCTGTATCTGTAGATATTTCAGTGCAGGAACCTTCCGGTTATAGATGCACTGGTCCGGGTGCTACCACAGCCAAATAACTTTATAACCCTGTGGTGACACTAGTAGCATTCTTTAACGTGCACACACCGAGGTGCGTACACGGGTCAGCCATTAATGTCCGCACCCAATCAGACATCGTACTGCACCCACAACAACATACCTTGACAACTGTTGTAATGGGGGGAAGTCGGAATTTTGCATTCAGATCTTTATTCAGTGATCTCGAATAAGACTTTTCAGCCTGACAAACTTTTGGTATCTGACCGAGTTCTGATTTTTGTTAGAATAACCTGACCAGGTTGCGATCCCCAGTCCGCTGGCACGAGAGATGAGTATGCTACGGTTCTACCTCTCGGCTACCGACTTCCCTGTTTATCAGTCTTTATGGATAATTTCAATTAACCCATTCTTTACTTGTTACTCATTGATGTGAGTAGTTCACTTTGGAAATGTTCTGATAATAAGTTATAGTCGGTTTGTTGAACTTATTATCTGAACATTTCCCACCGATGAAAAAGAATCCTTCTGTACATGTATTATATTTTTTCATCAGTTTGTTATCGGCTCATTTTCCTGAACACCCCTCCAAATGAATAATAGACCAACCATGTATAATTTTATAACTGAGTGGGAGAATCCATTCAGAATGGAAAGGGTTAAGGAGGATTAATTTTCTCATTTGGCAAGGAATCTTGATCATTTTCTGTCTGTTTTATCCAAATTTGTTACCAGCCTATTTTTCATTTCAAGCAATATCCAAAATAGACACAATCTGGTTAGTCCAAGTTTCCTTCGACATAAACCAGCTAGTGATATCGGTTGGGATAATGCTATTTCAATTGTGCTGCAATACATTGTCAGGGCTCGAATGTAGACCTATCACTGACAGGCCACTGTTACTTGGTGACAATCAAACCTTGAAATAGTGAGTCTCATTTGCAGAATGAGGTCCCCAGAGGGTGAATTTAGTGACGCTACCCTGCACAGTGGGCTAGCATCACTAAATTCACATTTGGGGACCTTATTCTGCTTAGACCTCATCTTCTGGGAAGTATCTATAGTCTCAAATTAACATTGTTTTAGTTACTTTTCCCCTTCTGTTCAGTTTCTATATCCCCCTAATTTTCAGAAGATAAAATAAATAATCGAGGTGACTGAGGGTGAACATCACCAGCTTCAACTGGGGAACTTCAATTTGATCCTAGGCTCCTATAGCAGCTGAGGTCTCAGAAAAATGACGTTTCCATGGGTGAATTGGTGATGCTAGCCTGCCATGCTTCGACAAGTAGAAATTTCATAACATTTTGAGCCCTGGAAGAAGAGTATACAGCTAAGAATGATGTGTTTTTCTTCTTCGGGCCATAAAACATTGTTGAAACATATAATGTTATTAGTAGGGCTTCCATCATATTTTAGTGCTTAATTTTCAGAAGGCAATGACTCATTGTAACAGACATTGTTCCTAGACATTAAATAGGACCAGCCTTGAAATCACATTCAAAGTTAACTCTCCTTTCAAAATGCAGCTGATATGGACTGCCAGTAAAAAACAAAACAAATGGTCTTATCAGTTCAGACTATCTAACAGGAAGAAGTTTCTTAACATGGAAGCAGAATACTCCGTAAACAAGGAGAACAATATTATTATCAATCTGGACTGGTTACTGTTTTGCCCCAGTCCATGACTCTCATGTTGATTTTTTGGGGAAAATATAAATAAAATAGCAGTTGTTTCCATTATTTAACCCTTTCAGTGCCAGGGGCCGATCTCATCGGCCCTAATTTACGGTTTGTAAAATCGGCCCTTAAAAACAATTTTAAATGATTTTTTTGGGTAAGCTCAAGCATGCTATAGTGAATTTAAAAACAAACTGGATAAAACGTTAGGGGCATGTAATAACTCAAAACTATCACCAAGTATTCATAGTAATAATTTTGATGCCCATGAAAAACGTAACATTCCCTGGCACTAAACCTACAAAATAAGTATGTTAATGAATATAAGAATTTTTTTTATTAAAATTGTAAAAAATAATAACAAATGACGAAAAATTGTTAGGCCAATGCATTCTCTTATATATGCGAGGCGACCTATGACTCGCATATATAAGAGACTGCATTGGCACAGGGTATATGGGTTGATACAAAATTCGGACCTGGCACTCAAAGGGTTCTATATATTGTTGATGCAATTATCAGAACAAAGGAGCATTTAACCCTTTCTATAGTAAATACTCATTGATGAGTAGTTATCCCTTAGGAAATGTTCAGATAATAAGTTCTTGGGGCTGAAGAAATAGTGGTGTCAAATTGGACAGTGAATCTTTAAACAATGGGTCAGTGTCTTGTTGTTTTTCTGTTACTCTGTTGACTGAACTCGGCAAATCATTTTATGTTATGGCAAATTTATATTTGTATATACCACTAATCTTTCACTACGAATAAATGATATGACCCATTTTGGGCTATATAACAAGCTTTGTGGCTCTTCTTCTGAATAATCTCCTTGCTGTAGATCATGTCATTAAGGGGTTTCCACACCTGAGCTATGTCTATATGAAGACAACATCAAGCATATTATATAACAATAAAAATGTCAAAAAGGTGACTTTAATCATATTTTTAGAAAGGAAATTTTGGGAACAGCGTTCTCAGCAAGTATAAAAAATGATTGGAAATGTTAAACTGCCATAAAGTATATGATCGGACTAATGCAAGTTTGATAGAGAGAAATACTTCAAGACAGTTAACAGAATGTTAGTTTGTAGTGGAAATTTGTGAGCATCTATTTTGCAGGAACTAAAACCCAGATGAGGTTTAGGTCATATGTTCATAACCAAATCCCCAGCTGACCAGCTATCTCTAACACTGTGTCCTATTTAAAGTTGATCGCTCCCTGCTTGAGTGAATGACCTGTGTATCAAAATGTATTAATTGGGCTGGTTCTTCAAGATAACAGTGCTTGCAAAATGGATGCTTACAAATTTCCAGCACAAACTTACATTCTGTCTTGAAGCAATATTGCTCTCTATTAAAGTGATGTGAAACACTCCGGTTGGGTGATAAAATAGAAATGGAGAATATTATGGCTCAAAGTAGTTATTTTTACGAATATTAACCCAAATTGACAACACACCGTCATTCTTATATATTAATTAAATGCAATGACTCTAGATGGCAAAATCGTTTGCGTTAGTTTATCGCCAATTGTTGCATCCCGAATTGAGATGCAAATATTTACAATTGAGCGTAGATCAGACGATGTTTTCAATGGAGTGTGGGATGGTCGATTTCTTTGAAATATTCGGTGATGTTAGTATAATGATACATTCCCCAGTTTGGCATAGCGTCTGAGTACTAACTTATAAGTTTATCGCACCCGAACAAGTCCATAATATGTCTTTAAATACTCATTTGAGCCTTGCACCAGTTCAGATCATATGATGATGATGGCAGTTAATCATTTCCAATAATGGTTTATACTTGCTGGGAACAGCTCCTTCATGTTGTGCACTTGCTTAAAAATCAGGTAGTTTTCTGTGTTGGTCTGTCTAAACGTTCCACCTCCTGACATACAATAATGTCCTAAGTAATCGACCCCTTAACCCTTTGAGTGCCAGGTCCGATTTTTGTATCGACCCATATACCCTGTGCCAATGCATTCTCTTATATATGCGAGTCGACCATAGGTCGCCTCGCATATATAAGAGAATGCATTGGCCTAACAATTTTTCATCATTTGTTATTATTTTTTATTTTTTTTCACAATTTTAATAATTTTTTAAAAATCTAAAAAAAAAAAAAAAATGAATGGCATTCCGATGAATGGCAACAAGCCATATTTCCGACTAAATCCTGAAAAGTTACCCATAATTCTGCTGTGGTTAAGGGGTCGATTACTTACAGCATTACTGTAGCTCAGGCATGGAAACCCCTTAACAGCATATGATCTCTTTGCACCACTTATTCCATCAGATAAGAGAGTGAAAAGGATTTATTTGACACTAAAGGTTTGAAAGTGAATACTAAACAACAGTATGACTAGAATGCATTCAGAGAGATGCCAACGTGCGCAAAAATGTAATAAAAAATAATTTCATTGTATTTTACTTAATTTATTTAAGTTAATTTAATTTAATGTTAGCAAAAAAAGACAATTACAATCTTCAATTATTTTATTTAGGGGATAACAGTGTGGTGTTTTGTGATTTCGGAAAGGTACATGGCGAATATACTGTGGCAAATTTAGTTAATGGGCGACGGCGGAGCCGTAGCCCATTAACGGGTATTTGCCACAGTATATTCGCCATGTACCTTTCCGAAATCACACCACACTGTTATCCCCATTCTAATGATCTTCAAACTTAAAAATGTTATTTAGACAAACAAATGTAATTATCAACGAAATGTGCGGCCATAGAAAACACTCAGCCAATTCACTACTTTTTATTTTAAATTTAATGCGCTAGATAAAATATAGTCCCCCCAATTACCATCACTCTTATCGTTCACAATACTGATAAACATGAAAAATTGCCACCTCAAATAGAAATAAATATACACAACAATTAGTTTCTGCATGTACCTGATGTCTTTTTCAGATGTTTACCACTTACAAATTGCGGTTTTGATTTTACCGCGATCTTGAAGTTGAATTGAAACAATGGGAAATTGTTTACTCAATGCGATGTATTTCACACCGTGTCTGTCGCGGGTTCATGTCAAGAAATTTGATCAAATGATATCGAGACACTGACATTGATGGGGTATAACGTTGTTGTGTTTTGTATTTTCTGAAAGTACATGTATACAGGGCGAATGTACTGAATGTCAATTTTCGACAAAAGCCACATCGCTGGTTTGTTTATATAGCAACGAGCTAGTAACGGAAGTCAGTGCCAAGGGCGTCAACTCTATAATCTACTCCGTAACGTCGCCAGCATGTACTGCGTAAGGGTGACGTCATGGATTAAAACGGTAAGGTGACACCAACCTACGAATCTGACTGATCGCCATACTGTTGCGCGAGCACACGTAAATATGATCATGGAAAACACTTATCTACAGTAATGCCCTAAATAATCGACTCCTTAACCACAGCAGAATTATGGGTAATTTTCCAGGATTTAGTCGGAAATATGGCTTGATGCTTATGAATGGCAACAAGCCATATTTCTGACTAAATCCTGAAAAATTACCCACAATTCTGCTGTGGTTAAGGACTCGATTATTTAGGGCATTACTGTATGCTTGGAGTTACTCACTTGAAAATAAGTAAAGTTAGAATTTGTGTTTTCAAATTTGGTATATCGATTAGTCACTTGAAAATAGGTAAAGTTAGAATTTAGGTTTGGTCCACTCCCTTTTACCAGAGTTATGGCCCTTATTGACTTAGAATTTCCTGTTATTTTAGTTTCCAAATGAAAACTTCATAGACTAAGAATTTACTTATTATTCTTGTGTCTAATCAAATAAAACTATGTGTTAATAATATAAGAAAGTTTTATTAAATGGTTGTTCCAAAATAAAACTTTTCATTTCTAAAAAAGCCACCAGTCAAATAAACTTATTATAAAGCCACTTTATTCAGAGTACATGTGGCATTTTATAAAGATTTGGACCCATGTGCAAATGACACAATCAGTAAATTGTTGAATTGCTTTTTCAAATTTACTGGGACGAGAATTTGCTTCCATCACTCTTATCAATAATGCTAATGTGAACTGTAACTACTGTAACACTATGGCTCAAATCGGCCATCATTATAAAACACTTGGTGTGCATCCCCTGTCAAATCGACCATCATTATAAAACACTTGGTGTGCATCCCCTGTCAAATCGACCATCATTATAAAACACTTGGTGTGCATCCCCTGTCAAATCGACCATCATTATAAAATACTTGGTGTGCATCCCCTGTCAAATCGACCATCATTATAAAACACTTGGTGTGCATCCCCTGTCAAATCGACCATCATTATAAAACACTTGGTGTGCATCCCCTGTCAAATCGACCATCATTATAAAACACTTGGTGTACATCCCCTGGGGCCCTTTCTTTATTACCTCTTCCATGATGGAGTTTCCTGAAATTTTGCAAAACCCTGTGCCAATGCATTCTCTTTATGTAGGAGAGTCTCCCAAAGGGAGCCTTGCATTTATAAGAGAATACATTGGTCTAACAACCTTGACAGCCAGTGCATTCTCTTTTATATAGGAGACTCGCATTTATACGAGAATGCATGGAACAGGAACTTTAATGCTGCACCAGCGCTGCTCCCATCATGAAAGGGTTAACCCTTTACCCAACAAAACCGGCCAAATAAAGCTTCAACAGCCTAAAATATCTTCGGTCTGTCTCAATAGAACCATACAAATATGGATATCATTGGAACCGGCTCCTTGACCACATTGTGATAGTTACAGTTATGCCCTGTGCCAATGCATTCTCTTATATATGCGAGTCGACCATAGGTCGCCTCGCATATATAAGAGAATGCATTGGCCTAAAAATAATCTTTTTTTTACCATTTTTTCTTACATTCTTTAACAATTTTATAATTTTTAATGTGTTAAGCCAATGCATTCTCTTATATATGCGAGGCGACCTATGGTCGACTCACATATATAAGAGAATGCATTGGCACAGGGCCGTTCTGTTGGGTAAAGGGTTAATGCACTTAACGGAGAGCTTCCATTTGCAATGAAAGCCTAAACACTTCTACGGCAAATAAGCACAACAGTCATGATGTTTCTTATTTTCAATTTATCAAAGATGGCAGCTTAATCTGCGAAGTGAAGGAAATTTAGGATATGACCGGTTTGTCCTTAAAGTGATGTGAAACACTGCAGTAGGGTGATCAATTAGAAATGGAGAATAATCTTGCTCAAAGTAGTTATATTTTTACAAATATTATATCCAAATTGACAACACATATCATCATTCTTTATATATTAATTAATTGCAGTGATTCTCAAAGGTGAAATCGTTTTCATTAGTTTAACACAGATAGTTGCGTCCCGAATCGAGAAGTAAATATTTTCAATTGAGGGGTAGTTCAGACGATGATTTCTAAGGAGTGGTACTGTCGATTTGCTTGAAATTTTCGGCGAGGTTACTAAATTGCAACATTCCTCCAGTTGATAGCCTGAATGCTAACTTATCAGTTTCACATATCCGAACAAGTCTTTAATATGTATTTAATTCATTTATAACAGATAGATTGCTTTGTAATATTGCATTTATTACAATTTCAAACTACAATCTGAAGCTATGCCTTATAATGCAACTCACATGGTTCGACACAGATCATGTCATTTACACCAGCGCAGTTTTCGCCATGAAAGGTTTAAATACTCATTGACGAGTACTATTCTATCAGGAAATGTTTAGATTATAGGTTTGACAGGCTGTTTGTTGAACTTATTATCTGAATATTTCCCATTTAATAGGAATTCTTCTCAACTCATGTTATCCATTCATCTGTTTGCTTGCTTATATTTCCTGAATAATCGATCGAGATGAATAATAGGCCATTCCAATGTACACTTTTATAACTGAGTGGGAGAATCCATTCAGTATATGAGGGTTTATCCATTCAGTATATGAGGGGTTAGGCCATAATATTAAAACATTGGGTTAAAAAAAAATAGATGGAGGGGAAATAAATAAATAAAAAATTATGCATCACCACAAAACAAATGACAAATAGCAGAATTGCCCATGAATTTCACAAGATTTTTGAGTATACAATAAGTTTTACTCAAATTACAAATTGAGGTATTTGTTATTTGTTAAGAAGGTGAAAGCAAAAAAGAGACTCGCTGCCATCAAATATTTTCTTCAGTGTGAAAATAAAACAATCATATAAAAAAGTTCTATTATTTTTTACATTATTCATCAATATTGATGACAAAGTTGTAGGAGGGGTTGTAAACCAGGCTGTTAGCCCTTTCTATACTAAATACGCACTGATGATCTGTCGTCTGCTGGTCTGCTTATATTTCTTGAACATCCCTACAAATGAATAATAGACCAATCCAATATATACTTTCAAAACTGAATGGGGGATTAGATTTAGTATAGAAATGGTTATATTGCTTTACTAGGGTTAATTCGACTATTGTTGGCAGTATGTGGAGGGTGTGCGCAGGGCATCGTGTACATCCTGATCAAAGCATTCATCTCAAGTACCTCGAGAGGAAGCAGATATTTAGTAGGATTCTTGTGGATTGTCACCACCACTAGTTACAAGTGTCCTGTTTATATCTATGTATGCATGTTAATTCTGTTGCTTAAACAGGACTTTTTTCTGACCCATGTGAGAAATAAAGGACTCTACCATGCCAAGACCAAGATCTGTGAGTATTGTCGGCAGATATTAATTATATCCATAATGCAGCATTCTCTATTAATTGTTCTAATTATTCCTGCTTTATTTCATGACAAATTCATGTGTTTAGCTCTGAGCCAATTAAGCAATTGATGCAAAAGGGAATGTATGTATAAAACTGAGCAGTGACATTTCCTGACTATGTTATTGTGCCAAATTTTGCATAACATTTGTATCCTGAGCTTGAATTATTCGGTCCTGACTGCTTTTGATATCCTCATTGTTTAATTATTTCGATGGATTAAGGAAGCAATACATGACTGGACGGCAAAATGTGTGTACCCTATCAATTATTGGACATCTTGAGTTATAAATTACATTGCCAGGATATTTGCTTTCTTTGAGGCAAAAGTTAATACATTTTGTAGTATAATACTAGTAAGGACCTCACATCAGTATGTTTTACTGAGGAAAGTATTAACCCTTCTATGACTGGAGCTTCCTGAAATTTTGTGAAAACCCCATGTCAATGCATTATCATATATATGTGAGTCTCCCATAGGGAGCCTCACATATATACTAGAAAGAGAATAATTGGCCTAACAATATTTACCTTGACCTGGTAAGCCAGTGCATTATCTTATTTATGTGAGGCTCCATATGGGAGGGTTAATATTCTTTCTGCAGAGTATCTCTTGACATCAGCTATAGCCCTTACAATGTGGATTTCCTTCAGTAAGAATGAGAATCAGAATCAAGTCTGGTTTTATTTTTTTTGATCATCTGACACATATCAGCCTCTTACAGTAACCTGGCTGCCATTTTCAAAAGTGTGCCAATTTTGGTATCTGAGAAAAATAATTCTTAATTTCCATTATTGGCCAATATAAAGAAAACTATTTGTTTTTTAAATCAAAGTTTATTAACCCTTCCATGACTGGGGCTTCCTGAAATTTTGTGAAAACCCTGTGCCAATATATTCTGTTATATATACGAGTCTCCCATAGGGAGCCTTACATATATAAGAAAATACATTGGCCTGACAATATTTACCTCGACTTTGTTAGCCAGTGCATTTTCTTATATATGCAAGACTCGCATATATAAGAGAATACACTGGCACAGGATCTTTAATGCTGCACTAGAGCAGCTCCAGTCATGAAAGGGTTAAATGTTTTTCAAGATACAGTAATGCCCTAAATAATCGACTCCTTAACCACAGCAGAATAATGGGTAACTTTTCAGGATTTAGTCGGTTAAGGAGTCAATTATTTAGGGCATTACTGTATCACATTTCAATTTTGTTTTATTTTAGTCATTTTCCAGTCTTCATAAAAACAAGTTTATGAGTTTTCCTCTTCTCAGATGTCTCACATTTAACTTTTCAGCCAATTTAGCGCAGAATCTGTTTCATTTTATAAAACAGAAAAATCTGATTATTTTAACATTTCCTGTATACTGTGTTCGACAAAAATAAAAATAATTGTGTATCCATGATTAGCTTGCCAATCAAACTAGTGACCATATTCCTCTCAAATAACTCACAAAAATACTGTCAGACATAATAAATGTTGTGCTCAATTACAAACGATTGGACATTCCTGGTTTTGTACCAGACAATGTCTGATGTCAGATGGTTTAATCCAGGTATGATCAGAATTATCATTGGGAGATTCAATTTATTTCTATAAATTCCCAAAACACCCAGAAATGTTTGGAGCAAAAGTCCATCTACTAGCTGTGAAGGGGAGAGGTTCAGATATTGTCTTATTTTATTGCAGATGCTTTTTAGAGTGCGAGATAGCAAATTTCGCCATGTTTATGGTAAGCCTTTGCGGCGAGATCAGTGCTACGATGATATCCGGATCACAGGAACCACATGGGACTCTACATTTTGTAGCATTAACCCACAATTCCTGGCCATAATTACAGACTCTGGAGGTGGAGGCTCGTTCCTCGTTTTACCTTTATCGAAGGTCAGTACAAAATCTCATCCATAGGTAGACCATTTGTTAAATTATGATTTTAGAATGACAGGCTGGCCAATGATGCCATTTTCCTAAAGTTCATATGGACAACCTATGCTCATTCTCACTATACAGAACAGTTTTCTTCAGAAACATCTTTTTGAATAATGTGGTTCTTAATTTTTACGAGCATATGAAAACAATTTGGCCGAAATTAGGTATAATACAAATTATAAATTTAATTTATGATAAAGTACTAATATGATATGTATATTAAGTTATACGAATGAGATGAAAACAACTTGAAGCATGATCCATACATGCAGACAAACTATCTTTACAATACAAGCATATAGTATTTGAATAAAGAAAAGGGGGCATAACCCCAAACGCCCACCCTAAAGTTAGTGGTTTTTCTCAACTTTTCACACACAAACTGACATTGGTTTCACATAAGGGATGCTAATAGGTAACTAGCTTATTTAATACAAAGCATATTTTTTATTTCTAAATCTATTAACATTTTCTATACTAAATTCTCATTGACGAGTAGTTCCCTTACGAAAGGTTCAGATAATAAGTTAATAGGGCGTTTGTTGATTACTTATTATCCAAACATTTCCCACCAAAAAATATGAATTCTTCTGAACTTGTATTATATTTTCATCTGCTTATATTACCTCAACATCCCTCCAGATGCATTAATAACTGAGTGGGGGGAACCATTTAACCTTTCTATATTAAACATTCATTAATGAGTAGTTATCCCTCAGGAAATGTTCAGATAATAAGTTAAAAAACCAATAAATGAATCAGATCAAACCCATATTTGAACTCGAGCTATATTTTGGGCTGAGAAACTCAAGTACAAAATTTGGTTCCAATCGGATAGAATATGTTATTGCACCATGCTTAAATGTCTATGGACAGTTAGTCTACACTTTTATTATCTGTCACCTGCTTATTTTTTCTAAACAACCCTCCCGATGAATAAAAGACAATTCCAATGTATAGGTTTATGACTGAGTGGAATAATAAAACTGATATGTTTGTAACCAAACTCTATCTCCAAATGTAGCAATCAATTATGATTATCGAAAATTCCAACCACATCGAATACGCCATTTCAGAGAACACAACG
Organism: Siphonodentalium dalli; assembly: GCA_032622095.1. Lineage (NCBI taxonomy): Eukaryota > Metazoa > Mollusca > Scaphopoda > Gadilida > Siphonodentaliidae > Siphonodentalium > Siphonodentalium dalli. The sequence goes on along the minus strand of CP136064.1, from coordinate 268,943,734 downwards.
TTTGAACTATGCACAAATGTAAATATTTTCTACTTTATTTGCGATGACCATGATTCTGTCAACAATAGCCACGGCATGTAATTCATCTATAACAATTAATAACACCAATTTCTGCCTGTATTGATATCAAATTTATGAAAATAACTTAATGATTTTTTGTTATTCCATTCTGAACATATCTCTTTAAATTCTTTACAGGTTGGTAGAGTGGACCGGGATGTTCCCGTGGTGTGTGGTCATAAAGCGGCTGTCCTTGACATACAGTGGTGCTTGCATAATGACCATGTGATAGCCAGTGCCTCAGAAGACTGCACCGTAAAAGTGTGGGAAATACCTGAAGATGGCCTCACGAAAAATTTAGAGGAGCCACTTGTGAATCTACAGGGTCATCAACGAAGGGTGGGTCTGGTCAAGTGGCACCCTACAGCTAACAGCATTCTACTAAGCGCAGGTTAGCTCAATTAATTTTAATTCAGTTTGATGTCAGATCAAATGGTAAACCTCGTTCAAATTTATGATTCAAGAGCTATCATAGGAGGTGTGTGGAGTTATTCTCCTTTTTCGACTTAGAACAAATTTCGCAACATGCATAATTTTGTCCGAGCTTTTATTCCTACATTTTTCGGTCAATTAAGGTTTAGGATAAATGGGAATCTGTTATTTTATTATTTATACTTAATGTTTACTGTCATGTGAAACATCCTAGTGTTTTAAAAACACAGGGGGTATCCTTAGCCAGTGGGACAGTCACACCTCTAGTTAGCTCCAGCTATATAACCAGATTCTAAAATTGCATTGCTACCAGTACTGAATTTCCTATGTATTGTTTGCAGGGTCAGATAATCAGCTTATCATATGGAATGTAGGGACTTGTGAGGCCTTAACAAAAATACAAGCTCCAGATCAGGTGTTTTCTGCAGCATGGAGTTACAATGGTAGCAAAGTTGCCTTCACATGCAAGAAAAAACTGTTAGTCGCCAATCCAAGAAACGGTGAAGTTCTTCAGGCAAGTGTATACATATTTATTATTTTATATTCAACTCCATTTCTACTGATACACATGTATCCACAAAGTTATGTACCAACAGTGAGTCTGTGTCAGCCCCTTAGTCCATCATAGCAATATGCACATGTTAACAGCTTACTCTAGTAATTTTGTTGTTGAAATTTTGCACAAGGTGTGTGCAAACTAAAATGGGGGTGGCAAACCTGGAGCTTGTTCTAGTTTCTGATGGTAGGTCATTCAAGCCTGCAAATAGTGTGTCTATCATTTGCAGAATGAGGTCCCCAGAGGAATTTAAAGATGCTATCCTGCATGGCGGGATAGCAACACCAAATTCACCCTCTGGGAACCTCATTTAGGCCTCAACTGCTATGGGACAACATAGAATCAGACTGAAGTTCCCCAGTTGAAGTTGGTGTGATGTTCATCCATTAGTCACCTTGATTATGCAATTCTGCAAATTAGAGGATATAGAAACTGAACAGAAGGGATAAAGTAACTAAAAACAATTTTAATTTGAGACTACATATACTATCCAGAAAATGAGGCCTAAACAGAATGAGGTCCACAGATGGTGAATTTGGTGATGCTAGCCCACTGTGTGGGATAGCATCTCTAAATTCACATCTGGGGACCTAATTCTGCAAATGACAGACACACTATTTGCAGGCTTGAACAGGTGAAAATAACAATTATGTGGTGGTTGTTTGATTGACAATTACGTTATCTCAGAGGGTTTCATCTTTGAATCTGAATTGTTTTATTTACAGGAGGGAAAGTCACATCAAGGAAATAAACCTGCTCATACTGTGTATCTGAAAAACGATCAAATTCTCACAACAGGATTCTCAAGAATGAGTGAGCGGCAATATGCTCTGTGGAATGACGTGAGTTCTGTTCAATATATACTCAATTTAATATGCTCTGTGGAATGACGTGAGTACTGTTCAGTATATACTCAATTTAATATGCTCTGTGGAATGACGTGAGTACTGTTCAGTATATACTCAATTTAATATGCTCTGTGGAATGACGTGAGTACTGTTCAGTATATACTCAATTTAATATGCTCTGTGGAATGACGTGAGTTCTGTTCAATATATACTCAATTTAATATGCTCTGTGGAATGACGTGAGTACTGTTCAGTATATACTCAATTTAATATGCTCTGTGGAATGACGTGAGTACTGTTCAGTATATACTCAATTTAATATGCTCTGTGGAATGACGTGAGTACTGTTCAGTATATACTCAATTTAATATGCTCTGTGGAATGACGTGAGTTCTGTTCAATAGAGCTGTGCTGGTGCAGCATTAAAGATCCTGTGCCGGTGCATTCTCTTATATATGTGTATATGTGAGTCTTCCATAGGGAGCCTCGCATAAGTAAGAGAATGCATTGGCTTACAAGGTCAAGGTAAATATTGCTAAGCCAATGTGTTCTCTTATATAAGCGAAGATCCCTGTGGGAGACTCGCATATATAAGTGAATACATCAGCACACGGTCTTCACAAAATTTCAGGAAGCTCCAGTCATAGAAGGGTGAAATTGACATTGTCAAAATTACTAATATGCCGGCTATACAAGAAAAGGTTTTTGTGAACTGTGACACATATAGGAAACATTGATTATAAAACTGAATATATATTAAAATTAACCCTTTCATGGCGGGAGCCACATTGGTGCAGCATTAAATATCCTGTGCCAGTGCATTCTCTTATATATGCGAGTCTCCCACAGGGAGCCTCACATATGTAAGAGAATACTCTGGCTTACAAGTCAAAGGTAACTATTGTTTGGCCATTGTATTCTCTTATATATGCAGGGAGCCTCGCATATATAAACAGAATGCATTGACACAGGGTTTTCGCAAAATTTCAGGAAGCTCCAGTCAAGGAAGGGTTAAACTTTACCATTATAATATATACATTTTATAATAATTTACGAATAGGAAACATCAGTCAGACAATTGTCAGCTCTTTCACTTTCATTCTAGGTTACCTGTTTGTGATTACATATATTAGAGGGTCTTCACAAAATTTCAGGAAGCTCCAGTCATGGAAGGGTGAAATTGACATTGTCAAAATTAATAACATGAGGATTATACAAGAAAATGTTTTTGTGAACTGTTGCGCACATAGGAAACAATGATTATAAAACTGAATATATATTAAAATTAACCCTTTCATGGCGAGAGCTGCGCTGGTGCAACATTAAATATCCTGTGTCAGTGCATTCGCTTATATATGCGAGTCTCCCATAGGGCCTCACATATGTAAGAGAATACTCTGGCTTACAAGGTCAAGGTAACTATTGTTTGGCCATTGTATTCTCTTATATATGCGAGTATGGGAGACTCGCATATATAACAGAATGCATTGGCACAGGGTTTTCGCTAAATTTCAGGAAGCTCCAGTCAAGGAAGGGTTAACCTTTACCATTATAATATATACATTTTATAATAATTTACGAACAGGAAACATCAGTCAGACAATTGTCAGCTCTTTCACTTTCATTCTAGGTTACCTGTTTGTGATTACAGATATTTAAGAGAGATACCCAGTTTCTCCACAAATATATAAATCATCACAACTCCAAATGTAAATCCTGTTTTTGGCTTTCTCATTATTGCGTAAGGCCGTTAGCGCACCAACTGATTTGGTAGGTATCAAGCACAGTAATGCCCTAATTAATCGACTCCTTTAACCACAGCAGAATTATGGGTAACTCCCCGAGAGCTTTCCGATGAATGGCAACAAGCCATATTTCCGACTAAATCCTGAAAAGTTACCCATAATTCTGCTGTGGTTAAAGGAGTCGATTAATTAGGGCATTACTGTATGCAAGACTTCCTCAACAACATTGAAATCGCAAATTAGTACTAGTACTTATAAGTGCAATTATACAAGTTGACGTAACCTTAAAAACCTGCAGCAAGATGTATGAAGCTTGTGTATGATACACATGTGTATCCAGGGGATATACACAAGCAAAACACGTTCATTCTTTGTAATGACAAAACATTGGCCGCGTGTATTCTCGTCTCATGTTTTTGGGCAATCGGTCATCCGTTTTGGTTGATAACACAATCATTGCCTTATAAGCTGCACGCCATGGCTATATAATTAGAATGAAAGTTCATCTTCAATGACCGTATAACGTCTATGTAACTTTACCAGAAATCAATAATGCCGAAAGCGAAAAATAATTAGCAAAATCCCAAATGAATAGAGCATCTAATAAATATCTCCATCAATAAAAAATTTTCATGAAATGTTACCCAACAGCTTCATTGACTCGGCAATACAAATCATTAATCTCACTGCCAACGTAACACCTGAAGTTACCAAATGATGATCAAATCAAACAATTACATCATATAGCAGATAATCATTATTATAGTATTATGGCCAGCGGGTCTACACGCACATGGCACAAAACACAAGAAATACTTCTCAAGTGCATTGATTGGGTGTATACCATGGATACATGTGTGATTCTGCACATCTCGCCACTGATCTATCTCTGATTCAACTCCCATTTATATTGTCTGGCATTACAAGGGTGATTTTCTGAATTTGCAAAATCCAAAATGTTAAACATATAAAGGAACTTGCGGCAGACATGTAGGAATCCTAAACTTGATTAAGAATCTAGGCCTGATGTTCAAGTCTGCCCTTTCTCGTCTGAAAATCTTTGATTTTGTTCTCAATGTTTAAAACTGTTCTTCTCATTTCAGAAAGACCTTAGTGCGCCTATAACAATGGAAGAAATTGACAACAACAATGCCGTTTTACATCCATTCTATGATCCAGATACTAATGTGGTATATTTCTGTGGAAAGGTGAGAATTTATTAAAGATAGATTTCAGCTCACTTATATTGCTTGCAAACAAAATAATATGACCATATACCTTACTTGTATTTAACCCTTTACCCAACAGAAGGGCCCTGTGCCAATGCATTCTCTTATATATGCGAGTCGACCATAGGTCGCCTCGCATATATAAGAGAATGCATTGGCTTAACACATTAAAAATTATAAAATTGTTAAAGAATGTAAGAAAAAATGGTAAAAAGTGTTAATTTTTTTTTTTTTTAGGCCAATGCATTCTCTTATATATGCGAGGCGACCTATGGTCGACTCACATATATAAGAGAATGCATTGGCACAGGGCATAACTGTAACCATCACAATGTGGTCAAGGAGCCGGTTCCAATGATATCCATATTTGTATGGTTCTATTGAGACAGACCGAAGATATTTTAGGCTGTTGAAGCTTTATTTGGCCGGTTTTGGCCGGTTTGTTGGGTAAAGGGTTAAGGACTAGAGATACTCAAATTACAGAGCAGGAAGTTGTCACATGCCTTGAAAATAGCTAGGTGACACAAGAATATTGACTGCAATAGTCATTTCTTAAAGAATGAACAGTAAAATATTACATTTTACCAGACTAAGCTCATAATAATTGAAGTGGTGGTATTGACAAAACATTTCTCTGGAAAAACAAATTTTGTCCAAAAAAAAATCACCTCAGTGATTAGCTAATTGAAATTTTAGACTGCTAATTTGGGTGTAATGTTTCTCTTTGAGACTTGTGTGCAATCGGGACCAGACAATTTGTTTGGTATGGAGAGGGATTCGGTATATAGAGGGTCCAGTTTGGAGAGGTTTTTAGCTCACCTGAGACGAAGTCTCCGGTGGAGCTATAGTCATCACTCCTCGTCCGTCCGTCCATCGTCCGTCCGTCCATCAACAATTCTTTAAACATCTTCTCCTCTGGAACCATAAGACCGAATGGGTTAATATTTGGTGTGGATGTTCCCTAGGTGACTCACATTCAAATTTGTTCAAATTTGTTCAAATGAGGTCACTGGGTCAAATAGCTGCAAAGCCAGGGCCATAACTCTTTCCCTCCATAGTAATTCTTTTAAACATCTCAAATACCATCAGGCCAAATGGGTTCATATTTTGTATGAAGAATCCTTGGGTGACTGGGGTTCAGATTTGTTCAAATGAGGTCACTGGGTCAAATGTGGGCGGGGCCAGGGACATAACTAAACATTTTTTTTTTAGATTTAACTCTTTAACCAAAAAAAAAAAAATAAAAGAAAAGAAATTATATATTAAAAAATAAAAGAATATTAAAACAAAAATTTGGAATTGTTTTTTTTATTCAAATATTTTAAAAACAATAAAAAAAATTGTATTTAACTCCATGGTCAATTATATATATATATATTGTTTAACATTTTTTGAAAATTGAAAAACTAATGCCATTACATTTCTAAAGGTTGTGCCCCCTGGCCCTTCACTCAAGTTCACTGCTTCTGGTCCCAAAAATAAAATTTACTCAAATTCTTGACAGAGAATCATTAATAAGAAGCATTTACTTGGGCTCTAACTGTATGCTGGCTCTAACTGTATGCTGGGTATGCCTACACATGTCAAGTGAAATCTGACATTTTTATAAACATTCCCTGGAGATCTGTTGGAAGTCATTAATTCCCAATTACAACAATCTATCATCTATTGTTCAAATCTTTCAACAAGGCAAATAGTGTGCCTGTCATTTGCAGAATGAGGTCCCCAGAGGGTGAAATTAGTGATGTGGAGAAAAGAAAAGTGGTTGGTATGCTGTTATTATAATTATATACATGTGATCCCTGTAAAGTCTAGTGTGCCTGTCATTTACAGAATGAGGTCCCTGGAGGGTGAATTTAGTGATGCTAACCCACATAGCAGGCTAGCATCACCAAATTCACCCTCTGGAGACATCATTCTGCTTAGGCCTCATCTTCTGGGAAGTATCTATAGTATCAAATTAACATTGTTGTTATTTACATTTCCCTTCTCGGAAGTTTCTATATCCCCTAATTTGCAGAAGATAAAATTCATAATTGAATAATTTTACTGATATTTATGATATGTATGAAGGGTTCTTTGGTGTCTGGGATTCAAATTTATTCAGATGGGGTCACCAGGTTAAATAGGGTGGGACCAGGGACATAACTATATGTCTCTATAGTAATTCTTAAAATGTCTTCTCAAGAGAGGTTGGACTATTTAGCTTACATATAGGGCCCTGCGAATCGATTCGATTCGATGCGATTCAAAATCATTCGTTTGAATCGATTCGATTCGAAATCGGCTACCATGATTCGGATTTCATCGAATCTTTGGTGATAGGTGCATTTCCGTGCTTTCTATAGACCACAATGCTGTTACCAGAAAAGAACATTCACTATAATAACATAGTAAACGACTTAAACGAACGCACGTACCATTATGTCAGATGGCAGGACATGTAATGTTATCGCCAATTAATCTATAACTAATTGACCCAATCTGTAAGAATGACATAAGTGAACAAAAAAATTGCCATACAATGCTGTGTGCTAGTGGCGTTTCAGGAATCATGCGAATTCCATAACACACATGTATGCCAGATTTTAGATCTTTGTTTGATTTGAGTAATTTTGTAAACATTGTCCGTAAATGTAGCGAAAAATACTGCACTATTCAACAAAATGAAACAGGCATCATGCAGTAGGCTTGACCGTATTTACGTTGACATTGGTTCTCTCATGCATGTATGCTCTTATCTGTACTCAACGATTGGTAAGGCACAGAAAATGCACAGAGGTATGTAAATAAGCGCATAATCCGTGCATATTACACTACATCGACGATCACCAGTAAATTTTATGTGTTTATCCCAAGTTCTATGTATTGAACTCAATTGGCTCAGTAATAATGATTCGATTCGATTTCGAATCATTTGCCTGATTCGATTTGAGATTCGATTCGAAATGAAAACACCTGATTCGCAGGGCCCTACTTACATATAGTATGGAGGATCCTTTAGTTACTGAGATTCAGATTTGTTAACATGAGGTCAACCTGTCAAGAAATGGCGTGGCTATGGGGAGTTAACACTTTGTGTCTAATAAAATCATTGAAATACCAAATTCATTAAAACATCTACCTTGGAACCACCTGACTGATTAATCTGACATACATGTATGGTGTTTGGGTCCATGGATAATTGGGCTTCAAACATGTTTAAATGGTTTTATAAAAAGGTGCTTGTGAGATTGGAAATTTCCAACAATTAAGAAAGTTTGAGGTGTCGGTTGTGAAATTCCAACCTAAGACTTGGGAGTCTGGAGCCCGGTTGGGAGGGGACTTGTTGAGCTGGAGGAGTGGGTGATCAGTAGTGTACAGTTGGTCATTTCAAGGTGGATTTTCACCAATCTACATACGTGAAGTCTCTCTAGCCACATATCCTGTTTAGATCTACTTCTTTTAAAGTGATTATGAAAAGTTCTGACTGTTGTCGTCTCCAGAGTCCCAGTCTTATCAGTCTTTGCAGTCTGGTGAGCGACCCCACAGTCATTGACTGTCTTGTTATAATCATAACATGTTTGTATGTTGCAGGGTGACAGTTTGATACGATATTATGAAGTGACAAATGAGGATCCATATGTTCACTATCTAACTACCTATCAATCAAACACGCCTCAGCGAGGTATCGGTTTTATGCCGAAGCGAGGGCTCGATGTGATGCACTGTGAGATTGCGAGGTGAGTGTTAACCCTTTCAGTGCCAGGGGCCGATCTCATCGGCCCTAATTTACGGTCTGTAAAATCGGCCCTAAAAAAATTAAAAACAAATTTAGTTTTTTTTTTTTAAGATTCTTTTTTTTTTTGGTTGAATTTTTTTTGGGTATGCTTAAGCATGCTATAGCGAATTTAAAAACAAACTGGATAAAACCTTAGTGGAATGTTATAACTCAAAACTATCACCAAGTATTCAGAGTAATAATTTTGATGCCCATGAAAAACGTAAGATTCCCTGGCACTAAACCTACAAATAAGTCTGTTAAAGAATATAAGAAAAAATTATTAAAATTGTAAAAAATTGTAAAAAATAATAACAAATGATGAAAAATTGTTAGGCCAATGCATTCTCTTATATATGCGAGGCGACCTATGGTCGACTCGCATATATAAGAGAATGCATTGGCACAGGGTATATGGGTTGATACAAAAATCGGACCTGGCACTGAAAGGGTTAAACAGACATTGCTCATTTGAACACTAAAGTTATGTATACATGATTTGGTAAGATGTATCTCAAAACATACCTAAGTGGAAGATTTCAGAACAAATTTGTTGATATAGTGATGAAAATAGATGTTTAGTTTCTTATATTTTTAATAAATTTGAGATTGTTTTGTTTGTGCCAGTTTTATTTTTTAATCAGTGGGCTCATCAAAATTGCACATGTACGATTGCTCTGAAATGTTTTGGTACTATTTAAATTTGAGAATGCAGTGTGTATTTCTTTCCATAAAACTGTATAAATAAGGTGAAAAAAAAAGATGAGACTCTGCCATCAACAAGCCTTGAAATAGGATGTCTGTCATTTGCAGAATGAGGTCCTGCATACACCTCAGCAGAATGAGGTTCCCATAGGGTGAATTTGGTGATGCTAGCCCGCTATGCGGGGTAGCATCACTAAATTCACCCTCTGGGGACCTCATTCTACAAATGACAGACACCCTATTTCAAGGCTTGGCCATAAAATATTTTCTTTACCACTGTGTTCACATGCTTCGAATTCTAATCATCGTGAACATAAACCAAACATACAAAAACGTTTTGTTTTCTTTTACAATATTGAGGAATAAGCTGTAGGAGGGGTTCGTAAACCAGGCTATTTAATTGCTGATGCCTTACTGCAAAACATCTCTACATTCTACTGAAAGATTCCATTGGAAAACTATCTATGCTCAGATGGGCTAGTTCAATTAAAAAAAAATTACGGTAGGTGTTGGTGGGATTGATTCGTTATCCTTTGGTGTAAATTTAGCCCAGCTTGTCAATGAATTGCATAATTATGGGCCAGCGCGCACCCTGTTCTCAGTATAGAATTCTTCGTGAATCATGATTGTTTTTTTGTCTTATTTCAGGATGTACAAGTTGCATAATCAAGGGCTTTGTGAGGTCATTCCATTCACAGTACCCAGAAAAGTATGTATATAGAGAATAACTCTTTTATTTTGTGAGGTCATTCCATTCACAGTACCCAGAAAAGTATGTACATAGAGAATAACTCTTTTATTTTGTGAGGTCATTCTATTCACAGTACCCAGAAAAGTACGTGTTGGCACTTATTGCATGGCATCTATTTGTACAAAACTTTCTAAAGATCATCTATTTCTTTGCAGAAAGTTTAATATAGTTTCCGGGGTACAAAATAATAAATATGAATTGAGGACACCTGTTGGGGAAAACTTTCTATAATTAAAATAAATTTTATTTAGAAAACATTTGGAGCATACCAAAAAGGAGAGCTCGATTGTTAGCACCCCCAATCATAGAAAATTGCACTTCAACTATAGATTTCACCATGATCTTACTATTGAAATAAACCACTTATTATGCCTTTATTGACAAATAATATACGAAAGCTTCCTTTGTATCTATTTTATTCACAAAATAGCTATTTCTAGTTTTGAGATCGGGGATATATGAAAAGTATGTTGTTGTTGTTGTAATTGTGATCTGGAAGAGATAGACGATCTTTAAATGATGTCATCCATATTTTTTATCACTTCCAATTATCTATAATGAATCAGTTGTGTGATATTATATCATTCAAATTAATACTGATGTCAATTTCCAAACTTGTATGCAATTAATGTCAGCATAATTTGTCTGGATTGAGATATATAAGTGATCCCAATTAATATCAAGCCTTGAAATAATTAGGCAATTTTCAGCTTTTATAGCCTGTCATCATGACAGGCTCATTATAACTTCAGCCTGTCAGTTCATACTTTCCCTCTGCCAAAAAATGGCATAGTAAATACCTGATGTGTTAGAAAGAAAAAGAAACTTAACTCATTCCTATATATTACAAAACTGAGTCATCGATTCAATTGCCAAAAGCATAACAAAGCCCAAGCATGAGTTTGTGTCTGCCATTTGCAAAATGAGGTCCCCAAGAGGGTGACGGTATCCCGCATAATGGGCTGGCATCACTAAATTCACCCTTTCGGGACCTCATTCTGCTTAGGCCTCATCTTCTCTGGAAAGTTTCTTTATTATAAATTTTGTATAGAAACTTTTATTCTATTTCTTCTTTAGTTTATTTTCTCTATATTCACCATTTGGGAACTTCAATCTGAGTATATGTCTCCCATAGCAGATGAGGTGAATTTGGTGATGCTAGCCCACTGTGTGGGATAGCATCACTAAATTAACTTTCTGAGGACCTCATTTTGCAAATGACAGGCACACTAAACTCAGGCTTGACAAAGCCCAATGTTATACAATTCTATTATCATATGACTTCAGATCCCTAGATTAATCTTATATATTTCGATAGATTACTGGTTGCTTTTGTCATTTCTGTGATTGATCATCAACTAAATTAGGGTAGGTACAATAGCATTTCAGCCGGTCATATTCAAATTTTCAAACTGTCAATGACCATGACACTGGCAGTCTACGTATTTAAAGGCTTGATTAATATGCTCATTATGCTGTATATTATATTAAATTAGCTAACTGTTGTTACACTATATTATCTGATATCTTCACATGAAATATGTGTCTCAATCTTTATATTTACAGTCAGAGTTGTTCCAAGATGACCTTTATCCTGACACTGCTTCTGACATTCCTGCGCTATCTGCTGATGAGTGGTTCGGTGGTAAAGATGCAACACCTATTCTGGTGGGTATAACTGAAGACAAAATTGAAATTTCACAACATTTATGTCATTTGCATTTAGATTTTCACAACATTTATGTCATTTGCATATTAGATTTTATTCTCCGTTAAAGAATTTTTAGTTTATTGCTATACAGGCAATGAAATAGATATGCATCTGTTATCCCTTTCTATACTAATTAGATTCTCCCATTCAGTTAAAAAAGTATACATTGGAGCTGTTTATTATTCATTCAGAGGGGTGTTCATGTAATATTTACATACTAAGTGTGATTATCACTAAATCCAGCATTCCGATTGGTCGGCGCCCACGTGACTTGTTGCAGTTATTTCTCGGTGAACGCGCAACAGCTCATAACTGCAACCCCATAACTACATCGATACGTCATTGATACCGGAAAGAAAAACGCGTAATGTTTTGGGCGCATTTGGACTCACACAGGATTGACTTAAATTAAATCATCAGGTTTCAATATAAAGAAATTGTTCCTGTTAACTTTTGCCAAGGGTGCTATGGGATATTTTGGGCTGGTTTTGTCACGATACACTTTTCGATTTAAATACATTTACAAAAGTGGCTTTTTCGCTAATTGTATATAAATATAAGGATTAACTGCCATGTGGACTGTTTTTATGGAGATGTAACCGTGAGGTAAGTGGTCATAAATTGTAAAACCCTTCGGGTTTTACACAAGTTATGACCACTTACCTCACAGTTACATCTCCATAAAAAAAGTCCACATGACAGTTAATCCTTATATAAAACCAGATGACAGACAAAAACAGATAATACAAGAGCAGAATTATTCATATTCATTGTTGGGAAATGTCAGATAAGTTCAACAAATGACCTTATTATCAACTGTTATTATCTGAACATTTCCTAAGGGAACTACTCATCTATGAGTATTTACTATAGAAAGGGTTAATATAGGACATTGGTTGTGATAGAAACACTAACATTGTTTAGCATTGCTTGTCAGCAGTTATCTGTATATTCATTGGTAGAATATTAACATATTACCCTTTTATATAGTCCAGGGTTCACTTAATTTTCTATCCCCCAGATCACATTATATAAAATATGTGCCATATTATATACCATTTGAAAGAGGACGTTCCAAAACATTGTATTTTCAACTTATTTGATGTAATAAACTGTGGACATGTTGTTTTTGTTGAGTTACCAACATCAGTTCTAATCTCAAGTTTCTGCACAAAGTCTATTATTTTCAATGGAAGGGAAATGACACTATATATTTAGATATACAGTTATTCCCTTTCCATTGAAAATAAAACTATAGTTTGAATTCTGTTGCATTGTGGGAGACATAAGGGGGGGAATGATTTTATGATTTCAGCTATTTTCTGTTACTCTTCTGAGACACAGACGTTCCAAATGGTGATGAATTATAGTATTTTAATCTTATTATATGGCATAGATTGTTATTAAAACCATATATCAAGGCACTATAGGCCTTTAAATTGCTCTTTGGAAAATGGAAAAGAAAATAAATTTGGCAAAAAGTTTCAAGACAAAGGTCAGTAATAAACTCTCAAAATATCATCAGATCTCCATAAAACCCTTAATTGGACCCGCAGGGTAGCAATAGAGACATTTACATGAATACTTTTCTGCCTTCGGCTACACGAGCATGGAACACTTAATCAGATTCAATAAAATCGTTAAACACCCTTGAAGAATTTAATTGTAAATTAAACAATGACCGTGCGAAAATTATTTTTTTTTATCTCCAATGTTATTCCAGGAAAGCCCAAATATATCTTACTCGTATAAGATTAGGTTGTAGCAACCTTAACCGATACCTTGTTATTAATCACTTGAAAGAATCACCCTTGTTTCAATGCGATTGTTTAGAAATTGAATCAGCTTACCATTTCTTCTTCCGACGCCCTCTTTACGTTAGAATTAGATCAGAACTGTTAAGTATTAAACTTACCTGTAAGTATGATAACAACCGATGTCCTATTGTACGGATCATCCAAACTTCCAAACAGATTAAATTCCAAAATATTCTTCCCGGTACAGAAGTTTATTTTAGATAGGGCCGTTTCTCATAAGATTAGTCCAGGCGATGCGGCTAGATTCCATTTACCCTAAGCATGAACCGCTTTTTCTCCTCCGTGGTTGTGACGCATACGTGCAAGTGATTTCCTCACTGAACGGATGTTGTTGTTGTGTGTCTAATGTATGTTGTGTCAAACCTCTCTCTCTCTCTCACTCTCTCATTATACCCCCTTTTAAAAAAAAAAGGGGGGTATACTGTTTTGCACCTGTACGTCAGTGCATCCGTGTGTGTGTCTGTCTGTATGTACGTCTGTCCAATCTCTGTTCATATCATAACTTGAATAGTAGTGCTTGGATCTCAATGAAATTAGGTATGGATGTTCAGTACTATGATCACATTAAATAGAGGGTTCCATCGTTTTGTTCGTTTTCTATTTTGGAGTTATTCATCTTTGTTTATCTGCAAATGTTTGCTTTTTGGTCCGTCTGGTGTCTGTTCATGTCGTAACTTCAACAGTTGTGCTCAGATCTCAATGAAATTTGGTGTGTGGATGTTCACTATTATGAGGACATTAAATAGAGGGTTCCATCGATTTGTTCGGATTTTCCATTCTGGAGTTATTGTTGGCTTTTTGGTCCATCTGGTGTCTGTTCATGTCGTAACTTCAACAGTTGTGCTGGGATCTCAATGAAATTTGGTATTGATGTTCACTACCATGAGGACATTCAATAGAGTGTTCCATTGTTTTGTTCGGATTTTCCATTCTAGAGTTATTCATCTTTGTTTATCTAAACAAAAACTGTATATCCCGTCTGCTTTACAAGTGATATTTCCTTCACATGAGGTAACATTTATTCCATGAAAAAATCCCTTTTGCTTGTTGTCCAACCCTCTTTCTCAATCACTCTGTATCTATATGTGTATTGTGTTTGTGTTATATGTTTGATTTTTAGCTCAACTTTACTTTATAAAGTTTCAGCTATTGCCATGGGTTGGTGTCCGTCCATGCGGCAAACTTCATATGGATCTCCGGGGTGACCTCTAGATGGGAGGAATGTAAGAAAAAATTATAAAAATTGTTAGGTCAATGCATTCTCTTAATTATGCGAGACGATCTATGGTCAACTTCATATATAAAAAATTCATTGGCACAGGGTCTTTAATGTTATGAAAAAACTATGAATTTTTCAAATATTTTCATCTGGTATATGATATGCGTACGGTTCCACACTTCTCACTTATTTTCATATGGAAACATTTTCTATATTTCAGGTGCCTGTCAGAGAGGCCTGTAACCCAACAAAGAAAGAAAAGTTGATACCTGTCCGTAAATCTAATGCTTTGGATAAAATGCCAACAAGAGTCAGTACAATACAACAAAACAACAATGACAGTACACAAAATGGGGCGACATCAGCTGTAACTCTGTCTCCGGTGTGTACAAAATGTACCTCATTTTCATGTAACCATAATATATATTGGCTATACCACCATGTGGCTTACCGAGATCTATATTCAGGTTGAGCTACCTTCAAAATCTCTAGGCAGTATATCAATGAGTCCACCAGGATCAGTGTTCATGTTGGGCCGAAAAAACTTTTGGCTAGTTCTAATTTTTTTTGGCCAAATTAAAAATACCTTTGCCAAATTAAATAAAACTCAAATGCATGTATAATTTCAATTTGTAACATGAAACAATGATTTGATGAAATAATATCGAGGGACCGGGGTGGGGTTGACAGGAGGAGATAATGTCAAGCTGAGAGATATAATATTGTCATAGTTAAATCTGGCAGCTACTAAGTTTGTTATGTTTGTCCACCAAAAGAATATGAAGGTGAATATAATTAAATATTTCCAAGAATTTCAACAGTTGACACCCGGTTTTGTTATTCCCCAAAAAAATGAAAACAAAAGGAGATATCTGTCAATCGTAAAACTATTTGTGCGCTGTGACGTGATACTGCAGGGATTGCATGCAGAAGCTATTTATGGTGGCGGTATTGTGAATGACAGTGAAATTCTTTAAACACTGTAACGGGTAGCTTATGTTCGAGAGTTTATTTTAATTGGAACTGAATAATCTGATGAAAGGATTTCCTCTGTGTTTCAGGCTTCTGCTGAGAATTTCATGTCAAATCAAGTTTTAGCTCAAATTCAGTCTCTACAGGAAATGGTTCTCAAACAGGGAGAGAGGATTAATGAACTGGAACAGGAACGAACTGAGAAACCCACTCCACCACCCACACCACAGAGCCATAGTGATGAAGAGGAAGTAGTTGATGTTAAAGAAAACGATGAGGAAGTAGTTGGCATTAAAGCCGACGATGAGGAAGTAGATGGCATTAGAGCCGATGATGTTTGATCAGATAATCAACCTGTTCGATTTGCTACCCTTTCATTTATGATTTCCAAAATTAGAAAATTTTGTTTGACTTTTGCTATTCCCTGTATTGGATTTTATAATGATGAATAATTGAGTTAGATTAAAAATTTGAATATATAGTCTTCAATTCTGCTTGTTTCAGAAATAGCATAATTATACATATATGTACATTATAAGCACCTCAAAAAGTACATTGGTCCAAATCTCCCAAGAAATGGATACAATTGCTATGAAATTTTGCATATAAAACTTCATGATCAGGCTGTGTTAACGCAAAACAGTTGATTGGAGACTCCAGTTTGGAGTTGTGCTTGAATGAGAGTCATTTTAAAGGGAAAGATGTCAAACTCAAACTCAAAAATCACAGTTCTGACTTATAAATAAACATTTCCGATCAAGGACCTCCTCATTCAAAAGATTTCCAAGAACATAAAAGACTAACAGCTGGAAATACTGAATTTTTGTTTGTCATTATAAAAAGAAACTTCGTAAAAAATATACATAAAAAACATTTGAAATTAAAATGAGCTTGTCACTTTAAAAAACGCATTGCTATTTATTGTGAAGCATCATATCAATAGTAATGTGTATCTCAAAGTGACATACTCATTTTTATTTTTTATTGTTTCGTATTTATATTGTTACTTGCTGTTTTAACGACAACCCCCTGAGTTCCCAGTCTCATGAAAAAAGCACTATAAAATAACATTCAAGATTAGCCTATTTTTAATTTATACTGGCACTAAATTTTAATTAATATAAAATCAGGATCGAGTACAAAGCAATAGAGCAAACACGTCAATTATAAAACAAAAAAAGACTGATGCATGGTTGCATCAACTATATATTGGCCATATATCATGGACAGCTTTAGCCAAAATTCACCTCTCATCAACTTCAACTTGGCTGGCATTTTTCATAATGTGAACTCACCCTTCAGATTTTCTTTGAAGTAGAGATAAAATTTGCAATCAGCACTTGTTTTATTTCCTCCAAGTCTAATGTCACATATAGCAAAACTAATACAAATTATTACCACTTTACAGGGTGTTTCCAAGAGTATTAACATAATTTTACTGGTAAAATGAAATCTGATAATGCCCTGCAGTGGTGCAGAAAGGGTCAGGTTACTATGTTTTCATCTTTTCGGTGGACAAGGACCAGCCTATCATGCGAAATTCGACAAAAACTGTCTACATTTCTAGATCATGGAAGTAAAAGTACATTTTAATCAATGTTTTTCATCTCAAAGTTGATATAACTGCTTTGTGAATAAAAATTGCTATCTAACTGTCGTCTGTCATTGTTTTTGCGACTCTTGTGTCTGTTTATTTGTGCGCATTCAATGTCTCTTGTGGGATAGACTGATTCCTGGTCGAAAGCTGCAAAAATCTGAAAACATAGTAACCTGACCCCTCAAGCCGTCTGGCCCAACAATTTCCACTCGCTGTCTCGGACATCTAATAAGTAGGATACTGGGCTGTAAATCAATTCTGTCCAGTCACTAATAAACCATAATTCCCTCCAAAATCATGTTATTAGCCAGGTTTAGCCACACCTACGTGTACATTGTGTTACTATGGTATTGCTATGGAGTTGTGCGTGGTGGGAACAGTCAGATGATTTGATGATACCAAACCTACACGAAAAATTTCTGTGCACACTGTTGATTGTTCAGTTATCACAAGGTCGGATTATTCCCTTTGCTACAATTTTCGTATGCTACATGTTGGGATACAAAACTTCTTAATGGTTTGACATTGTACATGTGGGTGAAATGATCACATGAGTCATCTGTTGGCGATGGCAACATGTTACAAGCCACACATACATGTGGCTGAACCTGGCTATTAATTGTTATATCAGTAACAACAGCTTTGCTGAGGCCAAGGGATGTGGCTAAATAATCCCCTTTCTTTACTTGTAAAATTTTTATTAAATCAGGTGAATTCTTAATGCTGCGCACAGAGATTTGACACTTTCAAACAATCTGACTGTTCCCGCTAGTGTAACAATAATTAGACGGCACCCATACTCGCACTGTGGCTTGTATTTTTGGCTGAGAAAAAAAAATACCAACTGTGGTTCTGATCACATGATCCAAACAGAAGTTAACAATTAGGAACCAAAATGTTATCGAATCATGCATGTAAGTTCCAAGTCGATAAGTGGCTGTGACTCAATGTTAATGAAAGTGTCAAGGACACTGTAGCTCAACTTGGATAGGGGATAATTTCATCTGTTACAGTCAATGGAGTGCTTAGGAATGCGGAATGTTGAATGTCTAAGTAATACTAGGTGTCAACATGAAGATATATAAAGTTTGGGATTCAGGAAGTATATATGGTATGACAAAGTACCGGTATGTAAAACTATACTGTTAACTAGAATCAGTAGAATGTCACTGGAGGAATTGCATCATCAACCCCTTAATCTCTTAATCAAGCCTTGAAATAGGGTGTCTGTCATTTCCAGAATGAGGTCCCCAGAGGGTGAATTTAGTGATGTTACCCCCGCATAGCGGGCTAGCATAACCAAATTCACCCTCTGGGGACCTAATTCTGCAGAATGAGGTTCCCAGAGGGTGAATTTGGTGATGCTAGCCCGCTATGCGGGATAGTATCACTAAATTCACCCTCTGGGGACCTCATTCTGCAAATGACAGACACCCTATTTCAAGGCTTGCTCTTAATATAATACATCTATTAGCAGCTGAATGCCAGAGCAGAGAACCGTAACTTGTGCTCCGATCCTCTCTGCAGGGATGGTTCGATTACATGGCTAATATATTTCATTGAAATACATTTAAATTTGATGATTACAAATACAATACAAATACTTTTCCAAATTGATGTATTTGATTACATATACAATACTTTTCAAAAAGTAATCAAATACATTTTGATTACAAATATATCAAATACATTTTTATTACATCCGATTACTTTCAGATGAAATATTGAAGAAATTCATATTGTATGGTACCATAGTGTGCCATATAGTCACAATATGGTGAACATTAAAATTATACTAACAAATGGACCAGATGTGACCAATACAGAACACAGGCTCTGTTATGTGTTTAATATAGGTTGAAAATATTCAGCACAATTACATTCTGGTATCATTTAGTTGGACATTGGACACAGTTTTCTCAACATCGTGCCACAATTAACAATCTCAAAACTAATTGATCCTTCTGCAATTTAGAAACAACTTTCAGAAGACTTAGGCAGTTTAATTTAGAGTATATGCCTTTTACACTATCAGCTCTCTAATGCTGTATCTGATTAACTGCATATTAATGCAATCAAATCTATTCTAATTAGTTGGTTTTCAAGCAATGGATCAATTTATACATACACAGGCTTTGTTGGCTGGTAAATTAAGTCCAATACTGTGAAATAGCTCATGGGATGCCCTCATGAAAATATACAATAATACTACCATAGTAATACGATGGTATACTGTGGTATTACTATGGTATACCGTAGTACTCTAAAGTATAACCATTGTAAACTATAGTACAGTAGGAAATACTATATATCAATCATGGTACTCATTGTACTTTTACCATAGTATGTTGTGGTAATACCGGTAATATAGCATAGCATAGCATAGTATCCCATGGTATACCATAGTACACTACAGTATAATTATAGTATACTATAGTACAGTATGAAATAATATGCAGCAACCATAGTACTCCTGGGACTTTTACTGTAGTATGTTGTGGCATACTATAGTCCAGTGCATTTATGAGAAAAAATGCCAAACCCGGAACTAATTGCAACAGAATTTTTTTTTGCTGGAGTAAGTACATAAACCCTCCATAAACAACATACTAAAAATCGGCAAAAATCGGAAAAAGGGAAATTGGTGAATTTCGTGAAATAAATTTGGGGAAATTTGGTCATATCATCAATTTATGGATTTTCATGGATGTTTATAAAAACAATCAAATTCACAAATCCTACAAATAGGATGTGTATTGTGTCGTCCTCAGTTTCCTGAACCCAGTACTGAAAACCAGTCCCAGATTCATTACGTATTTTTCGAGTTGTGTGCCATCAAAAATGCAAGTTTACCTGATTTCGGCCGATTTTCGGGGCCTCACTTTCGAAGAATGAGCCAAAATGCCTTATTTATGATTGATTATTAAAAAAAAATAGAGCAAACTGAAGGGATTTTTCACTGTTTTAGTAATTTCCTCACTAGATTAAACACAAAATATGATTAATATGTGCATCTATAATTAAGAAGAAGATTATATTCTCAAACAAAATGTGTGTTCCATTGTATGGACTAAGCCAATTTTGCCTCTGACACTGAACGTGTGTGATGAAATGCAATATTTGAGGTCATGTAACTCAATAATTTAATACCCATATGCCATGCGTTTCTTATAACCTTTTAAGTATGTTGGATTGAACAAATTGTAAAGGTATTAACAGGACAGTATTTAAGAAAATTAACTTATGGCCCTTTGAATACTTAGTCTTAGCTTGTTTCCAAAGATGCCAGTTTGAGGCTTTTTTGTCCATTCTAAAAGGTTTTGGGCCATAAAAACAAAAAACAATGGGTGTTTTAATGAGTAAAATTATTTGAACTTTCCTCCCACAACACTTAAGTGATAAACAGTTAGCCTTTAAAAGTCTTTAAAAGCCGACGAAAATTTTACCATATTAAATATGGTAGAATTTTCAGCTTTTTATAGAGACTATATGTTGGGTGTAGCTAATGGAAATTATTGGCAATGGCATTTTTTTCTCAAAATTGTTTGGAAATTACACTATTTTAGTTAGTTCTTGATTATAAATACTAGATTATGAGAAGTACATGACATACCATTATAGCTATAATTTCTCCAAATACAAAGTAAAAAAAAAATATATATTCATCAAATTTCAAATCTGAATCCATGCAGTGAAGAGCGTTTATTCTTGATATCCTAAAGACATAAGACTTGTCATTTAGTCTTAGTTCGAACTTATCACAATTGGTAGGGAAAACACCTAAATATTGATATATTAAAATATACCAGTACCGGTACCTCAAGTAGAATCTGTTCTAAATAAGTGTTGTTTGTGAGGATTAATATTTAAATAATATTTAAAGAGCATTGATTTAAAATTAAAAAAACAGTTTCATTAATTGAAGATTCGTAATTTCTTACTCAATTTATTATTCAAAACTAAATCTAAATAATTATGTTTAATGGCCAAAATTTGGAGTAATTTTACATAACACCTTTTCTTTATCATAATTTAGACCAATGGTCACAGCTAGGCTACCATTACATATGGTTGTATATATCCCAAGTGCTATGGAAATAAGTTCTTGTTCACTGATTCACTATAGTCAGTTTATTTATTTTTATTTGGTTCAATCATTACTGGTGCCGTGTGTATAATGTATGTTAAAAATTTCCCGCTTACGAATCTTCTGCCAAGTACAGACATGTGAATCAGTAAAGTCATCCAAGTTTCACAAATGGATCGATGGTCCAATTCTCAGAGAATATATTGTTTGTTCACGTCTCCTCTACCGATCGCCATGAACATTTCTTAAAGATGCATTACAACATATGTTTGTGTATGGAAGAGCTTCCGAAGTGGATTCCTACGAACTAATGGACAGATATAGTATGCACAGATCATGGTACAGATATTCTATTGCGAAAGTCGGACGACCTTGACCTTGTTGTTTAGCAGAGTTCCCTCCCATTCCAATCGTAGACATGCAACGGATCGGGCGGCGGATACAAATTGTTTTTACACCTGAACCGTTGAGATATTGTGCAAAAGTGAGTTCAACGAGTAAGACCTGTCATATCCATACAATATGTCCGATTATTTATGACATAAATTTGATATTAAAATTGAATTTTTAAATTGAAGAATGTCAGGAAGTTCCAACTTCCAGAAGTGTCAGAACTCCTAGTCCCACTCAAATTCCAAGACAACTTGGAGTCATCCATATATAAGTCATCCATAGTCAAGTGACAAATTTTGAATGGGGATTTCCATGCAAATGTTATGTATGAAGCATTTGTCCTGGAACCAAAGCAGGCATGTCACCGAACAGTTCTAATATTTACCTTGCTTGTGAGTTAGGTAAATTATAAAAAAATTTAATAAATATATTTTTGAGAATTTTTTTTATGAATTACATCACATGACCTACTTTTGAAAAATCAATATAAAATTCAAAAACAAATACACCAACATTATAATGGAACATGTTTCAAC
Source organism: Siphonodentalium dalli (assembly GCA_032622095.1). NCBI lineage: Eukaryota > Metazoa > Mollusca > Scaphopoda > Gadilida > Siphonodentaliidae > Siphonodentalium > Siphonodentalium dalli. The sequence continues at coordinate 268,921,316 of CP136064.1, read as the reverse complement.
CAGACCCGCCAGCTAAATAGGGTACTGCGTTACTAGTATGTAGGTCACTCAATTCGCGTATGTCCCCGCAGTAATGCAATATATAGTAGGTCTAAATGATTTATTGACTGATAAAATGGATTGATACCACTAAATGATCATGTTAGATGTTACTTTGCATATTTTTGTTTTATAATTAATTTCCCAAATCTGATGGGTTATGCCTAATATTATCAATAAGTGAACATTGTATATGATATTTCGTTGTTTAAAAAAAAAAAAATTAAATATCTAATTATATATTATGTTTAGCTTAGATAAAAAAAAAATGAGGTTTAAGTTATGTTAAGGATCTGTCTTCAAGATTCATTTCAGCAAATGTCTGTTGTGATAGGGTTGTGACTAATTATTATGTTAGTACTCATAGATGAGTGACATTTTGTGATTCTATAAGACATGATACTTAAGTTGAGCACTTAATGTTATACTTACCATTTTATTTGTATACAAATTTAACTACCACGATCGCCTATCTTACTATATAAATAAAGCCATCTGAGACCTACGCAAATCTAGGGACCTACTGCATAATGCAGTACCCGCTAAATACCTGTTGTTTCCAGTACCACATCAAGTCACACTCAGAAGTGTGTGCAACTCTGTAACTTTTGCTCTGCAGATTTGCATGGAAATCCCATTCAAAATTGTTCACTTGACCTCCCCCTTAAAGTGGTGGGCTACAGGCCTTTATTGAGCGAAAATTTTCATTATCGACCTGTCACTGCTGGGTGTTAATTGTTAAAATATTTCATCCTACCAGAAACACTCTGTTAATACTCTAGGGAACACCCTGTCAATTGGTAATAATTAGCTATTCAGCAACAGTTGTAAATAGGGAAATTTCGAACTTCTTAGATGTGGGGTGTCCATCAAACACTGGCAACAGTCACCATGCTGGGTATTTTTACCTGTGATTTAACTGTTTTTCTTCGGTCAAAGAAAGCCCTTGAGGCTTGTAGTGACAACAAAATAATTCTTTTTTGGGGCGGTTAATAGTTATTACATATGTAGGACTCGCTTTCAGTGGTTCAATACATGAACTTACATCTAAAACTAAAAATTATGTGTTAAGAATGCTAATTCGTTGCATCTGGGAAGGGATATCTTGGGTTATAATTTGGGCTTATGGCCCAGTTAACCCTTCAATGATTTGAGCTTCCTGAAATTTTGCGAAAATCCTGAGCCTATGCATTCTCTTATATTATAAGTTATATATATGCGAGTCTCCCATGTATGGAGTCTATCATTATGTAAGATAATGCATTGGTTTAACAGTATTTACCTTAACCCTGTAAGCCTGTGCATTCTCTTATATATTTGAGGCTCCCTATGGCCTATGGTAGACTCGTATATATAATAGAATGCACTTAGGATCTTTAATGCTGCACCAGCTCATCTCCCATCATGAAAGGGTTAAGAAATCTTACTAGGCCTAGATATTTCTTCAATCTTTTAGGGAAGATTTATTATTATTATTATTATTACATCTTTATTTCCTCCATAAATGAAGATTGACATAAATTGACAAACATGAATATTAAATTAGCATTATATACAATGGAACCACAATGTGTGGTACACAGCTACCTGAAAATAAGACATTTATAATACAATAATTTGACTCCATGTGAACTCATTGGTATGTATCTGTAGAAAAAATCAATGTGTAAACATATATATTGTCAGTTATCGCATGCGAGTCTCTCCAAGAAATATGGAACTGAGTGTGAATCGACAGCAAGACAGAGCCTGTCCACGCGCGACTCCATCGAAGTCGAATCAGTTGTGACCTGCCCGTGCCACTGGCTTAGAAGATAAGCAAAGCAGACACAGACGAATCACAACTGATCCGTAACATTATTGATTTGTTGGAGAGTCATGCTGTGAGAACTGATCGATAGTCTATGGCGGATCAAAGTAGGTGTTCGGATCGGTCAGGGCAACATTGGCGCTTGTATCTGATCGAGCAACACCACGCTTTTTCAGAAGAAAGTATGCATGCCATAATCGAGATGTAGCCGAGATCATGAAGTTCAGGAAGGAGTCAATATCATCAAGCACAGACATCAGTTCATCATTGATGAGTGATAAATGAAGTAAGACCATATTGGTGGACGATAGCTGATCAACAAGAAAAATGGGTGTACCCCAAACTGGTTAATGATACCATAGAACATGTCGTTTCTTATATTTACAAGGTAATGACATCAATGAGTATGTGTTCTACGATATCGGTGCATGAAAGTTCACAGACAGAGCAGAATCCTGCATCTGAGGAAGTGGTTGCTTCAATTACACTTGCTAGTGTGTGGTACGATCGCCTGTTGTTTGGGAATTCTCTGCAAAGGTACCAAATAGGTGAGACTTGCAGCGTGTCATGTACTTTTACAAATCGAAATCTTGAATGATTGGTCAGTACTATTCTTGATTTCCACGCGAATTCGTCTGCATTATGTATAGTACATCTGACTCGTCTTTTCCAGGATAATTTCGGAACGAATATACCAAATTGGACATATTCAGATAGGGCATCGTTCATGTCGTGCTTCTCGAGGATCGAGATAATATTACATAACACTGATGAATTGTTGTCATATGGTGGTGTGTAGATGCACTCGTAAAGGCGTCTGAGAAAGACGTTTTTGCAGGCCGTTCTCGTAGGAACACGACACAAGCCACCGAACAGAGAAAGCTTTCTTGCTTCAATGACTGATTCCAAAGACGAAGTTCCCAACAAACCAAGGACAATATCTGTTCTGCATCTCGGCGATAGGCCTTGAATGCGTTTTAAACAGAAGCGATGGATTCGTTCCAGCTTGGTTTAATTACAAACTGACGTGTTGTACAAAAACTCTGACCCATAGAGGCCGCATGAGAGTACAATAGACTTGTAAATCGTCAAGGAGCTAATGTTATAAATGTAAATGTGTATTTTGGTTTCCTGGGTGATAAATTTAGTTTCCATTATCTGATTGTTTTCAAATTTGGTTTATGGGATTACTCATGAAACTACAGGTAAAGTTTGTATTTGGGTTTTATCTGCAGAGTTTTCACCAGAGTTATGGACCTATGGTCCTTGTTGAATTATAATTTGATGATTATTTTGGTTTCTGGGTGATAGCTGGGGCCCTGCGAATCGGACATTTTCATTTTGAATCGAATTTCGAATCGAATAAGACAAATTATTCCGAATCGCATAAAATCTCAAATTGAATCATTGCATCAGGCGTATAAATAGTGAAGATGTAGATATCATATGACTGAGTGGCCATACCAGTATCAGTTTGCTCATAATGTGATAAGTGATCATCAGTCTATATCTATATTTGCGAATGTCTGCCTGTCTGTCTGTCTGTGTTCTATAGAAATTCACTGGGGACCATCTAGATGGCACCAAAGGGGTCTACTAGGGGTAACTTTTTACTTTTAGAATTTGCTAAAGTGACGCCGTTGTTGTCAGGAGCAGAAAAAGGGGGAGGGGCAGAAAAAAAATTTGTTGCCGATTGCCACCAAACTTATATATAATCATCCCCATGATATGAGGAATCTAATGGTGTGGTTTAAATATGTCAAAACTGGCGCCGTTCGAGTCAGGGATGCACGGAAGGGGAGAGGGGCACCAAAATTTGATCAAACTCATTTTAGCGCCGCCGTCCACCAAATTGTTATATATTCTACTCCATGATAAAAGGAATCTAATTGTTTGATTTAAAGACGTCAAATTGTTGTCGGTTGGATGAGAGATTGGGGGGGGGGGGTGGGCACTCAATTTTATAATAATGGGTTTAGTCGCCGAATCCCACCAAACTTATACAATATCATCCCCATGGTATGAGGAGTATAATGGTGTGGCTTAAATCTGTCAAAAGTGGCGTCATTCGAGTCAGGGGTGCACCAAAAGGGAGAGGGGCACCAACATTGATACACAATATTTTAGCGCCAATTTCCACAAATTGATACACACGCCGATTAGCACCAGATTATCTCCATAATATCAGGAGTCTAATTGTGTGGTTTAAGGATGTCACAAGGGGTGCCATTTGAGTCAGGGGTGCATAGAGGATGAGATGGACAAATGATAAACAATATGTTTAGCGCCGATTTCCACCAGATTTATACATAATCTTCTCCGTGATACGAGGAATCTAAGCGTGTGGTTTAGATACGCCAAATTTATGGTGACCCTAAATTTGATACGAGTTTGTATACAGATTTCCACCAAATTGATATATTATTCTTCTCCGTGATACGAGGAATATAATCGTGTGACTTAAAGATGCCAAACTGGTGGGGGGGGGGGGGGGGGGGGGGGGGGGGTCATAACAATGATAAGAATTTGTTTAGTTGCCGATTACCACCAAACTTATATATAATCATTTCCACCAAATTCATACACGTTCTTCTCTAATGATACGATGAATTAAATCACATTTGGGGTCGTTTGGGTCATGGATGGCGAGAGGAGATGCACCAGCATTGACAAGATTGCTATTCGTCGATATCCACAAAAGTCATATATAGTCATCCCCCAGGCCATCTCCATATCATTGGCGTTAAAATTTCACAATCTCGACAAAATGGTGTTACAACTAAGTTACTTGAACAATTAGTTGTTGTTTTTTAGTTGAATTGTTTATTTGCAAAGTCAACATCGAAATTGCAACATGCTACAATGTATATACATATATACAAAACAAACATGTATGTACATCAATAATTCTTCCATCATATTGTATGGTATTAATAGTAAAGGCAAATAAAGCTAATACATTCAGGAATATGTTTCTTGAATGGTATATAAGTCATATATATTTATTTTATATATAGTATAATATAATACTAGCGTCATGGTAACTTTTTAAAGGCCAATTTTAAGAAATTGCTCACTCTTTTCAATATACTAATATTTAGCAGTGACAACATTCTGTAGAATTTATTTTTGTTAGGTTTTTCCCAGTAATACTTGGGGATCTAGATTTATCGCAGGTCGTTAAGTTCTGTACACAAAATAACAAAATGGTATATACATGCATAGCAACATTTAATTTAAATTGAGAATGTTTTGCCAATATTTTGCACCATGAACAGAGGGGCACCTGGACATTTCTTTAAAACATCTGTATCTTCAAGGAGATATGATAGCCAGGTGTCCTCAAACTCTTAGTCTAATCCATTGATGCATTTCGATGTTAAATCCAATTGTCGTCTTTGAATTTTTGGAACTAATGTGTTTATGATGTTCATGTGTCATGTTACAACGTCTGAAGTATACGCAGTTGTAAATAACTAAATACTTCTTTATTGGTGGAATGGATGAATCGTGATAAACAAAATGACAATCGACAAGTTGAGCCACTACTTATATTCCATGACTGTGTAAGAATCATGTTTTGTGATGCTATTTGAATATACAATTTTTGAGAATACGTGTAACACTTTGAGTATTCTCTATATTCCCAACAAATATCCACAGCATGCAGAGGGTTTCACATCACTTTAACCTGGGCAACGCCGGGTAACCCTGCTAGTATACAATATAAATATTATCTATAAAGGACACACACATATATATCATTTGTGGGTACCCGTTTCAAGGTGAAGATCACCTCTGGCAGAAAAACTGACCCGATGAAAATCTCCCCCGTTCCTAGGAAGCCCTAAGTACGTCACACAACACGCTCATGTCTGGATACGGTCTTACACGCACACGCCCAGACTTAAGAATCACATTAGACGCATACGCTCTTTATCAACGACACTGCGGATACGAACTCTCTTTAGCTATCAATGCGATTAACCCACAGTGCCGTTGTTTGTGACTGAGAGTGGAGAACGGGTGCTCGGAGCTTCTCCAAAACGCCGCGACGACCATTCCCGTGTGTTTTTACCCTTAGATGGGAAGTTTGAGCGCAATCGGTCCAGCTGTTTTCGAGTCTATAAAGGACAAATATACACATATATTTATATACGTAGTTCTCAAAATATTTAGTAGACTAGCAGGTTAGCCCGCCACTGGCGGCGTTGGTCCGAAACATGACATTTTTTTGGCTTTTCAATGAGTTAATTGTGCCTTTTTAATCAAGAGAAATTATGGTACCCGTCCCTGAAAGATTTAAGGTACATCGGGCGGAAAGAACTGACCCGATGAAAAATTGTTTAATCAAGAGGAATTATGATACCCGTCCCTAAAAGAGGTATGCCAACGATGTCGTTGTTGTTGGCATTCACGGCTTGGGGCCACCCGAAAATTCTCACATTGCCGTAAAGAGAAAATAGCATTGTGTGTTTTCTCGTCAACAAAGTCGTTGTTGTTGGCATTCACGGCTTGAGGCAGTGGAAGTCCCGTCAGATTCTGGGACGTATCACAGTGCCTCGTATTTACTAAATTTTAGCAGCCATATAAGCTGCGTTCTGGCCAACGTCGTTGTTGTTGGCATTCACGGCTTGGTGAGTCCAACAATGTCGTTGTTGTTGGTATTCACGGCTTGAGGCAGTGGAAGTCCCGTCAGGTTCTGGGACGTATCACAGTGCCTCTATTTACTAAATTTTAGCAGCCATATAAGCTGCGTTCTCGCCAGCGTCGTTGTTGTTGGCATTCATGGCTTGGCGTGTCCAACAATGTCGTCGTTGTTGGTATTCACGGCTTGAGGCAGTGGAAGTCCCGTCAGATTCTGGGACGTATCACAGTGCCTCCTATTTAATAAATTTTAGCAGCCATATAAGGTGCGTGAGTTAGCACGAATTTAGGGGTGTAAGTTTAGAGCTTGTTTATATGAATGTATCGATTTTCAGCCGTAACAAGAAATGTATATATGAGAAAATGTAAATTCTATATTTTGGAAGGTATTAGCAAGTTTTGGCTCAACGGGTTTAGCAGTTTGAAGTGAATATGGATATAAAAATATACATATACAGATATAAAAAAATGTATAGTTACGCCTCTTGGATCGCGAGCGAATCGATAGCGAACCCCATCGTATCGAAACGAATGTCGCACTTTAAGGGTCAAGGAGTGCTCAGAGCTTGTCCAAAATGCGACGTGGACGATCCCCGTGTGTTTTTACACTTATATACGAAAGTTGAGCTCGATCCGCGCAGCCGTTTTCGATTCTATGAAGTAACCACACACATATATATATACACACATATGTACGGAAGTCTCAAAATATATATATAGACTAGCAGGTTAGCCCGCCACTGGCGGCGTTCGTCAGAAACATGACAATTTTATTTTTTTTTATTTTTCAATGAGTTAATTGTATTAATTTTTTAATTTAATTTAATTTTTTGTTTATATTTTTGATTTAATTTTTGGTTTTTCAATATTTTACCCGATTTGACCTTGAATTGATCATTTTTAAGGTCAATGTCAGGTCGGGGTCACAATTTAACCCGTCCATGACACATCCCGTAGGTAGCAAGTTTGAGCTCAATCGGTTCCAGTCTATAAAGGACACACGCATATATATCATTTGTGGGTACCCGTTTCAAGGTGAAGATCACCTAGGGCGGATAAACTGACCCGATCCGCGTTCCAAGAAGCCCTAAGTACGTAAGAATCACACGACACGCTCATGTCTGTATAATGGCGCACATGCCCAGACCCAGACGTAAGAATCACATTTACGCACATACGCTCTTTATCAACTACACTGCGGATAGGAACGCTCTTTAACTATCGACGCGATTAACCCCGAAGTGCCGATTGCAGTGGTTTTGATGATTGGGAGTGGAGAATGAGTGGTCAGAGCTTGTCCAAAATGCGACGTGGGTTTTTACCCTTATATACGAAATTTGAGCTCGATCCGCGCAACCGTTTTCGATTCTATGAAGTACCCATATATATATACACACATATATATATATATACGTAGTTCTCAAAATATATAGGAGATAATTGGATCAAATGCGCATATAACCAATTTAATGCACATTCTTTGCGACCATTTCTGCTATACAATAATGAAAGTGTCAGAGGCAATAATGAGCCAGTAAGCAATCGCTTTCATGCAGCTGAAGTTCGACATATATATGAAATTTTGCTAGATCAGTTACATCAGTCATACAATGAATCGGTGTTATTTGTATTTGTGGTCTTTCGTTGGTAGCCTATCATAATATTGCAAAAAAGCAATGTGGTCTGCTGAAGTAATGAGAATGCATCTGGTGCCAATGATTCGATACAATTCGAATAATCCCTGAATAGTATAGTTTTCAGCCATTATCCTATACATATTATCAATTTGTTCAAAATTTCAACACGATCGGATGAATAACACAGGAGATATAGGGTATTATATGATGGGGGACTTACTTTTTTACATGTGTTTAGTTTAATATATTTCTCAGATTTTTTTTGTCCGTCCAAGAAAATATCTCAACCGTAGGTTGTCGGGTCTCAATGAAATTTGGTATGGATGTTCACATCTATCAGGTCATTCAATTGACAGTTCAATGGTTTTGTTCAGGTTTTACTTTCGAGTTATTCATCTTTGTTTATCTGAAAATGATCATTTTTTTCCGTCTGTCTCTGTATCTCAGCCGTGAGTTATAGGTTTGCTATATGTGGGTATTCTTCTGCTTACAGCTGTCGGTCATTTTATTAATACTGACCATTACTAGCCATGGTGGACATTTTTGTTTATTTTTATACTATTAATAAAAAAGTTATTTTCTCATTAAAAACATTTACTGGTAACACTAATACCCCAATGTCAGTTGTTTACTTCTTGGTGTGGTCAATGAGGATGAGACGGTTCAGAAGATAGTGTTGTCTTGAAGCCTTCTGCATCCTCAGAAGATACAGTCTTCTGTTAGTGTTGTCTTGAAGCATTCTGCATCTTCAGAAGAAAGAGTCTTGTGTTAGTTTGTTCCATTGAGTGACAGATCGGGGGTAAAAAGAGTATTTGTAATTGTCTGATGATGTGCCATCTGGATGAAGTTTGCTTTGTTTACAGAGTACGCTGTGGTATGCACCAGGTGACAGCCAAGCTCTTGTTATACCCCCCGCAACGAGTTGTGGGGGGGGGTATACTGGAATCATCTTGTCTGTCTATCTGTCCATCTGTCCATCTGTCGTTCCGTCCATCTGTCGTGCCGTGGACACAATTTTGTCCGAGCTTTTATTCCTACATTTTCTGGTCAATATTTTTTAAACTTGGCACAGATATTTAGTACCTTGGGAACCTGTGTACCTGCGATTATGAGGTCTGTCCGATTTTTTTTGGTGGAGTTAGCCCCATTTTTCAACTTACAAAATCTTCTCAAAATGCATAATTTTGTCCGAGCTTTTATTCCTACATTTTTCAGTCAATAGGTTTTAGGATTGGGATTAACGGTTAAGAGGTTCAAGATTAGTGTTAGGGCTTAGGGGATTTAGGGTTACCTGTTCACATAATTTCAGTGCCCAATATACAGTAATGGCTACTACATTCAAATAACATGTTGAATACGGGGGGTATACCTCAGTCCCATCTGGGACAGGCCCATCTCTAGTTTGGGACCTATTATAATATGCACAGTGAAGAAATAGATAAGGTGACAACACTATTGACAGATCTCATTCATATCAGGGGGTGGAAGCTTATATAGCTATTGCACTTATTGTGCTTAGGTGAAATTTGAATGTGATCAAGTTTATTTTATTTGAAATAATGATTATATCTGTCCATTATAGTTATATTTATAATTCATACATTAAATTTAAATTCAAGTGTAAAAACTAATCCATCAAGCATACGATATTAATTATATATAGCTCACCCACTCGGACTGAACTTGTACCATACAATAAATGTTACTTTTGTCTGCTTTTGTGGGGAATTTATCCCCTCAAGATAACATTTTACTGGAAATATTAGGATACGAATGACAATGCTATTTTAGTACTAGTTCATTATTCTCAAATGGTAGTTGTCCTGGAAATTTGTTGATTTGTTTTCTCTATAAGGCGACACCAATTTAATTAGTCATTTTACGAAAACCCCTGACATTTTTTTTTACAGAAATTGCAACCAAATATTATTTTTTTATCCATGGTGTTTAATTTGTGTAAGACTTCTATCAGTCATGGGAAAATGAGAATAATTCAGATATTAACCCTTCCATGACTGGAGCGAAAACCCTGTGCCAATGCATTCTCTTATATATGCGAGTTTCCCATAGGTAGCATCACATATACAAGAGAATCCCTGTGGGAGACTCCCATATATAGCAGAAAGCACTGGCACGGAATCTGTAATGCTGCACCAGTGCAGCTCCCGTCATGAAAGGGTTAATGTGTTGGTCTTACTTATTTTTATTTGTAAAAAAAACATTTCAAGTGAATGTATGAGATATGTATTCACCAGTATCATGTGGACAAATTTCTAATCAGTATGTCAAGACCTGCCTGGTTTTTAATACAAATTTTGCCCTCCCCCATCTAGAGATTTTCTTCCTTGATGTTCGAAACCAACTAATAACATTTGTGTGGCCTTAGCTGATATATTTCCATAAGCTTACAGGAGGAAAGACTCTTTATTATCTGAAAAAGGTTTAGAAAGCCATTTTATAATATGTTCTGTGGTTGGTATTATGTTTAAATATGACATAGAAGTTTAATATGCAAATAAAAGTGATTTTTAAATTGTTTTTGAGTTCCTGACGAATTACCCCGATTAACATCTGAAATATCTTAAGTTGTTTTTTTATGGGATCAGTTATCTAGTTATGATCTCAAATTTTTTCCGAATATACACAAGAAAGTTTGAAAACACCAACATATTTCTACTCTGTTTGCACAATTATTTTCAAAACCACCCTCAGAATTGCCCTCACCCAAAAAAAAAAAAAAAAAGGAAAAATGAAACCACTGAAACCCATGGATTAAAATATATATTTCAGAAGAAGATATGACAACTGAGAACCAGTCTATAATTATTCCTCAGCCCATATGATTGTTGAACTGAAACATTGAGTACTTCAAGTTTTAATTATATGTTCCCCCTGATCATGTCTCAACAGTTACCCATTAAATTTTAAAGACTGATATAATACGCCTCATGTTTGAATACCTAGCGTTTGTATGAAGCATACAAATTTTATCGGCATTTTAAATGAACAGTTTATCTTGCATATTTGTACCTGATCTATCCACTGTTTGTCAATATCTATTAAATTCTTTATTTGGCTTGCATTGTAGTAACAGAGAATATTTGCACGGCTGTGTCGGTATAGTCGTCAGGGAGTGTGCTGCTGGTCCATATCCTGCTATTGACATTGTATTTCCTTTCCATGGAATATGTTCCTACATGAATGGATATTTGCCGGCTGAGTTCATCAACATTCCCATGTTATACACCAGGAATACTTATGGATTGAATTGAGGTATAATTTTTTTTATTAATTAATTAATTACCAATATTAATTTTGATCATTTAAAATTTAAAGGGGGACTGTACTCAAATTTTCTGATTTGAGATGGATTTGTTTAGCCTTAAGTAATAACAAGAATTTTACCAATACACCAATTGTGAGTACCAATGGAAAATGACATCGCTCTGGAATAAAACATGTTAGTTGACCAAACTGTGACGAACTTTCACTGTTCTGAGTACGATGGAATTGAGTATGAATAAAGAGGAATAAAACTGTTTTATGGATGGCAGCAAAACTGGAATGCATTGAATAGAATAGAGATATTCTCGTACAAATTTCAGTCAAATGTATCAAATATTACATTATATGCATACTTGTCCCAGAAATTTATTTGTTTTATACTATAGTCAACGGGTGTCTTGAGTGGACTTCCGTCTCGACCTATGTATGTTTAAACAATGTGTGCTAAATGTATCCCACTCCACATCCATTAATTAATTGGGGTTACGTCGCGTATATGGAAATTCGTAACTTAAGTTATGACTCTAATTAAAGTGAAGCAGTTTGTTTGTAGTTGCAGATGCGCATAATGAATAATCTTGTTTAAAATAGTTAATTGCGACATTACTCCTACATGTAATTTATATGCAGTGAATCTCATTGTCAGAATTATTATAACCCCACTTTTAGAAGGAAAATGAGAGGTATTCTGGATTGACTTTGTCCATCTGTCTGTCCGTCCATCCGGCCATATATCTCAACCATGGCTTCTCAGATCTCACTGAAATTTGGTATGAAGTTTGGTTATCATGAATGATTACAAAAGAGGGGCAAATGTTGTTTTTTGCTTATTCCATTCTCGAGTTATCCTTCTTTGTTTTTTTAAATTTGGGTTCGTCCTGCCCATGTTTTAATTTGGCACCATGGGGTATACCAAGGTGCAACTTCTTGTTTCTGTATGTGTATCAGGAATTGATTTGATCCAAATGAAAGACTAAATATTCACATCTTTACTGAACTCATATATATATGCCTTTCACTTTAAAGTCGTATTCTGGGTTTGAGGCTAATTTTTACAAAACCTAATTTGCTTAACCCTTTCATGATGGGGGCTGCTCCTTTCGAGCATACTTACATGTATGTCCAAACATTATATTTAACTTGTTTTACTGGTTATAATGGTGTCTTACTGGTTATTATAAATTAGCTCTTCTATTGCATACTATTATTGAATCACAGAAGGGTGATATCAGGGTGCAAATTGAATTTCAGCAATTATGACTTCTCCCTGATAACAATCCACTACTCCACCATACTAGTAATCAGATAGGGAGATTTGAATTCTTATTGTTAATTTCAAACATGGATACAATTTGATTAGTGTGGTATATTCACTCCCAGCTGATTATAAACTTGTGTAAAAAATGTTACTCTGCCATCAGCTGTAATAGTAACTGTGGGAATCTTGACAATGTCATTAAGACAAGGTTGGTTCCAACAATATCTATTTCATTCCCAAATTGAACATAGTATACACACAAGAGGAGCTAGAGTCATGTGGCATTTAACCCTTTATTTTCTGAATGGATTCTCCCATTCAGTTATAAAAGTAGATAATGGAATGGTCTATTATTCATTTGGGGGATGTTCAGGAAATAAAAGCAGACAACAGATAAAACAGAAGGATTCCTATTCTTTGGTGAGAAATGTTCAGTTAATAAGTTATCTGATGGTTTGATGAACTTATTTTCTGAACATTTCCTAGGGGAACTACTCGTCAATGAGAATTTATTAAAGAATGGGTTAACCCTTTACCCAACAGAAGGGCCCTGTGCCAATGCATTCTCTTATATATGCGAGTCGACCATAGGTCGCCTCGCATATATAAGAGAATGCATTGGCTTAACACATTAAAAATTATAAAATTGTTAAAGAATGTAAGAAAAAATGGTAAAAAGTGTTAAAAAAAGTTTTTTCTTAGGCCAATGCATTCTCTTATATATGCGAGGCGACCTATGGTCGACTCACATATATAAGAGAATGCATTGGCACAGGGTATAACTGTAACTATCACAATGTGGTCAAGGAGCCGGTTCCAATGATATCCATATTTGTATGGTTCTATTGAGACAGACCGAAGATATTTTAGGCTGTTGAAGCTTTATTTGGCCGGTTTTGGCCGGTTTGTTGGGTAAAGGGTTAATAAGCATTGAACATTTATATGGAGCCTCCGTACCAGGGTTTACCTGTAGTGTCCTAACAGTGGATTATAGATTGAATGTTGACATTCCATACATTGATCAATCTTAGAACAGGTCTTCCACAAACAAGGGTTGTCCCGTGTACATATTTTACCAGCCACCCTTTTAGTCATGGCATATTTACATTATATTGCTTGCTATGGTTGCATGATTAGTCACATTTCTTTAAACTGAATAGGTTTAAAGGGTATTGGTTTGTTGTAATAGAGCTAAATATAAATATGCTACTAATACACTGTTGGAAGAATGTATGGGGTGTATCATTTACTTAGCTCTACCTGTACGCTGTTGATCGCTGCGTGTGGTCAAAGGTACCTTTGTTAGCTCTACTAAATAGGATCTTGATATAGGCAGCCCTGTTAACCCTTTACCCAACAGAAGGGCCCTGTGCCAATGCATTCTCTTATATATGCGAGTCGACCATAGGTCGCCTCGCATATATAAGAGAATGCATTGGCTTAACACATTAAAAATAATAAAATTGTTAAAGAATTTAAGAAAAAATGGTAAAAAGTGTTAAAAAAAGATTTTTTTTAGGCCAATGCATTCTCTTATATATGCGAGGCGACCTATGGTCGACTCGCATATATAAGAGAATGCATTGGCACAGGGCATAACTGTAACTATCACAATGTGGTCAAGGAGCCGGTTCCAATGATATCCATATTTGTATGGTTCTATTGAGACAGACCGAAGATATTTTAGGCTGTTGAAGCTTTATTTGGCCGGTTGTGGCCGGTTTGTTGGGTAAAGGGTTAATTGTAGAAATTTTCCTAGGCTAAGAAATTGCCTGGGTCCAATAGAGGAGCGGCCAAATCCAAAAAGGGCCTTAGTTTTCGAGATACCCCTACCCTTGGTAGAACAAGTTGAAACCAACTTTTTCTGGAAAGTAAATATATCTCATTTATGAAAATGATTCTTGGCCTTACCGGAATTGGTGGCAGCTATGTATGGTAAGACTATTTGTGAAGGTACCCTACCGAAAAATTAGCCTGTTTTCAGCGGTTGACCAGCTATACACAATTGATTAAAAGTTAAGCACATCACCAAAAACAGAACGTTCTATTTGTTATTATGGGGAACATGGTGATACTAGAGCGGAAATTTCTTATTTTTTCTGGTTTGTTTGAGATTTCACGACGTCAGGGTGGAGAATGTAACGTTCTGCGTCAAAACATCATGACGATTCAGAGTAACTGTCACCCGTCAACTCTGTACAAAACTAGCACGCTGGATTGAGCTTATCTTGTCATATATGATTGGAAAGATTGGAGTATTTTCTACTGGGAGGTATTAACTTTATTTTCTTCATCCTACAAATATTGTAATAATAGGCAAAAACTTAACCCTCCCCCAATGTCATAAAATGCTAAGTATAGCCATCGCCGAGGATTGTATCCTAGAATGATAGAATAGTGCGTAGTATTTGCTTTCATTTAGTGTAGAACACACATAACAAGTGTAAAATGTTAATTTCCAACCATATTCACTATTAGATGAGTATCAAACTCCAAGATGGCGTCCAATCAAGTCCGTAGCCAGCCATTATCGAAGGCAGTTCGTGATATATTTGGGGGGGATTTGAATCGAGCCGCGTAGCGGCGAACGGGGGAGAGCGCGAGAGGGGGTGTCCCCCCCCCTCGTCTAACGGGGGGACCGGGGGCCCTCCCCCGGAAATTTTTTCTTAAAGGACAATGCAAATGGCATAATTTAGACCACCCTGAAATCTAAAGAACCTTCGGAATAAAGAACCTAATGTTTATACGGTTTATACCCTCCTAAACTATATAGCTTTAAAGCACGATAATAAACTATCGTTGGTCAGAAAATTATTAAGGCGTATAGGCCTATAGTGATCGTGAAACGCTTGTGTTCCAGAGATATTTAGTGAATGTGGCTACAGTTGTGGAATTTATACACGTAAATGCATAAACAGACAAAAACAAACAACAAAATCATGTTGATGAATTGATTATTTATATCAATAAAATATCGAATACGAGAATAATGAAATTAGTAGCCTACATATAATAATAATATACATTAAAACGATACCAACCCCTCCTACCGTATTATGCCCCTCCTATCGTATTATGCCAAGCGAACATTGCATATTGGGGAATACAGAATAACCTTTAACAAATCTACACATTGTTATGTGAATCTCATGTGGATATCAATTGCTATTTTACGTTCATTTGAAATTATTATGAATAAACATGCATGATTGCTTCGCGGAAATGAACTGTTGTGCGTTTTGTATATATAGGCCTATACAGACACTGCAATTGCTGAAATACACCCGTAGTGCTTGCATTTGGTTCTGGGTAAATAATGGAACAATTTATGAATCCTTGTGTTACACAGAACTATAGTGGTATATAGTAATACACGCATGCGAACTGACAAATATAAGATTTATATAGGTGAGTCACACAGAAAGTTAGTTTTTCACAACGAGCCCGACGAATGGCATATACAGTTTGACAACATCAGATCAACAGATTAGATCATGCCATGAATCTCTACTCGAGCTACACCCGTAGAGATCGTATTCCACCTGCATGCACAAAACCTGGGATTTGTGTTATGTTGTGACAGGGTAGTTTATAACATTGAAAAATTAAATAGTGCAGATATATTTCTTTGTTAATGCATGTTCCACAATAATATAGTTCACTGCAGGTGAATGTCCAAACTCGAAGTTGCATGATTTAAGTGACTGTGTGAGCGTTTTTGCTTGACATCACTTACAATCATGGAATTTCTCCCGGGTAATTAATTCAATATTTATTGCGACATCGCCTTAAAATGTCACCAAAAAGCATGCAGTCTCGAGCTGGGACCACCCCCTAATGTGCAATATGATATTGAGGAACAAGTATTAACAAAGAAATATATTCTCTGTCTTGTTTGTTCAATGTTATAAAGTTCCCTGTCAAAACGGGTCAGAAAAAGAACACGTTCCCGGCTAGTCTTTGTGCTGGTGCATGGAATATGATATCTACGGGCGTAGCTATATAGAGGTGGGATTCAATGACATGACATGAAATCAACATATAAATTTCGGTTTGGCGCTAATAATAACAAACTACTTGATATATGCCGAGCCAACTATCCGAGTCGTCATGCATTCTGCAACAGAATTTATAATTTGGCAAAACTGTCAAACTTGACTCTTCTCGGATTTTTCGCACAGAATATATCTAGTACTTTGTTAGTTTTAACGTCAAAGTCATAGTGTATGTGCATCAAGGCAAGAGATGCAAGTCTGTCCTGTCCCATGCTGCACCTCATATAAGTATTCAGGCGACGGAGGGCGCTGAAACTCCGCTCACAAGAACAACTGGTGACTGGGATTGTGCAGGCAATTTTTAGAATCATGTATATATTTGGATATAACATTGGGTCGCACTTCTGCAGGGCATCCGAAGATGTTCTTGGTATCTCGTCTTCGGTGCATGTCTTCCATCGCTTTGACCATCTGTCAAACTCATCTTCAAAGATGTTAGGAGATGAATTAGGAAGGTCACAGGCGTATGTTTCGAAGACCGGAGACACATCAGAAAATGTGGGCTGTGACATTCGAACAACACTGGGCACAACCATCAACATCTTCGACACGTTTTCAATTGATTTTGAAAATTTCTCGTCCAGGAACACCAACACGTGGTCTAAGAATGGAATAGCCACATTCCGCAAGTAGTGCTGTTCTGGTGTTTCTGCCTCTGCGTTGGCCCTATTTGTCTGCCTATTAGTAATTCTTGGCGTTGATGGTTCCACGCTCACATTCTTTGCCACCAACACTGCATGGTTGTAAACTTTCATGAAGTATGGCTCCATCGACGATCGTATGTCTCGGTATTCTTCTGAAATCTCTTGGATCATGGATATGGCCTTGATGATATCATTAGCCTCTCGTTGAAGGAGAACGGTGATGCCTTCCATACGCCCCAGCAACTGGTACACCACAAGAAAGACAACTATAAACTGGAATTGAGTGATGGCGTTTAAAGCAGATGCTGCTCTTGACTTGCTATCGGAATTCCAGTCTCCCTCCTCAACAAGTAGCTTGTCGAACCCCTCGCCTCCATGCATACCGTAGGCAATAACTTCTAGGGCCTTAACAATGTATATGTAAGATTGGTAAAAATGTTTGTAGGCCTCGTGCCGTTCAGCCCATCTAGTCTTGCACAAGTCTAAAATCGGCTTCCGTCTCGACACGTCGTGTGGCACAGACACACTGACAATATTGACTAATAATGCTTCTCGTTTAGGACTGGCATTGAAAAAGAGGCATACCTCTTTTAATTTGTCAATCATGTTCCTTACTGGTGTAATGGCGCACGAATTGGAGATAACTAAGTTCAGACAATGACTATAGCAGTGTGTGTATATCGCCAGAGGTGATTCTTCTCTAATCCTTGCCTGGACTCCACTCTTGTAACCAGACATGCTGTTTGTGCCGTCATAACCTTGACCTCGAAGTGCGGTTTATGCGCACGAAATCCACGAAAAACTCTTCTCTTATTAAATTGTTCGCGTCCACGAACCTAAGGCACACGGATAGCTGTTCTTTATTGTGCGTTGTTACTTCGTCGGCCAGAACAGAGAAGATTGTTGCTGCCCTAACTTCGTCGATGATATGTGCCTGTATCATGTCTTTACCAATGATGTTGATAATCTGGTTTTGGATATCTGGTGATAGGTAGGTCGCATTGCGAAGAGATGGGTTTGCCAGGTGTTCTTTCATAACTGAATTAGTTTGGCCAACCAGTCTAAGGATCGCCAGAAAATTGCCAATGTTACCTGGAGTATTTAGGTTCTCGGAATCGCCCCTCAGAGCAAGACATTGTTTTCCACAAAGAACAATGGCTTCGATAACACATCTGATGATTTCCCTATTCTTGTGTAGTCTATGTTGTATTTCGATGTCCAGTGTGTGCTCAAGAGATGCGTCAGGGTTCTCCATCCTTCCTTTGAACACATCAGCATCTTTGGTGGCTGCCTGGTGGGTCTTACTACACGCGTGGTCCTTAAAGGCGTCAGAACATCGCGTCCATTTTGTGAAAGGTGTGTTCACGAGAGCACAGTATGTACCTCTTTCCTTTGCAAACAGAGCACAGTGAATACAAAAGACAGCATCCAACTCTATACTATACACGACCCAATTATACTGATTCATCCATTTAATATTGAATGATCTGTTACATTTATTCATGTATGTGGATGGAAAAATGTAGGTTGTGTCGGGTACACAGTGGTTCTTTAAGAGATGGAATTTCTGTGCGTTGTCCATCGTGTTAATCTCCTTAAAAGATTGACTGGGAGTCATTGTGGAATTGATGACTGTTCCGAGATCAGTTTTCATGCCATCGGTTATCGCTCTCAAACTATTACTCGAATGGACCATAACTGCCGGATTTATTGATTCTGTTATTCCCTGCTCACTTACTCGAACATTGTTGTCAGCGACCTCTGTTTCAATTGGGTCATCATCATGATCTTCAGTGCCACCATGCACAGAAGGTGAGGGATTATCATCGTTTTCGAGAAGTTCACATCCATCAGCATCATCATGACTGTAAAGAGAGAGAGAGAGAAAAAAACGTTTTTTGAATATATACTCTGGGCTACAAAAGCATTGAAAGCTTATTTAACACATTTAATTTTTCTGCTCTGTTCTTTGTCACAAAAAGGTTGAATGTAAAATTTGATTCACGGGCCTCAGTAAGAAACACAGAATAACTCGGGTTGGAGCTAGCACAGCATATCATGCATTCAGTTATGGGTATAGTGCGTTTGTCCGAGATTTCATTACAGTCTGCAATACTTTCTTCCCCTAATCCTGATTATTAATTGCCTTTCAAGCGCTCAACTATTTTTCCTTTTTCCAAATTTACAGAATAAAAAAATCTCACACATTTTGATAACACTATATTACCCATCACAACAGCTGTGTTTTCGTATCAACGTATGCTAACTTATCATCAGATGTTGTATGCCGCATTGCACATGTCTGCGTGTTGTATATAATCGGCACAATCGCCACATCCCTGAAAATTGACCCTCGACCTAATGGTATCTCGGACTATCGAACCATCGTATTATTAAACATTCGGAATTTAGATGGAACAACGGGACTATTGAGCCCTCGGTATGTTCCGCTATATAGTAACACTCGGAGTATATATATCGATCGAACCCTCTGACAAACGCACTGTATCCTTTTTAGGCGCATATTAGCACAAACATGCCAAGGACATGTCTTAAAATTCTCAAAATGTCTGTCATACCGGACACGTCCGGCGATTGGAAAATAAAATTCTCATTCTGACCCCATGCAGACTCGGCGAGTGGAGACTGCATGTATACACAAATTAGCTACCATGTTGTCAACGAGACACATTGTGACGTTATTTTACCGACGATGTCGATTGTGTAGCCACTTTGATACAATTGAAAGGGATTGCGATGCTTGACGTTAACGTTGTCGCTAAGAAAGGCAAGGCCTAATGAAATAATTATGCGTGTACAGTGTGGTTTGTCAAATTTGAAATAAGACGAATTCTACGTTTGTACGCCGAAATACTCGCGGCCATGCCAATTATAAACGTATAGTAGATTGTTCCATGATTCATGCTTGAAATTTATCGTGACGTCCAAGGAAACATACATGGATAACTTAATTTAGACGAACTGAACGCAATGCATCTCTCGGAAAGAGACCAGCTATTATAGAATTGACTTCGTTTTGGAATTTGTTTGAACTGAAATGGTTGATGAGAGTCAGATATAACCTGCAGATGCCTATCAATTTCGACTTATATGTTATCTGCAATTCAGTTCTAAATGAACCACATGTCCCCATAACAGAAAAATAAGCAACCACAGTAATACTTAATAGGATTAAGTAGGCTATATATAGACCAAAAAAAAATTATTGTTTGTTTCCGGAAACTCGTGAGGAAAAAATAGGCGGGTAGACAATTTTTGTTTTATTTTATTTGTACAATGTATTTAATTTAGTTAACTAGTATTTTTGTTTTCTAAGGATGGGGTTTCAGATATGGGTTATGTTATTCAATAAGAAAAATATACCCACTTTCTGGCATACCCACTTTTATATATGTTCGCTGCGCTATAGACGTTATGTCAGTAGTTCCATCAACAGACAGAAATCCCCTAGATCGTGCGCTGACTCTCCCTAGAGGCGCAGGCCAGATCACTCACCCCACCCGTAATCCCAGTGAAATTGAAAATTTGGGCAGAACTCTCCCTAGAGGCGCTGGCCAGATCACTCACCCCACCCGCAATCCCAGTGAAATTGAAAATTTGAGCAGAACTCTCCCTAGAGGCGCTGGCCAGATCACTCACCCCACCCGCAATCCCAGTGAAATTGAGAGTAAGAATGACGGCGTGTCAATTTTGACATTTTGTAAAAAATATCACGTTACTTTAAGTCATTTCAGAGAGTATTGATCTCATTTATAAGTGTACCGTATGCATGTACATAATATACCCGAGTATAAGCGAGATCACTGGGTCGCGGCCATATTGGATTCACCCAGCTCCGTTCCGTGGTTTCAGAGATTCTTCCAGCCCGGTTCCGTGGTTTTAGTGCAACTGGTCAAAGATTTGGAGTAGCGTTTCACATATATGGAGATTTTGAATTATTCATGAATTCCATATATGGAATGCTAATCCAAAACTTTTACATGTAACACTAAAATCACTTAACCGGACCTGGTGGATCCAAAATGGCCGAGAGTTAGTGACATGGCCTATTGCATGTGGTATTTATTTACATGTACTGGTCTATAGTTCGATAACCAGAACGAGTATAATCACTATATCGGATTTGAGGTTTGAAGAATATGTGCCGTTTTAAGAATTGGATAAATAGATTTTCTCGTAGGCCTACGTGTACATATATGTAGGCCTATATATGGAGGCTCATCTCAAAAGCTCTTATGTGTTAATATACACACAATTGACAATGACATGCCTCTACTTGTGTACGCTTTGGCGCCGTGGACTGCAGAACTATGTAGGCCTAAATGGTAACTGGCGTTCGAGTAGTTTTCTGTCTCATGTTCATGACTGCACACGTGAAAGCTGCACATGTGGTGGGGTTTGATTTAATAACATCACAAAACATTCCCACTCCAGCGCAGTGCTATAATAGGCCTATATGCATGCTCATTACTATATTTAAATCTTAATAATCTTGGGTTATTATGACCCCTAGCTATTAACACTCCCCATTAATGACAAAACTTTTCAAGTTATCCGAGAAAACAAATTATTACTTCTGGACGCTTAGGCAAAAACAAGTCTTCTGTTCTGTAAGGCAAAATAAGAACACGAAAAGCTTCTCGCGTGCTAAAAAATATTATACAATTTACTTCGCATCCGCGAAAAGAACGGAAGATCGAAGATCACGGGTGGTGTCTTGTATTTATATATATGCTGGTGTAGGGCAGTATTAGGCCAACATATATATCATTGTCAACCAATCGTGCATACATCACATTATACTATATACATGCATATACAACTTTATTACGAATTTTAACATATACCCGGTACCAAAGAAATAAACAATAGGGCCTATATAAGAAGGATTCATAATTATTTTCTTCTTTTCGAATATATCTCTTTACTTGGGATACTTGCAATCTGGAACGTGGTGGTTGCAATGCAGCATGTGTCGTCACTGGTGTGGGCATGTTGTGTCATGCATGTAGTATAGGCCTGCGTATATAGGGCTATCGCGATAGCCTATATATACATAGGCGGCCCCTATACCTATGCATGTATTTTGTGGCTTGTCATACAAGTTAATTATCGGACATGCCATGCAGTAATTTCGCGGTATTCCTTCGTAGACTGCATTACTGTATATACACGACACCCTTCCGTTGGATGGTCACATCCAGTGATTACATCATGCTAGTTTGAGCTGCATTCTGTTGAAGCCCCTGGTTGAATTCCGGAATATTACGACATTGGTTGGCCTATCATTTGCGTGCATCGGTCTCTGTCCAGGCTGTTGCCTTGCGCCGTTCGTTCGAATGAAATGTGAATGTCCCGGGCATCAACTGGATCAATAGCATATATACAGTTCGGCCGAACGTTCCATTGTTCTACAAAGTTTGCCTTGCATGCATGACACGAGCGTAGCATGCCTCTCCGCGGCATGACATGTTCCTCCGAACGGCGAACGGAAATTACCTCCTCCGGGCACATGCATGAAAAAGGCCGTTCGTTCGAATGGTACGAACCCCCCTGGCTCGGGCTTGCCAATATGGCATTCAGTTGTTATTTTAGGACTTAGTAAAGCGACATACGAACATTCCAGAAAATGAACGTCCCCAGTGGTAAAATGTATATTATTTTAATGACTATATTGAATAGCATGTCATATGAAACATTAGTTTCACCAATAATACATCTTATCAATTGGTAAAATAATAGTCCAAAATTTATTCCGCCGTTCAATGTCATAAAATTCTAACTAAAGTTGTCGCCTGGGATTGGAACACGAATGATCGCTTCATGCACAGTATTTTGTTTTATTTAATGTAGAATACACATGCAAATTGGCCAGAGAAAATTGCCATCCAGATTTGTTATTTGAAGAGTATCATAATCCAAGATGGCGTTCAATATGGCGGCCAATTTAATTTCAAGACTTTGTGAACGGGCATACGACAAATTCAGAAAAGGAACGTCCCCAGTGGTATATTATATATCATTGTACTGACTATATAGAATATTTCATATCAAACATTAGATTCAGCATTGATCCATATTACCAATTGATGAAATAATTAGACAAAAAAACTTAACCACCCCTACAGTCACAAACTTCCACACAAATGAGCCACTGGAGATTGTAGTACAGGTCAAAAAGAAATGAGCATACATTTTGGATTTCATTTGTGCTGAATACGATAGAGAAACAAAAAGATTGAAGTCACATCCACTATTGCGCCATAATTGCGGCCAACGTGCAGTTAAGTTTAATGTCAACACTTTGTGAACAACAAATACGATATGCGGGCAAAGAACGTCTCATATGGTATTACTTATGCGATGTATTAGCTACAATGTGTGTTTCCATTATCAAATGGCAATTTATTGTTTGCGTGATGACGGAGACCAAAATATGGTGGTCAAGTATATAAACAAAAAATCAGGTGAGCTTTGTCAGGTCTCGAATTTATAACACTTCGTGAAAACATATACGGAAAAACAGGACAGATGACGTATCCAGTGGTATATATATATATATATTGTGGCGATTCATCGCATTCATTTCATTACATTAGTCATATGAAATAGTAGTTCTGTCATTAACATAATTATTTTTAATTTGCGAAATGATAAACACAAAACTCAACATTCCTCATCTCTAAAGATATAACATTGCGCACAAAGGTACCTCTGAGAATCGTAACCAAGAATAAAACAACAAATGCACAGTTGTAGATGTCATTTTGTGCGGCATAATTATGTGAGAACCACATTCGCTATCAGATGAATCTCAAAATACAAGATGGTATCCCATAATATGGATGTCACTTCAATTTGGAGAAGAAGTACAACAGCCAGAGAAGAGACGTCCTTTTGTGATGCTTTGCGTTGGATTTGTTGTTGAAGTGCCAGACGTTTTCAAGAACTGTTCAAATGGTTTGTTTGTTCGCTCTAGTGCAGGTAGTCGATAAGTTAACTTTTCAATAATAATATTTTGGAATGGAATAACATTAACATATACATGTATGTTATCTTCATAAAGATGAGCAACATTTGCTTTTATTAATCATAAAAACTACATGGCTCTGATAGCCAACCATTCAATTAACGTTCAGTGACTAAAGGTCAAACATGACTCCAGTGACGACATGTTTATAGAGACATAGAGACAGATGGATGTGAGAAATACATTTATAATTCCCACATTTTCATTGAATATGAGTCATACAATGTGAATCTATTCATTTACAGCAATGGGCACTTGAGCATGGCATGTCCAGGTTTTCTTGAGAAACGCAAATGACTCTACTGGGTGAACAAGAACATAACACTATATGCCAGTGATATTTAGTTGATTACATCACTCTGACTTACACTCAGTTACTTGTATCCCCCTAAAACACTATAGATCAACGACGAATGTGTTATGAATCCTGATCAGCAACACTGATATGAGGTCCATGTTAAGTGAAAATAACTTTAGAGTATCTGTGCCACATTGGGGGTAGGCGGCTTATGAACAATGTATGTCGTAATATGGCCTAAATCGCCATAGACCAAACCATACACACAACCTGAAACTATATATCAAGACTAATGACTACTGTTTATTGTGAATTGCCTTATGCATGTTGCCATTTCAATTGTGTTTATATTTGCTACTAGCCTCCAGTTCTTCATTACTTACCATTTTATCCATTTCAAATTACCAAACTCAAAGAACCGTGGATAACACAACTTTTTAGTGACATTCTGGTTTGCTAGTGAGTTGCGTGATTATGATTATAATCTAACGGCAATCAGAAATGCAACACCAAAGTGCATGTTCAGTTGAGATTTTCGCACTATCACCTATGTATCAATAAAATGTATTAGCATTAGAGATATCACTATACATGTAGTCCGGACCCACGTCCATAAGAACTAATACAGATATGATATGCGCCCGAGATATAGAAGATTCAATTTCAATTAGTCTAGGCCGGAAACTCAATATCTTCTGTTTGCAACATATATGAATCCGATTGACATTCACAACAATTTAACTCACATATTAGTCGAGACTAAAATATCAATGTACAGAAGAACATGCACATCAAGCAACATATGGCAAGAACAACTTATATGCATATGTATGCGGTGTTGTTCTCTTATTTGACTATGAGCCGAAACGCGGACGATTATACAAAGCAGTAACCTCTCGATCACTATAATGCATTTTTATAACCTATTTTTACGCTGATTGCATTATATGGACATTGTGGTCCCATGTTATGTCATTAAAGAGCATTTTCTGTGTGTGCGATGATGAATCTCGTCTTACGTTAATAGGCAATGTCTATGATGTGTGAACTTTGATTGCTCGTGGACTCATATCCCACTTTGCCAAAACAAGAGATCGATTAGATATCTTATTTGCTGGATTTCAAAATGTATGCCATTTTTGTTTTTTGCGTTACTGCATATAATATAACAGCAGATGGTGATTCTGTTATTTAATGTTTCATTTGGCCAAAACTGTTGCAAGGCTCTCTGAAAATGTTGGTGGACATTCAAAAGGACATGTTAAGGGGGGCTGCACATTCAAGAATGTCACAATATATTAATGATAGTGTCATATGTTAGCATTGACCATTACAACATCACTTCGTACCGCATCGAGTGCGTGATTATTTGTAGCGGTTAATGACCATCCTCTATTATTACCAGTTGTCTACATACTGTTAATGCTTTACTTACCTAACGTCTCAAAATGACTTCAAATGTGTCAAACAATAGTCAAATGCGCATTGAAGATCGATACACGATACACGATCTGGCAAATTAAACTATTTAAGTCATTCTCGGAATTTCGCTAAGTGTTTTTTATTTTGGTTGGTATGTCTTTCTCCAAATATTTGATATAAAGTTCCTGATAATTGCTAAACAAAACAACCTAAACATACAAAAAATGCAAATTTCCATCCAGTATTAATCCTGGCGCCACACCTGCGTCATAGCTAAGAGTGTGACATTTGGAACCTGCCGTATGATACATTTTGAACGGCTTTCGTATTCATTGTTCACGGCATGTTGACATTAGAATTAGCCATCATGTTGTGTGTCATCTTGGATTTTTGTTGTTTCCTAAGACCAGATGTAGATGCAAATTAAACATTTTATGTTTCTTTGTTGTATTCAACACATTCAACACAAAGTAATTCCGAACGATTTGCTTAATTCTTTGCATTCTGGACTATAGTCACAAGTGACGCCATTATGTGGACGTTTGTGACTGGGTGGTGGTTAAGTTTTTGTTTACTAATTTTCCAACTGATAAGATGGACTAATGGTGAAACTACTGTGCCATATGAACTATCGTCTATGTAGTCACTTCAATGATATACTATATGCCACAGGGGACGTCCCCTTTATAGTTCGTTCATATGTCCGTTCGCTAAGTGGTACAATTAAAATTGGACGCCATATTGGACGCCATCTTGCTGTTTCATACTCTTCTAATAGTGAATATGGATGGAAATTCATACCTGTCACTTCGTATGTAAGTTTTACATTAAATAAAACAAATTATTGCGCATATTGCTATCACTCGTGGTTCCAATCCCAGGCGATAACTTTATTTCGAATTTTATGACATTGGATGGAGGGATACATTTTTACTTATTAGTTTACCAACTGAAAAGATCTACTAATGGTAAATTAATGTTTGATATGAAATGTTATTCTATGTAATCATTACAATAATATAGATTTTACCACTGGAGACGTTCATTTTCGAGATTTTTCGTATATCGCTTCACAAAGTCTTAAAATAAAAACTGACCGCCATATTGGACGCCATCTTGGATTTTTATACTCTTCTAATGGTGAATATGGTTGGACATTCACATTTTACACTTGTTATGTGTGTTCTACACTAAATAAAAGCAAATACTACGCATTATTCTATCATTCTGGGATCCGATCCCCGGCGATGGCTATACTCAGCTTTTTATGACATTGGGGAGGGTTAAGTTTTTGCCTATCATTACAATATTTATAGGGTCAGGATAATAAAGTTAATACCCATCGGTAGCAAATACTTCAGTCTTTCCAAACATATATGACATGTTAAGCTATGTTGAGCGTGCTAATTTTGTACAGAGTTGACGGGGGACAGTTTCTCTGAATCGTCATGATGTTTTGACGCATAGCATTACATTCTCTACCATGACGTCGTGAAATCTCAAACAAACCAGAAAAAATAAGAACGTTCCAATCTAGTATCACCATGTACCCCATAATAATAAATATAACGTTCTGTTTTTGGTGATGTGCTTAACTTTTAACCAATTGTGTATAGCTGGTCAACCGCTGAAAACAGGCTAATTTTTCGGTAGGGTACCTTCACAAATAGTCTTACCATACATAGCTGCCACCAATTCCGGCAAGGCCAAGAATCATTTTCATAAATGATATAGATTTACCTCCCAGAAAAAGTTGGTTTCAACTTGTTCTACCGAGGGTAGGGGTATCCGACCACTTTTGGCATTTGGCCGCTCCTCTACAAGCCTGAGCTTAGTGTGCCTGTCATTTGCAGAATGAGGTCCCCAGAGGGTAAATTTAGTGACGCTATCCCACACAGCGGGAGTTTTTCTCATCTGGTAAGTTTCTATATCCCATAATTTGCAGGAGATAAAATGCGTAATTGAGGTTCCCAATGGGTGTACATCACTATATTCACCATTTGGTGAGTCTATGTCTCCCGTAGCAGATGAGGCCAATCAGAATGAGGTCCCCAGAGGGTGAATTTGGTGATGTAGCCCACTGTGCGGGATAAAATCACTAAATTCACACTCTGGGGACCTCATTCTGCAAATGACAGGCACACTAAACTCAGGCTTGTCCGGGCTGGAAATTTTTCCTCGGCTAAAAAGCCTAGGAGTCACATAGTTGCATACTCTACTGTGCTTTATGCATATAACTTCACTTTAGAATTGTAATTAGTTCATTATCATGGCAAAGTTTGGTTGGTTCTGGTTTAAAATTGATTGTTATCAAGATAATCGCTGTGCAGTTATCTTAGTAGTCCTTGGCATTCAACAATGAATTTTTGCTGTCTGCAGACTTCCACAGTGTGAGATTAAGGAAATGTCTGCAGCAAATTTGTTACAATTTTGCACAAAACATTGGCAGGTTCTAAAATTTGCTTTGGCCAAAAAAAATAGCCTTCAAAATTTATTTTCACCTAGGCATTTGCCTCGGCTCAGCCGATAGCCAACGCCAATTAACAGGGTTGTTAAGGCAATTTAGTTCAAGTTTTTTTTATATCCACGCATCCATTTGATGTTAAATAATTATATATTCAAGCCGTATTTTTATTGTCAAATCATAATGTACTGAAATTTCAATTTGTGGAATAATGTTGGAAATTCATCCATTATTATAACACAAATTTTCATTTTAGATGACAGTCATCATATATTTCACAATCTAAGACATATAGAAGGTATGATCTTGAGCAGATCAGCAGCACTGTAAAACAAATTAACCCGTCCATGACTCGAGCTTCCTGAAATTTTGCAAAAACCCTGTGCCAATGCATTCTCTTATATATGCGAGTCTCCCTTAGGGAGCCTCACATATAGAAGAGAATATGTTAGCCTAACAGTATTTACCTTAACCTTGTAAGCCAGTGCATTCCCTTATATATACGAGGCTCCCTATGGGAGAATGCAATGGCACAGGAACTTTAATGCTGCACTTGCGCAGATCCCATCATGAAAGGGTTAAACTGTTTCTGCAAACGCATTGTCTCCGGGAAACTGTAAGCTCCTCTCATTAGTGAATATGTGTGGGAAACTCCATTTTTTTGGTATAAAGATACCTAATTATTGCCGGCCATGTCAAAAATGGGGGTCTGAGGAGGAGCACACACATTAATAAAACAGTTTTGACATGGATTTCTTCCAAACTTATATATAAACATTTCCGTAATATAATAGATGCAATAGTGTAGTTTAATAGTTTAAATTTTCTGAAGTGGCATATCATTCCGAGTCAGGAATGGGGGGGGGGGGGGGGTCTCCCATAGTAGTTGAGGCCTCAGCAAAATGAGGTCCCTAGACGGTGAATTTGGTGATGCTAGCCTGCCATGCGGGATAGCTTCACTAAATTCGCCCTCTGTGGACCTCATTCTGCAAATGACAGACACGGCACAGTATTTCAAGGCTTGACTATCATGGAGTTATCATTTAACAATTTAACCTTCTTGCTGATATGCCCACAATTTCAATGCCAAATTTTATATTGTTAAATTCCAATCAGATAAATTCAAATCCTTGGTGTGTTGGGCCTTGACCTTATGACCACAGAACACTTTATTTTATGACCCTCCGTGTGCATAGTCCACATTTTACAGCCCATACAACCTTATAGTCATAAAACATTATTACCATAGACTTCATATTGATTTACTTCTCTCTCTTTATAGGGCATATACCACGTGAATTATCTGTGAACTTCCTTTATCTTATTAATCATTTTGTTAGTTCAAATATTCCCAGCTGACCATAAATTCGAACTATTATTATATTGCCAGGACATGCTTCACAACTGTTCTTGTATTCATATAGGTAGAAATCATCAATGAAAATTAGTTATGGAGAATAGTTATGAATTAGTGACAGTCAACTTTTTTGAGTCTCTTGAAAAGTTCACCATAACAAATGAGGCATGAATCTCCAGCACACACTTCAAAATAGATGTTTTGTGTATATTTAACCCTTTCATGATGGGAGCTGTGCTGGTGCAGCATTAAAGTTACTGTGCTTGTCCATTCTCTTATATATGCGAGTCTCCCATAGGGGGCCTCATATATAAGAGAATGCACTGACTTGCATGGTCAAGATAAATATTGTTAGGCCAATGTATTCTTTGGGAGACTCACTATACAAGCGAATGCATTGGCACATGGTTTTCGCAAAATTTCAGGAAGCTCCAGTCATGGAAGGGTTAACCCTTTCTATACTAAATACTCATTGACAAGTAGTTCCCTTAGGAAATGCTCAGTTAACCCTTTACCCAACAGAACGGCCCTGTGCCAATGCATTCTCTAATATATGCGAGTCGACCATAGGTCGCCTCGCATATATAAGAGAATGCATTGGCTTAACACATTAAAAATTATAAAATTGTTAAAGAATGTAAGAAAAAATGGTAAAAAGTGTTAAAAAAAAGATTTTTTTAGGCCAATGCATTCTCTTATATATGCGAGGCGACCTATGGTCGACTCGCATATATAAGAGAATGCATTGGCACAGGGCGTAACTGTTGAAGCTTTATTTGGCCGGTTTTGGCCGGTTTGTTGGGTAAAGGGTTAATAAGTTCAACAAACAATGATAGTTCATTTGTTGAACTTATTGTCAAAACATTTCTCACCAATGAATATGAATTCTTCTTCACGTGTATTATCATTTCATCTGGCTGTTGTCTGCTCATATATCCTGAACATCCCTCCAAATGAAAAATAGACGATTCCAATGTATACTTTTATAACTGCATGGGAGAATCCATTCAGTTTAGAAAGGGTTAATATTACACAGTAGTTTATATCTTGGGTATATTAAATCTCCTGCTAAGTTTTACAATATTTATTCCATCTGCTCTGCTGTTACTCGGATTCAGTTCAAAAGACAGCTAGTTTTAGTGGTTAGCCCATTCTACACTAAATACTCATTGATGAGTAGCTCCTTAGAAAATGTTTAGTTAAAACCTAATTATCTAAATGTCAACACCTCTCCTCAAGACATACTGGTAGCTGATGGTTTCATGAATGGAATTTATTCCCAGAGAATGCACTGGTTTTCAAGGTCATGGCTAATGTAGTCAGGCATTCAAATAAATCATGTATGTCATATTCTCGCAGGTATGTCCCCACAGTGTTGGGGGGGGGGGGGGGGGGGTGATTGACATATTTGTTCAATGAAATGTAATTTTGAAGCTCACCTGAGACGAAGCTATAGTCATCACTTCTCATCTGTCACCTGTTCATCTGTCTGTCCGTCCATCCATCTGTCAACAATTCTTTGAACATCTTCTCTAGATCATAAGACTGAATGGGTTCATATTTGGTGTGGATGTTCCCTAGGTGACTCACATTCAGATTTGTTCAAATGAGGTCACTCTGTCAAATGGTTGTGAAGCCAGGGCCATAACTCTTGCCCTCCATAGTAATTCTTAAAAACAACTTCTCATTACCAAAAGGTTGAATGGGTTCATATTTGGTATGAAGGGTCCTTTAGTGACTGTAGTTCAGATTTGTTCAAATGGGGTCACCTGGTCAAATAGGGGCCAAGCAAAGGACAGTTTTCCTCTTAATATGCTTCCTTCACACAGACCATCAGGTTTATTTTACTGATATTTAGTATGAAGGGTTCTTTGGTGTCTGGGATTCAAATTTATTCAGATGGGATCACCAGGTTAAATAGTGTGGGACCAGGGACATAACTGTATGTCTCTATAGTAATACTTAAAATGTCTTCTCAAGAGAGGTTGGACTATTTAGCTATTGATAAGGCTATATTATTTTCTGATGTCTCTTATGCCAATGTGCAGATAAAGAAAGCTATGGTATCTAATTTAAAAAAAAGTTTCAACAATACATATCACGTGCTATTAACAGTAGACTAGAACATCACTCTACAGATTATTTAGCTGATGGTCTGAGGTCATTATAATGTTATTGGTTTAATATCCTTCAACATAAACAATGCCTGTGATTTGTTGATAGCTCTGCTGTATACCGGTAATTGATACTAATGGGTCAGCAGTGAGGTGACTTTATCTTGATAGCTGTTGTTTGTAGAATTTGATATATTATCATTGTAAACTTAAATTGGAATCTCTTGACCAAGTATTCCATGTCCAGATCACCTTTTCACATTTAACCCAAGGCTGTGGTGGTGCAGCATTACAGATCCTGTTCCAGTGCATTCTCTTGTATAAATGCGAGTGACCCATAAATTCCAATAATTTGTGTTATGTACATGGTCTATATTAGTACATAACAGTATACTCTATAATTCAACATCAAAACTCTCATTTATGATTCCGATCAGAGTAATTTATTGTCGCCAAGGGATGGGTTAACATCTGCCGATCTTGATCGGCCTCTCGTTATTGCCTAAACATCCCTCCAAATGAAAAATAAACCATTCCAATGTATAATTGTATACAATGTATAAAGTGAATGGGAGAATCCATTTAGTATAGATATGGTTATTAATGAACAGTTGGCCTTGGTTGTTGACACTATGTGACAAAATATACCAAAACTTTAATAATCTGTTGAGCTTCATTGTTATGAAATATAGTCTTATTGTAGATTATAGATTTATCGCCAGAGATTATCATCTGAGCGTTACATGATCACAATAGTAATGCTTTAATGTATAGAGCTCATTGTAAATAATGCCTTGTTGTTAATCTATAAGGCCATTATAAAAATATAGTTTGTTTCCCCTGTCCCGACCTACCCTAAAAAAAAAACTCTGAACTCGAAATATTTTATTGGCCTCTCATATATAATTTTTTTTTTTTTTTCTGTCAGGATGATGATCATATGAAATAATATTCAAAATGAATGGAAAACCCATTTTATGTTACTTAGAATGACAGATGTACAGTAATGCCCTAAGTAATTGACTCCTTAACCACAGCAGAATTAAGGGTAACTTTTCAGGATTTAGATGGAAATATGGCTTGTTGCCATTCATCGGAAAGCTCTCATGTTATTTTGATGATATCTACATAAATAGTTCAGGTTTTTCAATCTCAAATATTAAACTCATTTTGGCTCTTATGACATTAAAAAAACACCAGCTGAAATTTTTTTCCATTTTTGTTTGGTCTCAATATCATCCTACTGGTAGGTGTCTTGTTACCTGGAAAAAATGAGTTTCTCCAGGTGAATGCACTTCTGGGATCAATGGCTGAATAAACCTATCAGGTGGCCTCTTATAGAAGTAAAATATTAAATTGCATACCTGCCTACTCAATCTCTAAACGTAAGGTAGGGTGAGGGGAAACAATGATAATTTTTATTGTTGCCTAAGCTGTAATTTCTGAATTTCATATTGAGTTCTGCATACTGGGATTTTTATTTTCATTTCGTATTGAGTACTGCGTTGTGGGATTTTAATTTTCATTTCATATAGAGAAATATCTACATATTGGATTTATATTCTTGCCACTGAAGAAAATGTGCTAGATCGTTGTTAGTAGAACTTAGGATTATTATATTTCTTTGAGAGGCATATACTATTTAAGAATTGTTCATTAAGGTGAGTCGCATCTGAGCAACTCTTGCAGAGGACTATTGATAAGCAGCTTTTTAAAAAGTTATTCTGTGAGAAACATAAGAATTTAAGATCGAGTACTGAAATATTATTTATTACATGATCCTACCCGTATTCCATTCAATAAACCCATTCTATAAATTGTGATATTAAACGTTCGTTTAATAACAGGAAATAGTGCCAGGTGACATTTGACTTCCGGTTTGTCGTCTGTTTACATTCCGTACGCTACGTCTCAAAATACTATGGTTTTTATATTTTTTCAACAAACTATAATGAATGAAGAGTTTGAAAAGATATGTCATTAAATATATATAATATACACCATTAAATACGCCGAAGAGTCTTTATTTATCTGGAACTATTTCTTTACGCGGGGAAACAACGAATAATTACGTGAAACATCATCGCATGCCTTATAGAAGCCAATTTTAGTTTCACGTCCCATTTGTTGATCTAAGTATGTTTTGTCAAGGTTTTGGATCATGTGATAAATAGAATATGCAACTCGTCCCCAATTTATAGTGGAATTTACAAAACTCGTCCAGTAAATTATGTCTGCACCTCGCCAAAGGCTCGGTCCAGACCTAATTACTGGACTTGTTTTGTAAATTCCGCTATAAACTGTGGACTCGTTGTAGATCCTCTATATATATATATATAAATTTTCGAAGAAAAATGAGTGGTATACTTGATTGACTTTGTCAGTCTTTCCATCCATCTGCCCATCTGTCCATCCAGGTATATATCAGCTATGGGCCATCAGATCTGGATGAAATTTTGTATGAAGGTTCACTATCATGACTGTTTCAAAAGAGGGGCCAATGATGTTTGTGTTTTACATTCTAGTGTTATCCTACTTTGTTTATGTGGAGATCTTGGTTTTTTGTCTGTCCGCAAGATATTTCAGCCATGGGTTATCAGATCTCAATGAAATTTGGTATGAATGTTCGCCATTTCAAGAAAGTTCTTTCATTGATGCGCTGTTTGCACTTTATGTTCCAGAGTTATCAGGAGTTATCCTTCTTTGTTTTCCTAGAAATAATGTTGTTTTGTCCGCCCGCCTGATTATTGCAGCCATGGGTTATAGGATCTCAATGCAATTTGGTATGGATATTCAGTCCTTCCCACGAGCATTTATTTGCTCCCGTAATTCCGAAGACGTGTGTAATATTGCACCAATAGTATAATTGTAAGTTGGGTTTTTCTCAAACAAAAAGTCATTGTGGAATAGACCTATGTCTAGCTACACTTTAATATGCCATAGTTGAACTGAGATGGTATAGGATCTAAATAAACCTTAAAATAGTTCACTATTGAACCAACAATTACAGTCTCCATTAGTATTTTGAGAAGAGGAAGGGTGTGAATTTTAGCACCTGTGGATTGAAAATTACGAGTGCGTACGGTGCGAGAGCAATCACTCCCGTCTCCTGGGAAGGACTGGATATTTAACATCTCAAGGCCTTTCAATGAAGTGTTGGTGATGTTTCCAGTTTCCTTTTTAGAGTTACTTATCCTTTGTTCATTTTAAATTTGAGTTATGTCCTGACCATGTTTCCCTTTGGCCAAGAGGAGGTATACTAGCACCTGAGGCGCAATCTCTTGTTTATTTGCAAAAAATCTATTTCCAACGCAGAAATTTTCTTTTAATTATTGTGATATCAGCAAGTTTTGGTATTTTTTCCCTGTAGTTCCTTCATTTGCAAATTATAGAAAGACAAGGAATCACACACCTTCATTCCTGTTTCATAAAGTATTTCTCTTGGTTTCAGAACATATTGTTATCATTTCTGCTATTATTTTCAGCAATTGAAATAATATTAATTCTTCAATTCTTAATAACACATCCACACCATTTGTTAACCCTTTCTATACTAAGTGGATTCTCCCATTCAGTTATAAAAGTATACATTGGAATGGTCTATTATTCATTTGGAGGGTTGTTCAGGTAATAAAAGCATACAACAGACAGAAAAACAGATAATACAAGAGCAGAATGATTCATATTCATTGGTGGGAATGTTCAGATAATAAGTTCAACAAACGACCGTTGAACTTATTATCTGAACATTTTCTAAGGGAACCACTGGTTTATATATATAATGAGTATTTAGTAAATAAAAGGTTAAACTTGAATTACATGTCTTTAACCCTTTACTCAACAAACCGGCCAAAACCGGCCAAATAAAGCTTCAACAGCCTAAAATATCTTCGGTCTGTCTCAATAGAACCATACAAATATGGATATCATTGGAACCGGCTCCTTGACCACATTGTGATAGTTACAGTTATGCCCTGTGCCAATGCATTCTCTTATATATGCGAGTCGACCATAGGTCGCCTCGCATATATAAGAGAATGCATTGGCCTAAAAAAAATCTTTTTTTAACACTTTTTACCATTTTTATGTTTACCCATACCATGTATGGTAAACATAGTGTCGTTGTCCGGATTGACCACTCGTCGTTCGTCCGTCCGTCCGTCCGTCCGTCCGTCTGTCCGTCCGTCTGTCCGTCCGTAGACACTTTACGTGTAATGCGATAACTCAAACATTTTCTACCTGATCAAAACCAAATTTTGTATATGGGGTTTTCAGCCCAAAATACAGATCGAGTTCGAATATGGGTTTGATCCAACTTTTTTTTACAGAGTTATGTCCCTTTTTCGACTTAGAATTCACGCATTCTGCCATAACTCAAACATTTTTTATCTGATCGGAACCAAATTTGGTATATGAGTTTCTCAGACCAAGATACAGATTGAGTTCGAATATGGGTTTGATCGGATGTTTTTTAATGGAGTTATGGTCCTTTGACATATAGTTCACACATACTTCGATAAAGCAACCATTTTTCATCTGATAGGAGCCAAATTTGGTATATATGAGTTTCTCAACTCAAAATACAGAACGAGTTTGAATATGGGTTAGATCCAATTTGTTATAACAGAGATATGGCCCTTTTTCAACTAAGAATTATCCAATTATAACCCAAGTAACTTACAATTAATGAATACCTCAGCCTCACAGCTTCTCTGTGAGAGAGATAAAAAGACATGGTTTATTGAGAGTTATTTATAGCCCTCATATGTTAGCTCTCTATAAGAGACACAAATTAGTGAATTATTGGATAAATTGATTTTGCTATCTTATTAACCACAACTTAGCCATGAAAATATATTTAACTAGACCAATGGAGCTCTCCAAGTCCTTGGATATTGGGACTACATTGGATCAAACAGGGCAGAGATAGGTGATTTAACCCCTTTTACCCATTCCATGTCTTTTAACCTTTTCCATTAAATAAATAATTATATTATTTTGATATCTCACATGGCAATTTGCAACAACATGAATAGAACTGCTTACACTATGATAGTGGTGACAGGCTCTAGAGTTTAGATGTTATATTAACCCTTCTATATTGACTCATACATTTCAATAATTTGTGTTATTACTGGTTATTATGTACATTTGTCATATACTACTTTAGATCATAACAGTATACTCTATAATTCAACATTAAAAGATTATGATTCTGATTATAACAATTTACTATCGCCAAGGGATGGGTTAAACATCTGCCGATCGTGATCGGCCTCTCGTTTCTTACATTCTTTAACAATTTTATAATTTTTAATGTGTTAAGCCAATGCATTCTCTTATATATGCGAGGCGACCTATGGTCGACTCGCATATATAAGAGAATGCATTGGCACAGGGCCGTTCTGTTGGGTAAAGGGTTAAGTCCTGAGATATCTTGTCCTCCTTTGACTCTTTGAGCTAACTATCGTGACTTATGATGTTTATATTTCTTTTCAGAAATTTCAAAGGAAAGCATTCAGAATGACGACGGAAGAATGGCAGGGTAAACACAACATGTAAAGATGACAGTGAAATATCATCCACCCTAACTGAGTAAACATTAATTGTTCCATGGACTGTATCCCTCTATAGAGAGCATATCCTTGTCTGATCCATCATGCCGACAAGTGATCTACAGGGTGTGCGGAGGAAACTAGCTTTTCAAAACGATGATCAACCAGCGAAAAATAGAAAGACGAGAGATCCTGGTTCCATGGTCGCTAGTTATCATCATGTTTCAAGCAAATTAACTCTGAAGAAGGTAACTTCAAGAGATAAGACGACAAGAACTCACATTGTTAATAAGGAAGAAGTCAAAGAAAGGGGTGCAGTCAGCCTCGATATTGAGGGGAATTTACGTGAACAGCAGACTAACTCCTTTCTATTCCCATCAATGTATCGGAGTAGTGGACAATACGAGGCGTTGATGGATAAGTATAGTGATGAATTCAATGGGAAATTCTGTGCAAATGCAAAAAGGACAGACATTCAGGATGATAAACAAGGACGTGTTGAAAAACCAGCTGGTGTTTCCAAGCGTGGCAGTGTGCATGGGAGCCTAGACAGTCGTAATTCAGATTCTGGGATATTCAAACATGATAGTTATGCAGAACTCTGCCATGACAGTAGTGATTTGTTTCAATATGATAAACATGGACGGGATTTTGATCGATATTACGGTGAAAATGTGATCAGTTTGAACTTGGATTCTAACGGTAAGGTGAAACCAGTTTCTGTGAATCATAAATCAGATAGTGTTAAAAAAATAATAGAAATGAACAAACTTCGGAAGTCAGTTCAGAAAAAATCTGCTTATGCTGAATTTGAGGAATATTCCAGAGAACGACAAATAGACGAATGGCTGAAAGGCCATCATATTGCTGCTCCTACTGAGAATGTTGATCTGTTTAATGGCAATGAACCAAATGTCTATTTGTCTCCCAGAAATGAGCCTATTCAGACAAATGTGCCAATATTTCCACAGGAATGTGATACGGTGCCGGCCCCTTCCACGAGGCTACCTGCAGTGATGACAGTACAGTCGAACATTCCAGGTAAAGTGACAAAGGCATATACTCCAGCTAAGTCTGTCAGACGCGATAGCACAGAGGGAGTTCTTGTGACTACTGTTAAAAAGGATGGGCGTCAGACTAACATTCACTGTCGGAGTGGAGATGTTGATAAGCCTAAAAAATCAGATCTACCATCGAATGACCCGATTCTATCTTCAAATCGTGTATTTTCTTCTAAAAATACTTCAAATATTCATTCTAAGAGAACACATTCCAGGTCTAGATCAAAGTCACCTGTGAAAAAGTTGTTGACTTCGTATGAAGTTTCAATGGCCCATAGATTGGATTCTAACAAGGAAAATGCAGCATTTGATTCTCGAAAGCATGTAAGTAAAGCAATAAGCAGTGTTGATAATAAGATTGAAGGTCTTAAAAACCGTTCTAAGGCTGATTTCGTTGGGAATTATATCGAGGAAGGTATTCTGTCCAATGGTGTTTCGGATGACACAACGATGGAGTTCATCTTGGATATGTATAACGTTGAATTGAAAAGAAAACTTATTTCTATCGAAAACAAGTGTTTTGCAAAAGACGAATGTGAAATTTTCAAGGAGGCTAAAAAGAGCAAGCAAAAAAGCACAAGACCATTGACAGATAGCGAGGTAGGGTCAAAATGTGATTTTTCTGATTGCTTGCACAATTCTCACGGTAATACGTTGTCGTGTCTTGACTTGCACAGTGTTTGTAATAATGAGGTGTTATTTAACGACAAGCACTCTAATAACAAATCACATGGTTTCATTGGTCAGCATGATGACGAATCACATGATTTCATTGGTCAGCATGATACTAGTATTCAGCATGATATTTCTAACATGGAACCACGAAGTGATAACAATTTTGAGCAGGACACCGATAATAATAACATAAATCATTGTTTAACTAACACACTCACACCACCATTGCACTCTAATTCCATTGATCTTGTTGACGCTAAGCACAAACCAAAGCAAAATATTAATATCAGTCAATTAAAGAGGAAGCATAATTCACTGAGTAATTTCGGTGGCTGCGGTGTGTCATATTTTTCTAACCTATCTAACCTGCCAACAGACGGCATAGATAGTGAGAGAACTGTTTTCAAGGACAGGAAAATAACCAATTCATCTCGGACTCACAAATACGACTTGAAAACGAGTGTCAGAGCTTCTGACACAGTGTCTACCAGCGTGAAGAGAAAAAATGGATCTAAAAACAAGCACATTGAACATGCGAATACTGGGCAGGTTTTGGATGATATTCCTGTTTCAGCTCATCGTGTTTCTAATATCAACCAAGATATTGATTTTTATTCTAGCAAAGACACTTTTCTTAATGATGCAAAGTACACGAATGGAATTCATCAAGACAAACCACAATCTGCTGATAAACATGGAAAATCTGTTCATAGCAAAAATCGTAAAATAGCATGTTCTGTGAATGGGATCTCCAAAGTGGATTCAGCAGACGCTAAGAGTAATAAACATAGTTCTGCTGGCAGGATTCTTAATGACAAAGTTCTGAAACATTCAGCTCAAAATGGAAGTTCTGTAGAAATAAGTGATCATGATGAAAATCAAAATTCCAATAATGTCAACAGCGAAGTTTCTTTTGAGTTGATGGAACCAGTTTTAGGTCAGGATAATGTTAATTCGACAATTTGTAGCCATTTAAAATCAGACATAAGTCGCAGCAGGGAAATAACCAGAAATCTGTTGGGGAATAGTGCTATTCGTAGGCCTACTGAGAATGGTACTATTCGTAGGCCTTCTGAGAATGGTGCTATTCATAGGCCTACAGAGAATGGTGCTATTCGTAGGCCTTCTGAAAATGGTGCTATTCGTAGGCCTACTGAGAATGGTGCTATTACTGGGCCTACTGAAATTGGTGCTATTCATAGGCCTACTGAGAATGGTGTTATTCGTAGGCCTACTGAGAATGGTACTATTACTGGGCCTACTGAAATTGGTGCTATTCATAGGCCTACTGAGAATGGTGTTATTCGTAGGCCTACAGACACCCTACAAGAATCTTATTTAGATTCGTTAATAGAAACTGGTCAGAATGATGTTCCATCTCGTGATGATGATTTTATGTTTCCGGAGAGAGATATACCTTCAGCGAATTCAAATTCAAGACATCATTCGAATGGAAACATTGTCCTTCGTAACGACTGGAATGTCAGTGGATTGGATGGATCATACTTGTCAGATTTACCTGCTAGACCCGTTTTAGATGGTACTAATTTACAACAAGTTAAAAGGAAGGGAAATTCATCACACATTTCAATCAATGAATCGCATAAGCACAAATCAGATGGAGTTCTATCCAATCCTGAGCCAGTGGTTACTATTAATGGGCGAAATCATGGTGTCAATGAGTTAAGTGTAGATGCAGGTCACCCAACTGATAGTCTCTCCGAATCCAGTGTCACAGAAAAATTTAATTCAGAGAATGTCAAAGTCGGTGCTCGTCCAGGCGCTTCTGTCCATAGTAATGAAATGATATCTCTCAAACAACCATCACCTCATGAATGCGAGTTGGAATTTTTGAATGGCTGTATCACCAACGGTTCATCACAGTCTGCCTCTTCAACACAAGGTAGTATTGTGGACATCGAGCCAAGCATATTTCCTGAAGCTAGAAATGGAACAAAGCAAATACCAGTTAGCGGAGAGTGCAGCGATGACGATATGAAGATTGAACAAAATGGCATGAAGATAAATAACAAGCACATTAAGGTATCATTTCCAACATCCAACTCTTT
Organism: Siphonodentalium dalli; assembly: GCA_032622095.1. Lineage (NCBI taxonomy): Eukaryota > Metazoa > Mollusca > Scaphopoda > Gadilida > Siphonodentaliidae > Siphonodentalium > Siphonodentalium dalli. The sequence goes on along the minus strand of CP136064.1, from coordinate 268,879,875 downwards.
TGCTGTAGTATAAAAAGTAAGCTTGACTGTTATGCTTCTATAGCTTCTATGGCTACATATGCTACTAATGCTGCTTTTGCCTAACCTTTTCTTTTGCTGTGTAGTAGCTTAGTTTGTTCAGTATTAACCTCTTCATTGTTGTATGACATCATGTGCTGGACCATTATCAAAGTCATGTTACGCTTATGGAAAAATATAACGGGAATATCCCGAAAACACTAAAACTGTCCACATCGAAAGGTTATTATCATGCACAATCCTGGAACATCATTCAGATTGAACATTGTGGCATTAAGATAAATCACAAGTACATTAACCATTTCATGACGGGAGCTGCGCTGGTGCAGCATTAAAGATCCTGTTCCAGGTATAGAAAGTATCCCATAGGGAGCCTCACATATATAAGAGAATGCACTGGCTAACAAGGTCAAGTTAAATATTGTTAGGCCAATGTATTCTCTTATATATGCGAGGCTCCCTTTTGGAGACTCGCACATTGAAGAGAATGCATTGGCACAGGGTTTTCCACTAATTTTAGGAAGCTCCATTCATGGAAATTTAAGGTATCATTTACAACATCCTACTCTTCTGATTTTGTTGTAGTTTAGGAAGGCAGTCCTTCGATTTTGAGGTGCACAATAGTGCTTGTGCACCTTAGTGTACATGGGTTTTAAAAGTAGGGTACAACACACTGTGCACCTGTGATCTTGGACATTATAATTTATAAGAACGTCATTTGCTATAGGCGCACCAAAGAAATATTGTGCGCTGGAACCAAAATCAGCCGCATCATTAACTGTGCACCTAAATTTAAATCGAAGGATTGGAAAGGTATGCTTGGTCATGATTCTGCTATAGCTTCTCCCGCTACTTATGCTACGAAATGCTTCTTCTGTGGCTAATTCTGCTTCTGTCTAACCTTTCTTTTCCTGTGTAGTAGCTTAGTTTGTACGGTATTAACCTTTTTGCTGCTGAATGACATCATGTGCTAGGATGTTAATGTTATGGCCATTTTGCAGTATGAAAATATAATGAGGAATATTCAAAAAATCTTAAAACTGACTGTATGCAAAGGCTTTTACCATACGCAATCCTGGAAGGTCACTGATTCCGGGTTCTGCTTATGAACGATGGTTGACAGCTAGATCACTTAAGTTGGTCTGTATTCAGTACTAGTACAGACATATAGCACTAAAATTGACATTCTATGTCATAGTGAGGATAGACATACAGCAGCCTGGGCCAAGAGGTTAATTATTCTTAATTAATTATTGTCCTCTACTTGAATCTCTTCTCTGAATAGTAACCCTTTCTATACTAAATGGATGGTCACATTCAGTTATAAAAGTATACATTGGAATGGTCTATTATTCATTTGGTGGGGTGTTCAGGTAACAAAAGCAGATGACAGACAGATAATACAAGAGCAGTGTGGGGGCAAATGTTAATCTTGTATACTTTTTTAGTAGAAGCAAGCCACTTTGGTTTTCTTAACCTATTCAGTTTGGAGGGATTTTTAAGACTGTATTCAAATTTTTTATCCAGCCGGAAGTAGAAAAGATGAGAGGGTAACGATATTGTGGAAAACGGCATGTAAATCACCCTTAGCCTTCAAAATGAAAATCGCTAAACAACCCATCATGTTAACTCTGACCTTCCTGAGCACACCTGCTGCATCACCTGAACCAGTAAACCATAATGGCAAGTGGATCAGATGATTTGGGGACATACCACAGCTGTTTGGGGTAGATTTCGTCCAAAGAAATGCGCAAAAATCCTCGAAAATATGCTGATTTTTGCTTATGATGTGGCAGCCATCTTGGATTTGGAGGTCACATGACATTACAAAATAGTAATAGAGTCCAACAATTTAGCAAAATCCATCCCGATGTTGAAAATATACATGCCTTGCCTCTACTAAAAAGGTATACAAGGAACCAGCTTTTGAACAATTGCCCCCACACTATTAAGTCTTTTCCAATAAGTCTGTATAAAAGTATTAACGTATTTATCTACCTATTTTGATCTGTGGAACTCAAGTGGGATGTCATATACTTTCAAGCTTTAACCCTTTTTATGCTAAATGGATTCTCCCAGTCAGTTAAAAAGTGTACATCGGAATGGTCTATTATTGATTTGGAGGGATGTACAGGTAATAAAATCAGATGGCAGATAACTAAAATTACAGAAGGAGTCCTCATTATTGAGGGAAATGTTTAGATAATAAGATCAACATTGGTCGTTTGTTGAACTGATTATGTGAACATTTCCTATGGGATAACTACTCATCAATGAGAATTTAGTATAGAAAGGGTTAATCAGCCATGGGAATTTGAGTAGAGCTAGGTATAAATCTTCCCTAAAAAGATTGAGAGAAAATTCTAGGCCCAATAAGCTTTCTTAACTTTATATATGTCGATGAATGCCTCGGTAGCTGAGTGCTTTCCTGTCAGTTTTCCCTGTGTACATTAATTACATTACTTTGATCCTGTGTACCTTCCCTATTGTTGACCTCCAGGGCACAGTAGACCTGCTGATAAAATTGATCCCTGCATGCTTGTCTATAATCTTGTAATCCCTCTTGATTAGAGGTTGGCTGATATGACATTTAAAGACACCATGGCTAAATATACACAGAAATTATAATTCATTAATAATTGATTCCACCTATATAGATTAATATTGGATTATGGTGTTTAAATAATAAGTCTGAGACAAGAACCATCATTTTAAAATTCTTATTTTTTAACCCTTTCATGACGGGAGCTGCACATGTGCATCATTAAAGATCCTGTGCCAATGAATTATCTTATATGTGCGAGTCTCCCATATGGAGCCTTGCATATATACAAGAATGCACTGGCTTACAAGATAAAGGTAAATATTGTTAGGCTAATGTATTCTCTTATATATGCAAGGCCCCCTATGGGAGACTGACATATTTACGAGAATGCTTTGGCACAGGGTTTTAGGAAGCTCCATTCGTGGAAGGGTTAAATATATTATTGGGTCATGATATATGACTCAACAATTTTATATATTTATAAATGTTATATAGTTACATATTTATATACTGAGTTTACATGTCATATCATGTTATAGCATAATTTCCCAAATTTGTTAGTTGGACTTATTATCTGAACATTTCCCACCATTTTGTAGTATGCCTTCTGCAGTTGTATTATCTTTTCATGTGTCTGTCATCTGCTCATTTTTCCTGAACACCCCTCCAAATGAATAATAGACCATTCCAATATATACTTTTATAACTGAGTGGAATAATCCATTTAGTAAAGAAAGGGTTAAAGCCGCACATAGTGTTCACATTTTCAAGATATCATCAGAAAGAGTATTCCACATCAGTCACAAAAATAAGGCCGATTCTTCTCAGAAGAAAATTAAATTTGAGATATTCTTGAAATCCTTCACTTTGGATTTGAAGTTAACCCTTTCTATCCTAATGACACATTGATGAGATGCCACACACATTAACCATTTCTATACTAAAGCATCATTGATGAGTAATTATCACATATAAAAATGTTCAGATAATAAGATCAACAAACAACCATAGATCGCTTGTTGAACTTATTATCTGAACATTTCCCTCCAAAGAATATGAATACTTCTAAAGTTGTATTACTTTTCATCTGTCTGCCATCAGATTTTATTACCTGAACACCCCTCCAAATTGATAATAGACCATTCCAATGTATACTTTTCAGTGTTCACGCTGTCGGTAGCCAAATTAGCCAATGGCTAATCTTTTTCGAATTTGGCTAATAAAATTTCATTTGGCTAAACTTTTGGCTAAACTTTTTTTGGACCCAAAATGGAGACGGAAATCATGGAGTCAGAAAGCTAATTAATAAAAGCGCTCAATAGATCGACATTCAAGACGAAGTTAGGTGACGAAAGTACCGGTATTTCGTTATTTTCGTACTTATGAAATATCGTTCCGTGTGGCAGCTGTACAAAGGGAACATTATACAACTGATTGACATCTGATCAGTATTTTTGTTTATATATATGCTTTGAAGAGAGTTGTTATCAGTGAGCACAATTAATAGGTGAATACCTAGTAGTGACGCTGTTGTTTTAATGAGTGATTTTTTGTTTATACGCCGTCGATGACATCGACTATGTAAACAATACGAAACATGTATGCTTTGAAGAGAGTTGTCATCAGTGAGCACAACGAATAGGTGATTAACTAGTGATACCGCTGCTGTTTTAAGGTGTTTTTGTAATGTCCAATAAATAGGCGGATCGGAATAGTATCCATCATTCACAATTTCCATCATCATCTAATCATCAAAACGTATAAGCTGTGTACTGGTTATGTAATTAATTAAGCCGTCTGCTTTGTTCGTGATAGAAGAGCAGTTCTTAACTCAATGGTTACGCAATGTGTGTAATTAAATGTATCCCTGGCTTAACTTCATAAAAGATTTGAATACAATAGATATTCACCAGTTAACACCTTACTATAATAAGCCATTGTTAGCGGCCGTGGTCCGTGCGCATGGTCCGACGTGAAATCCCGTCGTATTTTATATTAATGTTTTATAAATTGATCTGCCTGTGTGTTATGTGATATGTGATGATATGTTCGTATAATATTGATTTTAAAGTTGTTTTTGTGTTGTTTTAATTATGTTTTCATTCTGAGTATAACAAATAAAGTTTAAAAAAAATATTTTAGTCATTAATTGTGAACCGACCAGAAAACAATGATTTAATTTGGCCAAATTGTTTTTAATTTGGCCAAAAAACATTTGGCTAAACAAAATTTCATTTGGCTAATAAAATTTTCATTTGGCTAAAGTTTTTTTCGGTTCAGCGTGAACACTGATACTTTTATAACTGAGTGGGAGAATCCATTTAGTATAGAAAGGGTTAAGGCACTCTTATTTTGACCACATTTTAACAGTTTAATAAACATCCAGTTTTTGCAAGGTTTAATTCAGGTGTGGGTTGTGATTGTTCTCTTTAGCACAGTGAGAAGTTATTGAGTTATTTTAACTTCCTTTGATAAAATCATGGAGTAGAAACATTGTTTTCAATATAAATTTTTCCCCCCTTTTTTCTCCCCATCTAGTTTATATCAGAATGCTATGTCAAATATTGTAGCACCCTCTCCTTATTAGTAGCTCATCGCATAGAACTATTATGTAGTCAGAATTCAAAAACATGGTGTTATCAGTACGAAGCCTGCAAATAGTGTGTCTGTCATTTGCAGAATGAGATCCCCCAAGAGGGTGAATTTAGTGACACTATCACACACATTGGGCTAGCATCACCAAATTCACCCTCTGGGAGTTCTCCAGTTGAAGTTGGTGATGTTCACCCTTAAGTCACCTCGATTATGCATTTTTCTTCTGCAAGTTAGGGGATATAGAAAATTCCCACAAGGGAAAAAGTTACAAAAAACAATGTTAATTTGAGACTATAGGCCTGAGCAGAATGAGGTCGTCCTCAAAGGGTGAATTTGGTGATGCTGGCCCACCTTGCGGGATAGCGTCTCACTAAATTCTCCCTCTGGGGACCTCATTCTGCAAATGGCAGCCACACTAATTGCAGGCTTGGCACTGATAGCCACATGTCTTTGAATTCAGAGTAGGCTTTCACCAAATGATTACCCGATATATAATGAAATTACATTCTGCAAATAGTTTACATGGTCTATCTTTGCTCATGTACCATGACCTAACTGTGTCAATATGAACAGGTTCTTAATTTGTATGAAACGCTTCTAAATAGATTGTCACATTTTAGCTTATAGTGTGTGTAAGACCAATATGTACAGAGTGAGCATTCTCAGTGTCTCTTTGAATGATTCAAAATTTCTTAGCAGTTTAGAACTAATTGACTATTATTGGCTTTGCTGAATAGTCATAACTTGGCACGAGATTTGAACAGCGGAAGACTTTACAATCACAGGTCACTTTACTTGAAATGAAGTCACTATCAAGAAACCCAGTATTTCACTGATGAGTATTGAACTCATTTCGCTTTGTTGTATGTAATGAATAACCAAATGTTCTCGCCACCAGACAACCGAGCTTAGCAGATTCTATAGCACATGACTAGAATTACATGAAATAATTAATATTCCTAATGCAAAACCCACCACCACATTTAAATTCGACTGGCTTAAATAATAATAATAATATACCAGTTGTTGTTATATGTCTGGTCCGTCCTCCCCTCCTTCCATCACTGCCAATCTGACTGGAACAACTTTTTCTCAGAAAGAAGTGTGATAAATTATATGACTTTCGACAAATAAGCTAATTTTTTTGCTAGGAGACGAGGCATCTGCAGAAATAGTTTAATTAGTTTGTTGATATGCGATAATACACCGAGATCATATCTTCTGTATGTCTTCAGTTGTGAAATATATGACGACTGTCACACAAAATGAAAAACTGTGTTACAAGCCTTGAAATAGTGTGTCTGTCATTTGCAGAATGAGGTCCCCAGAGGGTGAATTTAGTGATGCTACCCCGCATAGCAGGCTAGCATCACCAAATTCACCCTCTGGGGACCTCATTCTGCTTACACCTCAGCAGAATGAGGTTCCCAGCGGGTGAATTTGGTGATGCTAGCCCACTATGCGGGGTAGCATCACTATAAATTCACCCTCTGGGAACCTCATTCTGCAAATGACAGACACACTATTTCAAGGCTTGCTGTGTTATAATCATGTAGTCCAGGCACATTAGACATGGAAGTGGAAAAGTAAGGAAATAAATCGGGGAAAGCTGATTTTTTTATATTATTTTGGCCATAACATCGCGGACGCGTCACGAAAAGTCCCCTAAAATCCGATTTGAGCTTTCTGAGTTACATCATTTTTTCCATATAATTAAACAAAACAATATTTTTCACAATGATGGAAATAATTGGATGTTGTAACAATTTTTCAGCCGAAACGTATACAAAAAGCACTCAATATTGTTCGATATACAATTCTCGAACCAACGACACCCATTCAAAGGGAAATATCGAATGAATTTCGCATATATAGATATGAAATAAAACACTGAGCCAAAATACTGACGATTTTGAAGACAAACTGATGTATTCGATGTCGGATTTCTCAGGCTTCTCAAAACATAGGCGCAAGCTATCTATTTTAAAAACTGCACAGACACCACCCCGTCGCTATAATAGGCAGAACTAGCGAGTACGCACATCATAAGTTGTCAAAACTTGTAAAAACATAACCCTACCCCCGAAACTGGTTGTCAACGATCTGGTCGTATTTTGATATTCTATTTTGTCTAAGCTAGTCATATGCATTACTAAGTTATACCAGTATATGTGAAATATGAGTACGAGAGCGAATATAGTGACACGATCAGAATACTACAAACGCGGTCATGAAATGGCTGTCAAAATGGCCGCAACCACCAAGCTAAGCCGAAATGGTGGCAACTTATTATATAACCACCTAGTAGGTAAAATACGTATTAACAATATACAAGTCTGTTGTTAAATATCTTTAAAGGTACACAGTTCATTAAAACAGGCCCATGTGGAGGATTTATCGGCCATTGCAACGCAGGTCAAACCCAATGAATTACGTCTTTAAAATTTCGGGTTTTCTGTTTACAGTCGGGGCCAAAAATAATAATTTCGGGCATGCAACATACGAAGTAATGTTTCGCCACACAGTGTATGGTAGTTTCGTTCGGCGTGATGATAAATTATTGAATGGAACGCAGAAACTTAAGTGCATATCCTTGCGGTATAAATAGTAGTTACATTTCCGGATTGTTCATCACTGTACATGATAATAAACCACACACGTATGTTGCAATTCTTATTATATTGCAAAGAAACCGCCACCTCTTCAAAAGATTAGCACTGCATCACACCAGATCAAATAGACAGCACATCGTACATTTGATATACGACTAATTTTCGTGCTGCTTCCAAACCGGTCTCTTAGTAAACAATTTGTTCAACTTACTTCAGTCGGCAACTTACAACTGGAATATGCTATTCCGCAATGTACAATATTAGTTTTCCGTATTTTGTTGTTTGAAAATATCTTGCCAAAACCACCCATGAACTTGTGCAAAATATCAGGTGATCATCGTTTAAAGCTGTTATTTCAGCGTTGAACATTGACTCAATGTTGCTAGTTATGGTTGTTAGTTCAGCAGATATGTGTAACATTAGGGAGAAGGGATACACACGGTAATGCGGTTGCAGAAAACATAGTACCCTTCGCGTATATGTGACCTTGGTGAATATAACCCAATATTATTTCCAGGTATAAAGACAGTCTCTGTCACAGAGTATGTGGGCAATTTTGGTCAAGTTTAGATTTTTTTAAAGAAAGTATATGGTACTCCTTTGTGTTTTGATAAATTGCTTTCATAGTATACCACCATGCATTCTTGTGATAACAGCGAAATATTCGTGTTTTATTACTTATTCTTAGGCAAAAATTACTAATATTTTAAGACACGGAGAATATAATCTACACAATTCACCCATTACTCTATGAATATCTTTCATACTGCTCTATAGCAGTGTATTTCGAAAGGTTTGATGGTGTATATATCAAAAGAAACGATGACCGGTCACATTAGTGATACTGCTATGAGCACATATATTTCGGCTTCTATGAAAGGTCACAGAATCAATTTTTCGCTATTAAATTTCATTTTACAGTGTAGTGTACATATATATCACACGATTCAAGATAAATAGTGCAGAAAAATTTGCCTTATTCTCCCGTTTCTTTGCGGTCAAAAAGTCCAGATTTAACCATTTTATGAGACCTTGCTTTTCGCTATATCTCTCGCGATATATATTAGAGATAATTCGCACATACCCGATAAAATGTTTCTCTTATTCTCTGCAATCATTCTTCCTCACATATTTCGAGCGTGTTGTCACTCTTATGGGACTAGCTATTCAATTATGCATAAAATGTAAATTTCATTCTATTTTGGCCATTTTGGCGGCCATTTTGGGACTTCAATTCAACTTATATGGTTCACGGCTAAGCATTGTTTGTATGTATGTCAATGTATTATGAATTTGGAATTAATTGATCTACACATGACTGCATTCCCATATGGCCTGATGGAGATGCTTCAGAATTTGAACCATTCCGAAAAATCAAGATATCTCAAAAAGCTCAACTCGGATTTTAGGGGACTTTTGCCACGTTGTTCATAAACATGTTCTTATTGATCCCTGAAAAAATCAGTTTTCCCCGATTTTTTACACTAGTGAAACCTTATGTGCCTGGACTAATGGATGAATTTCCAAAATTATTCCACAAATTGAAATTTCAGTACATTATGATTTGACAACAAAAATGTGGTTTGAATGTATGCGCTTTAACACTGAAAGTATGCGCGGATATACAAATTAGGGTGAAACAAAGAAATCTCATTGCAGCAAGTGACCAGCTCAGTCACTGATTGGTAGAAAATATCTGCTTATAATTATTTGATTGACGGCTGTGGAAAGGTTCATTGATTTGTGCCCTCATAAAAAATTTTCACGACATATACTATCTGTTATGTTCATTTGTCAAAAGTGCAGACGCAATGTTGTTTGTTTTAATTTTTGAATACACAAGTTACACGCATAAGTTAATACACGTCTTATCAAGCCATATTGAGAATAAGTAGTTTTTAAAATAGGCAGTTTAAAGTAAAAAATTTATTATCTTACACACGTTGAATCAACAGCAAAAAATTGCAGCATTTTTATCAGTGAATAATTCCTGTACATAAATGAGCACCAGTCATATTGACAGGTACAAGCAAACATTTCGGCCGATCATTGACCATGACCGGATGGTCATTTCCAGGTTTGAGGTGGTGTGTTGTGGGTTAAAGTATACAGTAATGCCCTAAATAATCGACTCCTTAACCACAGCAGAATTATGGGTAATTTTTCAGGATTTAGTCGGAAATATGGCTTCTTGCCATTCATCGGAAAGCTCTCACTGAGAGCTTTCCGATGAATGGCAAGAAGCCATATTTCCGACTAAATCCTGAAAAATTACCCATAATTCTGCTGTGGTTAAGGAGTTGATTATTTAGGGCATTACTGTATAGTCTTCTAGTTGATATTTTGCATGGATCGAGGGACCAGCCTAGAGGGTGACTCTGAATTGTGTCACTTCTCCCTATTTTGTTCCAGGGAGAAGTGACATCTCTCTCATATATCAATATGCATATGTTCAAAAGAATATCATATTTAAACAGGTATCTTCTTATTAAAAATTTAAAATGGTGTCCATACTCATTACAATCATTTTATAAATGGGCTCTTGTGTTGCATAATACTTATTGGATCATATAATGGTGATGTTGGGGTGTTAATTGAACTTGAGGCATTATGACTTCTCCTTGATAACAGTCCACTTCTCCCTTATAATCAAATAGGTAGAAACCTTTCGGCTGGCCCTGATTGGATCGTCCAGCAAGATTCGCAATTCAGCAGAATAGTGATTAATCGTTGTACTCTAGGATGAAACTAGCCTACCCATTAAAGTCAAAATAGATTGCTATCTTTTTATCTCAGTGTGAGTTTCATCACCTGACCCTTCTACCTGTGCTGTTTATATTGATTTACTATTACCTGCTAAGTACGAGTGATTGATGACAATCCAATACGTCTACTCGGCAGACAAAATCATTGATCGGTTCTCAATGATCGGTAGACCACAGTTCACACGCTTCTTCAGCTAGCTAACTACTTATATGTTTATTCAACTGAAAAATGACTGTCTTTTATTTTTGCGACAAGCATTCTTGGCTATGTTTCATGTGGCTGGTTTTCAATGAAACTATTAAAGTTTTCCAAACAATTGTGCAAACATTAATTTAGCATATTATGAGGGTGGGCCAGTACATGTACATGTATTTGGTGCAGAGGGATAGTTATATAATGACAGAAGCAGGTCAACCTAGACTCAATGCTCTAGTGTCCCAAATAAAAGATTTTCACCCCTAGGGATTTGCTGGCTGGTACAGTAATGCCTTAGATAATCGAATCCTTAACCACAGCATAATTATGGGTAATTTTTCAGGATTTAGTCGGAAATATGGCTTTGTTGCCATTCATGAATGGCAACAAGCTATATTTCCGACTAAATCATGAAAAATGCTGTGGTTAAGGAACCCTTACCTCAACCACTGTGGCGAATTTACAGTAATGCCCTAAATTGACTCCTTAACCACAGCAGAATTATGTGTAATTTTTCAGGATTTAGTCGGAAATATAGCTTGTTGCCATTCATCGGAAAGCTCTCAGTGAGAGAATTATGGGTAATTTTTCAGGATTTAGTCGGAAATATGGCTTGTTGCCATTCATGGGAAAGCTCTCATTGATTATTAAGAATGTATTTATGTTTAAATGTATAAATATGATATTTAATTTTTGAAATTTACCAAGGTAAGATTCACACGTCATGGGGATAGTCATGTCCAACATAGATCACGCCATGAATCTCTACTCTGGCCTTGCCCGTAGAGATCATATTCCACCCGATCAAAACATGGGAACTTTTTGATGTTCTTACTGGGAACTTTATAACATTGAACAAACAACACAGGGAATATATTTCTTTGTTACTACACATTCCTTAATATTCTATTTCACAGTGGGGGGGGGGGGGGGGTCCCAGGCTCCCAGCTTGATATTTTATGACTTTTTGTGAGTCGATTTCACAAAAACATTGAATAATTTCCCAAGAGAATTTTCAAGAATGTAAGCGATGCAAATCAAAATCAGCTAAATCATGCAATCATGAGCTGAAACTTTTACATGCTGTGAAATACATATTAAGGAACAGGTATTAACTATGTCCCAGAACATCAAAAAGTTCCTGCATGCGAACGACAGCATTCACTTGCGTGTGATCAAGGCATCGCGTTATCATTCATTCGCGTTCTTGAGATCGCAAATCTGAATGCTGAGATGGATGTTCAATTAATTTCAATTGCAACACATTCATAATATATATGCACAGAATATTTCGAATGTGTTATGGATTCATATTTCAGATGACATTCGCAGTTCAATTGATCAGTCTCAGATACACATAAAAACACTCGAAAACTCATCAGAACTCCTTAAATAATACACATATGTACTGCACAGAAACTCGGCGTTTGGTCACATCTTCATCTGTGCCGTTCGCATCTTTCTGGACCGACAGTGGTCCCTTCATATCGCGCGGATATTGAGAACGACACGGATTTTTTTAATTCTGTCAAATCCAATGCTTCATTGACAGATTCAACTATATACCGGCATTTGTTTTGGAAGCGTGGAAGTCCAGGAACTATACTAGTGAATGGTTGTTCTCGAAATTTTGAGTGAGCAAAAGCAAAAACAAAATGACAACTGGTTGATAAATACTCCTGCTTCATGTGGACATACACATACGATGCTCGATGTCTGTATTACGATGAGAAACAAACATATCCCCATATCATATACGTGAAAATGACTTTCCCATATTCTCGGTTTTGGCGATACCCTCGGTTTTGGCGATACCACGTACACAGGGGTGATTATGCTTCAATTCTAATTATGGAATTCTTTACAGTTGAAAATTACATACTTTACAGAGATGTTACTATGCATTATACAAGTCGTGGAAGATCTGTTTACATACTAGCAAGTGCATATGTTCTTTTTTGTCATCAGCTGGTCCATATTAAAATACAACTTTTACTCAAGTTTTATCAATCATTCAAAAATGTCATATTATGCATGTTTATCAAGAATTATCATTAACTATACTCAATAAAACACTGATAGAAATATTGCATACATCAGTTAATTATTGTAAAAAGAAGTGCATTGTTCCTTTTTAACCCTTTCATGACAGGAGCTACGCTTGTGCAGCATTAAAGACCATGTGCTAGTGCATTCTCTTATATTGGAGCCTCACATATATAAGAGAATGCACTGGCCTACAAGGACAAGTTAAATATTTTTTTAGGCCAATGTATTCTCTTATATATGCGAGGCACCCTATGGGAGATTCACATATTTAAGAGAATGCTCTGGAACAGGGTTTTCAAAAAATTTCAGGAAGCTGCAGTCATGGAAGGGTTAAAGACCCTGTGCCAGCCAGTTTACATTTATTACTTGCTCTTGACATAAAACTTAAAGTGATGTGAAAAACTCCGGTAGGGTGATCAAATAGAAATGGACAATAATCTTGTTGAAAGTAGTAATTTTGATAAATATTATATACAAATTGAAAACACGCACCGTCATTATTATGTATTAATTTACTGCAGTGAATCTCGATGACGAAATCGATTTCGTTAGTTTATCGCCTATAGATGCGTCCCGAATCGAGTAGTAAATATTTACAATTGAGCGTTGTTCAGACGATATTTTCTATGGAGTGGTACGGTCGATTTGCTTCAGATTTTCGGCGATGTTGGTAGAATGTTACTTTCCTCTAGTTGGCATAGCGCCCGAATAATATTTTTTAAACTTATCATTTTCACGCACCCAAACAAGTGCATAATATGTCTTTAAACTGTCTTCTTTTAACCCTTTACCCAACAAACCGGCCAAAAACGGCCAAATAAAGCTGCAACAGCCTAAATTATCTTGGGTCTGTCTCAATAAAACCATACAAATATGGATATCATTGGAACCGGCTCATTGACCACATTGTGATGGTTACAGTTATTCCCTGTGCCAATGCATTCTCTTATATATGCGAGTCGACCATAGGTTGCCTCGCATATATAAGAGAATGCATTGGCCTAAAAAAAATCTGTTTTTAACACTTTTTACCATTTTTTCTTACATTCTTTAACAATTTTATATTTTTTGATATGTTAAGCCAATGCATTCTCTTATATATGCGAGGCGACCTATGGTCGACTCGCATATATAAGAGAATGCATTGGCACAGGGCCCTTCTGTTGGGTAAAGGGTTAATATTGAATTACTGTTGTTTCCAGAAACACCATGAATCTCTGACTAAATTCTACGACCAGTATTCAAAGTGAGTACACATAACACATGTATTCAAAGTGAGTACCCATAACACATGTATTCAAAGTGAGTACCCATAACACATGTATTCAAAGTGAGTACCCATAACACATGTATTCAAAGTGAGTACCCATAACACATGTATTCAAAGTGAGTACCCATAACACATGTATTCAAAGTGAGTACCCATAACACATGTATTCAAAGTGAGTACCCATAACACATGTATTCAAAGTGAGTACCCATAACACATGATACGGAAATATGTATTCCAAGTGAGTACCCATAACACATGTATTCAAAGTGAGTACCCATAACACATGTATTCCAAGTGAGTACCCATAACACATGTATTCCAAGTGAGTACCCATAACACATGTATTCCAAGTGAGTACCCATAACACATGATACGGAAATATGTATTCCAAGTGAGTACCCATAACACATGATACGGAAATATGTATTCAAAGTGAGTACCCATAACACATGATACAGAAATATGTATTCCAAGTGAGTACCCATAACACATGATACGGAAATATGTATTCCAAGTGAGTACCCATAACACATGATACGGAAATATGTATTCAAAGTGAGTACCCATAACACATGATACAGAAATATGTATTCCAAGTGAGTACCCATAACACATGATACGGAAATATGTATTCAAAGTGAGTACCCATAACACATGATACGGAAATATGTATTCAAAGTGAGTACCCATAACACATGTATTCCAAGTGAGTACCCATAACACATGTATTCAAAGTGAGTACCCATAACACATGTATTCAAAGTGAGTACCCATAACACATGTATTCAAAGTGAGTACCCATAACACATGTATTCAAAGTGAGTACCCATAACACATGTATTCAAAGTGAGTACCCATAACACATGATACGGAAATATGTATTCCAAGTGAGTACCCATAACACATGTATTCAAAGTGAGTACCCATAACACATGTATTCCAAGTGAGTACCCATAACACATGTATTCCAAGTGAGTACCCATAACACATGTATTCCAAGTGAGTACCCATAACACATGATACGGAAATATGTATTCCAAGTGAGTACCCATAACACATGATACGGAAATATGTATTCAAAGTGAGTACCCATAACACATGATACAGAAATATGTATTCCAAGTGAGTACCCATAACACATGATACGGAAATATGTATTCAAAGTGAGTACCCATAACACATGATACGGAAATATGTATTCAAAGTGAGTACCCATAACACATGATACAGAAATATGTATTCCAAGTGAGTACCCATAACACATGATACGGAAATATGTATTCCAAGTGAGTACCCATAACACATGATACGGAAATATGTATTCCAAGTGAGTACCCATAACACATGATACGGAAATATGTATTCAAAGTGAGTACCCATAACACATGATACGGAAATATGTATTCCAAGTGAGTACCCATAACACATGATACGGAAATATGTATTCAAAGTGAGTACCCATAACACATGATACGGAAATATGTATTCAAAGTGAGTACCCATAACACATGATACAGAAATATGTATTCCAAGTGAGTACCCATAACACATGATACGGAAATATGTATTCCAAGTGAGTACCCATAACACATGATACGGAAATATGTATTCCAAGTGAGTACCCATAACACATGATACGGAAATATGTATTCCAAGTGAGTACCCATAACACATGCGGGAAATATGTATTCCAAGTGAGTACCCATAACACATGCCAGTATTCCAAGTGAGTACCCATAACACATGCCAGTATTCCAAGTGAGTACCCATAACACATGCCGGAAATATGTATTCAAAGTGAGTACCCATAACACATGCCGGAAATATGTATTCAAAGTGAGTACCCATAACACATGTAATTCTATACCAGTATTCCAAGTGAGTACCCATAACACATGTAATTCTACGACCAGTATTCCAAGTGAGTACCCATAACACATGTAATTCTACGACCAGTATTCCAAGTGAGTACCCATAACACATGTAATTCTACGACCAGTATTCCAAGTGGGTACCCATAACACATGTAATTCTACGACCAGTATTCCAAGTGAGTACCCATAACACATGTAATTCTATGACCAGTATTCCAAGTGAGTACCCATGACACATGTAATTCTACGACCAGTATTCCAAGTGAGTACCCATAACACATGTAATTCTACGACCAGTATTCCAAGTGAGTACCCATAACACATGTAATTCTACGACCAGTATTCCAAGTGAGTACCCATAACACATGTAATTCTACGACCAGTATTCCAAGTGAGTACCCATAACACATGTAATTCTACGACCAGTATTCCAAGTGAGTACCCATAACACATGTAATTCTACGACCAGTATTCCAAGTGAGTACCCATAACACATGTAATTCTACGACCAGTATTCCAAGTGAGTACCCATAACACATGTAATTCTACGACCAGTATTCCAAGTGAGTACCCATAACACATGTAATTCTACGACCAGTATTCCAAGTGAGTACCCATAACACATGTAATTCTACGACCAGTATTCCAAGTGAGTACCCATAACACATGTAATTCTACGACCAGTATTCCAAGTGAGTACCCATAACACATGTAATTCTACGACCAGTATTCCAAGTGAGTACCCATAACACATGTAATTCTACGACCAGTATTCCAAGTGAGTACCCATAACACATGTAATTCTACGACCAGTATTCCAAGTGAGTACCCATAACACATGTAATTCTACGACCAGTATTCCAAGTGAGTACCCATAACACATGTAATTCTACGACCAGTATTCCAAGTGAGTACCCATAACACATGTAATTCTACGACCAGTATTCCAAGTGAGTACCCATAACACATGTAATTCTACGACCAGTATTCCAAGTGAGTACCCATAACACATGTAATTCTACGACCAGTATTCCAAGCGAGTACCCATAACACATGTAATTCTACGACCAGTATTCCAAGCGAGTACCCATAACACATGTAATTCTACAACCAGTATTCCAAGTGAGTACCCATAACACATGTAATTCTACGACCAGTATTCCAAGTGAGTACCCATAACACATGTAATTCTACGACCAGTATTCCAAGTGAGTACCCATAACACATGTAATTCTACGACCAGTATTCCAAGTGAGTACCCATAACACATGTAGTTCTACGACCAGTATTCCAAGTGAGTTCCCATAACACATGTAATTCTACGACCAGTATTCCAAGTGAGTACCCATAACACATGTAATTCTACGACCAGTATTCCAAGTGAGTTCCCATAACACATGTAATTCTACGACCAGTATTCCAAGTGAGTACCCATAACACATGTAATTCTACGACCAGTATTCCAAGTGAGTACCCATAACACATGCACGACCAGTATTCCAAGTGAGTACCCATAACACATGTAATTCTACGACCAGTATTCCAAGTGAGTACCCATAACACATGTAATTCTACGACCAGTATTCCAAGTGAGTACCCATAACACATGCACGACCAGTATTCCAAGTGAGTACCCATAACACATGCACGACCAGTATTCCAAGTGAGTACCCATAACACATGCACGACCAGTATTCCAAGTGAGTACCCATAACACATGCCGGAAATATGTATTCCAAGTGAGTACCCATAACACATGCCGGAAATATGTATTCCAAGTGAGTACCCATAACACATGCCGGAAATATGAAAATATCTAACATATAGTTACATGTGTTGTTATTCCAAGTGAGTACCCATAACACATGCCGGAAATATGAACTAAATTCTACGACCAGTATTCCAAGTGAGTACCCATAACACATGCCGGAAATATGAAAATATCTAACATATAGTTACATGTGTTGTTCTTACAACCAGTATTCCAAGTGAGTACCCATAACACATGCCGGAAATATGAAAATATCTAACATATAGTTACATGTGTTGTTCTTACAACCAGTATTCCAAGTGAGTACCCATAACACATGCAGGAAATATGAAAATATCTAACATATAGTTACATGTGTTGTTCTTACAACCAGTATTCCAAGTGAGTACCCATAACACATGCAGGAAATATGAAAATATCTAACATATAGTTACATGTGTTGTTCTTACAACCAGTATTCCAAGTGAGTACCCATAACACATGCCGGAAATATGAAAATATCTAACATATAGTTACATGTGTTGTTCTTACACAGATGTTTTATGGCCAAAAATCATATGAAAGTTATGCTATTTCAAGTCTTCATCACAACATCTCTGATTTGTCTGGTATCATTGTGTTTGCGTATTGTTAAATTCTGTGCATAATAAAGCCATTGCTATCTAACTGCAGCATAAGTGATTCTCAATTTTGATATTAGAATGTTTCTATCCATAACTCTGATTTGACCACACACAACAACAGAACATAATAACTGTGTAAAATATTATAACTTAAATATAATAACACAATGATTGTTCTTATTAAATTATTCTGGACTATTCGGAAGAATATTTCACACTGCTCTAAAAGATTTAGCCTGCGGGATAGCATCACTAAATTCACCCTCTGGGGTCCTCTTTCTGTAAATGACAGACACTCCATTTTCCAGCTTGGCATTATGTTCATCCAGTCTCTTTTAGTTTAGATTGAGCTAGCTATATGTTATATGCTTTCACAATGACATTGTGATTTTTGTCGAGTTGTTTCTCAACTGTCAGTCAGTCTGTCCATGACACGATGTAATCATGATAACTGTCCGTGTCATGACAAGAGTGAAATCAATAACATACCCCAATTTTAACCAAAGTTTGTTCATGGCTTAATTCTGCTCTCTTGGATCAGTTCAAAAAATCAGCATGCCCAATTAGATCAGGAGTTAATCTTCCTGGATTGTTTTTCGGTGTCTATTTCACAACGTAAGCATGATAACTTTAACAAACGTAATCCGATTTTTGATCAAATTTGGATCATAACTTCTACTTATAAATCATAGGGATGAGTTTGAAAATCTGTCCTGTCTTAATTTGTTTTTAGGAGTTATGCCTCCTTGTTTGGTTACTGAGTGTCCTTATTCTCTACATAATCATGATAGCTTTAATAAATATAATCTAATTTTGATGAAATTTTGTTTGTGGGTTCTATAATCAAGCCAATATTTCTTTATGTCTCAACTTGACCACAGCGCAGCCATTTGTCGCATAATCGAGTTAATCTCTCACAGATTGCTGTTCTGAGTAATCCCATGGAGCGTACCCAGAGATTTTATCACTGATATAGAGGATCTCACATGAGTTTCCATTTTATACGGAATTTATCAACCGAGTTCACTAAATTCGATTTGAGCCGAGGTTTACCGAGGCTCAAATAGAATTTAGAGGACGAGGTTGATAAATTACGTATAAAATAGGACGAGTGTGAGATACCTTTTATCACATGATCAAATAAACCCGAAGCAACGCGAAATATTCATCGAAAACAACAATCATAAACTACAGCGATCGCAAGTTATTTGAAGAACGCCGTGACGTCATCGCACGCGCTGATATTAAACGTGTCTATTACCGATTATTATGAAACTGCTTTTATGGCCAAATTATGTGATAAAAAATGATATCTCACTTCATGGCATGCAATGTCGACCAAAAGCACATTTCATGCAGTTTCTTTCATTTATTTTGGTGGATTTAATTACAATGGAGATAAACACACCCCTTTTCATTGGATGTTCGGGGATTCAAGCCATGAAAACAGTTTGTGAACTCAAACTTGGCGGCAAATTGTTTTCATGCTCAAATCTCTGAATATCCAACTCAACAGAGTACATTTGTCTCCTAAATAACTAATATTCTTTCAGCATTGATTCAAACACTATGCAGAATATCCTCAACCTAGACGGGCAGAATTTGAAGTTCTTGCGGGAGATTTATGACGCTGATCCAGAAAATCAGAGACACATGCTTCTACAGGTTAGATAAGATAACATTTAACCTTTTATATACTAAATGGATTATCCCACCAAGATAAAAAAGTGTATATTGGAATGGTCTATTATTGATTTGGTGGGATGTTCAGGTAATATAAGCATATGACAGATAATACAAGTGCTGAAGGAATTCTATTCATTGGTGGGAAATGTTCAGATAATAAGTTCAACAAACGACAAATGTTTGTTTGTTAAATTTCCTAAGGGATAACAAATTTGTGGGAAAATATGTCATCATTTAGAGGTTATGAATTTGGTGTTTCACAACTTTTATGGAAAAAGCGACTCCAACGGTTACAGATTTGATGACATTGACATATATTCTCAATGAGCAGATTCATATCGACATTGTAATCAGGTGACCAGAGTCCAGTCTATGGGGAAACTTCTACCATGGTCCCTGAATGTCACCGTCTCAGTGTAAGATGTTATGGGGGGTATATTGGAATAAGCTCATCTGTCTGTCTGCCCGTGGATGCAATTTTGTCTGATCTTGTATTCCTACATTTTTTCAGTAAATTGTTTTTAAACTTGGCACATATATTTAGTACAATGGGAGCCTATTCGCTGGTAATTATGAGGTCCGGTTGACTTTTTTTAGTTGAGTTTTTTCCCACTTAGAAATTTTTCCCAACATGCATAATTTTGTATGAGCTTGTCTTGTGTTATTTCAAAAAAAAATATGTTAACAACACTTAATTAATGTAGCCCAATTGCAATTCGGGGGTGGTGTCTTTAGTCCCATTGGGACAGTCCCACCTAGTTCAGATTGCCACATATCTCGATAATGAAAACAACACACTACCCAGTTGGAAATAGAATGTATCTGCAATTTATTTATGCATAAACCTTAAAACAGTTTTTAGACTGTTATGTCACCTTAATTTACCATAATATATTAAAACAATAGTTAACAGTCAAGTATTTGCTTACCTATTATTTTCCATCATCTTCTGGATGTTGTGTCACATGCAGAAACTATTATTTCTGCATACTGTCATACTACTCACCAAGGAAGCTTAACAGATATATTTGTTTTATGTTGCAGGTCATGTATTTCAAAAAGTGGCAAGAAAGCGCTGAATCCAATGCTGATGACAAGTGTATGACTCCTAGTGGCCAGAGGTAGTTTGTAATGATAAAGTACTTATTCTCAATATGTATTTCCTCAATGAATAAAAAAATAAGCTTGAACAAAGGTACCCAGTTAACAACAGACCCACATATAAATAGTGGGTCTGATTACTTGTTGTAGACTTTTTATTTCCCAAACCGCAGGATTCCATGTCAGTAGCATCACTCAGAACTCACTATTAGTAGAACCAAGATAAAAGTGTCCAATCAAAACAATAAACGTAGCGCAATGTGACATAATTTGGGGAAGAACACAAGCGTTCCGAGAAATTAAAAGTTGGTGGGAATTTTCTAGACTCAGTATAAGTATGAATCTGAGTGTATGTTAACCCTTTACCCAACAAACCGGCCAAAATCGGCCAAATAAAGCTTCAACAGCCTAAAATATCTTCGGTCTGTCTCAATAGAACCATACAAATATGGATATCATTGGAACCGGCTCCTTGACCACATTGTGATAGTTACAGTTATACCCTGTGCCAATGCATTCTCTTATATATGCGAGTCGACCATAGGTCGCCTCGCATATATAAGAGAATGCATTGGCCTAAAAAAATCTTTTTTTAACACTTTTTACCATTTTTTCTTACATTCTTTAACAATTTTATAATTTTTAATGTGTTAAAGGCACGTGCGGCCTTAATTGTCGAAAATATTCATATTTGTTCCAAACACCGTAAACAGAAAAACATTAAAACGCATACATTTCCGTTCATATATACCATGACCATCGCGTAAACAGCATATTATCATAAAGACCTACTATATTTTACCTAAGCAAGAGCCTGATTGTGTTACATAAGACAGCACAATGCTACTGGCTAATCACACACAAATGACACAAACGCTCTTTATTAGTTCCATATCAGGTATTCACCAACAAAGAACGCTCTTTATGTTTACCATCATAATATAAACAAACACCAGAAAAGTTACTTTTTATGCTTTTGTTTACATAACAATGGTCAACATATGACCATAACATACTGTTTATGTGATATTTCTTATTTGTATACGGACAAAGTCTATCTACATTTTTATGTTCTTTCTGTTTGTGGCGGTTTTTGACGGGTGGAGATATTTTCACAGGATACCCACCGCCAAGGCCAACCGTGTCTTTAAGCCAATGCATTCTCTTATATATGCGAGGCGACCTATGGTCGACTCGCATATATAAGAGAATGCATTGGCACAGGGCCGTTCTGTTGGGTAAAGGGTTAACACAGACGGAGCTTATGGAGATGCATCACACTACACAACATGTGAATTTTATTTTGAAGTTATGCAAATATACCATACTATTATCAATTATTAATACTCTACCAACAGGGTGACAAGGTGACATAACCTGTATGTAGTCATTTTTGACCCTGAGCATGATGCTAGAGGGTTCAGCAGTATTAGACTAGGGCCGTGCTGGGGAATTTGTGAAGCCTCAATCACCCTCAGATGCACGTCATCGTGAGGGACACTTTCAACGTCAACGACTTTTCACTATTTGTTCACTTCATACTTGATAAAGGCTACTAGATAGCCGAAAGCTCGTGTTTTAAAAAAACTCAAATGAGTCTTAAATGGTGTTACTTTATTTTATTACCCTCAGATATAATTAGAGGTTTCACTAATGGTCTTGGTACCATTCTGTTTTTTAAAAGCGCTGACATCTCCCTTTAATGAAACAAATAAACCTTTTGTTTGGGACGGATCTTTTAGTTATAGCATGATTTTGTATAATTTTCGCATTTAGATTGTACAAATGTCTGAATTTATTTTTTCAGAGTTCTTGATATATACAGCTTGAATGTTCAGAAAAGATTTTTTCTCATGTGGAGGAAACGATCCAGTCTAGCAAATAGTCTGATATCTGCTCGACTGCTGCACAAACAGCATACGCTGAGGAAGGGACTCAATGCATTTAGATACGCTATCAACTCAACACGACTTAGGCAAGAGATACTGAGGCAGAAATTCAGTAATGTCAAGGTCGCTTCTATCTTCAAACTGGTATGTCTGATTTTATCAATGTCAATCAAGGAAGCATAAAAATGCTTTATACTTGACGCATGAGTCAGATTGGAAGAATCGACAATGAAAATGACTTTATTTATGATGGATTACATTTTGTTGGCATACCTTTTAACCCTTTGAGTGCCAGGGGCCGATCTCATCAGCCCTAAACCTACAAAATAAGTCTGTTAAAGAATATAAGAATAAATTATTAAAATTGTAAAAAATTGTAAAAAAAACAACAACAAAATTTGTTAGGCCAATGCATAATGCATTCTCTTATATATGCGAGGCGACCTATGGTCAACTCGCATATATAAGAGAATGCATTGGCACAGGGTATATGGGTTGTTACAAAAATCAACCTGGCACTCAAAGGGTTAACAGTCAGCTATGAAAAGGTGTGTCGACAAATATTGCAGTTTTCATTGACCTAACAAAAAAAACCCAGTTGCCCTGGTTGCTCCATATAATTTTATCTCATATTTTTCTTGAACAATATTAAGGTAGCCGAGTAGCCGAGTACCTATGAACATTGAGACAATTTTTAGTAACAGACAATTCTCCATCTTTCATTCTAATCTTAATTATAAAAATTTGGTATGGGAAACTCAATGCAAAACTGACGGAAAAAGGATTTATTCTCAAATACTATGTGTCTATTATGTGGCATACTTATTTCAGTGGAATGAAAAAGCTGTGGCCAGAAGGTTTGAAAGGATGAAGTTGTTCTTCCAAACATGGAAAATCCGAACCGAGGAATCCAAAAAGTGAGCTTACCCTTACATTGGTGAATGGCTATTTCCAGTTAGTTACGATAATATGCATTAAAATATTACTAATTATGATACATGTTTAATTGCGTTTGTTTTCACACCTATACGAGGAGTAATTTCCCCAAACACCTGAGTTTGGGAAAAGCAAAAAACATAATATAATAAGAAACACATGTTTGTTAGATGAACTGAACCGTTAACATATTTAAGAATTGGATGTTGATTTGCTTGCGTTCTATATGGATGCAAGTTGGTCTGACATTTTACTTACATTTACACTCAACCGAGTCAAATGGCAGATTAAAATGGCATTAACCCTTTCATGACGGAGCTGCGTTGGTGCCAGCATTGAAAATCATGTGCCAGTTCATTCTCTTATATATACGAGTCTCCCAGAGGTAGCCTCGCATATATAAGAGAATGCACTGGCTTACAAGATCAAGGTACATATTGTTAGGCCAATGCATTCTCTTATATATGTAAGACACTCTATGGGCGACTCGCATATATAAGAGAATGCATTGGCATAGGGTTTTCGTAAAATTTCAGAAAGCTTCAGTCATGAAAGCATTAAGTGACCATATCCAACCTTATTCTCGCAGCTTGTTGCCAGTTGTTTCTACACCAAAATGGAAGCAAGTAGGGTTCAGCATGCGATGTCATGTGACATAATTTCGACCAACCGACTTCCTACATTCATGTTCCACAGTGTGAATACATGTAGGAGTTTAAATATATCATATTAGAAGTCTCGATGCGTTTATCTATTTCAGGTGTAATGAGTTGCTACAGAAGAGTAATACAAGAATACTTCTCCATATATTAGCATTATGGAAAGGCAGATTTCAAGAACGTTTGAAAGAAAAGAGAGCTGAAGACCACTTGAGGTACATAGAATAAGTTCATATTTAACCCTTTCATGACGGGAGCTGCGTTGGTGCAGCATTGAAGATCCTGTGCCAGCATATTTTCTTTTATCATACATATAACATTTTGGCAGCCTTGCTTGTACATTAACCCTTTACCCAACAAACCGGCCAAAACCGGCCAAATAAAGCTTCAACAGCCTAAAATATCTTGGGTCTGTCTCAATAAAACCATACAAATATGGATATCATTGGAACCGGTTCATTGACCACATTGTGATGGTTACAGTTATGCCCTGTGCCAATGCATTCTCTTATATATGCGAGTCGACCATAGGTCGCCTCGCATATATAAGAGAATGCATTGGCCTAAAAAAAATCTTTTTTTACCATTTTTTCTTACATTCTTTAACAATTTTATAATTTTTAATGTGTTAAGCCAATGCATTCTCTTATATATGCGAGGCGACCTATGGTCGACTCGCATATATAAGAGAATGCATTGGCACAGGGCCCTTCTGTTGGGTAAAGGGTTAAAACCTCTCCAAACTAAACACTGTTCAGACTGACCTTTTTGTTAAAAGATAACGATCGATGTTATGTTGAGTGTGATGCAGTTTTTAATTATTTTGCTGATCAACAATTTTTGATTCCATGTTTTATACTAAGCTTTTCTATGCTGGCTTTCGATGGCAAAGGTTCTAGATATTTTTATAAACTAAAATTTTCTTTCGGAATGCAATGCTTTGTGTAAAGTCTGTGTGACGATTCAACTGTTCTTGATGAAAATGTTTTGTTGAAAAAGTAACCACTAGGGATATCATATATAATGAGACCCAGTGCTTGTAAAAACTCTGCCCAACTATAGTTTACTAACTGGTGTAAAAACTAAATGCCAACAATCTAATCTTTCAAACTGTAAATTCTCAATTGTTCAGTGAAGGTGTGAAACAATCACAGAGAAATCTAATCAGGCCTGGCCCTTTTGTTATTGGCTAGCTTAAAGGCTATAAGTATTATCCGAGCAAAAGACAACTTATTTGGCCATTACGTTAGACAATGGTACGAAATCACTGATGCGACTTGCAATCGCATTCAGTTTCCGGAGATCAAAATACATGTGTTCGATCACTTACTGCTTCAAAATCCCATTCGGTTTTTGGAATCGAGAGTTTTCAGATTACAGAGTAATGTTTAGTCAGAATATAGTTGGGTAAATTCGGTACCGGGCACCACTTTGAAGTGTTTTACTGTATTCTAATTCATCATATATCTAACTTTAGGACTGCTTTACTAACACAAGGCTGGAGGATGTGGATGAAATTTGCAGAAGATTGCAAAACAAAGAAAACTAAGATGCAAAATGCTGAGTAAGTGTCAAGCTTAGGCCATGCAAAGTCAATTTCCTATTTCTCAGGCCAAGATATTGGTTTCAGGACCATGCACATGGGAATTTGACTTTGTGTGGCCTTATTGTTCTCTGATATTTCAACATTCAGATCTTCATCCTTTACTGTGTCTGTCCATGAGTGAGTTTATAATGCTCTTAATTAACATCACCCCACAATATGAAAGTGTTTCAGGATGAAGCTATAAATACATGTTTTTATCCTCATAACACTGCTCATAAGCTAAAATTGTGTGTATTATTTTACCAAAATTGCATTATGAAAGTTATGGATGTATTTTTTTCTGATATTTCAAGATAATTTCATTCTAAGTTATCTATATAAAAGTTTAAGATCATTTAAGTTATGATTAATTATGTATAATCCGAGCAGTTATTGACAAACTACTGTTCAGCGCCTTCTGATGTCAGAATGCCGCAGTTTGTAGAGATTATATAGGACAAATTTGAACTCGGTTTCAAATTGGCCATAAAATATCAGAAACAACACACTTATTTTCAGCGCTATATCAACGAATTTCCACATAGGTATCTTTTTAGACACCTCTTATTAATTATGTACATATAATTTTGGGAGTTCAAATTGAGCCATCTCTGTTTAACAGGAAATCTAATGACAATATGCCTTTTTCTACTGAAGGTCTATTTACCAGATGAACATCAAGAGGAAATTATTCCATGACTTCAAGCTGATGTACAAAAAACACAAGAATGCAAGAAGCCATCACAGGTTTGTTTGAAGATCATTAAACGATACCTGATGCAGGGACCAGACTAGAGCACAACTTTGGAGACGTTTTCTCCCTAAAATGTGCCGAAATCTCCGTATTGTCCCAGGGAAAAGTGACTTCTCTCGCATGCAGTTATGTCCCAAAACATATTTAAAGTATATTTACTGATTATAATTTTTACTCTTACTCACAATAATGGTTTTATAAATGGACTCTTTTGTTGTATAATTCTTATTGGATCATAGAAGATTGATGTGGAGTGTAAATAGAACTTCAGCCATTGTTTCTTCTCCCTGATAACAGTCCATTTATCCCTAATAACAATCAGAGAGATGTGATTTCTCCCCAAACTTGAAACCTCTAGCTGGTCCCTGACCTGATGGAACATTTGCATCACAAAACTTCCAAAAATTACTTAGAAGGGAACATGTTTCTCACAATTAATTATTTCAATCCTAGTTTTTATCTTTAAGTCATTTTGATTTTGTCATGAAATTTTATAGGGGATTGTTGAAATCACCGATGTTAGTCCATGCATGTGTGCATTTGTCTTGAGATGATCTCTGGATCATATCTTCAGTATTAATAAATGAAAAATAATAATATTTTGTATTTGAGCTTATTGACTAGGGACACTGGTCAAGTTTGAATCTGGGTCGAGTGGATCATATTAGCAAGAGTTACAGTCCTTGTCAATTTATAATTCACAAATTATTTAAATTTCAGCATGATAACTTCAGTTATAATTATCCAATTGTTTTAATTAATTTGGTATATCTGACTGCGTTCTCCATAGAGGAGGTATTAAAGATATTGTTTTTTTTTTTGTGCCATCCCATCACTTTGCTCATTCTGATATGGCATAATGGCTAAAATGACGTTAGACTCCAATCAATGTATTATGACTTTGCTTTTCTGATACTTGCAGGATAAACTTGTTAACAAAAATACTGATGCTATGGAAAACAGAGACAGTCACTCTTAAAACCGAGAGAATAGAAATCGAGCTACGGACTCTGTTACACTTCCACATGTGTCTTCAGAGGAGATATTTCCTGCTGTGGAGAGAGATTGCTTGGATCCGTAAAGCGGAAAGATTTCATGACAAATGTATAGTGAAGTAAGTGATCCGTAAAGCCAACAGATTTCATGACAAATGTATAGTGAGGTAAGTGACATTTAAGATATAAAGGTATAGTGAAGTAAGTGACCTTTAAGATATAGAAGAAACTGGTGCGACAAAATGATTTTCCCAGAAAACAAATCAATATTTTGAATATTGGTCTCTCTCCCCTACTACTCTTTCTGGAACATCACACTGTGCAACTGTGCAAGTTTTAATACTTCTTGTTTTCTAAAGTTATGTAGGCTTATAAATGGGACACTAGTTGAATCTAGGGCTGACCTAAATAGATCAGATAGATATCCAGGGACTCAGGTTTTGTTCAATCATTGGCTTAATTATTGATCTTATTACAAGTCTATGTTCTTCTTCTGAAACTATGCAGATAATACAGATGCCAATTTTGATATAAATAATGTCTACTAATCAACCTTTAAATTATAAACTAAAATTATGAACAACTCAGAAATTCATGTATCACAAGTCTTACATGCTTGTTCCTAGAAGTACAGTGTCATTTCTGTTCCATATTTACAAATCTGTATGGAACATACGATCCATACGCATCTCGTGACGTAAAATGTCGTCATGACATTCGCCTCAACCATAAAACTGGAACTATTAAATAATAGCATCATCACACATGACAAAACAACCCCTGTGTGTGTCTAAATAAACCTTGTAAGCCTGTATTTTTAATGCGTCTCTCATTCTATTTTTACACTCTAAGTTCCAGAGAAGGATCCAGGGCTGTTTTGATATCAGTTACAGGTTTGGGCGCCCATACTGGAGGCCCAAATGTTCCCAATTCCAAGTGGAATGTATTTATTCAAGTTTGATTTTCCATATTATCAAGGAATTTTTCTATAATTCAACAACATGTAATGCAAATCATCTATCTGCAGATGATATAGTCTATTATATAGAGCCTTTATTTGCACAATCAAGTGTCCAGTACATAAAATTTATATAGGGACATCCTCAAATACAGAACAGTGTCCTCAAAAAATCTCTGGATTCTTCCCTGACTCTAACACTCATGTTGTTCTGCATTTTGTACTGTCTTTACTATTACAGATCAGCTTTTTATGCATGGAGATCTTCATGGCAAGATAAAAGGAAATACCAACAGAGTCTACAGGATGCTATTCGCAAAGGAATTTGCAAATGGGTACTTATTACGTGGTATAACAACATCCAAGTCGACAAAAATCGGAGGCGTAATGCTGAACAATGCATAGAGAGGGCCCTTCTTAGCCACACACTGAATGCATGGCAAGACATCACTGCTCACAAGAAACAACACAGGTACTTTACTTAGATGACATTATTTTTAATATCGGGAGCAAAATGTGGAGAGAAAAAGTTAACTTGTCTCCAGAAAAATATTATGGTAGATTGAAAGTCGTGCAAAACACAAACATATTCAAAAGTTACGATTACTTGCTCAGCTAGGTTCATTCTGGCCAAAAAATTCTTAGCTTATCTTTGCACAATATCAATAGAAACAGCCTTGGGTTTTAATCAGTAGTTTATAACCTGAGACAGATTCTATTGATATTATGCGAAGATGATGTAATACTAATAAGAATAATGTTACTTGAAATTATACAGTCTTGTAATATACACATGTAGACGATTTATAACATTGCCCCCTGGTCTCACAACAAGTTTTACAATGATTTGTTATTATGCCCCCGATGGTATATAGTGGAGACGTCCATCCGTTCGTAATAAACATTTCACAACACAGCTCAAGTATCAATAATCCAATTGGATATCATTTGGTATGCCGGTAGACCACCATTGCAGGAAGGATCTCCACATAGTGCAGGTTTTGTCCACACTTTTGTTCCACAGATATGGCCCGTTGCTGGACTTAGTGTAAAACGCGTCAACGTGTCCATAACAAACATTATACTGTGATGTCTTTATTATTGGATTTCATTGTCCTTCGTTGTTGTGGTGATAGCACAGGTTGGGGGAAAGGATTTACATACTATGGTTTTCGTTCCTTAATTTTTACGAGAGTTACAGCCCTTATTTGACTTGGTAATTTCTTAATTTTGTCTTTGTATGAACATTTCAATTTGTACCTTGGGCATGGATCATCGGATTATGTTGTGCTTTGGTGCAATGTTAGCCCAGTTTCTTGGATTTAGAAAATTAAAAAAAATTCCATCCATTGCCCACTCTCTAAACTGAGTGTTGGGGTTGCACTTGTATTGTAAATGAATTGGCATCTAACATTCACTGCAGATTGATGCTGAAAGAGTTCTCAGAAGAGAGAAGTCGAAAACAGCTGGAGCACTGCATGATACAGTGGAAGACGATGTTCACGGAGAGGATGAATATTTCTAAAGCTAGAGCTCATTGGTCAAACAAATGTGTCAAGTAAGTTCAGTTTCAAGTCGTAACGCCCACACTACATACTTGTTGAGCAAGCCTTGAAATAGTGTGTCTGACATTTGCAGAATGAGGTCCCCAGAGTGTGAATTTAGTGACGCTACCCCGCTACCATTTGGTAGTGATATTCCGATAATGAAAAAGCCCATTGGACCGATTTCCGATAACTGGAGGCACAATCGGCTGATTCCCATATTCCGATTCCGATGTTTAGATATATTGTGCGTTTGTTCCCATAATGGAACTATATACACTCATTGCACTCCCTATCCCGGTATAGTTTCAAAGCCAAATACATCAAATAAAAATATATACACACTGTATTGAAAGTATTTCCGCCAACATCAGTTGTGCGCTGCCTTTGATGTATACCGGTAGTTGTTTTGACAAAGAGATCGAAGGTGCCGACTCAGAGTAACGTTATAACCGTGTGTGGAACACTTGCATGCAGTGTAAAAGTCTTGATTGAATAATTGTAAGTTGCGAAATTGTATGGAATGGCGATGATTATTAACTAAATTTAGATTGATGGATAATAATTGCTGTCATTTGTCTGAGATTTCCCAAATTCCCATTGGTCACACCTTTTGTCTTTTATCAACTGGGAAGCTTTTATAGTTCCGCCTACTCAGTTTTTGTTTATATATGGTGTCGAACCTAGAACTTGTCGCTATACAATGTCCCATGTTATTTCATAAGTTAATTCATAAGTTAGAAGCTAGATCCTGGAATGGTTTAATTGAATTTTGAAAATAGTTTTAGAAAGTACCCCTCAAAAACCAGATTTTATTTTATGCCAAAAATTAGAATTTAGACATTTTTGGAAATTGATGCACAATGAGTTGAAAAGATGCCAAATGTTTGATAGAATCATCATGAGTTGCAGATTGCTGACTATGTTCCATACTAAGCTCATGTCACATTACTTTTCAGCTCGTTAAACAAAGGTCCTTCATATTTCCTACAATATGGTACAAAATTTCTTTAATACATATTCTTAGAGGTATATTAATTGCATTTTATTCAAGCCTTGAAATAGTGTGTCTGTCATTTGCAGAATGAGGTCCCCAGAGGGTGAATTTAGTGATGCTACCCCGCATAGCGGGCTAGCATCACCAAATTCACCCTCTGGGAACCTCATTATGCTGAGGTGTAAGCAGAATGAGTTTCCCAGAGGGTGAATTTGGTGATGCTAGCCCGCTATGCGGGGTAGCATCACTAAATTCATCCTCTGGGGACCTCATTCTGCAAATGACAGACACACTATTTCAAGGCTTGATTTTATTTCACTTTCTTTCTTTTGGATGGAAAGATCAGTTTTATAAACTTTGTTATTTTAATTTTGTGCAGGCTTGGGCACATGGTTAATATCGTCAAGATTAGGATTTAGGATTTTGTTTTATGAACAACCTTTGAGTCTGTTTCAGTATAAATAAAAAGTGTTGCTACTCAATCGTTTGTAGCCAGAAAGCAAAATCATTATCAAACATAAGCAAATTGATTCCCTAAATTTTGTGGTGTGTCTTTTCATTAACACCTCTTTTTGTTGTACTTGAATAATTTGTATTCTGTGAATTGTGATATTTTTTCAGACATGCTACGAAAAGATGGCAGTTGCTGTGTCATAAGAGGAATATCAACAGAACTCTCGTGGAAACTGAACCAATCAGAAGCAAACACCTTCTACAAGGTATAGCTAAGATTTCTCATCAAAACAAGAATTGCATATCTCGCTTTATTGTTGGCAAATTTTGCGAAAACCCTGTGCCAAAGCATTCTCTTATATATGCGAGGGAGCCTCACATATATAAGAGAATACATTGGCTTAGCAATATTTACCTTGACCTTGTAAGCCCGTGCATTATCTTATATATGCAAGGCTATCTTGCCAGGTAGACTCGCATTTATAAGAGAATGCGTTGGCGAGTGATCTTTAATACTGCATCAGCACAACTCATGTCATGAAATGGTTAAGCTAAGCATTAATGAATTTTCTACCCGTCCCCCAAATGTCTGATAATTTATTCGTCCTCCATCGTTGTTAAAATGGAGTCCTTTTCAGTCAAACAGCATTCTTTGAAAATTAGGCCTTCCAAAGTCAATTTCCCGTTTTTCAGGCCAAAACATTTGAAAAGCATGAGAGACTCAGTTATATATTTTATTTTTTATTTATGGGCCTCATGCCAATGAAGCAACATGATTTATTTTCTCGTAGACATTCATGATTTCAACCAGTAGACTGAGTGTAGACCCTAGTTAGGATAATGAGCTAGATAATGCAGTGGTTTTTTTTTTGCAAATACTTCCTGACGAACTCTCAACTGACCTACATGACAAATTGATTTTTTGTTTTTAAACCAATTTTTTTTTTTACATAATTCAAACATATCTCTCATATTGTGATGGTAAACATGTGTTGTTATAATACTATAGCATACATTGGTTATGAAGAATAATGATTTTTTTTTCCTTCAAATTGATAGTTGGAAATTGAGATTTTTTGAAAATTCATGAATAGGGCGCCTTCTTAGGGGAGATAAACCCTGCATGGAGTTTGATAAAACTTACCATAATAATGCTACACGTAATGGATCATTAACTTTTTCAGTGATGTTTAAAAAATGGACGGATGCGTTTAAGAAGGCTAATGATGACAACGAAGAAGCAGCAGAAGTACGGCAGCAGTTAGAGAGGTCGAAGGTCAAGCTCTTATTCCAGAGGTGGCGACATGATACAAATCTTAATTTGAAGATAAAACCAATGATCATCCGCAGAGAGCACCAGATGGCTCACAGGTATGTAGGGGGTGTGTGGGGGGATCACAGGTATGTAGGGGTGTGAGAGGGGTGTGGGGGATCACATGTATGTAGGGGTGTGTGGGGGGATCACAGGTATGTAGGGGTGTGAGAGGGGTGTGGGGGATCACAGGTATGTTGGGGGTGTGAAGGGGGTGGAGGGTATCACAGGTATGCAGGGGGGGGGAGTCTCAGGGATGTAACGCTCGCATATTCTCAAAGCAGCAGATGGCTCACATGTATGTAGGTTGGTGTGGGGGAGGGGGCAGGGTCACAGGTATGCAGATTCTCAAAACAGCATGTAGAATTCACAAATCATTACATTAACCCTTAATTTCTATACTAAATGGATTCTCCCACTCAATTATAAAAGTATGCATTGGAATGGTCTATTATTCATTTGGAGGGATTTTCAGGTAATCAAAGTGGACAAAAGTATGACGAAAAGCTTATACAAGTTCAGAATTCATATTCATTGTAGAGAAATGTTCAGATAATAAGTTAAAAAATGACCAAAAGCTTATCATCTGAACACTTCCTAAGAGAACAACTCGTTAATGAGTGTTTGGTATTGAAAGGGTTAACAATATTTTCAAAATGACATACATAAATGAGACACACACTTATTTAATGTTTTTGTATATTTCACTTTTCTAGTTCTTATCTCATACACCTTTTTTTTTATTTCTAGCATCATTTCAAGTTGGAATGACCTAGTGAAGAAAAAGAAACAATGCAAATTGAGTTGCAAGCTGTTCCTGGAAATACAAATGAAAAAATGTTTCGTTGTTTGGAGGTAACTTTATTTTTATATTTGCTCCATTTGTTTGCTTCGAAATTGTTAGGTGTTGTATTGTGTAACTGAAAACTTCTTCCTTTTCATTATTTCAATACATATTTTTTAATAATCTTATTTCTTACTGTCTACGAGTGCAAATGTGCAACAATTAGTGCAAAAAAGAAGAGCATAGTCTCTTTTATGAAGATTAAGAAATTTTATTTTAGGCCAAATAAATGAAAATACTGTGTTCTCAGTCACCTCCCTCATCACCAAAAAGAAACTTATGATCACATAATAATGTGTTATATATTGATTTCAGGAGACAATTTGTTGTTCATCAGATAGAGAGAGAACTGAGGAGAAGACTGCTTGGTGGTATTCTGTATGAATCATTCCATGGCTGGAGAAACGTTATCAAGCGCAAACACAATGCTCATTCATTCCATGATAGCAGTCTGCTTAAAAGTAATTTCTATTACTGGAAAAACAAGGCTCGAAAACGCTACCAGAGTCGAACTGTAGAACAAATTGTTCAGGTAAGCCTTATCCTGGATTCTAATTTCTTGTGAAAATCTAACGGGGGCGACATTCATGATATGGCCAAAATAAAAAAGACCTGTGTTTCTGGTGACCACCCCTATTCCAGCGTCATTTTCATTTTATTGATTTTGCAAAATTAGT
The DNA here is from genome assembly GCA_032622095.1 of Siphonodentalium dalli. Lineage (NCBI taxonomy): Eukaryota > Metazoa > Mollusca > Scaphopoda > Gadilida > Siphonodentaliidae > Siphonodentalium > Siphonodentalium dalli. The sequence goes on along the minus strand of CP136064.1, from coordinate 268,845,164 downwards.
ACACATTCAATTTTATTTTCCATGTAAACCGATTCATTTGCATGTAAAACGGACACATCGTGTGTGCTGTTAAACCGGAAATTATACCACACTTCAATTATGTTACAGCCAAATTAAACTTAGTTTTTCATGTTTTATTCAATTAAACAATAAATTACACTATATTCAAATATTATGTACTTAGTTTATTATTTTATAGTAAATTAAAAACAAGAAGAAGCAGTCTGGGGGGGGGGGGGGGGGGAATATTCATATTTATTTTGAGCAAAGTAGAAAATAAATTTAAAAAATAAAATTAAATGAGAAGCCACCCGCCCGCCCCTATTTTTTTCTTGCATGTCACCAGAAACAAAAGATTATTTTGTTTTGTCCTATAGTCAATTTGGATTATTTTCTACCCCACTGTATTTGATTCAGCAGTAATTCAAGGAAGCACCAATTCATGAATTTAAAACAAATCTTAATTTCAAACTATCAATTTAAGGGGAAAATTATTATCCTTTATAACCAATGTATTCTATAGTACTATAACAACACCTGTTCACCCTCACATTATGAGAGATACATTCAAATTATGTAAAAAAGAGGTTCATACAAAATAAAAACAACAATTTTCAATGTAGGTCATTGGAGAGTTTGACAGGAAATAATTGCAACAAACGCACTGCATTATCTAGATTATAAACCCAACTAGGGTATGTGCTCATTATCTAGATTATAAACCCAACTAGGGTATGTGCTCATTATCTAGATTATAAACCCAACTAGGGTATGTGCTCATTTTGCTATCTGACATCATGAATGTCTGCGAGAAAATAAAACATTTTTCATTACATATTTTACTTTCTCGGCTGCCATTTGCAGGACTGTTTTTAAAGGAAAAGTCACATAAAACAACATATTGTCTGAAAAGATGAATCAGTATTAAATGTTTATGTCTGTCAGATTATTGCAAATGCCGTTGAATAATATTTGTTATTGTATGTTGTTTTGGTACTTCATAAACTAAAGCTCAGTTTGAATCAAATTTAGTGCACTAGGTTAATAAATTTCATATAGAGTTGCGACTTGTTAGAGATCCTCTATTTATCTCCTCAGGGTAAGAATGTAGCATTGATGAGAGAATACTTCAATTTCTGGTGTTCCTACGTGGAAAATAAAATCCAGACAACAACTGATTCTCTGGATGATTTCAATGAGAGAAAACAGCACTCAAGACTAACCTCGGCATTTGTTGCCTGGAGACGACAGCTTCGAATCACGCTGCTAACCAGGTATTCCTTTAGTGATAGTCTCCTATCTGTGAACATAGGTAGCGCTTCTATACTCAACATACATTTTAATGTTAGAGTAACTCTTTATGAGATACTTAGATTTGTACTGGGAATTCTTTCGAAGGTTAGTTTCATTTCTCTTAGTTTGAAAATGTCCCTGTGTGATGTTTGGGTGTAAACCAGGGTTCTCGCTAGGAGTTGGACCTCTAAAGCCACTGGTGGAAATGTCAGTCCATGCAACCAATTGTGAATATCTAGTATTAGTACATCAGCCTATTATATAGTATTTATAAATCAGTCCATATTATAAGCCTAAATATATCTACTGCAATATAAGTGGATATAAAGTCAAGGAATTGTTATTGTGGTTTTATTTATACCAGTAAGTAATGCAAGGGTGTTTTCGTTGGCAATACATAAAAATGATACTGAATGTTAAAAAAAAAATATATATATGTATATCCTCAATGTGATATTTGTCAATATATCCTTGGAGAGACATATTTTCCCATGAAATGGCTCTAAAGTGGTCAGTGTTAGTTGGCAAATAAAACTACCTTTGTTTATTATTCCCTGTTGTTTTTATTTAGTGGGAGATACACAGGCAATATAAGCATTAATATTTGGAATGAGACACTGTGTCTCATTCCTCAAAATGAATATTAGATCATTCCATTGTATATGTTTACAGAATCCATTTTGTAAAGAAGGGGATAATAATCACAGAATGAACAGGCATTATAATTGACCATTTTGTATCTAACTTCCTTTTCAGAGAGTTCCGCAAAAGCTCCTTGCTCGGTGTTCAGAAGAAAGTCATCAATGAGTGGCGTGAGGTCACAAGTAAATCCATGGATGAAGCTGTTTATCAGTTCTCCATTGAGATTGGTCTCGATCCTGTTATTGAGTCGGACACTGACCAGACCTGTCTTCCTCACCACGACTTCCATTCATCATTGCCAAATAACTCGTCTTCAACCAGTAAGTATTCTCTTATATATGCGAGTCTCCCATGGGTTGGTTCATTCATTCGGTTATCAGAAGATTGGATTCTTCCCAAGCCTGGAAAATGCTACCCCGCACAGTGGGCTAGCATCACTAAATTCCTCCTCTGGGAACCTCATTCTGCTCAGGCCTCATCTTCTGGGAAGTATCAATAGTCTTAAATTAACATTGTTTTTAGTTATTTTTTCCCTTTGTTTAGTTTCTATATCTCCTAATATGCAGAAGATAAAATATACATAATCGAGGTGACTTATGAGTGAACATCACCAACTTCAACTGGGGAACCTTGATCTAATCCTAGATCTCCAATAGCAGTTGAGGTCTAAGCAGAATGAGGTTCCCAGAGGGTGAGTTTGGTGATGCTAGCCCAGTGTTCGGGACAGTGTCACAAAATTCACCTTGTGGGGACCTCATTCTTCAAATGTCAGACACACTAAATCCAGGCTTGCAATCTGCATTCATGTGTGTGGAATATATTGTGTGTATTTGTCTGCAGGTCTAGTCAGTATGGATCAGCATTCAAAGTGGTTGTCAGAGTTACCATTTGATGCTGATATCTCTGATCTACAAGCCATCAGTGATCAAGATTCTTTGTCCCAGCTCAATAATTCCCGAAGTTCATCTCTGTCATATGGAACAAGAAGGTTAGTCTCATTTAGCTTAATTAACCCTTTGAGTGCCAGGTCCGATTTTTGTATCAACCCATATACCCTGTGCCAATGCATTCTCTTATATATGCGAGTCGACCATAGGTCGCCTCGCATATATAAGAGAATGCATTGGCCTAACAATTTTTATCTTTTTTAATTTTTTTTACAATTTTAATATATTTTATTATATTCTTTAACAGACTTATTGTGTAGGTTTAGGGCCGATTAGATCGGCCCCTGGCACTCAAAGGGTTAATAAATATGTTAAAACTAGTATATATTTAATAGTCTAATCTATATCATGAGTAGAATCTGTCTGTCTATTCATGATTTTTCTCCGAGACCCCTGGACTGATTTCAACAAAATTTGGTGTGATGACCCTGGCAGATGTATAAAGGCGTTATTTTTTAAAAATTTTGATTGAAAAAAAAAAAAATAATAATTAAATAAAGGAGCAAGGAGTTCGATCTAAATTATAAAATTTAATTATTTAAAAAAAACAATTTTTAATCAAAATGTTTAAAAAGAAAAAATGTGCGTGAAGCACCCAAAGGGGCTATAGTCCCCACCTCCACTGAATAAATGCTCCCGAAGGTAATCTGTTTCAGCTAGTCTATATATATAAAAGTAAGATCTGTCCGTCTGTCTGTTCGCGATTTTTATCCCAGACCCCTGGACCGATTTCAACCAAATTTGGTGTTACTCGGGGTACCTGTTTCAGCTAGTTCAATATAAAAGTTTATGAGTAGAAAAGTTGAAAATAGATTTTTGTTCTGCTGAAGAGTTTAAATATTATACTGAGAGAGCACTGGACCTCTTCCAGATATAGAACAAATAGCCATAAACACAATACCATACTATATCTTGGTGTATGGGTTATATTTTCCTTGATGAAAATTCTGTTAGATATGACCTAGTGAATGTTTATAGGTCATAAGATAATTTCCTTTCATTTGATTTCACTTGACCGAGTCAATTGAACATATCATACAAGAAATTCGCAAGTTTGGCAATTGTGATCATAATAATTGAATTGGTATCTGTGTATATTAAACTACTTACCTGACAGGGAAACTGACGACCACTTTTTGGCCAGTTGAAATTTAAATATATTGTGACTGAGATGAACGATTTTGAGAATCTATGAGGAATATGATAGATAGTGTGTTTTTCCCAAAATCGGACTTGTGACCCTTGTCACTGGTATAGTATATATTGGCATATCTGGTATTTTTCCCATGGGGCTTGTGACATTACTCACTCTCCAAACTAAGCATTATATGCCACGCTTCTGTTGTACTTGCTATTATGATTGCAATCTTTTGTTATAGAAAGTTGATCCAGAAAAGGTTTGCTATACATCTGCTGCACCAAAGATTCTGTAACATGTAATTGATCAAATCTTAATGTTTGTTGTATTCAGTCACATTTTGTTGGTAGGGTCACATGGGTTATGGTTCACACTGAGTAGCATATGAATGATAATACATTGTGGGATAATACTTGTATTTCAAGGTATAATTTGAATTTTGTTTTCTAACACAACCATTGTACTGTATAACTATCACTGTATTATATGTGTTCTGCAAGTGTGGTTATTGGATTAATAACATAATTTTGTTACTTTTCATTAGGAGTTGGTACATGTGTTAACCCTTTCATGACCGGAGCTTCCTGAATTTTTGTGAAAACCCTGTGCCAATGCATTCTCTTATATATGTCTGAACAATATTTATAAATGTGTGATATATACAGTAATGCCCTAAGTAATCGACCCCTTAACCACAGCAGAATTTGGGTAATTTTTCAGGATTTAGTTGCAAATATGGCTTGTTTCCATTCATCGCAAAGCTCTCACTGAAAGCTTTCTGATGAATGGCAACAAGCTATATTTCCGACTAAATCCTGAAAAGTTACCCATAATTCTGCTGTGGTTAAGGGGTCGATTACTTAGGGCATTACTGTATATGCTCTAAAATATGCGTGAAAAATATTTTTGCGAAAACCCTGTGCCAATGACTCTTATATATGTGTGACTCTTATATATGGGAGTCGCCCATAGGGCACCTCGCATATATAAGAGAATGCAATAGCCTAACTATTTACCTTGATTTTGTAAGCCAGTGGATTCTCTTATATATGCTAGGCTCCCTATGGGAGACTTGTATATATAAGATAATACACTTGCATAGGATCCTTAATGCTGCATGTGCAGCTTCCGTCATGAAAGGGTTATGCGATAGCATTAGCTACATATTGAATTAATCCTTCACGCAAAACTTGCCTTTTGTGGGGGAAATCTGTTTTTCATGACATGGGTTAACCCTTTACCCAACAAACCGGCCAAATAAAGCTTCAACAGCCTAAAATATCTTCGGTCTGTCTCAATAGAACCATACAAATATGGATATCATTGGAACCGGCTCCTTGACCACATTGTGATAGTTACAGTTATGCCCTGTGCCAATGCATTCTCTTATATATGCGAGTCGACCATAGGTCGCCTCGCATATATAAGAGAACGCATTGGCCTAAAAAAAATCTTTTTTTAACACTTTTTACCATTTTTTCTTACATTCTTTAACAATTTTATAATTTTTAATGTGTTAAGCCAATGCATTCTCTTATATATGCGAGGCGACCTATGGTCGACTCGCATATATAAGAGAATGCATTGGCACAGGGCCGTTCTGTTGGGTAAAGGGTTAACCAAAGTGTAGCTGAGAGTGAAACAGTTTGTTGGCTTTTTTACAGTTATTCTTAGCCGATCTTGTTCTGATGATTTATATGTTTTAGAGTGAAAACGTATATCCTTTTTCAATAACTTTGAATTATGGACAATAAAAATGTTCTAAAATCACAATGACGTCATTTAGGCCAGTTGATATCCATAGTTACCTAGTTAGCAATTTGCATATATAATTATGTCATGAAAGTAGTACCTAGCTCTGGGATAATTGACATTGTTTTAATTGTCGTCATACATTGAAGGTCACTCACTGGTTCCTGTTTAGTTTCATAATGAAATGAAAACATCACTTTTCTTTTGCTAATTTGTCATTTTAACCCTTTCATGATGGGAGCTGGGCTGGTGCAGCATTAAAGATCCTGTGCCAGTGCATCCTCTGATATATGCGAGTCTCCCATATACCACTAGTCGTTCGCTCGTCCATCCTTAGGGGCGTCTATCTGTCCATAGACACTTTACACATGGTGATACATGTATAACTCAAACATTTTCTATCCGATCGCAACCAATTTTTCTATGTCAGTATCTCCTTCAAATATATCTTGGACACTGAAACTAATGACAGTAGTCCGTGGGTTGATATTTTCATTAACAAATATTTCAATTTTGTTTTATTTACGAGAATCACTTCGAACAAATATCGTTTTTGTTTGCATAAAACAATACTCAATAAAACAAACCGATGCTCTTTCGAGTCTTTCGGGTTCTCGTCGGGATTTTTTAACACTGCACCGGATGCAATATCGTGTTGTCGTCTCCACTAAGCTCCAGTTTGGAGTTTGGTCCCTGACAAAACCCTATCCAAATGTATTAGAAGTAATAATTTACAATATTTTACATTACAATATTTTACAATAATTTTCCTCACGGATGCTAGATAAAATAGCCACAGTGTGGCTTGCCTCTTCTCTCTACATTGAACATACGTCTCAATGCTTTACGATGAAAACTTCGTAATGTTTTTTCCCTCCGACTGGTAGGGGTGCCACGATTGATCGTATAATCGATGAAACGTTGATACAGCCGATATTCAATTACCACTTTCGGCGGCGATTACTCTGAGTTCTTTATTTCGGATGTCGAAAAGTACCGGCCATATTTGGATACCCTGTTTTACAGTTTAATATCCAATGGACAGGTTAACGATCGTTGATCGTACAAAGATATTTGTAACGCATTGTGCTCATTACTAATTACCGGCTTTCCTTCCCACGAGACAGTAACGATTGCTCTCGCACCCGTATGCACTCGCAATTTTCTATTCACGGGTGTTCATCATTTGCACTTGTCCACCTGGTCACAATCAATATTAAAATATGTGAAGATATATTTCGCACATTTCCCATCTCCGTTAATTTATGGGCATGTGAAAGTGTCAGTGGACTTGGGTATATCACACAATGACCTTTGATTTGAGATAACCCCAAATACAATTATATTACCGGTGCAATTACACCCTTCTAATCAACGAAACTGTAATTTTTGTCATGGGAAGGACTGTCTCGGTGGTTTCTGATACATTTTATGCACATGTGAATATTTTGCACTACTTCCTCTGTCCTGCTATTAGATACGCTTCATCGATTCTAATCTCGTATTGACTATCGATTATCAAGTTCAATGATCGTGGCACCTCTGCTGACGTGGCACCTTCTCTTGCATCCTCCAATAACTTGGAGACTCCGCTGGAGTTGGTTGGTGGACATGCCACCTCCCTCAGGGTCGCGGCGTCCATAGCCCCCGCAGAGAAGGGCAGCGATGGTGGTCCAAGTGCAGCTGCCCTTGGTCCTGCCTCCGGTTCCGCCGGGTTCGCACCATCGCTGCACCAGCCGGCCACTTCCTACAGCTACCACGTCAGTGGTCCGTTTAGCTCGCAAGCCCGGTGCCCTCGGCACATTGTCTGCCTACGCTGTTCAATGTGTCAACTGCCACTGCTTCCACTCCAGGAGATTTGACCGCACGGGTTCTGACCTGTCCTCCATTCGTCAACGTCTTTTCCGGCATCCGTCCCTCCCGGTTTTGGGGTGAGTATGTATCCCTATTATTCACCTGTGTTCTTTCCTCCACCAGTGTGGCCTTGCTTTGTACAGTTTCTGGCCTCTTTTGGGCTCCTAGGCCAGAACTTAGACTTAGTTTCCTTTCCGAGGCTCCGGAATTTCTTGCCTCATCACACCAGGTGACCTGGTCGGGATACTTGCCCCTTTCCCCCCCATCTCCGGGACGGACAGTGCTGTTCAGAGACGAGGACGTGCTGTCGCAACATCCCCTGGATTTGGCAGCGTTTGATGCGTGTCCGAGTTCGCCATGCCCATCCGAGAGTGCCTTCCATGAGGGTCATTTCGGATGGCTCAGTCCTTCGGTCTTAGGATAACAATTGCGCACAATTTTGCATGCATTACCAACACGATACTAACAGCACAGGTAAAGGAAGAACAAACATGGCCATTCTCTTGCTTCCTCCATTCACATGGAGCCTCCGCTGGAGTCGGTTGCGGGACATGCCTCCTCCTTTTTGGTCGCGGCCTCCTGAGCCATCCGCAGAGAAGTACGCCTGTCTTCCACAACCGAAGGACTGGATGGGGCCCACATATCACGTACAAAAACCAACGTGTGACGATTTTCCTCTGCCAACTCGATACAGCCTGCGCAGCAGGCTCAGGGTCTGTTATTGGTCATGCCTCCTCTATTTGTAGTCGCGGCTTCCACAACCTTCACAGAGACGGTCAACAATGGATGTTCCTCTGCAGACTCGGAGTCTGTTGGTGGTCATGCCTCCTCTATTTGTAGTCGCGGCTTCCACAACCTTCGCAGAGACAGGAAACAATGAATCTTCCTCTGTCCACTCGGTACAGCCTGCGCTGCAGGCTCGGAAACTGTTGGTGGTCATGCCTCCTCTATTTGTAGTCGCAGCTTCCACAACCTTCACAGAGTCGGGCAACAATGGATTTTCCTCTGTCAACTCGGTACAGCCTGCGCTGCAGGCTCGGAGTCTGTTGGTGGTCATGCCTCCTCTATTTGTAGTCGCAGCGATGGATGTTCTGCAGCAGCTACCGCTGGTCCTGCCTCAGTCCATCCGGGTTCATCCGACCCGGCACATACCGGTTTTGCCGAACCCTTTCTTGCCTTGGCTACCTCATTGTTCCTTGTCGCCGACAAGTTGAAATCATTCGACGGAGTGTTTAGTTCCTCTGTCAGTCTGCTTGCTGCCATCTCCCATTGCTCTGGCTATGTGCCACAATCAGGAACTGCTCCTGAATAAGTTTATTTCGCCTCCATTATCCAGCCCTCATTATTGGCTACGGCAATCGGCAATGCCTAATTGATTTGCTGAAGCAAACTGGGCCACGATAAAGGGTTGCCGTAGCAGATTGCCGAAGCCAACCAATCTTAATTAAAAGGGCTGATTCTCACCTCCCTTCTTATCCCGTCGGGGTATTCCGGGTGTTGTTGAGACCTGTCTTTATAGTTTCGGGCCTTCAAATCTGTTCGATTTTTATTCAACAATTAGGCCGCTTTTATGAGACCAACCTAGACGTATTATGGACTTGATCGTGGGTGTGAACCTGATAAGTTAGTATGCGGTGCTATATCTCACAGGGGACTTTAGCGCTCTACTCACTTCGCCGAACATATCATGAATATCGACCGTTCAGTTCAGCTCCATAGACACTATCGTCTGAACTATGCTCATTTTCAATTTTACTTCTAGATTTGGGATGTATCTTTCAGTGACCACCTAACACCATAGGATTTCATCATATAGCGTATCGGCATTTCATTGGTGTCTAGGTGTCATGTACGTAGTCCATTTTGTTATCGTCTTTGTCACAGTGCTCACAGACTTTGAACCAAGAATATTTTCCAATTCTATGTTATCACTCGGGCCGAGTGTTTAACATCACTTGGCAGGCGTGATTCTAATTCTAATCTGATTTAGCGATTACCGATTCTCACCTTTGCGACATTTCACAATTATTGCCGCATGCCCATCGGTGCTTGAGCATACCAGTTGGCGGGTTATCACAGTTTTTGTAACTTTCTGCTAACCTACGGTATGGGTTCCCTATACCGCCACCTGACGAACGATATTAAACTAAGTTCCACATTTATTTTAAAACCATGCAGGCCGGTTCATTGCATCACAGATTGGCCGTATGATCAGACAGTGTTCCATTCGCGGTATTATTTCCTCTCCTTGGTTGCCCGTACACTTCAATTTCCAGTTCCTTGGCTTGGTGTACCAGAGGCAGGCATTCTTTCCATCTTGTTCCCCTCCCTTATGTGTATGTTTTTTTTTCTTTCCAGGGTCATGATTTCCAGTGCTCAACTCAGTCATGTTTTCCTGGTGTATCCCTGGTCCCCCCATTGGTCTGGGCCCAACGGTTTCTCATATCTCCCCTGGGTCTCTCGGTCGGGCTCAAAATACTGTCAAGTCGGTCATACCGCACTGAGCATTGCCTCATTTTGTGAGATCCATTCTGAGTATTGATTCAGCTTTTCTGGGGGGGGGTGTCATAACCGTGTTTTCCCCTCGGTGCACCTTTTGCATGTATTGCGGGCCAGTCAGCATCCTCTGGATGTCGTGCTAGTGCTGCTTCATCCTCTAAGGAGGGGGGGGGGGGGGGGGGGGGGTAGGTTCCTTTATCCTATTAGGTACAAGAATGAATGAGTTATCCCCCTTGCCTATGACCAATGGTTATCCTGGACACCTTCACCCTGTGATCATTACTAGTAGGACGCATGAAGTACGTGGTGTTTCCTTTTAGGAGGCTCAGTTGTTTTTGAGTTTATCTGAAATATTACATATGGGACACAATGATCTATTTTTTTGGCACATGTCTACCAAGAAATCTTTTTGGTACAGGATGCAGGTCTTTTCTGCTTCAGCAGGTGGGTTTCATGGACATAGTTGGATTATCTGCCTCGTGGCCTCCTCCTCTTCAAGAATTCTAATTATAACCATTAGTTTCAGTGTCCAAGATATATTTGAAGGAGATATAATATTTTTTTACCCAAAATATGTATCTCCTATAATAAATATCTTGGACACTGAACATAGAGGGCCCTCCCAGTTGGGATCAACATTCCCGCCCCGCGCACTCGGTCAAACGCATCAAACACACAGGAGGAAGAAATTAAAATGAATGATGGCTTGTCTTTCCATCGCTGTTATAGTGAAAGGACTCCCATGATTGGTCCAAAGAATATATCGCCATTAATTGGCATTTGACAAGTGCGCGTACTCGAGGTATTGCGTACCGATTTTTTTTTTACGACTTCTAGATTTCTTGCAAGCAAGAATATATAACCATTAGTTTCAGTGTCCAAGATATTTATTATAGGAGATACATATTTTGGGTAAAAAAATATTATTTCTCAAGTTTGAATATCGGTTTGATCCGATTTTCTTTTACAGAGATATGCCCCTTTTTCGTCTTAGAATTCACACATACTGCAATAACTCAAACATTTTTTATCTTTTCAGAATGTTCGCTTTGGATCAGCAGAGTACTCCAGACAGAATCAGGCATTGTGAGCAGGCTGTGGATGACATTTTACATGGCAGCCCGGAGTGGGCAGAAAAGAAGAAAGACAGACTCAGGGTATGGTTATTCCAAGGAGTTATGCTCAGTTTGCAGAATTAAAGAGATTGACAAAGCATTTACATATGAATTAACCCTTCCATTATAAGAGAATACATTGACCGAACAATATTTACCTTGACCTTATAAACCATTGCATTCTCTTATATATGTGAGGTTCCCTATGGGAGACTCTCATTTATAAGAGAATGCACTGGCACAGAATCTTTATTGCTGTGCTGCTATCATCATGAAAGTGCTAATAACTCTTGAAACGACCTGGCATTGTACCAATATCATATTTATATATGACATAGTGGGCAATGGTTCATTGACGAGGGTGTTCACCTGATGGGGAAATTGTTTACATTCAAAATCATACTTTCTTCCATTAAATATCAAACATGGCATTGGTACCCTTCAGCAAGCGAGCTAATACTACAGCTTGTTAACCAAGTAATTGGTCAGGAGTCAATAGTTTTTGTCAATGCTTAAATCAAGAATGAGTTAAAAGCAGACAACATACATACTAAAAGCTAATACAAGTGCAGAAGTTTTCATATTCTTTGGTGGGAAATGTGTAGGTAATAAGTTCTGCACATGCTTTTTGAATGTATTACCTGAACATTACCTAAGTGATAACTACTCACAAATGAGTATTTAGTATAGAAAGGGTTAATTAACCCTTCCACGACTGGAGCTTCCTGAAATTTTGCGAAAACCCTGTGCCAATGCATTCTCTTATATATGTGATTCGACCATGACAAAATTACTAAAGTATGTAAGGAAAAATTATAAAAATTTATAAAGAGTGTAAGAAAAAATGATAAAATTGTTAAAAATTGTAAGAAAAAATGACAAAATTGTCATAGAATGTAAGAAAAAAATGATAAAAACTGATTAAAATTGTTAAAGAATATAAGAATTTTTTTTTTTAAATGATAAAAATTCTGAAAGAATGTAAGAATTTTTTTTTTAAATTGTTAGGCCAATGCATTCTCTTATATATGTGAGGTGACCTATGGTCAACTCGCATATATAAGAGAATGCATTGGCACATAATGTTGTGCCAGGGTTAACTTTCAAATTCTGACATTTGTTACTTGCAGAGCATTGTAGTGACAGCTATTAACCGCCTTGTCCATTGGCCCATGAGTGCAGTGTTTGATAATTGGAGGGACTATGTGCTATATAAGAAGGAGCTCAGAATGATATCCAACGAGGTGATGGAGAGGCAGCAGGCTTTACTCATGAAACTCATGTTCACAGATTGGAGGAGGCATCATGCAGAGCTGCAACAAGCACAACACCACAGAGTGAGTCATCATCTTCACCATCCTGTCATAAAAAAAGACCTTTTTTCTGCTACCTCGAGAAACCCTATGTCAATATCTCATACTTTTTGCATGTAATTGAAAGAGAATTGGCAGTCAACATGTTAATAAATGGGATCTATTATGTTAATGGTGTGTCTGTCCGTCCGTTGAGGCGTCCATCCATCCATACTTTCGCTTTGGTTTCCAGATGATAACTGTAGATAGTTTCAACTGAATGGAATGAAATTTTGTATGTGGGTCTACTGACACAAAATACAGGTCAAGGTCGAATTACCACACCCTAGTGATGCTCTTGTTCAAAACATAAAGCTATTTTTTTAAGTGACTGACAGCAGAATTTTAAAGATTGTAATATCATTGTCAGAATATAGGTTGCTAAAGCAAAATATTTTTCGATCAAATCTGAGTTGCATTTGAGATACTTAGCCAACAATGTTGGTTATTGTTTGGATCAAATTGATTCGAGAGATTCCAAACCCCCATTTCCCTCAGCAATTGGATGGTTACTGAGAAGAAAGTATTTATATTTCAGAATTTAGTGCTCAAGAAGAAATCACTGGTTGGTTTAATCTGTTATGTAAAAGATCGGCGAGAAAAGAACCGAAAGAAGGCAGCAGCAGACAGGGAATTTTCATCGAAAATATACAATAAATTCTTCCCAATGTGGAGAGAGAAGGTAAATTTCATTCATGGTCTCAGAAAACAGATAAACTACATTTATATCTGCATATCAATCTTGCTAGAGATTCCGAGAAGGGTTACTTCAATTGCATTCAAACTAAGATTGTTAATATATATTAGTACAGTAATGCCCTAAATAATTGACTCCTTAACCACAGCAGAATTATGGGTAATTTTTCAGGATTTAGTCGGAAATATGGCTTGTTGCCATTAATCGGAAAGCCAATAACGTTTTCTTTAACTATTGAGTTTGGAGGAATTTATAAGATTATGATTTGTGAGGTTAACTGACCATCTAACTAACCAAGTAAAACCCTAGTTGGACTTTCACACACAACATGTGCTTGTTCCCCCAAAAAAAACTTGGCGACAATATAAATCACCAGTGAGCATTCATCCGTCTCCAATGGTTTCTAGATGATAACTTTAGTAGTTGGGCAAAGTTTGCACTTCGCGTTCATAGGACACGATGTGTCTTTCTGCAAATTAAAATGCTGCCAGATTTTTTGTAGACATGTTGATAGCATTAGCAATGGTTGGTATGAATTTCTACCATAGCATATATACCATAACAGATGGAGATAATGAAACATGATCATAAGAGTGATATATTATAGTGATCTAATGTCAATTATTTTAAGTTGGTTTCTCTTTGTATTTATCCAAACAAGCCTTCTACCTCAAAGGTTAACCAATGCTTAAGCAAACAAACAGGAGGTGTCAACAGAAATCACCATTGAGACACAGTGGATAAAAACTCAGTGTTGTGACAACATAGTGATAGCCAGTCACCAGTCTTACACTTTGAAATTTGGAAAAAAACATTTGAAGAAACCATTGGATGAATCATGAAAGAGAACTTTGAGAAGAAACAAGTATACCTGTGATTTTGAAGTAATTGAAATTAGACCCTAATTACAATTACAATTACATCCTAACCAATTACAATTGCAACTAGAATTTTTAAACTTCCTATTGGAAGTTTGATACTTCCATAAAATTATCCTATATATTCCAATCCAAATCCCCTCTCAATCATTACCTTTCCCATAACCCAAATCTTAATCATAACCATACCTATAGGCAACCCGTACCATGTCCCAATACTAAATGTTTCTATAAGCATAACCATGCTCTAGCCGTAACCATAACCACAATAATTATCACTATATTTATAACTTTAAAAAGTCATGGAATATAAGTAGTGGCTCACCTTTTCGATCGTAATTTTGTTTATCTCGATTAATCCGTTCCACAACTATTGAAGTATTTATTTAGTTACAACCTTATATTATGATACATGAACATCATAAACACATCAGTTCGCAAAAATAAAAGATTAAGAATGAGGCTACTTTTGAAATTATATTTCTCGTAAAAAGTGACCCCTAGTAGACCCTTTGGTATCATCTAGATGGTCTCATGTAATTTTTGTAGAAGACAGACACAGGCAGACAGACAGAAATTCGCAAATATACAGTAATGCCCTATGTAATCGACCCCTTAAACACAGCAGAATTATGGGTAACTTTTCGGGATTCAGGAGAGCTTTCGGATGAATGTCAGCAGGCTATATTTCCCACTCAATCCTGAAATATTACCCATAATTCTACTATGTTTAAGGAGTCGATTACTTAGGGCATACTGTAGATATAGATGTAAGCATGTTATTAAATTATTCATGAATTCCAAATTAAATCACACGACGTCAGATGCACATATCCCATGACACTCCACGTGACAATTCACCGTGTGTTCCAATTTTAGTTTGTCATGATCCAACCGGTTGGGCACCAATAGCAGGTCAGACCGACAAACAAATGAACACACACACAGTTCGGTTTTATTAGTATACATACCCACATGTGTACAATATATATATTTAATAAAGAACATGCACGGGTTCCACATGCACGCATGTGTCTATCTCTTGTGCCTATATTCCAAATTAAAGACTTGAGATGTTAAAAATTATAACTGCTATGGGATGGTATATTCTCGTGAAATATACGGATAGTTATAGTCTGTCCACAATGAAGTGCGAAGTTTTAAATCAATGCCGATCTGTAGTTTGCCAAGTGTTAAGTCTTGGTTTATCAGTTTATCGGGTCAGTGATTTCAACGGCCAGTACTATAAGTGACGGTTATATCTACGTGCAGCGGATATATTTATTTATGAAATAATTATGCGCGAATGGCAATCACTCACACAACTGATAACATATGTCTTGATTACGTCTTATTATAAAATTAGTAACATGCTAAAAACGAGCCCAAATCACCAGAATGGGACAAAGGCGAATATGTTTTATTTGAAGTTCTATCATGCTCGGGAACGCTCTAGAAAGATCACTGAAATGTCACTATATATGTGTATCAGGAATCAAGCATTAAATATAATTCAGAAACATATCAATATAGCATAACAGGTAATGCTGTCAAGACACGTTATGTCATTACAAACGTTTATACCGATTGTACTGACTGTCCAACCGATTGTACTGACTGTCCAAGATCGCGAACTTTTCCACAGCTTGTGCGAATTTTGTATACATTTTGGGTTCAAAGCGACTTAATCGAACAGGTGCGTAACACACTGTGCCATCAGAAGTAGGCCAGTCATGCAGCCAATTCTATTTTAAAGAGCGCGGATTTGGGAAAGCTGCATTGTGTGAGAACGTAACATGATTCGCGTACATCTATATGCATTTCGGTATGTTGCTTTCCCGAGTAATGGTGCCTTTTCTGTGCACATAAATAGCACCAAACTGAACATACGCCTTCTCACCAGCAAAATGATAAATAGCCGATGTGTTGATACGGTAGTATACCCAGGGGGGGGGGGGTCGGAAAAATATTTCAGGCACGTATGGCATTTTTTCCCTTTCGATCATTTTTTGTACCCACCCGCCCCCTTCGCCAAATTTGTTTCCGTTTTCGGCAGTTTTTTTCGACCATTTTTTGACACCCACCCCCCTTTTAACACTAAAACAGAGATTTGTGGGGGGGGAATTCACTGTAAACAGCTGTATATGAATTTCTGTGCATACTATTTATCATGGATGTTAACATGGACATGTAAATAGGAATGAGTCATTTTGAGGTCATTCGGCCAAAAAAACATGGCTGCCAGCGGCCATGTTGGATTTAAAAATTTGCAACAAAATACAACACGATAACTGCCTGCAGTCAGTTTACAGTTTACAGTTGCCAAAACACTAAAAACAAGCAGGAATTTTTTTTTTTAGTTGCGGAAAAAATTGCTTGTTGGTGGCTTTGACCACCCACCCACCCCGGCATACGTGCCGGATTTTTTTTTCACCCCCCCCCCTGGTATACCATAAACAAATATAGCATGTCGAGCTTGTAAAATAGACGGATATTCTTGGGAATATACGGATATGAATGCGCGTATTTTACCATTTAATATGTTATTGCAAGTCTTCACAGTCATGCATAAGTTCATAATACCAAGTTAACAATCGTTATTCACACAAAAACATACTTATATATGTTCAATGTAATTATGCTACATTGAACGACCACCCATTTCGGAACAGCGAAATAGCGTATGGTATATATATATATCTTTATTTCCTCCGTTTCCGAAGATATCAAAATATATAACAATAATAGAGACTGTCGTCTCAACATTTACACACAACACATTGAATTGTTATCATATTTTACATAATTATACAACATGACAAGTATCCATAAACATTCAGCATACAATCATTATAGTAACATAAATATGCAAGATATCGATAAAGGCATAGGTAGCACGAAATTCAATTGACTTTTGCGGCTGACATTATTTAATTTTTGTTGTTGTTGTTGTTGTGGCTGATATTACGATATATTCCTCTCATGTCAGCGCTGCTCATATTGTATATGCCATGTAGATTTGCGAAAGTTTTATACTGTTGACGCGTATACACTTACACTTAAACATTCTCAGCTGCTGTTCGGTCAACATATAATTTCCACAGATAAGCACATTTCCTCACAAAAAAGTCGATTAGATAAATTTCAACTTCTGCGGATTCATGTACGAGATCATTACATCTAGATAGAAATATGCGTGTTTTAGATTCAGTATCGAGTGAGTCAAATTTTAGATAAACGTCCACGTGAAATTCATTTAGTAGTTCATATTCGATAAGATCCCTATCACGATGTAACGAGGAGCATTCCACTAATGCATGGGACACTATATCTGTGTATTTTAATCGACAGAGTGAGCAATTTGCTTCTTCGGTTTGTGATATAGACAACAGTCGCGCAACAATTAAATATGACTCTTTGTTTTTGGGGAATTTTCGACAATTTTGCCATAATTGGGACATATGACGACTGGAATGTATGTCATGGAACCGAATAAGTCTATTATCGCTTAATATGTTTTGTGTCCATTCTGCATCGTTTATTTCCGACCAACGTTGTCTGACTTTTCGCTTCCATGTTGTCGGATTTAAAAAGGATCTATGACGAATAAACGCTTCCAGTTCCCCTGTCAACTTATATTTGTCAAAGATAAAAAATGATATCGGCCATGAAATTCCCTGAAAATTTAACGAGGCCCGTCAGATATTGATGTAATCTCGTGAAAAATAATTGTTTACCGGTTTTGTTGGATTTTAAGATGCACAAGGAACCAAAAAATGACATTTTACGTTTTTCAATTATTGCATTTATTGGCGACATACCGACCAAACCGCATTTTTTCCCTTTCGATCATTTTTTGTACCCACCCGCCCCCTTCGCCAAATTTGTTTCCGTTTTCGGCAGTTTTTTTCGACCATTTTTTGACACCCACCCCCCTTTTAACACTAAAACAGAGATTTGTGGGGGGGGGGGAATTCACTGTAAACAGCTGTATATGAATTTCTGTGCATACTATTTATCATGGATGTTAACATGGACATGTAAATAGGAATGAGTCATTTTGAGGTCATTCGGCCAAAAAAACATGGCTGCCAGCGGCCATGTTGGATTTAAAAATTTGCAACAAAATACAACACGATAACTGCCTGCAGTCAGTTTACAGTTTACAGTTGCCAAAACACTAAAAACAAGCAGGAATTTTTTTTTTTAGTTGCGGAAAAAATTGCTTGTTGGTGGCTTTGACCACCCACCCACCCCGGCATACGTGCCGGATTTTTTTTTCACCCCCCCCCTGGTATACCATAAACAAATATAGCATGTCGAGCTTGTAAAATAGACGGATATTCTTGGGAATATACGGATATGAATGCGCGTATTTTACCATTTAATATGTTATTGCAAGTCTTCACAGTCATGCATAAGTTCATAATACCAAGTTAACAATCGTTATTCACACAAAAACATACTTATATATGTTCAATGTAATTATGCTACATTGAACGACCACCCATTTCGGAACAGCGAAATAGCGTATGGTACGATGACATTAAACTCTCTTTGCTCGCTTGCCTATATCGGGAGGTTCCCAACAGTTTAAGGTGTTTTATTTTAACAAATAGATTGTCATGAAATGGTAGCATTCTGGAAATGATATATACATGGCAGCTTATACCTACACATTTCATATGCAATTCGCTTAATTTTGGTGTGATTCATATTCTTGAATACACGCAGGTGGTGAATTAGTCGGCGCTTTAAGGCATTTATTGTATATTTTCCGAGTAGCGAACGAATGTACGACGTCGACGTTGTCGCCTATTCGTAAGTTATAAGACTTTACATTACGTCTCGTACAATTAATGCGAAATATGCAATCGGCGGTCTTAACAGTCGGACAATAAAGTCATATATTTTCACTCGTGACACATACAGATGATAAAGAGACAGTTTTTATATGGTCAGATCTGAATTCAACAAAAGTATGCACTATGTCAGATGGTAAACCAATACCAAACCGCAAAGTGTCACGTTCCGAAATTATGATATCAAAATTAGCGACTAAGGGGTGGCAAGGTTGGGGCGTCGGACGGGATACGCTGACTCCCATTCATTCAATTTGAATATATCATATATTAAAATGGTTTACGGGCGCGTGAACGGATAGAAAATAGTTTCAATTAAATTGAGAACTGCAAGCGAAAGTCCGCGCATAAGACGGATTGTGCTTTATGAAAAGGTGGTCCATGCTGAGAAGTGTTATAACAATATACGACGGACACCACAGTTCTGTTAATTCTCAAATGTCAAAGTCGAGAATTATTTTTATAAAAAATGGGGGTTTAAAAAAAAGTGAAAACAAAACGAACTACTATTCTAAAACTAATGAATTTTGAGCGTTTTGGACTCAAAATATGTCAATTTTAAGCCGCACCGTGATAAAACCGCAGAATCACGGCCGACTTACAAGACAGACAGCCGACATAGAGTGATTACCCATTAGCCAATATAACAATTAACGCAGTGCGCCGAACAGGAATGGATGTTGAATATATAGCCAGTGGTCATTGGTGTAATATTTGACATTGGCATTTCCTGGTTTGGTCTTCTGTCTATGTTTAAGACGCTCACATAGACCAAATCCAGTTGTTGCGCTTCGTCTAGGAAAAGATCTGGGCACAAGCACTTTCTACACATGGACTTTATTAGTACATTTTTCGATGTATTATAACTTGGTCATTTCTCAACCGATTTACAAAATTCTTTCACGAGTAGCATCAGTACGTCGTATAGATACCCGACAGTAAAAATGGTTGGAATCGGTGACAAGAAAAAAATTGACAAATTTTGCACCCCTCCCCAGGTCAACAAATTGTTTTCGGACCTTGGTGAAAATTTCCCCGATTCTTACCCTTTCGTTAATTAACACGATTACGAGAACCGAATTCAGCTGTTTGGCTTCGTATAAAAGAAGATCTGGGCACAAACTTTTTCCATTTTTTTTTTTAAGGGCCATAACTCTGGAAATCAAGTTGGGACACAAACCTAAATGTTTCGATTCCATGTAACTTGGCAAGGTGCATATACCTACCAAATTCCAATGTTCTACCTTTTAAACTGTCTGAGATATAAGAGTTACAAAATATATTAAGAACTATAAATAATGAAAAAGAAAAAGAAAAATATGAATAACAATATACTTCCATATTAAAATATGGAAGTATAATAAGGGAATCGCGCGGAATTGATTGGAATGTCGATAGTATGATTTATTGACATTTCTGTGTTCAGTTTGAACGTTCTGGTGTGACCCCCACCCATGCATCGAAATTTGGTGACGCGGATAGAATAGTCGTCATATATCTGCCAATTTTCGAGATATCGAGCTAATTTTTGCGTCATTGTGTTCGTACTTGATTCCCCTTTAAAAGTTAGCGGGGTTCTAGTGAGGTATTGTGGCGACATTCTACTATGTAGGCCAATATGTATGTTGTTAAGTATATACTTTTCGAATATCTCTGGCCTCCATCGACATAATGCGGCAAGTTGGTAGTCGTTTAGAAGTACTCGAAATTCCCCATCGAATGACACCAAACACGTGACGATCGGTTGAAGGAATTTAAATTGATAGTGCATTTTCTGTAAACTTGAACAAAAGGAAGGGGCCACAATTTCTACATTTTTCAACCGATTCATAAAATTCACTCATAACGACACTCAGTACATTTCATAGATACTTCACAACCATTTTTGTTCAAATTGGAGACAAAAAAAAATTCACAAATTTTGCCCCTCCCCTAGCCCGGAAATATTTGAGCGGACCCCTGTCAAAATTTCCTGGTTTGGTCTTCTGTCTATGTTTAAGACGCTCACATAGACCAAATCCAGTTGTTGCGCTTCGTCTAGGAAAAGATCTGGGCACAAGCACTTTCTACACATGGACTTTATTAGTACATTTTTCGATGTATTATAACTTGGTCATTTCTCAACCGATTTACAAAATTCTTTCACGAGTAGCATCAGTACGTCGTATAGATACCCGACAGTAAAAATGGTTGGAATCGGTGACAAGAAAAAAATTGACAAATTTTGCACCCCTCCCCAGGTCAACAAATTGTTTTCGGACCTTGGTGAAAATTTCCCCGATTCTTACCCTTTCGTTAATTAACACGATTACGAGAACCGAATTCAGCTGTTTGGCTTCGTATAAAAGAAGATCTGGGCACAAACTTTTTCCATTTTTTTTTTTAAGGGCCATAACTCTGGAAATCAAGTTGGGACACAAACCTAAATGTTTCGATTCCATGTAACTTGGCAAGGTGCATATACCTACCAAATTCCAATGTTCTACCTTTTAAACTGTCTGAGATATAAGAGTTACAAAATATATTAAGAACTATAAATAATGAAAAAGAAAAAGAAAAATATGAATAACAATATACTTCCATATTAAAATATGGAAGTATAATAAGGGAATCGCGCGGAATTGATTGGAATGTCGATAGTATGATTTATTGACATTTCTGTGTTCAGTTTGAACGTTCTGGTGTGACCCCCACCCATGCATCGAAATTTGGTGACGCGGATAGAATAGTCGTCATATATCTGCCAATTTTCGAGATATCGAGCTAATTTTTGCGTCATTGTGTTCGTACTTGATTCCCCTTTAAAAGTTAGCGGGGTTCTAGTGAGGTATTGTGGCGACATTCTACTATGTAGGCCAATATGTATGTTGTTAAGTATATACTTTTCGAATATCTCTGGCCTCCATCGACATAATGCGGCAAGTTGGTAGTCGTTTAGAAGTACTCGAAATTCCCCATCGAATGACACCAAACACGTGACGATCGGTTGAAGGAATTTAAATTGATAGTGCATTTTCTGTAAACTTGAACAAAAGGAAGGGGCCACAATTTCTACATTTTTCAACCGATTCATAAAATTCACTCATAACGACACTCAGTACATTTCATAGATACTTCACAACCATTTTTGTTCAAATTGGAGACAAAAAAAAATTCACAAATTTTGCCCCTCCCCTAGCCCGGAAATATTTGAGCGGACCCCTGTCAAAATTTCCTGGTTTGGTCTTCTGTCTATGTTTAAGACGCTCACATAGACCAAATCCAGTTGTTGCGCTTCGTCTAGGAAAAGATCTGGGCACAAGCACTTTCTACACATGGACTTTATTAGTACATTTTTCGATGTATTATAACTTGGTCATTTCTCAACCGATTTACAAAATTCTTTCACGAGTAGCATCAGTACGTCGTATAGATACCCGACAGTAAAAATGGTTGGAATCGGTGACAAGAAAAAAATTGACAAATTTTGCACCCCTCCCCAGGTCAACAAATTGTTTTCGGACCTTGGTGAAAATTTCCCCGATTCTTACCCTTTCGTTAATTAACACGATTACGAGAACCGAATTCAGCTGTTTGGCTTCGTATAAAAGAAGATCTGGGCACAAACTTTTTCCATTTTTTTTTTTAAGGGCCATAACTCTGGAAATCAAGTTGGGACACAAACCTAAATGTTTCGATTCCATGTAACTTGGCAAGGTGCATATACCTACCAAATTCCAATGTTCTACCTTTTAAACTGTCTGAGATATAAGAGTTACAAAATATATTAAGAACTATAAATAATGAAAAAGAAAAAGAAAAATATGAATAACAATATACTTCCATATTAAAATATGGAAGTATAATAAGGGAATCGCGCGGAATTGATTGGAATGTCGATAGTATGATTTATTGACATTTCTGTGTTCAGTTTGAACGTTCTGGTGTGACCCCCACCCATGCATCGAAATTTGGTGACGCGGATAGAATAGTCGTCATATATCTGCCAATTTTCGAGATATCGAGCTAATTTTTGCGTCATTGTGTTCGTACTTGATTCCCCTTTAAAAGTTAGCGGGGTTCTAGTGAGGTATTGTGGCGACATTCTACTATGTAGGCCAATATGTATGTTGTTAAGTATATACTTTTCGAATATCTCTGGCCTCCATCGACATAATGCGGCAAGTTGGTAGTCGTTTAGAAGTACTCGAAATTCCCCATCGAATGACACCAAACACGTGACGATCGGTTGAAGGAATTTAAATTGATAGTGCATTTTCTGTAAACTTGAACAAAAGGAAGGGGCCACAATTTCTACATTTTTCAACCGATTCATAAAATTCACTCATAACGACACTCAGTACATTTCATAGATACTTCACAACCATTTTTGTTCAAATTGGAGACAAAAAAAAATTCACAAATTTTGCCCCTCCCCTAGCCCGGAAATATTTGAGCGGACCCCTGTCAAAATTTCCTGGTTTGGTCTTCTGTCTATGTTTAAGACGCTCACATAGACCAAATCCAGTTGTTGCGCTTCGTCTAGGAAAAGATCTGGGCACAAGCACTTTCTACACATGGACTTTATTAGTACATTTTTCGATGTATTATAACTTGGTCATTTCTCAACCGATTTACAAAATTCTTTCACGAGTAGCATCAGTACGTCGTATAGATACCCGACAGTAAAAATGGTTGGAATCGGTGACAAGAAAAAAATTGACAAATTTTGCACCCCTCCCCAGGTCAACAAATTGTTTTCGGACCTTGGTGAAAATTTCCCCGATTCTTACCCTTTCGTTAATTAACACGATTACGAGAACCGAATTCAGCTGTTTGGCTTCGTATAAAAGAAGATCTGGGCACAAACTTTTTCCATTTTTTTTTTTAAGGGCCATAACTCTGGAAATCAAGTTGGGACACAAACCTAAATGTTTCGATTCCATGTAACTTGGCAAGGTGCATATACCTACCAAATTCCAATGTTCTACCTTTTAAACTGTCTGAGATATAAGAGTTACAAAATATATTAAGAACTATAAATAATGAAAAAGAAAAATAAAAATATGAATAACAATATACTTCCATATTAAAATATGGAAGTATAATAAGGGAATCGCGCGGAATTGATTGGAATGTCGATAGTATGATTTATTGACATTTCTGTGTTCAGTTTGAACGTTCTGGTGTGACCCCCACCCATGCATCGAAATTTGGTGACGCGGATAGAATAGTCGTCCAATATCTGCCAATTTTCGAGATATCGAGCTAATTTTTGCGTCATTGTGTTCGTACTTGATTCCCCTTTAAAAGTTAGCGGGGTTCTAGTGAGGTATTGTGGCGACATTCTACTATGTAGGCCAATATGTATGTTGTTAAGTATATACTTTTCGAATATCTCTGGCCTCCATCGACATAATGCGGCAAGTTGGTAGTCGTTTAGAAGTACTCGAAATTCCCCATCGAATGACACCAAACACGTGACGATCGGTTGAAGGAATTTAAATTGATAGTGCATTTTCTGTAAACTTGAACAAAAGGAAGGGGCCACAATTTCTACATTTTTCAACCGATTCATAAAATTCACTCATAACGACACTCAGTACATTTCATAGATACTTCACAACCATTTTTGTTCAAATTGGAGACAAAAAAAAATTCACAAATTTTGCCCCTCCCCTAGCCCGGAAATATTTGAGCGGACCCCTGTCAAAATTTCCTGGTTTGGTCTTCTGTCTATGTTTAAGACGCTCACATAGACCAAATCCAGTTGTTGCGCTTCGTCTAGGAAAAGATCTGGGCACAAGCACTTTCTACACATGGACTTTATTAGTACATTTTTCGATGTATTATAACTTGGTCATTTCTCAACCGATTTACAAAATTCTTTCACGAGTAGCATCAGTACGTCGTATAGATACCCGACAGTAAAAATGGTTGGAATCGGTGACAAGAAAAAAATTGACAAATTTTGCACCCCTCCCCAGGTCAACAAATTGTTTTCGGACCTTGGTGAAAATTTCCCTGATTCTTACCCTTTCGTTAATTAACACGATTACGAGAACCGAATTCAGCTGTTTGGCTTCGTATAAAAGAAGATCTGGGCACAAACTTTTTCCATTTTTTTTTTTAAGGGCCATAACTCTGGAAATCAAGTTGGGACACAAACCTAAATGTTTCGATTCCATGTAACTTGGCAAGGTGCATATACCTACCAAATTCCAATGTTCTACCTTTTAAACTGTCTGAGATATAAGAGTTACAAAATATATTAAGAACTATAAATAATGAAAAAGAAAAAGAAAAATATGAATAACAATATACTTCCATATTAAAATATGGAAGTATAATAAGGGAATCGCGCGGAATTGATTGGAATGTCGATAGTATGATTTATTGACATTTCTGTGTTCAGTTTGAACGTTCTGGTGTGACCCCCACCCATGCATCGAAATTTGGTGACGCGGATAGAATAGTCGTCATATATCTGCCAATTTTCGAGATATCGAGCTAATTTTTGCGTCATTGTGTTCGTACTTGATTCCCCTTTAAAAGTTAGCGGGGTTCTAGTGAGGTATTGTGGCGACATTCTACTATGTAGGCCAATATGTATGTTGTTAAGTATATACTTTTCGAATATCTCTGGCCTCCATCGACATAATGCGGCAAGTTGGTAGTCGTTTAGAAGTACTCGAAATTCCCCATCGAATGACACCAAACACGTGACGATCGGTTGAAGGAATTTAAATTGATAGTGCATTTTCTGTAAACTTGAACAAAAGGAAGGGGCCACAATTTCTACATTTTTCAACCGATTCATAAAATTCACTCATAACGACACTCAGTACATTTCATAGATACTTCACAACCATTTTTGTTCAAATTGGAGACAAAAAAAAATTCACAAATTTTGCCCCTCCCCTAGCCCGGAAATATTTGAGCGGACCCCTGTCAAAATTTCCTGGTTTGGTCTTCTGTCTATGTTTAAGACGCTCACATAGACCAAATCCAGTTGTTGCGCTTCGTCTAGGAAAAGATCTGGGCACAAGCACTTTCTACACATGGACTTTATTAGTACATTTTTCGATGTATTATAACTTGGTCATTTCTCAACCGATTTACAAAATTCTTTCACGAGTAGCATCAGTACGTCGTATAGATACCCGACAGTAAAAATGGTTGGAATCGGTGACAAGAAAAAAATTGACAAATTTTGCACCCCTCCCCAGGTCAACAAATTGTTTTCGGACCTTGGTGAAAATTTCCCCGATTCTTACCCTTTCGTTAATTAACACGATTATGAGAACCGAATTCAGCTGTTTGGCTTCGTATAAAAGAAGATCTGGGCACAAACTTTTTCCATTTTTTTTTTTAAGGGCCATAACTCTGGAAATCAAGTTGGGACACAAACCTAAATGTTTCGATTCCATGTAACTTGGCAAGGTGCATATACCTACCAAATTCCAATGTTCTACCTTTTAAACTGTCTGAGATATAAGAGTTACAAAATATATTAAGAACTATAAATAATGAAAAATAAAAATAAAAATATGAATAACAATATACTTCCATATTAAAATATGGAAGTATAATAAGGGAATCGCGCGGAATTGATTGGAATGTCGATAGTATGATTTATTGACATTTCTGTGTTCAGTTTGAACGTTCTGGTGTGACCCCCACCCATGCATCGAAATTTGGTGACGCGGATAGAATAGTCGTCCAATATCTGCCAATTTTCGAGATATCGAGCTAATTTTTGCGTCATTGTGTTCGTACTTGATTCCCCTTTAAAAGTTAGCGGGGTTCTAGTGAGGTATTGTGGCGACATTCTACTATGTAGGCCAATATGTATGTTGTTAAGTATATACTTTTCGAATATCTCTGGCCTCCATCGACATAATGCGGCAAGTTGGTAGTCGTTTAGAAGTACTCGAAATTCCCCATCGAATGACACCAAACACGTGACGATCGGTTGAAGGAATTTAAATTGATAGTGCATTTTCTGTAAACTTGAACAAAAGGAAGGGGCCACAATTTCTACATTTTTCAACCGATTCATAAAATTCACTCATAACGACACTCAGTACATTTCATAGATACTTCACAACCATTTTTG
Source organism: Siphonodentalium dalli (assembly GCA_032622095.1). Lineage (NCBI taxonomy): Eukaryota > Metazoa > Mollusca > Scaphopoda > Gadilida > Siphonodentaliidae > Siphonodentalium > Siphonodentalium dalli. The sequence continues at coordinate 268,818,037 of CP136064.1, read as the reverse complement.
TTCAAATTGGAGACAAAAAAAAATTCACAAATTTTGCCCCTCCCCTAGCCCGGAAATATTTGAGCGGACCCCTGTCAAAATTTCCTGGTTTGGTCTTCTGTCTATGTTTAAGACGCTCACGTAGACCAAATCCAGTTGTTGCGCTTCGTCTAGGAAAAGATCTGGGCACAAGCACTTTCTACACATGGACTTTATTAGTACATTTTTCGATGTATTATAACTTGGTCATTTCTCAACCGATTTACAAAATTCTTTCACGAGTAGCATCAGTACGTCGTATAGATACCCGACAGTAAAAATGGTTGGAATCGGTGACAAGAAAAAAATTGACAAATTTTGCACCCCTCCCCAGGTCAACAAATTGTTTTCGGACCTTGGTGAAAATTTCCCCGATTCTTACCCTTTCGTTAATTAACACGATTACGAGAACCGAATTCAGCTGTTTGGCTTCGTATAAAAGAAGATCTGGGCACAAACTTTTTCCATTTTTTTTTTTAAGGGCCATAACTCTGGAAATCAAGTTGGGACACAAACCTAAATGTTTCGATTCCATGTAACTTGGCAAGGTGCATATACCTACCAAATTCCAATGTTCTACCTTTTAAACTGTCTGAGATATAAGAGTTACAAAATATATTAAGAACTATAAATAATGAAAAATAAAAATAAAAATATGAATAACAATATACTTCCATATTAAAATATGGAAGTATAATTACATGTAATTGAGAATAAACTCAATTACCAATTACATGCAATTACTTGAAAAAAATGTAATTAATTACAATCAATTACAATTACAATTACCCCATCCCTGCTTTAGTTATAGTTATCTGATTATTTTCAATTTTGGTATATGAATTGCTCACATGAAAATAAAGGTAGAAGTTGGAATATGCGTGAGGTTCGTCCATTTTTACCTGAGTTATGGTCCTTGTTTCAGGCGACAGACAAACATTTTGTTCAGAGAGTGCTGCATCTATGGAATAATGTCACAATGGAGGAACTTAGCATATCTTCCACAGAAGAGACTCTTAGTGGCAAATTAGAAAGGAAATCATTGTCACTGTGTTTCCAAGTGTGGAGATTCCAATACCAGAAGATTGTCAAGCTGAGAAACGTTTATCACAACATATTGTTGAAAAGGTGAGGAAGATGATTCTCTTGTATATTAATAACTCTTTTATGATGGGAGCTGCACTGGTGCAGTATTAAAGACCCTGTACCATTGCATTCTCTTATATATATACACACATATATAAGAGAATGCAATGGCTTACAAGGTCATGGTACATATTGTTAGGCCAATTTATTCTCTTATATATGCGAGGCAAGAGCAGAATTATTCATATTCATTGGTTGGAAATGTTCAGACTTATGGTCGTTTGTTGAACTTATTATCTGAACATTTCCTACTAAATACTTATCAATGAGTATTTAGTATAGAATGGGTTAACATTATTTTCAAAATAACATACATAAATGAGACACACACACTAATTTAACCTGTCTATACTAAATACTCATTGATGAGTAGTTCCCTAAGGAAATGTTCAGATAAAAAGTTTGTTGAACTTATTATCTGAACATTTCCCAGCTATGAATATGAATCATTCTGCTCTTGTAATATCTGTCATCTGCTTTTATTACCTGAACACCCCTCTAAATGAGTAATAGACCGGTCCAATGTATACTTTTATAAGTGAATTGGAAAGTCCATTCATGTTTTTGAAGATTTAACTTTTCAAGTTCTTATCTTATCGACCGAGCAATGTCCGTTTAATAAATTATATATGGAATGATTATTCATTCGGAGGGATGTTTTAGCAAGTATATATGGAATGATATATTATTCATTTGGAGGGATGTTTTAGTAAGTGTGAAAACATCAGATTTCCATTTTTTTATTTGCAGGAAGGGATTAAATAATAACAAATTTAAATTGGTCTGTTTATATAGCACATACAATTTTATGAATCAACAATGAAACACGAAGTGACGGTGGATCTATTATAACAAATTCAGTGTAAATATTGTCTTATGTATTTTTCAGTTGCTTGGGAGAATGGCGTGAAATAGCAAAAACAAGATGTAATAGAAGAAACAAGTCAAACGAATTTAGGGAGAAATTATATTTGAAAATGGTTTGTAAATATCATATTTAGATTGCAATGCAAGTGGAAGAATTTCTTAACTGGTTCAGTGCTGAAAGCCCATATTTGGACCCTATGTAAGAGTGCTGGAAGCCCAGATATGGGCTTTGGCAATGACACTGTCTTGTTTAGTCAACTCTTGTTTAGTTTAATAATTTAAATAGCGTTGTCAGGTAATATTTCAGAAAAATTGTTACATATATAATTAAATTGGGACATTGTGAAGTTTGAATGGATGCCGACCAATAAAATTGTCAGAAAAGGTACTTATATCGCGAAAAGTTTGAGAAAAATTACAAATGTTTTGCCCTAAGGGCGGCCGACAACCAAGCTCATAACCATAACCTAATCGGACATCCAGGCTCATATCGATAACTTACTTTGACAAACAGACAACCAGGCTCATAACCATAGCCTAATGAGACATCAGGCCCATAACCATTGTCTAATGAGACATCCAGACTCATAATCATTGCCTAATGAGACATCGAGACCCATAACCATAGTCTAATGAGACATCAAGGCTCATAACCATAGCCTAATGGCTAATGAGACATCCAGGCCCATAGGCATAGCCATAGCCTAATGAGACATCCAGACTCATAACCATAACCTATTGAGACATACAAGCTCATAACCATAGCCTAGTGAGACATCCAGGCTCATAACATAATCACAAATGTATATATATGGGGGTCAAATTTGAGAATATAGTGCAAATTATCAACTAAGAGCATAAAGTTCAATAATTTTCTGTTTGTTGAAATATATATACGCATTTTAATACGTGTATGTAGGATATTTAGCAGCGAACCAGTTAACAACTAGAAATTAAAAATATTTGGTATAAATTGATCGAGAGCCAATGATTATACATTTCCTCCAATATTACAATAAACTAGACCTTTTCAAGAGAGCTCCACCTGATGAATAACTCAATGGACCTTTCCCTCAACCCCGCCTAATTGGCTTTAAGCCCTGCCCATCATAGTTACTCTATCTATCTATCTTATTGTAAATACCTCCTATGTCAGGAGAACCACCGATGGCATAAATACAAAACACTTTACACAGATATTTCCCAACCTGTGCACCTGCGATTACGAGATTGGTGGGTCTTGTTTTAGTTGAGTTATCGCTCTTTTTCACTTAGCAATTACGCATACATAATTTGATGATCGAAAGAGCCATCTCAATTTAATATGTGCACTGCTGGGGTATCATTAGTCACATTGGGACAGTCACATCTCTAGTTATGCCCCAACCCTCAAAAAGAATGGGGGTAATACTGGATTGACTAGCTGTCCCTTTGTTTTGCCATTTGTCCATCCATCCAGCTTGATAACTTGATAACAAATTTGAACCAATTTCAGTAATCTTTGGTATGCAAGTTGCTCGCCACAGTATCTCAAATCCGTGAACGAACCAGATTTGACGCAAATTTTTTGGCTGAGCTATGTACCTTCGAATGTAAATTTTCGTAATTTTTGTCCGTCATGCTTCATAACTCAAATAAATATGTACAGATTTCAATAAATTTTGTATACAGGTTACTGTCCACAATATCTCAAATCAGTGAGCCAACCAAGTTTCTCCCAATTTTTTTTTCTGGGTTATGGACAAGCCTGAGTTTCGTGTGTCTGTCATTTGCAGAATGTGGTCCCCAGAGGGTGAATTTAGTGACACTATCCTGCATAGCAGAATAACATAACTAAATTACCTTCTGGGGACCTCATAATGCTTAGGCCTCATCTTCTCTGGAAAGTTTCTTTATTATCAAATTTCTACCGAAACTTCTTCACATATATTCTATTTCTTTTTTAGTTTAGTTTCTCTATATCCCAAAATTGGCAGACGACACATTGCATAATCGAGGTTCCCAATGGGTGATCATCACAATATTCACCATTTGAGAACTTCAATCTGAGTCTATATCTCCCATAGCAGATGAGGCCATGCAGAATGAGGTCCCAAGAAGGTGAATTTGGTGATGCTAGCATCACTAAATTCACCCTCTGGGGACTCCATTCTACAATTGATAGGCACACTAAACAGGCTTGGTTATGGACATTAGTTTGACATTTTTGTTTATTTTGTACAGGGATTCACTACATGGTGCAGAAGGTTACATCAGAAACAGCAGGAAGAAGAGAGAAAGAAGAATGCTGAGGACAGCTACATGACGCTTATACTTCAACAGTGGCACGCTTTTGCTGCAGGTACAGTAGTGCTCTAAGTAAGCGACTTCTTAACCACAGCAGAATTATGGGTAACTTTTCAGGATTTAGTCGGAAATATGGGTTGTTGCCATTCATCGGAAAGCTCTCCCCAAGAGCTTTCTGATGAATGGCAACAAGCCATATTTCCGACTAAATCCTGAAAAGTTACCCATAATTCTGCTGTGGCTAAGAAGTCGCTTACTTAGAGCACTACTGTAAGTCTGAATACGAAAATTATGGGTTTAAAGTAACTTTCACATGACTGTGTTTCGTTTGTCTGTTGCGATGACATGATCCATTGTCTGTCTTAAACTGTTTACATGGGAGCATTGCTTCTGTTGCTTTATAACGCAGAGCTTCCGAGTTCAGAGGACTGCGTTTTGTTTGTCTGTTGCAATGACATGATTCATGTCTGCGTTAAACCATTTACATGGGTGCGTTGCATACGTTCCTTTATAACACAGAGCTTCTGAGTTCATATGACTGCATTTTGATTGTCTGTTGTGATGACATGATCCATGTCTGCGTTAAACCATTTATATGGGAGCATTGTGTTCATTCCTTTATAACACAGAGCTTCTGACTGCAGCTAATAAGTTTGATATGCATCACTGCAAATCAATCTATCATTTATAAAATTAATTCTATGATAATGTCAAACCTTTTAAATCCTAGCAACTGAAAGTTTATTGACATAAATATAAAAGGGGAATGCAGGTGGAAATGGACAAACCACTCCCTCAATTGAGACCTGGTCATGCCCCTACACATATCAGTAAGTCATTTGAAAGATAAGATAGGGTTGATAGCTTTTCCTGAATTAAAGCTATTATTTGTTATAACTGACATTGTATGTGTGTTTTCCAGCTTCACGACAAAGGGGGGTAACCCTATCACACGTTTGTCAGGATACGAACAGATTAAAGCTCAAGACATTCTTCAATACTTGGAAGATTGAGACAGAAAAGTACAAGAAAGCAGAAAACTTTCACAAGAACAATTACAAGAGAAGGTTACTATTAAGAACAGACTAAAGTATCTTTCCTTTCAGCATAATTATGCACTTTTAAAGGACCACTTAATGTTCGAGTAACCAATTATTTCTATGCTCAGCCATCATTATTCAAATACTGTAACAAATAATACTGATAGAAATATATATTCCGCCAAGATCAAAACATCAGTGGCCTCAAGATGCCTACTAAGGCAAAAAGCGTTAGAAAATTTGTCACTTTAAAAGCCATTAACATGACCTTCCTTTTAATACAGAATCCATTTGACATGGAAGAATAAATAACGAAAATGATGTCAATGCATCTGGACATGGCATAAATATGATAAATACTTCATTTACCAAGTGGTGAAGGTTATTACAATATATTCAATCAGACTATTTGAGTGTGTTCGAATCTGTGTTCTCCTGTGTTTGTGAAAACTCTGTGCCAATGCATTCTCTTATATATGCAAGTCGACATAGTTTGCCTTGCATATATAAGACAATGCATTGGCCTAACAAATTTTATATTTTTTTTTATAATTGAAAAAATTATAAAAAATTGTTAGAAGAATGTAAGAAATAATGATAAAATATGATAAATTATTTTTTTAAATGTAAGAAAAAATTGATAAAGAATGTAAGAATTTTTTTTTAAATGATAAAATTGTTAAAAAATATAAGAAAAAATTATAATTTTTTTTTTAGAATGTAAGACAAAATATAATAAATGAACAGTAAACCACCAAGACCAAATACTGGTATACAGTGAACATGTTCATGGCAATTTGAACACCCAGGAACAAGCCAGGAAGGAACATACTAAGAATGTGTCCTCGAGGTCTGCATCGAATTCGGGTGTGAGAACAAGAATGTGTCATTGTGTCTGCATTCTGAGTCCCCGAATTCGGGAGTGAGAACAAGAATGTGTCATCGGGTCTGGATTCTGAGTCCCACGAATTCAGGAGTGAGAACAAGAATGTGCTATCGGGTCTGCATTCTGAGTCCCCGAATTCGGGAGTGAGAATCCAGACCCGAGAACACGTTCTTGATATATTTCTGGCTTGTTCTTAATGTTCCAATCTCGACACCCAGGTCACATCTTGATGGTCTACTATTCGCTGACATAGATTATGTTACATCATATGGTTTGTTATTTTTTTTTTTCAAACCTTATTTTTCCTTTGTTTCAGAGTTCTGTTAGAGTGGCATGATGTAGCTGACTGGCAGCACAATGCACACCTCAAGGTGTCAGAATTCAAAGTAAAGCATTTGGTGGGAATGGTTAGTATATATTTATCTTTCTTTTTTCAAAAATGATTTCTATGTAGTAAACGTGGGTCCCACTTTGAGAATAGTTGCTAATTGTGTCATGTTCGAAACATTCTTCAGTTAATTTGTTTTGTTTACATTGATTCCCATTCAGTACCTGAACCAGTCTCTATAGAATACAATGGCCTAACAATATTTACCATGACCTTGTAAGCCATTAGATTCTCTTATAGATGCGAGGCTCCCTATGGAAGACTCATATATATATAAGAGAATGCACTGGCAGAGGATCTTTAATGCTGCACCAGCACATAACCCGTGATGAAAGGGCTAATTAGTTTGAACACATTTTTGTATAAAATTTACAGAAGATATCTGATCTTGCAGATCTTGTGAGGATAATTGAATGAATATAATTTTACATCTATTTTACATCAAAATATATTATTCTTCTTGTCAAACATTTAGCCATCGATGCTAGTAAGTATTTAGTACTGATCAACAATGAAGTCATCTCTTACTATGCAAATCCATAATAGATATCTGCACACACTAGATCCATGAATATAAGTCTTGGGTCTATTGGATATAGCAGAGATTGAATAATTGTCTTATATCTTCTAATATTTTGGACTCAGTTGAAGAACTAAACAGTTCGCTTTTAGAGCAAAATTGTAAAAAAATAAACACAAAATATTATAATTACCCGTTCAAACTAGAAACTGAATTTGCCAGCTCCTTCACAAACATGATATTTATAATTAAATTATTGATTTCAAGATTATGTGTCACTTTGACATTATTTTCTTGGAAATGATTGATATTTTAAAACTGCCCTTTAGCCAATGATAGAATGAAGAATGTTATTTCCGAGATAAATGTCCCCCAATATTATTCATTTTTAACTAAAACTTGGTTCTGATGTGTGCATTTGTCTTCACTTGTATCAAAATCATGTTAATATCTTAATAAATTGACAGAAAATTCCTTCTTCTTTAATGGACCCATGCTTTCATATACTTATATCTATTACAAATATAAATGACCAACAGTTATTTATATAATTATTTCTAACAAATAATTGAGATTTGTTCTTTACTGATACTATTATTCCACCAAAAATAATAAAACTAAAAAGAAAATGTTAAGTTTATAGAAATTACCAGAGGTATATTTTGATTTGATATCTATTTTGATTATTGGTTGAAGTAACAAAGTTTACCATGTTAACTGTCAACTGAAATCCACATTAAACCTTGGAATTGTATAAGGATTTGACCATTTACCTTCTATACACTGGTATATTGCTGTATATCATGTGATTTATTTACGTGTCATTTATTTATTTCGATAGATGTAAACGATAAAAAAAAGCTAGAGATGATATCTTATTTAGATTCTAAATGAGTGTTCAGATAAATCTGTTGTATTGAAATTGGAATACAGACAATAACAATAATGCTTTCAGACTGCTGTGTTTTGTCTATTACATTGTATCCGTTAACCCTTTACCCAACAAACCGGCCAAAACCGGCCAAATAAAGCTTCAACAGCCTAAAATATCTTCGGTCTGTCTCAATAAAACCATACAAATATGGATATCATTGGAACCGGCTCCTTGACCACATTGTGATAGTTATAGTTATGCCCTGTGCCAATGCATTCTCTTATATATGCGAGTCGACCATAGGTCGCCTCGCATATATAAGAGAATGCATTGGCCTAAAAAAAATCTTTTTTTACCATTTTTTCTTACATTCTTTAACAATTTTATAATTTTTAATGTGTTAAGCCAATGCATTCTCTTATATATGCGAGGCGACCTATGGTCGACTCGCATATATAAGAGAATGCATTGGCACAGGGCCTTTCTGTTGGGTTAATGCACTCAACAGAGAGATTCTATTTTCAATGTAACTTAAGCTGTAATGCATAACTTATATGTTAAAGATGCATAATCCGAATTAACGCTCACAAAATACTATTTCTTTGGTTTGGGGGTAAAAATATTTTATTCGAGTTGAAGAACCCACCCATCCAAGCTCAGAGTGATTAGATATCACTTTTTAAAATCTATTATTTTTCACCACCGGTACTTTTTAGTGGCCTGGTAAAAAGTCGACGAGAAGATGGTCATGAACCAAATTGCGGATGTTGATAGATAACTCTAAAATCAAGTGGCTTTTGTGTGTCAGGGTATTTTGACAAACCTGCTAAATTTCATTGAACAAAATGTTGATAAATAACAGGTTTTGGGAAAGGTTATACTCTAGTTGACTGCGGTTAGCACTATTTTTTGGCAATTAATCGATTCTGATAACTGAGTCGACATTTCAAAAAATGTTGTTGTTGGAAATCTGATGATATGGGGACCATCAAATCGGATTGAGTACCTTTAATTAACAGGGCTCAAAATACTGTTAATTTTGCAAGAATCAAATGCTGAATCAAGTTAGTCATAAAGCGCTCAAAATTGAAAGTTTCGCTAGAATCATTACGAGAATCGGTTCGGTGATTCTCGTCGATTCTTAAGGCCTGAATTAAGTGGATGGGTCATGATGTTTCTTATTTTTAATCAATATAAGATGGCGGCTGTCTGCAAAGCGAAGGAAATTTGACTTGTATTTATTTCAATAATGTTTTATTTGCTAGGATATGACATGTTTGACATTATTGTAGAATTCATTTGTAACAGATCGATTGATTTGCAATATTGCATTTATTCCAATGTCAGACTTATTAGCTGCAATTGGAACTCTGCATTAAAACACAACACACTTGTGTGAACGGTTTAATGCCTCGACAGCATACAACACAACAGCTCCATCTGAACATTACTTAATTAGAACATGTAGCTTGTCTGAGACCAAAACCCTTAACATTGTGATACGTTGTAGGTGAGGATTTGCTTCAGTAAATGGCAGTCCGAGTATGCACTTTGTCTCGAGAGACATGCTCGACATGAGGATATTATCAGACAGCGAGCTCACCATTTAGCCATTGAATGGCACCGTCGAGCTCAGCATAGCAGAGCTCTCAGATTTCACAGGGTTGTCTCAAACAAACTGGTTTGTCGCATTTGGAATATTGTTTTTTATCTTTCTATATTCCTTAGTTTCTAGATCATGTCACGAATCCCTACTCTGTCTATGCACGAATCCCTACTCTGTCTATGCACGAATCCCTACTCTGTCTATGCACGAATCCCTACTCTGTCTATGCACGAATCCCTACTCTGTCTATGCACGAATCCCTACTCTGTCTATGCACGAATCCCTACTCTGTCTATGCCGTGCAGATCATATTCCACCCATTCAAAACCTGGGAACTCATTCTGCAAATAACAGACTCACTATTTGCAGGCTTGTGTGGTAAAGATCTGCTGACATAGACTGAATAGAGATTCATGATTCATGATATGATCCACTTAGATCCTTGCTATGCTTATCCTTCTATAATCAATGTTTATAATCTGTAGATTAGCACACTGATGCTGATAATCAATGTTTATAATCTGTAGATTAGCACACTGATGCTGATAATCAATGTTTATAATCTGTAGATTAGCACACTGATGCTGATAATCAATGTTTATCATCTGTAGATTAGCACACTGATGCTGATAATCAATGTTTATCATCTGTAGATTAGCACACTGATGCTGATAATCAATGTTTAAAATCTGCAGATTAGCACACTGATGCTGATAATCAATGTTTATCATCTGTAGATTAGCACACTGATGCTGATAATCAATGTTTATAATCTGTAGATTAGCACACTGATGCTGATAATCAATGTTTATAATCTGTAGATTAGCACACTGATGCTGATAATCAATGTTTATCATCTGTAGATTAGCACACTGATGCTGATAATCAATGTTTATAATCTGTAGATTAGCACACTGATGCTGATAATCAATGTTTATAATCTGTAGATTAGCACACTGATGCTGATAATCAATGTTTATAATCTGTAGATTAGCACACTGATGCTGATAATCAATGTTTATCATCTGTAGATTAGCACACTGATGCTCGTAGATGCCAGATCGTAAACATTTTCACAGCAATTACTTATTGAGCTTGTAAAATTAAGTAATGGCTTTCAACTGTTTGGTAATTTTTGACAGAAAACCCTAGAGTTTTGATGTGGCAAGCTACATCATGACGATGCTACTGGTGACGTAATGATAATGTCTTATTTTTGTGATGTCAACAATGTTGCAAAATAATGAATTTCCATGGAAAAACAATGGCCTTTAAATTAGTTTTTTTTATTTTATACATATACCAGTATTTTTGATTATTTTATACATTTGCATCGTTGATAAATAATTCCTTCACTTAGTTAGCTCAATATTAATTAATTTGCATTTCACATATCAGCTTGGTTAAACAAAACCAACTAACATTAGTTTTACTAAGCCAGCATAGCCAGGTTTGATAATATGTTGTATAGCTACCCTCTCACATAGTCTTCCAATTAATCTAGATACTTCCTTTTCATCACATAGCCAACTATGGTTCTTTAATTCTTATTCATTATATAACACTTAGTTGTTCTTTTCTTCCTATTCCTCATGTAACTCTTTCCTTTGAGGCTTATTTCTTCATCATACAAATGTTTTCCCTTGCTAGGTGTACAAAATATTTCTATAATAAATTTTCACTCGCTAAATATATTTGTCTGCAGTGTTATTTCTACTATCTGTCTGGACCACATTGACTATATTAAGTATGGTTATATAGCAGATATTGGATGTTATTAAGTATTACTACCTGCACTTTAAGTTTATTATACCCCGTAACGAAGTTATGTGGGATATACTGGAATCAGCTTGTCTGTCGGAATTTCCATCTGTCCATGAACGCAACTTTATCAGAGCTTCTATTCCTTCATTTTTCAGTAATTTTTTTTAAACTTGGCACAGATATTTAGAACCGGTGCACCTGCAATTATGAGGTCCGGTTGACTTTTTTCTTGGGTGTTATCCCCTTCTTTCAACTTCAAAATTGTTCACAACATGCATTATCTTGTCTGAGTTTGTATTCCTATATTTTCCGGTCATTTGTTGGAACAAATATATTAATATGATTAGCCTTAATGTAACCCAATTTCAGAGCAGAGGGTATCCTTAGTTCCATTGGGACAGGCTCATCTCCAGTTCCATCTTTATCTTACATATTGTCGACCCGAGTTTACACCAAAACCTGCACAACATTTCCCCTTTCAACCCTGGTATACATCATATAAAAAATGCACCCAAACCAGGCACTGCTGATGTTATAGGCTGCTAGGTAATGTCTTTACTTCACATTTTCATTTTATGTTCACATCCTGTTTTATTTAGTCACATATTCACATGTTCACATATTCTTTTCAGTAGTCACTCAAAAACTCTTCAGGGCTTGTGTTTTATAAATATTTATACCTCCGACTTTGTCTATTTTCTTAGTAATATACACCATATTACAGTTCATATACAATGTGGCATTAGTCAACAGTCATCTGCAATTCATTTTCATTTCAGTAAGTGGAAAATAGGTTGTGAGATGGCACATTTTTATTGAATTGCATGTGTCATTTTTAGCATAGGACTTCAAGGTTTGAATGGTATTCACCATAAATCCTGATTATATTTAGTCAAGAAAAATGTTCTTATTTAATAAAATTATCAATTTGGTTATGTTTTAACAACAAATTTTCTAGATTGAACGGCAGGAGTTATACAAGTGCTACTGCATTAAGATTTTTGCCAAATGTCATTTATTTTTTATAAACGGTCACCAGAAATTTCAGACTGCTGCTTGAATAACTCCAAAGTTAAAACAATCTTATTAACTTCTTGTTGAAAATTATGGGCCTGCACTAGCCTTATACAAAACTAACCAATATATAAATATCTCTGTTGTAGCTCACATCAAGCTTATTAAAATGGAGGGGAGCTTATCAGAAATGCATAATTATCAATGAATTGTGTGATGAGGAGATTTCGAAAAAAAATGTGATCAAAATGAGACTTCACTTAGAACAGTGGAAATATGTATTGATGAGCAAGAGAGCTCAAAATATGTACAACGGCAAACTGCTGACGACTGCTATGCTCGAGTGGCGGCAATGGATAAGGGGTAAGTACATGTACTATGTTACCAATAGACCAATTTCGTTCATTGCACCAGGTACAGGGACCAGTCTAGAGGGCAACATGGGAGACATCTTCTCCCTAAAATGTGTCACTTCTCCTTAACCGTTTACCCAACAGAAGGGCGCTGTGCCAATGCATTCTCTTATATATGCGAGTCGACCATAGGTCGCCTCGCATATATAAGAGAATGCATTGGCTTAACACATTAAAAATTATAAAGAATGTAAGAAAAATGGTAAAAAGTGTTAAAAAAAAGATTTTTTTTTAGGCCAATGCATTCTCTTATATATGCGAGGCGACCTATGGTCGACTCGCATATATAAGAGAATGCATTGGCACAGGGCATAACTGTAACTATCACAATGTGGTCAAGGAGCCGGTTCCAATGATATCCATATTTGTATGGTTCTATTGAGACAGACCGAAGATATTTTAGGCTGTTAAAGCTTTATTTGGCCGGTTTTGGCCGTTTTGTTGGGTAAAGGGTTAAGTTAGTCCAAGGGGGACTTCTCTCTCATTTATCAGTTGCATCTGTCCCAACAGCATATTTAAAGTATATTTAATGATTAATTATAATGGTGTTCTTACTCACTATAATGGTTTTATAATGGGCTCTTGTGTTTGCATGTTAGTTATTGAATCATAGAAGGATGATGTTGGGATATAAATTGAACTTCATGCCATTCATACTTCTCCCTGATTACAGTCCACTTCTCCCTATTAACCAAACATAAGTGACTTCTCCCAATTTGACACCTGTAGGCTGGTCCCTCACTAGGCACATGTCCCACTTTCATGTAGTAGTGCAATGAAACCAATGTTTAATCGTGTAATACATGTTCATGTAAAAATTAATTTCTCGTTTCTCTGACTCGAGCTCATGGTAACTCCGAGCATGCAACCTGTTTATTAGCAGTTAATATGTTGGAAAAAAACTTAATAAAAGGGTGTCTGTCATTTGCAGAATGAGGTACCCAGAGGGTGAATTTAGTGATGCTACCCCGCATAGCGGGCTAGCATCACCAAATTCACCCTCTGGGGACCTCATTCTGCTTACACCTCAGCAGAATGAGGTCCCAGAGGGTGAATTTGGTGATGCTAGCCTGCTATGCGGGGTAGCATCACTAAATTCACCCTCTGGGGACCTCATTGTGCAAATGACAGACACCCTATTTCAAGGCTTGTATGAAATAATTGCGGTACACTTATATACAAATTTGCTCCAAACTGAGATAAAATGGTTTACACAACATTGCATTGCATCTGCATCTGCAATCTCAGTAAAAAATGTGTCATTGATACTTTATTGGTTGATTTTTCATGAAATAAATCATATGGAGTCTATCAACTAACTTTTATGTTAACCCTTTACCCAACAAACCGGCCAAAACCGGCCAAATAAAGCTGCAACAGCCTAAATTATCTTGGGTCTGTCTCAATAAAACCATACAAATATGGATATCATTGGAACCGGCTCATTGACCACATTGTGATGGTTACAGTTATGCCCTGTGCCAATGCATTCTCTTATATATGCGAGTCGACCATAGGTCGCCTCGCATATATAAGAGAATGCATTGGCCTAAACAAAATCTTTTTTTAACACTTTTTACCATTTTTTCTTATATTCTTTAACAATTTTATAATTTTTAATGTGTTAAGCCAATGCATTCTCTTATATATGCGAGGCGACCTATGGTCGACTCGCATATATAAGAGAATGCATTGGCACAGGGCCCTCCTGTTGGGTAAAGGGTTAAGGATGTGAACCTTATCACACTTGTTTATTTGCTAACAGCTCTCGTAACATTGAGCCACAACAAACTTGTGTGATAACGTTCACCACATTCATATGCTGTGTGGTTCTGTCTATCTATTATTTACTCAACCCATGTTTTATATAATAACATTTAGTTGAATGTTACTTTCTTCAGTTCTGTCTGAGTGTAGTCTAAAGTTACCTATTAAAATCGGTAGGGATGATTCTGGTTTACATCGAAGTACGGTTCCCTTATTATTCTATATCGGAATTTACAACCAGATCCATTTGTGGGATTTTTCGTCATTTTAATTTTCTTTATCAAACAAATCAATACAAAATGCTACATTTATTGGAAAGAGTGTTATCTTACGGTCATAATGATATATTATAATCTAAGGCCAAAAAAAAAGAAGTGTTTTGGTTCTCGGGCATTTTCTTTTTCAAATCAATGAGGGAGGGAGGGTTTTATTTTTATTTTTTATTTTTTTCTGCGCATAGTAAGCATGGACAAAGATACCTTCCTCTGTCTAGTAATAACCAGAAAGGTAGAGGGAACTGTTATGCATATAAACTCATTTAGTCTTATATATAAATGACATTGTGCTACCAGTGTATGACTGGGATTACCTAACAATATGTAATGCCCCTGACATTAACTACTGTTATTGTTGTCTAAAAACTGATACCTCTCCATTCTAATATCATATGTGATCCTGAATTTAGTCCTGTGCCTTTCAATTGTATAAAGTTACAATTAGTGTAAGTTGTTCACAATGACTAATTGTAAGAAGAGCATGAGGATCAGCTAATCATTTTCTTAATTGTAGCCATCTACTTCATGTTGTAAGCCTGCAAGTCACTTTTTAACAAATTACATGTTAGAGCTCAATGCACACTAATATTCAACACATATCTGCTATGGACATGTTGATAAAATAAAAATAAATATTTTTGTTTTTGTTTTTTCCAATTTTTTTTTCCGTAAGTTTTTTTGTCATAACATCAGGCATTGCAATAAAAAGGCCAAATGCGGCCCTTTTTAGCTCACCTGAGACGAAGTCTCCAGTGTAGCTATAGTCATCACTCTTCGTCTGTCATCCGTCCGTCTGTCCGTCCGTCCATCCGTCAACAATTCTTTGAACATCTTCTTCTGAAGTTCCATTGGACCGAATTGGTTCATATTTGGTGTGGATGTTTCCTAGGTGACTCTCATTCAGATTTGTTCAAATGAGGTCACTGGGTCAAATAGTTGCGAAAGCAGGGCCACAACTCTATTCCTTGATAGTAATTCTTAGAACGACTTCTTTTCCAGAACCATAAGGCCTAATGGGTTCATATTTGGTGTGGATGTTCCCTAGGTGACTCACATTCAGATTTGTTCAAATGAGGTCACCAGGTTGATTAGTTGAGAAACCAGGGCCATAACTCTTTCCCTCCATAGTAATTCTTTTAAACATCTTCTTCTCGAATACCATCAGGCCAAATGGGTTCATATTTGGTATGAAGGATCATTGGTTGACTGGGGTTCAGATTTGTTCAAATGAGGTCACTGGGTCAAATGTGGGTGGGGCCAGGGACATAACTCAGAAAAAAAAAATTCAGATTAAACTCTTTAACCAAAAAAGAAAAGAATAGAAAAGAAATGATATATTAAAAAATAAAAGAATATTTAAAAAAAACTGTGGAATTGTTTTTTTTTTATTAGAATATTTTTAAAAAAATTAACAAAAATTGTATTTAACTCCATGGTCAATTATATATATATATATTGTTTAACATTTTTTGAAAATTGAAAAACTAATGCCATTACATTTCTGTAGGTTGTGGCCCCTGCTTCTGCCACCCTGGCCTGGTCTGACAGAATCATTAATAAGAAGCATTTACTTTGGCTGTAACTGTATATATGCTGGGTATGCCGACAATCATGTCAATCTTGATATGTTTATAAACATTCCTGCAGATTTGCTAGATGTCATTAATTCCCAATCTCTCATGTATTGTTCATATCAGGACTAATGTCATTTGCAGAATGAGGTCCCCAGAGGGTGAATTTAGTGATGCTATCCCACACAGCGGCCTAGCATCACCAAATTCACCCTCTGGAGACCTCATTCTGCTTAGGCCTCATCTTCTGGGAAGTATCTATAGTATCAAATTAACATTGTTGTTAGTTACATTTCCCTTCTAGGAAGTTTCTATATCCCCTAATTTGCAGAAGATAAATTCATAATTGAGGTGCCCAATGGGTGAACATCACCAACTTCAACTGGGGAACTTCAATCTTATCCTAGGTCTGCCATAGCAGTTGGGGGCCTAGCAGAATGAGGTCCCCAGAGGGTGAATTTAGTGATGCTAGCCCGCTGTGCGTGTTAGCATCACTAAATTCACCCTCTGGGGACCTCATTCTGCAAATGACAGACACACTTTCACACTATTTCAAGGCTTGATTGTATAATACATTGTGTTGCTTGAGGCCAGGCATGCACAATGTAGGAACAGACACGCTTTTTGTGATGCTATCCCACACAGCGGGCTAGCATCACCAAATTCACCTTCTGGAGACCTCATTCTGCTTAGGCCTCATCTTCTGGGAAGTATCTACAGTATCAAATTTACATTGTTGTTAGTTAAATTTCCCTTCTAGGAAGTTTCTATATCCCCTAACTTGCAGAAGATAAAATTCATAAATGAGGTGCCCAATGGGTGAATATCACCAACTTCAACTGGGGAACTTAAATCTTATCCTTATCAGATTTGTGAAAATGGGATCACAAAGTCAAATAAGGGCAGAGCCAGAGACTTAACTATTTCACTGCATAGTAATTCTTAAAATATGTTTTGCAAGAACTATTTGGCTTATATAGAATGGAATGTTCTTGCTTGACTGCAATTCAGATTATTTTTTTAAATGGGGTCACCTGGTCAAATAGGGGCCAAGCGAAGGACATTTTCCCTCTTAATATGCTTCCTTCACAAGGACCATCAGGTCTATTTTACTGATATTTGTAATCAGTAGTGTACAGTTGGCAATTTCAAGGTGGATTTTCACCAATCTAACATACTTATAGTCTCTCTAGCCACATATCCTGTTTAAATCTACTTCTTTTAAAGTGATTATGAAAAGTGCTGACTGTTTTGGTCTCCAGAGTCCCAGTCTTATCAGTCTTTGCAGTCTGGTGAGCGACCCCACAGTCATTGACTGTCTTGTTATTCAATGCGGCGGGGCCTGAGAACCAAAACCTTTTTTTTTTTGGCCTAACTGTTGTGTTAATTTACGCTCAATATATGCCATCTAATTAATTAGGAATAACTCATGTTTAATCTGTGTTTGTTTACACTCAGAGAACACCTCAACTGTTATTAAGTTGCGAGGTCAAATGAGTTTGTTTTCTTTTGAAATTATGTAAACATTGTGATATAATATATTTTTCACATTATTTTACAACATTCAGTTTTCTATGGAATAAAGCGCTTTACTTTCACAATTGTGACATTTTATTATTGTCATTTGGTGATTTTAGATGAGCGGTACTTTACACTTAACCCTTTCATGATGGAGGCAGCTCTGGTGCAGCATTAAAGATCCTGTGCCAGTGCATTCTCTTATATATGCATGTCTCCCATAGGGAACCACGTATATATAAGAGAATGCACTGGCTTACAAGGTCAAGGTTAATATTGTTAGGCCAATGTATTCTCTTATATATGTGCGGCTACCTATGAGAGACTTGCATATATAAGAGAATGCATTGGCACAGGGTTTTCGCAAAATTTCAGGAAGCTCCAGTCAGTCATCAAGGGTTAAAGTCCGCTATAGAAGAGTAAGGCAACCATTCTTCGACGTAAATCAGTATCATGCCTACAGATGTCACTAGCTGATTTACGTCGAAGGAAATTGGACTAGTCTGAGTGCTGAACTATTATCAGCTTGAAACACTGAAATAAGCACAAAATATGCCTTTAATTCTAGGTAATAAGTCCACATTATGCCTTTATTGTAGGTAATAAGGATAGAATGATGAAATCAAAGCAAGTCGCTGAGTTGGATGAGACGGTATACCTGAAGATGTTCTTCAGTCGGTGGCGTAACGCTCAGATGGTCAAAGAGAAAGTCAGAAATCATCATCATGGAAAACTTCTACACTGGTAAAAATAAGACATAAACAATTATTAGTTGTGGCTTAAAATTGGTCTCCAATTCAAGCCTTGAAATATTGTGTCTGACGTTTGCAGAATGAGGTTCCCAGAGGGTGCATTCTCTTCTGAATTAACGACTTATATTATACCGATTTTTAGTTATAGATACCTATTATGACTGGTAGATTACATGTATGAACAACAAATGTTGAGTTTTGTAATTAGTTACACCCTTGGTAGTTGAATTATGCAGACGATTTAAAACTTTCTTATTCAATTTATAATAGTAGCCCTAAATTCAAATAAGTATTATTCATCAGATGTCTAACCAATAGTTCAAAAGAATTTTCAGATTTATTTCAGTTTTTGTCACTATTCTCCAATTTAAGATCATCGAATCAGATTGAGTACCTTTAAGCCACAATAAATAAGTCACTGGTCTAGATTCACATCCAGCTTTAAAAAAAGTTTGGTATATGTTTGGACTGAGTACGGACCTAAAATATCTCGCTGTGTTCTATATGTCTGAGTATGGACCTATGTCAGCACACTAGCAGTCGGCCATTATTCATAATGAACCCTAGAGATTGGTGTATCGGAACCATTGTATCTCAGAGTTTGAAATAGTGTATGATGTTCCAGGATTCCGAATGACAATACCCTTTTCCTGAGTCAGTTAAAGTATTTTCGTGATATTCCTCTTATATCTTTCGAAAATGGCCATAATGTCAATGGCTCAGACACGACTTCATGACGTCATTTAGCAGTGAAGAGGTTAAAGGGGTAGACCATGTTTTTTGTCACCATGAGTTTCGTACATTAATAGGATTCTTATTTAACATGCATTCCACATGCCTAATTGCCAATGTCATTCATAGCTGTTACAATTCTTTTTCAGTGTATTCTCCAATTGGCGTACATATACTTCAAAGCAGAAGGAACTTAAACTAAATAGTGCAATAACAATACGCAAAGTTAACATTCACCTTGCATCAGATTCACTGAACAGAATGAAGTCAAAGTTCAGTCAGTGCAAAAAACTGAAGGAGATTTGTGATAAAATCACGAGTGATAAGAGACATAACTTGATGGCTGAAGCTCTCAGCATTTGGTACAAGCGACTTATGAATGTGTACGCTGATAGATGCTTAAGGCATCTCCTGGCCGTTAGAGTTGTGAAACGGTGGAAAAAATTTGTGATCAGGAAGAAGAACGAGAGACAACTGGAAGAAGATATGTTGGAGTTTGCAGATCAACATTACCAGAAGAAACAATGGTAAGTTGTCTGCATTGTTATCATTATACCCCCACATTTCAAAGAAAATTGGGGGTATACTGGATTGACTCTGTCCGTCCGTCCAGGCATATATCTCAGCCTAGGGTAATCGAATCTCAATGAAATTTGATATGGAGGTTCGCCATCATGATTGCTTTCAAAAGTTGGTCAAATAATGTTGTTCTTCTTATCAATTCTAGAGTTATTCTTCTTTGTTTATCTGGAAATCATTTAACCATTATTTGAATGACTGATTTTACGGACGAGATAATAGCAGAGTCCTCAGTATTTGGGTTAATACCATATTATGGTGATCTCATTTTTTTTTTTAACATTCTGTGGCTGGTGTTCATACCACTTGGGACCTATGTCGGTGATATTTGTTTTGCACAATGGACATACTTCGCCACATTGTTGTGTCTCATGGTGTATTCATTTGGTGCTAACACAGGGCAAGCTGATATGATATGTTCCACTGTTTCTTGACTTGTGTGACAAACACGACACTTCGGATATACACTGTGGTCAATAATCTTCTTTGTGTAATATCTGGTGGTTATTGCCTGATCTTGAGTTGCTATAATAGTGGCTTCGGTTTCCACCTTCAAACCCGCAAGTTGCAACCACTGGTATGACTCTTCATTATCTACGTTTGGATTGTTCTTATATTTAGCATGCTGGCCATGCATATGTTTGTCATAGTATATTTGTTGTCTCTACTCGTTAATTTTCGTTTTAATTTTATGTTTAGTGCATTTTGCCTCTTCTATTGTTGTCACTCGTTTGTACATGTACATGTACATTGTTAATTTCGTACTGCTGTCTGAACCTTTGAGCTTTCTTTATTATGGATTGTTTGGCTTTATTCATGTGGTCATATTCTAAACACTTTATATTTCTATCTTTGTATGTTCTAATGCATCTGTCTAACCCTATTGCATGTTTGTACTATTATTATTATTATTGAACATGTCTTTAAAGTGATGTGAAACACTGCGGAAGGGTGATCAAATAGAAATGTAGAATAATCTTGTTAAAAGTAGTTATTTTTATAAATATTATATCTAAATTTACAACACACACCGACATGCTTATATATTATTTAAATGCAGTGACTGCCGATGGCGGAATCGTTTTCGTTAGTTTATCGCCGATAGAAGCGTCCCGATTCGAGTAGTAAATATTTACAATTTAGCGTAGTTCAGACGATGTTTTCTATGGAGTTGTGTGGTCGATTTGCTTGAAATTTTCAGTGATGTTAATAGAATGTTACATTCACCCAGTTGGCATAGCACCTGAACACTAACTTATCAGTTCCACGCACCCGAACAAGTACATAATATGTCTTTAATTGTTATTATTAATTTTATGAATTGCAGCAAGATGGTGTTCACTGAGTGGTTTGTGGAGGTGTTGGTATCAAGGTTTATCAGAGTTCGACACACTCGCTACGCACTCAAATATGCAGCCGTATGGAAGAACCATGTGGATCTGATGCATACAGCTGTTACAACAGTGAGTTCTCAAAATCGGATGATGTCACGAATGACCCCACGAATGACCCCACGAATGACCCCATCCATTTCCAACTGTTTTCTAAGCTTTTTAGCCTGCTTCATTAGATATAGAAAAATAAAATGTGGTTTATTATAATCTTTATATCCCTTAACACTTTCATGATGGGAGCTGCACTGGTGCAGCATTAAAGATCCTGTGCCAGTGCATTCTCTTATATATGTGAGTCTCCCATAGGGGCCTCACATATATAAGAGAATGAACTGGCCCGGCTTACAAGGTCAAGGTAATTATTGTTCGACCAATGCAATCGCTTATATATGCGAGGCTCCCAATGGGAGCCTCATATATATAAGAGAATGCATTGGCACAGGTTTTTTGCAAAATTTCAGGAATCTCCAGTAATGGAAGGGTTAAAACTTTTGATACTAAATACTCCTTGATGAGTAGTTATCCCTTAACCCTTTCATGCGCTGGTGCAGCATTAAAGATCATGTGCCAGTGCATTCTCTTATATATCCGTCATCCGAGTCTCCCGTAGGGAGCCTCTCATATATGAGAGAATGCACTGGCTTACCAGGTAAATATTGTTAGGCCAATGTATTCTCTTATATATGTGAGGCTCCCTATGGGAGACTCTCATATATAAGAGAATGCATTGACACTGGGTTTTCGCAAAATTTCAGGAAGCTCCAGTCATGGAAGGGTTAAGCACTTCCTCCATTAATATTGTAAGAAAATAAAAACTGTCAGTCATTCAGCAATAAAATGGATTTATGGTTGAGGTAGATGCCGTTGACAAATGTTTTATATTTCCTTTCCAGCACAGAGAAAATGTCCTGCAGAAATGTTTCCATAGATGGCGCATAGAGTTCGTGAGAATGCAGGCTGCAGCTCGTCTTGAGAAGAATGATAAAAAACATCTTCTAAATCAGGTATACGCTGCAAACTTATATTTAGAATTTTTCAGTATTGAAATAGGTCGGTGAATAGCTTAACTACCTCTACTTATATGTACCAAGAAAGATACATTAAAATCATAAAAAATTAAACTTCGAACAATCGAAACAGACCCCGAACAATCGTAGCACCATTTGTATCCTTTGGAATTCTGGAGAAATGATAACGGAATAATGGGTGACTTTCCAGGAAACGTAATATATTGTGTTTAATATCTTAATAACATGAAACTATTTAAAAACTACGTGCACTGCTTTCTTTTTGTTTTAAAAATTAAAATTAAAATTGACAGCCATAACAGCTCTAGATTTTCTTCCCATGGTCTACAGGTGTAATTTTTACATGACTGCTAATAAATAATTGGCACAAATGAAACGATCTCAAATTTACTCGAATATTTATGGAATCAAACTCATTTTTTTAAAGGTACTCAATCCGATAAAACTCCTCTCAATTACTATTTCAATGGCTTCGGGGGTAAAAAATATTTGATTCGAGTCGAGGAAGTCACCCATCAAAGCTCAGATTTGTTAGATATCGATTTTAGAAATATATTATTTTTCATTATCGGGAATACTTTCTGGCCCAGAACGCAGTCAAAATTGCGTTATTATTACCACTTGATTTTAGAGATATCCATCCTTGTCTGTTTGAATAGTGTTTTGGTGTACACATCTCGAGCAGGTTTCGAAATTGACGGCAATTATTAGTACTCATCTCGAGAAATTAACAAATTTCAAAAATCAATATCTAATAACTCTGAGCTTTGTTTGATGGGTTCCTCGACTCGAATCAAATATTTTTTACCCCCAAAGCCAAAGAAATAGTAATATAGGACCCTCTGATCGGATTGTTGTTGTTGGAATCTGTTGAGATGGGGACCCTCTGTTCGGATTGAGTACCTTTAAGCGCTGTATTGACAAATTTGTTTTAGAAATCTGTAGGTATGTTTTGATATACTTCTTACCAAATTATGTATACATAATTTTGGGGCTCGAATGAGCAATGTCCGCTTAAATAAGAAATCTTTGTATTGCACAACACTTGGGTACGATAAACCTTGTTTAAATCTATTTAAAGACATTTTCATCTCCACTCTTCAACTTCTACTCAATTCAAATCATTAACAGGTCTTCACAAACTGGAGAAAATATGCCGTCAAGAGAAGACGAACTTCAAGTATTCCTGTATTAGCTGCAGCTAACGGGGGATGGCAATCCCAACAGATACCACGGGACACGTCGGTGGATTACAACAGTAATAAACGAGAACAGAGGACCGGAATACCTTCATACAGACCAAAATCAAACAAGTCATGGAAATTATGATAGCAGTTCTTACTATAGAATTTCATACAGACCAAAATCAAACATGTCATTACTTCAGTAAATAGCATTTTTGCATTTTGCTAGCATTGGCCAAATAATCTCTTTAGTCATATTAACCTTTCCATGACTGGAGCTTCCTGAAAACCCTGTGCCAATGCATTCTCTGATATATGCGAGTCTCCCATTCATGAACAGGGTTAAAGAGGAATATTTTTTATATGAGATGTACACAGATGACATATGTGTCAATGGGTTTCTTGATGCGTCATGAGTGTTAGCACGAAAGGATGGAATGAGAAGTGCAGCCTTGAGTTCTACCCTTTCGCGATGCCACAAGTGCCATATCAACAAACCCATTAACACATGTGTCTTTCTGTGTTTATTACACATCACCCGTCCTAGAATTCATCCACTAAAAAATGCAGGCTTTAACATGGTTACTTTTGGCACATTTCTAGGAACAAGCATGGAATGATAGAACCAGAGTCACCACATCAAATTCTATCCCTCCACGATGAAACAAGTGCTTCATCGACAAACCCATGACCACATGTCATTCTGTGTTTATTACATACCACCCATCTTAAAATACATTAATTGAAATATTTAGACATTACAATGTTTATTCAGACTGACAGCTGATTTTGTCATGTGTGATGATGTTTTTGTTTAATAGTTCTGGTTTCATGGTTCAAGGCGAACGTCATTTGATGTCAATGTCGTCCGATTCCACATAGATGTGTTGATCACAGAAAAGGGATATCTCACTTCATGGCATGTAATGCCAATAAAAAGCGCATTTAATAGTTTCTTTTAAAAAAATTGGTGGATTTAATTACAATATAGATATATGTACTTTGTTTCATTGGTTATTCAGAAATTCAAGCATGAAAACATTTCCAAGTTGGCTCGTTCACAAACTGTCTTCATGCTCGAATCCCCAAACAACTAACTCAACAGATTATGTTTATATCCTAAGTGGTCTATTATTCATGAAAAATAAAATAAAATAAGTATGATGTGTTCTCTATTCCAGACACTTCTCCATATTAAATAAGTCTATGAAGTGATATGAATTCCAGATACTTTTCCATATAAAATAAGTATGATGTGATCTGAATTCCAGACACTTTTCCATATTAAATAAGTCTATGATGTGATGTGATGTGATCTGAATTCCAGACACTTCTCCATATTATAACTTCCTAATAACTAAATTGGTCATATGGCTAAGCAGTCTTTTACAATGTGAAATTTTGTATCTATTATTTTCAAATTACATGCTTATCTGTGATACCTGATTATTTATGCTGATTTTATTTCTAAAATCGGTGAATGTTATTTATTAAAATTTATATAATTTATTGACTTTCTTTGATTTCCAATCAATTGGATAGGATATCAGGTTATAAGGGGTGTGCATAACCCATACTTTATACAAATGTTGGATTGTTGCATAAAATAATCCCCAAATTTTAAAGAGACTCAATACATTCACAAGATTTTGCAGGTCAAACATTAGTCAGGGTTCATACACATTTTTGAAAGTGAAATTCCAGTACATTTTAAGTATAAAGGACCAAATATCCAACATATATATTTTCAGTCATATCATCATTATTAAATAAGGATTAACTGTCATGTGGACTGTTTTTATGGAGATGTAATGGTGAGGTAAGTGGACATAACTTGTGTAAAACCCAAAGGGTTTTACATACAAGTTATGTCCACTTACCTCACCGTTACATCTCCATAAAAATAGTCCACATGACAGTTAATCCTTATATTTATATACATTTAGCGAAAAAGCCGCTTTTGTAAATATATTTAAATCGAAAAGTGTATCGTGACAAGATCAGCCCAAAATACCCAATAGCACCCTTGGCAAAAGTTAATAGGAACAATTTCTCTTCATGTTGAAACCCGATGATGTATTAAGTCAATCCTGCGCGAGTCAAAATGCGCCCAAAGCATTACGCGTTCGTCTTTCCAAACTAATGACGTATCGATGGTGTTATTAGCTTGGTGTTATGAGGCGTTACGCATTCACCGAGAAATAACTGCAACTAGCCACGTGGGCGCCGACCAATCAGAATGCTGGATTTAGTGATGACAACACTTAGTGTGTAAATATTATATTTTATACTACAGATATAAGATATATAAAGTTTTTATTTATCCATGGTAATCACCACTGAACTAGGAAACATGGAAATTTGAACAGTTCATGTCAACGGTAAACTACTTTCGTATGCATTTTGACAATTTGAAATTGAAATCAAAGGGATGTTAAATCCGACAGTTGCTGGCAGGTACTTACCGGTAAATTTGTCTAGGAGTTTCATGTGCCTAGAGGTGTATCAACCATGATTAATGTTACAGCTACATTATCAATGTCCAATAAAATACCAAAGTTCATTCAAAACCTAAATATAAATATTGTGGTTAAAGCAACATCTACCCACTACGAAGGCTTTACATCCCTTCAATATCTCAAGATGATGAAAGACCCATTTAAAATAGAACTATCGTTTTTCTTGAAGGTGTCTTTAGTTCCTCTCTGGTTGTGATATGGAAATCAATAGCCAGCCATTTCAAGATCGTTTTTCCTTTCTAAAATAGTCTCAAATTCAAGCCGGTTCACTTTTGCACTTTATTGGAGATCCTCTATGAATAACCTACATTTTTTATGACTTATTTCTCACATCTACCGACTGAAGGCTTTATGTCCCTTTAATAGTTGATGATGAAAGAGAACATGTTTCTTTGATGTGCTGAAGAGAATTATGTCAAACATAGGTCGGCACTGGCAACTATGTTTTTGGCAGGTGATGAACATATTCTATTGTATTCACCAGAGCTGAAAACCATTTTGGATGGAAACCAGTGTTTTCAATAGTCCCCGAAAAAACTTTCCCCCAGGAACAAACATTTAAACGCCCACTTAATTTTCGAATGCCCAGATCACATTTCACACAGCATATGGAAATATACACCAGTTGGAAGAGGAACCAAAAATATATATATTCCACCAGAATATGGAACAGCTGTGACCCGGCTTGGAGTGTCCACCAAGTGATAGAGATCCTCAGATTGACCCGTTATTTGCCCAGAATGTATGATAAGAGTTATTCCCCTTCCATTGAGAATAATAGACTGGCAGTATATACCAGATTGAAATTAAGCACAGAACCTTGACAAAAGCTTTGGAGCTTCCTCTTTGGAATGGTATATAATATGGAATATGTTGTATATAATGGGATCTGGGGAATCGAAAATTAGGTGGGCCTTTAAAGACTTTGGGTGTCAAGGGGATGGGGAACACCTGATATTGTCCATATTAATAGCACTGTCTGCACAGCTATTAGAAAATGTTGTAGCCTTTAACCCTTTCAGTGCCAGGGGTCGATCTCATCGGCCCTAATTTACGGTCTGTAAAATCGGGCTTAAAAAAATAATTTTGGGTTGAATTTTTGTTGGGTATGCCTAAGCATGCTATATAGCGAATTTAAAAACAAACTGGATAAAATCCAAACTCAAAACTATCGCCAAGTATTCATAGCAATAATT
The DNA here is from genome assembly GCA_032622095.1 of Siphonodentalium dalli. NCBI lineage: Eukaryota > Metazoa > Mollusca > Scaphopoda > Gadilida > Siphonodentaliidae > Siphonodentalium > Siphonodentalium dalli. The sequence goes on along the minus strand of CP136064.1, from coordinate 268,790,700 downwards.
TTGATGCCCATGAAAAACGTAAGATTCCCTGGCACTAAACCTACAAAATAAGTCTGTTAAAGAATATAAGGAAAAATTATTAAAATTGTAAAAAAAATAATAACAAATGATGAAAAATTGTTAGGCCAATGCATTCTCTTATATATGCGAGGCTACCTATGGTCGACTCGCATATATAAGAGAATGCATTGGCACAGGGTATATGGGTTGATACAAAAATCGGACCTGGCACTGAAAGGGTTAATTAACCCTTTCTATATACTAAATGGATTTTCCCCACTCAGTCATAACAGTATACATTGGAATGATCTTTTATTCATTTGTAGGGGTGTTCAGGAAAAAATAACTCCACAACGGTTTAATATGTTTATTATTGATATGTTTATATATGCTCACATATATTATCTACAAAAATATATTTTATATCACACATTAAAAGTCAGCATTATTGTAATTCGTTGAATAGCTTACCTTTCATTTATTCACTACATTTCTCTAAATTACTACCAAATACAGGGGGGGGGGGGCCGGAAAAAAAACTGCAGACACAGGGTGGAAAAAACTGTTTTCTTCGGTTTGGGTACCCCCCCCCCCCCCCCCAAAACAGCAAAAATTGCAGGTTTTTTCCACTGGAGAAACACTGGAGAATCACTAAGAATGTGGTTTTCTGTAGTTCACAGAATGGTCATTGTCTACCAGTAGAACGCAGATTTGTACCTCGTGATGTTATGACGTGTACAAACATATATATTGGTGATCGCAACGCTTTGTATGCACTTTAAAAAATGACAACTAGTCATTACCTTGACTTTGAAAAAGATGCAAATGAGATGAGTGAGATACCAGCATATAACTGTTTTCTGATACCATTGGAGGAGAAATTGTTTAATACATGGGATAGTTCTGCAGTAAAAATTTGCCAGATAAGCGATCGCAGGGTAGAATTCTGCATTCGACTGGTAGACACTGACATAGTCGGCATTATTAAGAGGGTTAATGGGGTCAATATCACATGTAAACCAAGACAGTGGTTATCCAGAATTGTTTTATGTGGATTGTACTACTCATGTATATATGATTTGGATATTAAGGTTAATCCATATTCTATAAAATGAGAGAAAATTGAAGTTGTGAGTCTAAAAATACATATTTGGAAAAAAATTACATGCAAATTTTTTCCGACAATCCCCCCCCTAAATGAATAAGGAAAAAATTTACGTGTAAATTTTTGACACCTAGGTACCCCCCCCCACCCCCCGGTACGTTGTGTCCCACAGTTTTTTTTCTGCCCCCCCCCCCTGCCAAATACCATAATAACACGTTCCAAAAGAATTGTTTGACCTTAAGGTGGTGTACATGTAAAAATAGATCTATTTTGTTCTTATATTCATTAATAATAACACTCTAATAACAAGTTAGTTTTTGCATAATGAAACAATTGTTATGTAAACATTACTGTTACAGTGTCATTACTGATCATGGTCCAATTAGATACCAAAGTTTAATCAAAACTTTATGTTAAACATTGTAAAAGGTCAAAACATTGAAAAATATTCTGAAAATCATATTTGGACTTTTACTACATCATTAATGATGTTTCTTGACAAATCACTAACAGTTTTGTTTACATAACAATGCTTTCAACATGTAAAATTTAGTTATTGGATAACTATTGACTATAAAATTTAGTTCTTATGGTGGTGATGTTTTTACAGATTTATAATATTTTTGAACATTTACCCACTGCGAGCACCTTGGGTCCCTTTAAATCCAACAGTGCCTTTACTAATGTGCAATTTACAATGAATGCAAATCCATGTCCAGGAACCTACATCACTAATGTAATTTCTAAACAGTCACTTCAGACGTTCAGGAGCCAACATTACTAATGTAATCTCTAAACCGTCGCTTTCGACAGTCAGGAACCTACATCACTAATGTAATCTCTAAACTGTTGCTTCAGACATTCAGGGCCCAGAACCTAAATCACTAATGTAATCTCTAAACCGTTGCTTCAGACGTTCAGGAACCTACATCACTAATATAATCTCTAAACCGTCGCTTCAAATGTTCGGATAGTTGCTATCTGGAATTCATGCAGTGGATGAGCTAGATATTTGTTGAAGGAGTTATTGCACTTAGAAGTGAAAGGAATTACGTGTGTACATGCATTTTGCAAACATCAAGTAAATAATTTGCGGTGTGCATGATGTTCAAAATCGAGGCACAATCGATACCTATATTTTCCTTGTAAATTTCAGTTTTACATATGAGTTTTTAATGATTACTGAATGTGCATTGTGAATTTCCACAGCTCATGTACTAATTTACCCCCATCAGACAAATGTTGTCTTAACCCTTTACCCAACAGAAGGGCCCTGTGCCAATGCATTCTCTTATATATGCGAGTCGACCATAGGTCGCCTCGCATATATAAGAGAATGCATTGGCTTAACACATTAAAAATTACAAAATTGTTAAAGATTGTAAGAAAAAATGGTAAAAAGTGTTAAAAAAAAGATTTGTTTTAGGCCAATGCATTCTCTTATATATGCGAGGCGACCTATGGTCGACTCGCATATATAAGAGAATGCATTGGCACAGGGCATAAATGTAACCATCACAATGTGGTCAATGAGCCGGTTCCAATGATATCCATATTTGTATGGTTTTATTGAGACAGACCCAAGATAATTTAGGCTGTTGCGGCTTTATTTGGCCGTTTTTGGCCGGTTTGTTGGGTAAAGGGTTAAACAAATTTAATATCAAAACCGCCTTTGGTTAGAGACTTGATTGGTGGCGTAGGCTCCTGAAATCATGTTAATTTCCGAAAACTGAGATTTCTGTGACTGGAAAAGTTGGTCATTCCAGCAGACCTTAAGGACAAAAACATCAGAAGGATTATAAGATATTGTATAGCGATAAATAATTAAAAACCAAAAATAATAACGCAGATAATAGGAATGGGGTCTCCCTATTATAATAGAATTCAATGTGAAAACCTTACTACTTAAAATCTATTAAATAGCACCAACATATAATAGCTTGAGCTGAGGAAAACAATTTTGATCTACAGAGATGAATCACAGTAAATGTTTTTACAATATAATTTTAGTTGGAATGGTGTATATCATGGCAGTATATACAAATACGAAGCACAATATGAACATTATATTTAATTACCTCCGAAAATACTTTGTATGAATTCCCAAAGGGATTGAGACCATTTCCCTAAGCAATTTTTATATTTGAACCATTGCAATATACAAAAGGATTTGAAACCATATTTTAATACAAGAACTGAAAAAATAAAAAAACAACATGTAAAGATTTAGTAAAGCAAAGAGGTATAGTTCTGTTTTAACACTTTCTGTACTAAATACTGATTGATGAGTAGTTACGTGAAATATTCAGATAATAAGTCGTTTGAACTTATTATTACATGAATCTGAACATTTCCCACCTATGGTCGACTCGCATATATAAGAGAATGCATTGGCACAGGGCATAACTGTAACTATCACAATGTGGTCAAGGAGCCGGTTCCAATGATATCCATATTTGTATGGTTCTATTGAGACAGACCGAAGATATTTTAGGCTGTTGAAGCTTTATTTGGCCGGTTTGTTGGGTAAAGGGTTAATGGTATTCCCTGTATTCAACTTTCAATACACACTGTAACAGATGCAATATATTCATCTAAACACTCTTTATAACTATACATGTGGTAGGAAAATAGCATTCAGTACCCAATACTTTCTTCAGTAGACAACAAGAAGCATTTGATCTTATAGTCAGTATTAATTGTCACCACTAATCATGTGAAACACGTCGCATAGGTGTTATCAACAGGTTATTAAAAATTATTAATTTTATTTTTAATCAATTACCATTGGATGGATTCCCGCCACAGATATATATGCTTTATTCTCTGATCCAAGATATCATATATGAACATTGAGAAAACACAAATGCAGTTTTTTACAAAAGATGGACAGCAGAAAATGAAGAAAGACATCACATATATAAAATATGGACTGATATAGCCTGTTGATGAATGAAGATTGACATACTCTGATCTAAACCTCGCTAATATGCAACAAAATCCTCATACGTTTCAAGTTTGTAATGAAATAGGAAGCAGGTCTGAAAATATGGTGCCAGACATTTACCATGTGGGCTAGCATCACTAAATTCACCTTCTGGGGACTTCATTCTGCTTGGGCCTCATCTTCTCTGGAAAATATCTTTATTATCAAATGTTTTAGTTTCCTTTAGTAGTTTAAAAAGTTCTATTGCTTTTTTAGTTTAGTTTCCTTATATCCAGAAATTGGCAAACAACACAATGCAAAATCGAGGTGCCCAATGGGTGCACATCACCATCTTCACCATCTGGGAACTTCGATCTGAGTATGCCTCCCATTGCAGATGAGGCCATGCAGAATGAGGTCCCCAGAGGATGAATTTGGTGATGCTAGCAGGATAGCATCATTAAATTCACCCTCTGGGACCTCATTCTGCAATTGTATGGCACCATATTTGCAGGCCTGATAGGAAGACATGAAAAATGGTGAGTAGACAAGAATGTAATGTGGCAAGTGATTAGTTTCCTACATGTAACACACTTAAATTGTACCTCGGGTAAATAGATTAATTTTCATCTTATTACAATCAAGTCCAGCTTTTTGTAAATGTTATATTCATTCCACACAATGAAATAACATGCTTAGGCATCATCAATTTAATAGTCTTTTTTTCTCAATATTGCAGTGAATATTGAATAAAAAAAATTATTTGATTGTTTTTAGATAGTCTCAACTGAATGGAATGAAATTTGGTATGTAGATTTACTGGGACAAACTACAAGTCAAGTTCGAATTCTGGTTCCGCCCCCAAATTTTCAAAAGATTTATGGCTCTTTTTGTTGAAATTTGCATCCAATTTTCATTTCCGGATGATAACTTTAGTAGCCTAAACTGAATGGAATGAAATTTGGGTAAGTGAGTTAACTAACCCAAAAGACAGGTCAAGTTCAAATTTGGGTTCCACCTGCCAATTTTCACCTGAGTTATGGCCCTTTGTTCAATTAACCAGACATATTTTGCTTCGCCCTAGCGATGCTCTTGTTAATGTTTATGACGATTAAAATATGAAGCATGTCATCACAGTGGTGAAGAAAATAGTCGATTGCGGAATCTCTTTTTTTTTTGCTTTCACTTTCTTTTCCATTATTTATTTATAGAGTTTTATGCGAAGTAATAAATCAATTTATCTTATAATCTGAATAAAACTTATCGTATTAAAAATCTTGTGAAAATCATGGACAGTTCAGCTATTTGGCAATTGTTGTGGTGATGATGCACTTTTTATTTTTATTTTTTCATCTCCACCCAAATATAATATTGGTGTCGGCTTATCTGGAGTCAAAACCTGAGTATTCAAAGACTGACCCGCTAGGCTTCAACTTGAGAATTTAAAGACTGACCCAATAAGCGTCAGCATGAGAATTAATTTACTGAAGACTGACCCAATAAGCTGTTTTTGGCCAGGGACTTTTTTTAGAAACGAAACATTTGATTCTATGAACAAAATAATTGCCAAATTCTAAGTCAAAATGGTCGGACCGAACCCAAATTCGAACATGACCTGTATTTTCATGTGATTAACCATATACTAAATTTGAAAGCTATTGGATAATGATAACTTGATATATCACCTGGACAACAAAATAATCAGCTAATTCTAAGTTGAAAAGAGGCACAACGATGTCAGAAATTGTTGGACCAGACCCAAATTTGAACTTGACCAGGACTTTCTCCAATGAATACCAAGTTTCATAAAAACAATTCAAATATTATTCAAGTTATCATCCAGACAACAAACGTTTCAGACAAACAGATGGATGGACAATAATTTCTATAGTCCACCAAAAATAAATTGGGAGGGGGGGGGGGGGACAAAAAGTCCAGACTTGGTTGATATAGTCATTTTCTATATACTAAAATGAGCCCTGTTAAAAAGCTCATGTTAGAACATTTTTATCGCCATTATGTCATATAATTAGAGCCCTATTTTAGAAACAGTGTGTCCTAATTATATCATATATAATTATAAATAGTGTGATTATACATGTATATATAACTAGGAGATAAACATACTCTGTTCAGTTAGATATTCAGGAATTCGAGCATGAAAACAGTTGGTGAACGAGCTAGCTCACTAACTGTTTTCATACTCAAATCCAATGAATATCCAATGAAACAGGGTAAATTTATATGCATTGCGATTCAATCCAGTAAAAAATTAAAAGGAAACACCACGAAAATTACTTTTTATTGGCATTACATGGTAAGAAGTGAGATATCATATCTTTGTGTACATTCTCGTCAATGAGTATTTAGTATGGAAAGGGTTAATACCAACTGTTTTAATATTTATGGTGAATAACAAAAGCCTTTAATCTGGGAAAGGACGGTTCAGTAGGTTGCTTTAAAATGCGTTACACAGGAAGTTTTTTTAATAAATATAATGGTAAGATTGGCTGTGTTGTTCACCTGAAATCATAAAACCATGATTAATTCTTTATTAATTTGGCTATATCTTAAAGCAACTGAAAACAGATTGCTTTTCCTGTATTTGACTAGGAAAATAGTTTGATATTAGACTATAAATAAAATAAAAATATATTTCATAAGTGGTTCAAAATTGTAAGAGAATAATTTTTCAAGTGTGAAAACGGAAACTAATTATGATTGGAATAAATCTACCTCTCTACCAAAAATGCAACTAATTAATTGAGTTTAAGCAAAACAGGATATATTATAGCAATACCAACATTACAAAACCAACAATGATGACCTTGTCTTACACTCTAATGGAAAAATATTTTAAGTACATTTAAGTTCAAATAGAACAAGAGATGGACTGTTGTCCGGTGCATACACCTTTTTGGCATACCGCCTATTGTGGGCATATCTATAACCTATGACTGATATACTCAGACAGATGGACGCAAAAATCAGCATTTTCATATAAATAAGGATTAACTGTCATGTGGACTGTTTTTATGGAGATGTAACGGTGAGGTAAGTGGACATAACTTGTGTAAAACCCGAAGGGTTTTACATACAAGTTATGACCACTTACCTCACCGTTACATCTCCATAAAAATAGTCCACATGACAGTTAATCCTTATATTTATATACATTTAGCGAGAAAGTCACTTTTGTAAATATATTTAAATCGAAAAGTGTATCGTGACAAGATCAGCCCAAAATACCCAATAGCACCCTTGCCAAAAGTTAATAGGAACAATTTATCTTCATATTGAAACCCGATGATGTATTAAGTCAATCCTGCGCGAGTCCAAATGCGCCCAAAACATTACGCGTTCGTATTTCCAAACCTAATGACGTATCGATGGTGTTATTAGCTTGGTGTTATGAGGCGTTGCGCATTCACCGAGAAATAACTGCAACTAGCCACGTGGGCGCCGACCAATCAGAATGCTGGATTTAGTGATGACAACACTTAGTGTGTAAATATACAAAGATGAATAGAATGAAAAACCTAAACAAAATGATTGAACATGCCATTGAAGTCCTCATAGTGGGTAACATCCATACCAAATTTTATTGAGACCCGAGCATTACTGTTCAAGTTATCGCCTGAACAGACATCGGACGGACCAAAAAGCCAACATTTCCAGATAAACAAAGATGAATAATTATAGAATGGAAAACCTAAACGAAACGATTGAATCCTCTATTGAATGTACTCATAATAGTGAACATGTTCTATGCATTCAATGGAATGATTTAAAAAATATACACTCAATTCTATAACATGATAAAGGTGACACACACTTCTCGTGAGATGATTGGTATACATAAATAATGTGCTGCATGATTGGAGTTTAAAGACGCAAGGTCTTCAAAGTGTGTTCATACAAAATAACATAAATGTTATAAAGGTCTGTAAAACACCTACCATCATCAAATACATGTAAACATATATATCAAAGTTCTAATATCATTATTATTAACTCTCCAATAACGAGATTTTGCATATCAAACCATTTATATGTAAAAATTACTGTCATAGTGGCATTACCCGGTCAATGTCCAAATAGTCCAATATGATACCAAAGTTGATAAAAACTTGACGGTTAACATTTGAAAAGGTCAAAGCATTGAAAAATATTCTGAAAATCATATTTAGACTAAAATATTTGAACTTGCTACGTGATTAGCAATGGTTGTTGACAGTTTTGTTTACATAACAATGGTTTCAACAAGCGAAATATCGTTACTGGAGAACTATCAGTAATTAACCCTTTACCCAACAAACCGGCCAAAACCGGCCAAATAAAGCTTCAACAGCCTAAAATATCTTCGGTCTGTCTCAATAGAACCATACACATATGGATATCATTGGAACCGGCTCCTTGACCACATTGTGATAGTTACAGTTATGCCCTGTGCCAATGCATTCTCTTATATATGCGAGTCGACCATAGGTCGCCTCGCATATATAAGAGAATGCATTGGCCTAAAAAAAAACTTTTTTTAACACTTTTTACCATTTTTTCTTACATTCTTTAACAATTTTATAATTTTTAATGTGTTAAGCCAATGCATTCTCTTATATATGCGAGGCGACCTATGGTCGACTCGCATATATAAGAGAATGCATTGGCACAGGGCCCTTCTGTTGGGTAAAGGGTTAATATAAGAACGTTTATCTATTTTTCCATGTTCTTCTTGGTGGAGATGTATATACAGACTTTTATAATAATTGCACATTTACCTGCTGCGAAAGCCCTGGGTCCCTTTAACCTTTAACCCTTTATATACTAACATTGGCCTAACAATATTTACCTTCACCTTGTAACCAGTGCATTCTCTTATATATGAGATGCTCTCTATGGGAGACTCGTGTATATATAAGAGAATGCATGGCACAGGATCTTCAATGCTGCACCAGCGATTCATCCATCATGAAAGAGTTAATAGTGGTGTGCTTGTAGCTGAGTACCTGAGCATTTTGTATACAATGATATGTATGCGTGGATAAGGCAAAGCAAAGTCAATTTCCTGTTTCTCAGATCTGGGTGCATGACGTTTTTTTTATACAAATATGCATGGAAGGCAGACAAAAACAGACCTGTTCCCAGTTCAGATTTCCAATTCAATACTGTAATTGGTAAATATGCTCAAATATTCAGAATGAGGTCCCCAGAGGGTAAATTTAGTGATGCTACCCTGCACGGGTGGGGGGGGGGGGGGGGGGGTATCATCACCAAATTCACCCTCTGTGGACCTCATTCTGTGTTCAAAACATGAAGAATGGTGACTGCAATCTCAGTCAAAGTTGTCATAAATGTGTGAGTGATACTTGATATAGTTAGTGTTGAAATGATTTGTCGATTTGTCAACGTCAAAGAATTCAGAAGAATTGTTCATCAAAAGTCGACTCCAGAATCCCAAGTCGATTAATTAAATTGAACACGCACTTTGTTTTTTAACAGAACAATGTTACAATGCAATATACCAACAGCGGCAAGGTCAGTGTTAAAAGTAAAAACAAAAGCCTTGCTATTTATGTAGACCTGGAGATAGCCGGTGGGGATTTGGACTGAGAAACAGGAAATTTACTTTGTCAATAGTTGTATTATTATTATGCAGTGTATGAAACAGACAGGCATGAGGATATGTTTAATGGTACCCTCTCTTTTTCAATACGAGGTGCAACCTGGGGGCGAACTATTTGAGTAAAGCAAAAGGATGTTCCTTAGTAGCCTTGAATATTAAAAGCTATTTACTACTTGAAGCAGTTCCAAGCCTTGAAATAGGGTGTCTGTCATTTGCAGAATAGGACCTCATTCTGCTTACACCTCAGCAGAATAAGGTTCCAAGAGGGTGAATTTGGTGATGCTAGCCCACTATGTGGGGTAGCAACACTAAATTCACCCTCTGGGGACCTCATTCTGCAAATGACAGACACCCTATTTCAAGGCTTGTTCACCAGGCATGATAGAAATGCAAATGATTCTCAAGAAGACTGGATATAGTGTGTCTAGCGTCACTAAATTCACCCTCTGGGAACCTCATTCTGCAAATGTCAGACACACTATAACCAGGCTTTGTTTTATTCATTTGTATAGTTTGGTGACATTTTAGGGGAGGTAGGTAAACCCCGGATTGGATATTTAAAATAGTAACCCATATCAGCCGAAACTATATTGTCTGAAAGACAACAAAGCTTCCAAATTTTGCTAAATGTTAAATATATTGACCCAAAAGAACCATTTTCATGGGATTTAACCCTTTGAGTGCCAGGTCCGATTTTTGTATCAACCCATATACCCTGTGCCAATGCATTCTCTTATATATGCGAGTCGACCATAGGTCGCCTCGCATATATAAGAGAATGCATTGGTCTAACAATTTTTCATCATTTGATATTATTTTTTACAATTTTTGACAATTTTAATAAATTTTTTTTTAAATCTAACAAACAAAAAATGTTTTTTATTTTTTTAGGGCCGATTTTACAGACCGTAAATTAGGGCCGATGAGATCGGCCCCTGGCACTGAAAGGGTTAAGGACTTTTCAAGGGTAATGGTTGATTTTTAAGTACTTTTCAATGACCAGCATTTAAGCACTTTTAAAGGAGTGGGTTGAAATTTAAGCACTTTTTACTTGGCGTACAAACCTTATCAAGGCACCTATATACAGAGGAAGATCAGCTTTGTATATATTTTAAGCAGATAGTATTGAACAAGTGCTTGACAATAGTTTTGCCAAATGAAAATAATTTTGATATATATTAGTTATAGATATATTATATCTTGCATTTGACAAATATGGAAACCTGCAGTGTGAACCCTACATGGTACCCTATTGGATTCCATCATGACTTGACTCAGACAATCCTATTGATACCATTGTTGCCATTTGTGTACTGTTTGTCCAGTGCATCATCACTCTCGTCACCTTTGGGATTCTCAGATCTATAGTGTAATGGCTCACGTTCCACCTCCAATTGTCCAGGTTCAAATAGTTCATCGTCACTTTCATCGGTTGTCTTTGTTGCCTCTGCATCGAGATGACCTTGTATGGCTTGCCTCAGCTTGGAATGGACAATAAGGTTTATAAAGCTACAGAAGTCGTTCGCGATGGGTACCAAGCCTTGAAATAGGGTGTCTGTCATTTGCAGAATGAGGTCCCCAGAGGGTGAATTTAGTGATGCTACCCCGCATAGCGGGCTAGCATCACCAAATTCACCCTCTGGGAACCTCATTATGCTGAGGTGTAAGCAGAATGAGGTCCCCAGAGGGTGAATTTGGTGATGCTAGCCCACTATGTGGGGTAGCATCACTAAATTCACCCTCTGGGGACCTCATTCTGCAAATGACAGACACCCTATTTCAAGGCTTGATGGGAACAGCTGTAAAATCTTAAATCAGTATTACCAAGAAGAACATAGAATAATAGAAGGTATAATGCAGAGTTTATAAACAGATTATACAGTAATGCCCAAAGTAATCGACTTCTTAACCACAGCAGAATTATGGGTAACTTTTCAGGATTTAGTCGGAAATATGGCTTGTTGCCATTCATCGGAAAGCTCTCGGGGAGAGCTTTCCGATGAATGGCAACAAGCCATATTTCCAACTAAATCCTGAAAATTTACCCATAATTCTGCTGTGGTTAAGGAGTCGATTAATTAGAGCATTACTGTAGTTGTTTTACAATTGGCCACAAAAGAACATAGAATAATAGAAGGTATAATGCAGAGTTTATAAACAGATTATAATTGTTTTACAATTGGCCACCATCTCCCACCACACACATTGGATATTTCGGGTGGGCAAGGTTAGAAGTTTTTAATCTGAACCTCTCTAATAATTGGTTCACAGCAGAGTCCTCATCAGTGTGCGACAACTGACAAATAATTTAAAAATGTTAGTTGAAAAAATTAACACTTCCATGACTGGAGTTTTTGAAATTTTGCGAAAACCCTGTGCCAATGCATTCTCTTATATATGTGAGTCTCCCATAGGGAATACATTGGCCTAACAATATCTACATTGACCTTGTAAGCCAGTGCATTCTTTAATATATGCGAGCAAATATAAGCAAATACAATGGCACAGGATCTTTTAATGTTGCACCAGTGCAGTTTCCATCATGAAAGGGTTAAACGTTCTAACCCCTAAATTATGTTTTCATAATTTGGTAGTAATAATAATAATAACTGATGCATTTATATAGCACATTCCACAGTAAATTAGTTTCAATGTACTTTACATTATTATTACACAGTCAGTGCGCGAGAAATGACAAATAATTAAAGATGTTTGTTGAAAATATTAAAGTGATGTGAAACACTCCAGTAGGGTGATCAAATAGAAATGTTGAATAATCTTAATCAACGTGGTTATATTTTACAAATATTATATCCAAATTGACAACACACACCGTCATTCTTATATATTAATGAAATGCAGTGACTCTTTGCCGAAATCATTTTCGTAAGTTTATCGCCGATAGGTGCATCCCGAATCTAGAAGTAAATATTTACATTTGAGCATAGTTCGGATGATGTTTTCTTTGGAGTGGTAGTCGATTTGCTTCAGATTTTCGGCTATGTTAGTAACGCGACACTGTATGAGAAAGCTTGTCGAAGGCAACCAATGCAATGTTTGACATTCAATGACAGAGAGCGGGAATCGAGTCAGGATGCTAATCACGGGACCACCGTGCCACAAAGCGGTATCTCAAAACAAAACACTTATGGTACTAATTAACCCTTTGAGTACCAGGTCGATTTTTGTATCAACCCATATACCCTGTGCCAATGCATTCTCTTATATATGCGAGTCGACCAAAGGTCGCCTCGCATATATAAGAGAATGCATTGGCCTGACAATTTTTTTTTTTTTTTACAATTTTTTACAATTTTAATAATTTATTCTTATATTCTTTAACAGACTTATTTTGTAGGTTTAGGGCCGATGAGCTCGGCCCCTGGCACTCAAAGGGTTAATTTGGATGATTCAAACAAAGAAAAAGCAGTTTGTAAATAGTTTCATGTTAAGATAACACAATATACCTTTTCCAGACAGCCATATATTATTCTGATTCTGGAACATCAAGTGTAACAAGTGTTTCAACCCCAAACATTGTGTTCGAAGATGCATTTTTTAGGACTTCAATGCATATTTCTGGGACATATAATGCTCGTAGAAAGGTAGTTTAGGAATTTATTGACCTATTTCGATACCAGGAAAAATTAAAAAGTGAATATTATTAGGTGTTTTGGAGCACAAACCGACAAGCGACTTTAAATACATCATTTATTTTTGACACCATACAAATAAACTCACTTGTTTCAAGCCAACAACACCACAAAGCCTTCCGGTGTTTGTCACATACGCGTGACTCAGCCCGAGAAGAGAGAACAAGGAATGTACCTGGAAGATGAAATGAAACATTCTTCAGACTCGAAATGAAAGCTCTAAACAGTGGAATGAAAATTTCAGCAATATATAAAGATATTGTCCCCATTTATCATGTAACACTTAATATGGGAAATTTGAATATAAGCATGAATATAAGATGCTCAAGTCATAATATAACATATAACGTCTCCCTTGCATGGAGGAATAAACAATATATCGCTATCTCTTAAGCCAAATAAATACAAATTCAGTTTTCTCAAGCATCTCCCTCGTCACTGAAATTTTCTTTTAAAATTCCTTGTCAAACTTTCTATTATAAATATTGGATTTGAAAAATGAAAATTAAATTTTGTTTGTTTCTGGAGTATTTTTTCCAGATTTTGATAAATATAATATAAATAAATGGGCTTCTTCCTCATTGAAGGTTATGATAGGTACGCACTTTATATAATGAGGTTCTGTCAACAAGTTGGAATGGAGCTGGGTCTATTTGGACACCATCCCAGTCTATCTGCTGGCTGAGCTGCTCCTCCTCCCAAGCTTCTTGCTACAATTAGAAATTCTCTATTTCATAAGGCCATGCAAAGTCAAATTCCCGATCCTTAGGCTATTGCACATGATCCCGAAAACCCACGTGTACAACCTCTTTATTCACATTCAATCTGTCAGGAAAATTGTTAACCTTTAATGATGGGAGCTGCGCTGGTACAGCATTAAAGATCCTGAGCCAGTGCATTCTCTTATTTATGTGAGTCTCGGGAGCCTCGCATATATAAGAGAATGCATTGGCAAAGTGCTTTCATAAAACTTCAGGAAGCTCCCGTCATGGAAGGGTTAATCACTATGAAATAACTGCGCTACGTTTATTTATACAGGTGAGATCAAACAGACCCGTTTCCCTGATTTCCGATTCATTTATACTGTAATTGGTAACTATGATATATTGCGGCTGTAAACTTAGTAAAAATGTATCAATAATACTTTATTGCTGTGAGTTTTCAGAGGTTCTTTAGGCCATGACATTTTATTTGTGACTCAAGAGTTTCAGTTGATAATGATGAATTGGTTTTACAAGAAATTTTCGAGTTCAGAGTTTAAATTACGTTTATCATCATATGCACTCACAATACAAATTGAAATTAAGAGGCTTAAAATGGAATTATTTTGAATAAGATCACTGAAAATAAGATAGACTTACTTCACTCTGTGGAAGATTTTTTATCCGTATTGGTTCTGGAGGCTGGAAGAGATCATGATGGATAGTTATTGATTACTGAAATGACCCGCCATATCAAATCCAGTCGTAAGTCGGGATTTTTTTACCCTGTGCCAATGCATTCTCTTATATATGCGAGTCGACCATAGGTCGCCTCGCATATATAAGAGAATGCATTGGCCTAACAATTTTTTATAATTTTTTCATGTATTCTTTAACAATTTTATAATTTCACCCATACAGAGCCCCAGACAATCATGAGCAGACGACACTCTTCTATATGCTTCTATAATATGTGTGGGGCTCCCTGCAGGGTAATGGATGTTTTTTATTTTATGTCCTAAAAATTGTAAGAAACATTTATTTTAAAAAAATGATAAAAAACTGTTAGGCCAATGCATTCTCTTATATATGCGAGGCGACCTATGGTCGACTCGCATATATAAGAGAATGCATTGACACAGGGTAAAAAAATCTCGACTTACGACTGGATTTGATATGGCGGGTCACAAATATGGTATAAGGTTCCTCTCTGTTTTTCAACCAAGATAATATTGAAGATATTGTTTAAAATATCAGGGGGAGGTTGCATCAGTGTGTAGTGACAAGAGATTTCAACCACAACAAATTCATTTTACGTCAATTAAAATTTATATATACTTCATTACTGTTAACCCTTCCATGACTGAAGCTTCCTGAAATACTGCAAAAACCCTGTGCCAATGCATTCTCTCATATATGCGAGTCTCCCACAGGAAGCCTCACATATATAGGAGAATGCATTTGCTTACAAGCTCCCATCATGAAAGGGTTGAACACATTGACTGTTGTTTGAAGTTATTTTTAAATGGGTTAGAAACCTGATGTTAACTATGGTCTAGGCAACTAAATGAAACTACTGATAAAGAAAATAAATTTGTTAAGAAGGTTTTTATCATATAAATCAATGAACAAAGGAGAGAAAATATGGGTTCGCATTGTCTGTGACTGATTATTTTGAAAATGGTCAAAGAAATAACATTGTAGTTTTTCTCTGGTTAATATTTTTTTAAATTTTTCTTAAAGATCCTATATTTTTTATTTTCTATTTGGCTGAAGTTTTCAAAACGGGCCAAAAAATTCATAATTGGCAAAAGAGTTTTCTGGCTAGGGCAATCACTGGAAAAAATATTACTTACCAATTTTACATGCCGTAGAGAAGGAAAACTTGATTTCTGCAATAAATAAATGTTAGATATTGAACAATAGATGCATTAATAATCATATCACTCTGGTAAATCTTTGTATATTGCCCGTGTGATCAGGGACTGCACACCCCACTCCCCCTGAACCAGACCAGACCAAACTCCCATGTTTATACAATACCGTACCATAACCCCCAAGTTGACCTTTCCATCTGTTGCCCAATGGAAAAAATCCAACTGATGGCCATTTTGACCAAAAGTAGAAAAGTATGCTGTTGGTCTGAAAACAACATATACCTAACTAATTACTGGTTGGAAAACAATAATTTCAACCTATAAGTGGTGTAAAATTTCCAACTAATGTTGTGTCAGGCATGTTCTTTGGGGCTCTATGATTGTACCGAGCTTCATTTGGGAGTTCTCACTCCATGATCTAGCCCCAAATTCAAGATCTCATAAATGGTTTAGCTTGGATTTGTAATGCCATAACCCTTTACCCAACAGAAGGGCCCTGTGCCAATGCATTCTCTTATATATGCGAGTCGACCATAGGTCGCCTCGCATATATAAGAGAATGCATTGGCTTAACACATTAAAAATTATAAAATTGTTAAAGAATGTAAGAAAAAATGGTAAAAAGTGTTAAAAAAAGATTTTTTTAGGCCAATGCATTCTCTTATATATGGTCGACTCGCATATATAAGAGAATGCATTGGCACAGGGCATAACTGTAACTATCACAATGTGGTCAAGGAGCCGGTTCCAATGATATCCATATTTGTATGGTTCTATTGAGACAGACCGAAGATATTTTAGGCTGTTGAAGCTTTATTTTGGCCGGTTTTGGCCGGTTTGTTGGGTAAAGGGTTAAAGTATTTTAAGGGCACAGTGTCTCTCATAGAGCTTTCCAATATCAAATAAATGTTTGAAATTAAATAACCGGGTACAAGTTATTGAGAGCCCCATAAACCCAAACTAGCATGACTATACATAAGCTCCTGACACGAGCACTGCATGGTGTTGAGGAATTGTGAATTGTCATTCTGATATATACCGAGAGAAGGCATGAATACTAGTAGCTACAGTACTTGCCCTAATATCAGTAAAACAATGTAATTCTTAAATTAGTTGCTAATGTCTGTAAACAGAACTTGGTCCTGAATTACCAGTGCCAAGATTCAAAGTGATTCGCCCATTATAATTCTTCAAACCCTAAATAGCTGAAATCTTAAGAAGTACACATTGAACCACTACTCAAATGTTTCACTTATCATAGAATTCATTACACCTCAAATTTCAATTGGTTTTGTTAGAAAATAGAAACTATTAATATTCATTGGTGAGAAATAGTCAGATAATAAGCTTAAGTTCAACAAACGTTCTATGGTTGTTTGTTGAACTTATTATCTGAACATTTCCTGAGGGAACTACTCATCAATGAGTATTTAGTAAAGTAATAAACTTGACTACATATTCAAGTGACAATTCCTCAAAGTTGGTTCATGGTTCCTGAATATAAGTTTCTCTAAAGTGCTGCAACTATTCTTTTTTGCAATTTCGACCACAGAGCATTCCAGAACACTGTGGAACATCACCCAAAATGTGAATTTCAATCAATTTCGGCCATTTTGATGGCCATCTAAGAAGGCTTATTGTTCAAATATGCCCTATCAGTATTTGTCATATATAAAGTAATGCAAAATGTACTGTCTATTCTGGTCTATTGGGAATATTCTATATTTTTCCATACTGAAGACCAACTTGAACGTCATGATGAATTGTGTATTTTCCCCAGAGGATTTCAGTGGATTTTGGATATGTTTTTCTTCAGTGTCATCCGCACAGAATGACACCAAAACTGCTTCATTACCAATTTATTCTAGGTCACCCGCCCCATCGACCAGGCTATCAAGTAAATTATACCTACACTGACAGTAAATGGAATGTCCTCAACAATGCTGCCACGAGGTCTTGTATGTCTATGGTACTTCATGAACTCCTCTGCAATAAACAGATAAAAGTGAAAACATTTGGTTCATTGGGGTTTATCGGCATTTCAGCCACAAGATCATATCACAATGTCAGTTTTACGGATAGTGGAAAGCAAGCCTGGTGTGCCATTGTGTCTGACATTTGGAGGTTGAGGTCACCAGAGGATTAATTTAGTGATGCTATCCCGCACAGCAGGTTAGCATCACAAAATTCATCCTCTGGGAACCTCATTCTGCTTAGGCCTCAATTTCTGGGAAGTATCTATAATCTCAAATTAACATTGGTTTTAGTTACTTTTTCCCCTTCTGTTCCATTTTCTATATCCCCTAATTTGCAGAAGATAATCGAGGTGAATAATGGGTGAACATCACCAACTTCAACTGGGGAACTTCAATCTGATCGTAGGTCTCCCATAGCAGTTAAGGCCTAAGCAGAACTAAATTCTCCCTCTGTGGACCTCATTCTGCAAATGTCAGAATATAAGGAATTGAATGATAACACCGTTATAGACTCATTAGTGTATAATGCACACATGCTTTCGGCCTTCTGTGAAGCCATTATCAAGTAAAATGATAATAGATGAAAAATAACGTTAGAAGTTCAATTTTAAAGTCTTGAGTGCGTTTAGACGTCAGTCTTAGAAACCAGTGATGGAGAATGCATAGTGGGCCAAGAAGCCCCAATCTCTGTTTATGTCGGTCCAGACTTTAACACTGAATTTCTAACATTATTGTTTTTATCGATCGTCATTTCACTTGATAAGGCTTCACAGAAGGCTAAAAGCTTGTGTGCATCATACACTAATGAGTCTATAAAGGAGATTCAGGAGATAAGACCAAAAGTTGCTATACAAATTTCATGTATAGCTTGTTGAAATTCATCGAATGAAGGTACAATATTGATGGAAATATTGAGTTATGAGAATACAGTACATCTAGTTCACATTCCATACCTTCCATGTTTCCTGTGCTAGAACGTCGCTCTAACTTTGATGCTGATGCAACTTTTTTGAGAATGGATCTTAGCCCATGATAAGTGGTTTGAGTGTCTGGATGCGATTTATCCAGTGGCCGTCCATGCCCAGAGTAGGTGTGGTGAACAAAGGTGTTTGAATGGCAGTCTGGAACGTGTAGATGATTATTACTCCTTGGTTCATCCTGCAAATGCAGACAATTCTTACATTAATCTCTTTTACATAGTCAGTTCATGCTCAATAAAAACTTGTTGAATTAGGCTAAGGCACTAATCTTAACACAAATAACAATTGAGGTAACTTCTAGTACTCTATAACTACCAAAGATATGAACTCCCTGTCAGAGCTCAAATTCAGCTATATTAGGCCAAGCAAAAAGAGGTTTGGTTCTCGGGCAATTTTTTTCTTCAAATCATTGAGGGAGGGAGGGTTTTATATTTATAATAAGTTACAATAAGTGTAGTGGTTGTGTATATTAACCTTGTTTCCCCATTGTGAGTTTGAACTTAGCACTAGAGGTGCCACGATTATTGATTTTGATAATCAATAATCGGTCATCAATAATCGATTATAATCGATTAATCATACCTAATATTAATAACAGTGGAAGTATTCCGTAATATGGCCAATTGTTTACCCAAAGAGTAACCATGTCGTATCATCAAATGAACTGTCCATTGTTTGCAACATATATTATTAGTACTCATGTTGTCAGAATCTCTTTGATGCATGATCAAAGGTTGTTAACCCTTCGGTTGTAGATTAAACTGTGTAAAACAAACACGATATTCAATAATACCCGGCACTTTCCGACATCCGAAATAAATAATCCAGATTAATTGACAATGAAAATGGTAATCGATTATCGGCTTTATCAACGGTTCATTGATCATACGATTAATTGTGGCACCCCTACTTAGCACAGTTGTTGGAAGTCCTGACTAAAAATTAATTTTCCTCACTTATTCTACCCGTACTGAATCTTCCGATATTTTTACTTTACCAGTACCGTAGTATTGAGAAATTTTAAATTGAAAACAAACAGATGTGATTACAAACAATCAGGGATTTTGTGGTGCTGATCGGATGAGGGAAGTGGACTGTAGGGTGTGCCAAAGCATTTAGTAATGCAAAGAGTTAAATCCATGTTTTATGACCGAATGACCCCCAAAATGACTCGTTCCCATCTACATGTCAATATTAACAAAATTTCATGATGATCAGACGAACACTCCAGCCTGTAGCCCGTGCTAATGGATTGAATTTTTAAATCCAAGATGGCCACTGGCAGCCATGTTTTTTTGCCGAATGACCCCAAAATGGTTCATTTCCCATCTACATATAAATGTAAACAGCCATGACAAGTTTCATAATGATCCAACAAAGGTACGACTTGAAGCCCGTGCCAAAGGATTTAGTCATGCAAAGAGTAAAATCCAAGATGGCTGGCAGCAGCCATGTTTTAAGCCCAATTGACCCCAAAATGACTCGTTCCCATCTACATCACAGTGGTGCAAGATCGGTGTAGCATTTGGTTTAGAATATCCAATACGGTGGAGAACCAAGGTCACAAAAGGTATGCTAGTTATAATTTTGAATTATTCTGTTTGTTAACCACTGTTTTTAGCACGAGCTCTGGTTATACTTGGGACAAAATATATCCAAGAATACATAGGCCGATTATTTGTTTAATTAGCACTGTTTTGTTTTGCCTATTCGACGAGGTGGCACCTTGACCCTATTATAGTCAATTATCACCATATAAACTGACTAATCACTTGGCTTTCTTCGCATATCGAGGTGAATATGTCTGAGGAATAAATTAAGGAAATTTGTGCACATAAAATGATGTAGTTTTCAATATTTCAAGTAAAAATAATACTAAGACAATAATACTAACGGTGTAGAAAGTGTTTTTTGTCACAGTGTAGTATAAATTTGTTTGCACAAACCATTGCATGGTCACAGAGGAATGACACACCCTTTCCTTCGCACAGCAAATACAAGTATATAATTGAATCAAATCCATTCTTAAAATATGTTTATATTCGTGTTAACAGAAGAAGTTGTAGTACTCTTTATTTTTTATACTTCACACAAACATAATCTTAGTCGTTTGATATCCAAGTGACTATAATATCAAGGTTGGGCTTTCTTGTGATGATTTGTTTTCATCCCCTACCATCTTAGGTCAAAGGTAAGCCTAAATCATTTACATTTATCAAACTTTAGTTTATAATGTGTTATTATATATCTAGAACTCGATAGTTTGAGAAAAGTTGAGTCTTAGTATAAGACACGATGTGTCTTGTTCTATGAAATAACACAGTACAAACTATAGTTAAAAATCTAAAAATTATGTCAAGAATACAACCCAACACACCTGTTGCGAACTCTGTAGTTGACTAGCATGGGTTCTTCGCAGAGATAACAGATTTATTTACAGCAAAATTTATGCGTGAATATCGAGAGGACTGATTATTCGGTCTGCCCATGAATCTTAGAAATTTTCCATGGCGTACAGTATTGTCTGTCGAGACCAAACTGCATACATCCGTAAACAAATGGAAAACGATGTTTTGCATTGGATATCTGCCACTACTCACTAATGTATTGAATGCAGCCCAATTTTATAATTGCCCAACTTTACTGAGCTCTTTTACTACATTTGGGAGCTGGGTAGTCATATCCTCAAAGATAGCTACCTCTTCGTGTGTGATGTTCCCATGTTCAGGTGTCGGTGTCAAAATGACACAAGTTTTTAGCGGCGTTGATGATCTAAGTCACTTTGGTATTGGACTCAAAAGGCCGAATCAACCTCCATGGTCCTAATTTTCAAAATTTCAGTCTTGTGTGATGTTGCTCCATGATCCAATGCTGTTTGCAGATCTTAGTGCACTGCCGAGCTATTGTAACACTTATACCTTACATTCCTGTGTTCGTGCCGAGCTATTGTAACACTTATACCTTACATTCCTGTGTTCGTGCCGAGCTATTGTAACACTTATACCTTACATTCCTGCATGTGGATGTAAATATTTGTCAGAAGGTCAATTCACTAGAACGCATTAGAGTTATATAATTTAACAAAAAGGACTATTCTATTAAAATTTGTTAGAGATGGGCGGTACTCGGTATTTACCGTGCGGTATCGGTATCAGCGTAATACCGATTTACCGTACCGAATCAAAACTAAAAATACTGAATTTTCGGTACTGAAATTATTCATGTGTTGCCCAAATTGTGTGTCTTCGTATTGAGTAAAGTTTCTCAGTAAACAGTTTTGATTCGGTACTTTAGTTAAAATTACTCTCAGAATTATACAAATCCATCAGACCATCAGTTTGACAGGCCTTGAGCGAGCAAAAGGAATAAACACTCACAGATGGCTGACCTAGTTACAGGCCTTACAATCAATGCAGTTGTTAGAATAGATACATACTACACAGTGTATCAAAGAAGCAGTGCTGTGACTAATTAATGCTACATTGTAACTTCAACAGTGCCACACTGACTGTCACTGTGTAATACTCAGGTGGTGGCAGTCCGTATAGCACGTGGCTTTGGCGACTTCAAAGACACCGACAATGCAAGCGGCATAAACAGAAATAAGGTCCGATTTCATTTATACAGTGAATCAAATCTACTTTCACTTTCTAAAAATAGAACAGATCCATCAATTGATTAAATTCTAAGATTTATTTCGGCGTTGCGGCTATTGATTGGGATTTGTTAATTGTGATCACTGATTACTACTCACAATTCTATTCACTCGCGAAAATGTGACGAAATTGACACGTATATATATATTGTAGCCATGCAATTATGCAATCTCGTATTCTTTTCAAAAGCGGTGCGACGGCCTGCGTGTACATGTAAATGATCAAAGAGATGTGTGAATATCACTTAATTGAATAATTGTGTAGGTCATTGTGTTCCTCATTTAGCTGTTGTCGCGAATGTAGTAAATCCGTGGGCATATATTCATGTATATTGTTCAGTTAAAAACTTGAGTTACCGGGAATTTCTGCTCTGGTTTTGTAATTTAATAGCAATACCGATTACCGTACCGATACCGCGGTAAATCGACGAAAATTTACCGATACCGATACCGAGCTTAAAATTTCAATACCACCCATCTCTAAAATTTGTCATGATCATCACAATTTGATTAGATGGTATATTGAATTTTAACCGTCGCATGAGTATCCTACGAATATAATATTTTTTTACCCAAAATATGTATCTCCTATCATAAATATCTTGGACACTGAAACTAATGGTTATATATTCTTGCTTGCAAGAAATCTAGAAGTCGTAAAAAAAAAATCGGTACGCAATACCTCGAGTACGCGCACTTGTCAAATGCCAATTAATGGCGATATATTATTTGGACCAATCATGCGAGTCCTTTCACTATAACAGCGATGGAAAGACAAGACCTCATTCATTTTAATTTCTTCCTCCTGTGTGTTTGATGCGTTTGACCGAGTGCGCGGGGCGGGAATGTTGATCCCAACTGGGAGGGCCCTCTATGTTCAAGATATTTATTATAGGAGATACATATTTTGGGTAAAAAAATATTATATCTCCTTCAAATATATCTTGGACACTGAAACTAATGGTTATAATTAGAATTCTTGAAGAGGAGGAGGCCACGAGGCAGATAATCCGACTATGTCCATGAAACCCACCTGCTGAAGCAGAAAATACCTGCATCCTGTACCAAAAAGATTTCTTGGTAGACATGTGCCAAAAAATAGATCATTGTGTCCCATATGTAATAGTTCAGATAAACTCAAAAACAACTGAGCCTCCTAAAAGGAAACACCACGTACTTCATGTGTCCTACTAGTAATGATCACAGGGTGAAGGTGTCCAGGATAAACATTGGTCATAGGCAAGGGGGATAACTCATTCATTCATGTACCTAATAGGATAAAGGAACCTACCCCACCCCCCCCTCCTTAGAGGATGAAGCAGCACTAGAACGACATCCAGAGGATGCTGACTGGCCCACAATACATGCAAAAGGTGCACTGAGGGGAAAACACGGTTATGACACCCCCACCCCCCCCCCCCCCCCCCCCCCAAGAAAAGCTGAATCAATACTCAGAATTGATCTCACAAAATGAGGCAATGCTCAGTGCGGTATGACCGACTTGACAGTATTTTGAGCCCGACCGAGAGACCCAGGGGAGATATGAGAAACCGTTGGGCCCAGACCAATGGGGGGTCCAGGGATACACCAGGAAAACATGACTGAGTTGAGCACTGGAAATCATGACCCTGGAAAGAAAAAACATACACATAAGGGAGGGGACCAAAATGGAAAGATTGCCTGCCTCTGGTACACCAAGCCAAGGAACTGGAAATTGAAGTGTACGGGTAACCAAGGAGAGGAACTAATACCGCGAATGGAACACTGTCTGATCATACGGCCAATCTGTGATGCAAGGAACCGGCCTGCATGGTTTCAAAATAAATGTGGAACTTAGTTTAATATCGTTTGTCAGGTGGTGGTATAGGGAACCCATACCGTAGGTTAGCAGAAAGTTACAAAAACTGTGATAACCCGCCAACTGGTATGCGCAAGCATCGATGGGCATGCGGCAATAATTGTGAAATGGCGCAAAGGTGAGAATCGGTAATCGCTAAAGCAGATTAGAATTAGAATCACGCCTGCCAAGTGATGTTAAACACTCGGCCCGAGTGATAACATAGAATTGGAAAATATTCTTGGTTCAAAGTCTGTGAGCACTGTGACAAAGACGATAACAAAATGGACTACGTACATGACGCCTAGACACCAATGAAATGCTGATACGCTATATGATGAAATCCCATGGTGTTAGGTGGTCACTGAAAGAGACATCCCAAATCTAGAAGTAAAATTGAAAATGAGCGTAGTTCAGACGATAGTGTAAACGGATCTGAACGGTCGATATTCATGATATGTTCGGCGAAGTGAGTAGAGCGCCAATTTCCCCTGTGAGAAATAGCACCCGCATACTAACTTATCAGGTTCACACACACGATCAAGTCCATAATACGTCTAGGTTTGTCTCATAAAAGCGGCCTAATTGTTGAATAAAAATCTAACAGATTAGAAGGCCCAAAACTATAAAGACAGGTCTCAACAACACCTGGAATACCCCGACGGGATAAGAACGGAGGTGAGAATGGAGGCGAAAGAAACTGATTCAGGAGCAGTTCCTGAATGCGGCACATGGCCAGAGCAATGCGATATGGCAGAAAGCAGACTGACCGAGGAAACCTCAGAGTACAAAGAACGAAGGTAATAATGTACAAAACACTCAGTCGAATGAATGCCACTTGTCGGCGACTAGGAACAATGAGGTAGCCGAGGCAAGAAAGGGTTCGGAAAAACCGCTATGTGCCGTGACAGCATGAACCTGGATGGACTGAGACAGAACCAGCGGTAGATGCTGCAGAACCTCCATCGCTGCTCGTTGCTGCGAAGGTTGTGGGAGCCGCGACTACAAATAGAGGAGGCATGACCACCAACAGATTCCGAGCCTGCAGCGCAGGCTGTACCAAGTTGACAGAGGAAAATTCATTGTTGCCCATCTCGGAGAAGGTTGTGGAAGCCGCGACTACAAATAGAGGAGGCATGACCACCAACAGATTTCGAGCCTGCAGCGCAGGCTGTACCGAGTGGACAGAGGAAAATTCATTGTTTCCTGTCACTGCGAAGGTTGTGGGAGCCGCGACTACAAATAGAGGAGGCATGACCACCAACAGATTCCGAGCCTGCAGCGCAGGCTGTACCGAGTTGACAGAGGAAAATTCATTGTTGCCCATCTCTGAGAAGGTTGTGGAAGCCGCGACTACAAATAGAGGAGGCATGACCACCAACAGATTTCGAGCCTGCAGCGCAGGCTGTACCGAGTGGACAGAGGAAAATTTATTGTTTCCTGTCTCTGCGAAGGTTGTGGAAGCCGCGACTACAAATAGAGGAGGCTTGACCACTAACAGACCCTGAGCCTGCTGCGCAGGCTGTATCGAGTTGGCAGAGGAAAATCGTCACACGTTGGTTTTTGTTCTTGATATGTGGGCCCCATGCAGTCCTTCGGTTGTGGAAGACAGGCGTACTTCTCTGCGGATGGCTCAGGAGGCCGCGACCAATAAGGAGGAGGCATGTCCCGCATCCGACTCCAAGGGAGACTCCATGTGAATGGAGGAAACAAGAGAATGGCGCTGTTTGTTCTTCCATTTTCTGTGCTGTTAGTATCGTGCTGGTAATGCATGCAAAATTGTGCGCAATTGTTATCCTAAGACCGAAGGACTGACCCATCCGAAATGACCCTAGGGAAGGCACTCTCGGATGGGCATGACGAACTCGGACACGCATCAAACGCTGCCAAATCCAGGAGATGTTGCGACAGCACGTCCTCGTCTCAGAACAGCACCGTCCGTCCCGGAGATGGGGGGGAAAGGGGCAAGTATCCCGACCAGGTCACCTGGTTTGATGAGGCAAGAAATTCCAGAGCCTCGGAAAGGAAACTAAGTCTAAGTTCTGGCCTAGGAGCCCAAAATAGGCCAGAAACTGTACAAAGCAAGGCCACACTGGTGGAGGAAAGAACACAGGTGAATAAAAGGGATACACACCCACCCAAAAACCGGGAGGGACGGATGCTGGAAAAGACGTCGACGAATGGAGGACAGGTCAGAACCCGTGCGGTCAAATCCCCTGGAGTGGAAGCAGTGGCAGTTGACACATTGAACTGCGTAGGCAGGCAATGTGCCGAGGGCACCGGGGCTTGCCAGCTAAACGGACCACTGATGTGGTAGCTGTAGCAAGTGGCCGGCTGGTGCAGCGATGGTGCGAACCCGGCGGAACCGGAGGCAGGACCAAGGGCAGCTGCACTTGGACCACCATCGCTGCCCTTCTCTGCGGGGGCTATGGACGCCGCGACCCTGAGGGAGGAGGCCTGTCCACCAACCAACTCCAGCGGAGTCTCCAAGTTAATGGAGGATGCAAGAGGTGCCACGATCATTGAACTTGATAATCGATAGTCAATACTAGATTAGAATCGATGAAGCGTATCTAATAGCAAGGACAGAGGAAGTAGTGCATAATATTCACATGTGCATAATTTGTATCAGAAACCACCAAGACTGTCCTTCCCATGACAAAAAATATAGTTTCGTTGATTAGAAGGGTGTAATTGCACCGGTAATATAATTGTAAGTTGGGGTTATCTCAAATCAAAGGTCATTGTGTGATATACCCAAGTCCACTGACAATTTCCCATGCCCATAAATGGGAAATGTGCTAAATATATCTTCACATATTTTAATATTGATGGTGACCAGGTGGACAAGTGCAAATGGTGAATACCCGTGAATAGAAAATTGCAAGAGCAATCGTTACCGACTCGTGGGAAGGAAAGCCGGTAATTAGTAATGAGCACAATGCGTTACCAATATCTTTGCGCGATCAATGATCGCTAACCTGTCCGTTGGATATTAAACTGTAAAACAGGGTATCCAAATATGTCCGGTACTTTTCGACATCCGAAATAAAGAACTCAGAGTAATCGCAGCCGAAAATGGTCATCGAATATCGGCTGTATCAACATTTCATCGATTATACGCTTAATCGTGGCACCCCTACCTGTCGGAGGGAAATAACATTACGAAGTTTTCATCGGAAAAGCATTGAGCCTTATGTTCAATGTAGAGAGAAGAGGCAAGCCACACCGTGGCTATGTTATCTAGCATCCGTGAGGAAAATTATTGTAAAATATTGTAATGTAAAATATTACTTCTAATACATTTGGATAGGATTTTGTCAGGGACCAAACTCCAAACTGGAGCTTGGACAACACGATATTGCATCCGGTGCAGTGTTAAAAAATCCCGACGAGAACCCGAAAGACTCGAAAGAGCATCGGTTTGTTTTATTGAGAATTGTTTTATGCAAACAAAAACGATATTTGTTCGAAGTGATTCTCGTAAATAAAACAAAATTGAAATATTTGTTAATGAAAATATCCACCCACGGACTACTGTCATTAATAAGACAGTATTGTAGAATAAAAGATTGTTGAACAATTGTAAAACTAAATTGCGAAAATTGGAAAAACACGTGCGTAGTGCACGAAATTAGGCAACTGCGTGTTGTCGTTCGCAATAGTATAAAGAGAAACGTTCATGAGAAATGAACAGATAAAAAATGCGACTTATCTTGCGTCTAGAAGAATTTAAAATGAGTCTTGTCTTTCCATCGCTGTTATAGTGAAAGGACTCGCATGATTGGTCCAAATAATATATCGCCATTAATTGGCATTTGACAAGTGCGCGCACTCGAGGTATTGCGTACCGATTTTTTTTTTACGACTTCTAGATTTCTTGCAAGCAAGAATATATAACCATTAGTTTCAGTGTCCAAGATATATTTGAAGGAGATATTGTATTGTTTGACACTATCTAATCTACACCCTTATTGAGTTTTGCATCTGCACCATCATATATTCTTTTATTTTGGTATCCAAGCAACATTTTGCACCATCATTAAAATATTCTACACTGGAAAATTGTTGTTTTAATTATTGTCGACTAAATCAATTTTACAAAACTCCACACAAGGAACCAAAATGCCATACCATATATAATCATGATAACAATATCCTGACAAATTTTTATAATAAAGGCAGTATCGACAACGCCAAAATAGTGCACAATCCAACAGTTTCCTCGCCTCGTTTTGACTATCATCAGACATGTTGGTTTCAAACCTGTTTTTGACAATAATATCCATACTATCCACAAAGAATATGGTATCCACTGTACAAGCGATATAATTCCAAATAGATAGTTAAATGACGATATTCCTCATGACTTGAATATCAGAGCACATAGCCATCCTAATTATTTCTCTCCGCCATTTTGTGTATATCTACACCGTTTGCTACACCGAATGCTACACCAATCTTCCACCACTTTGTACATGTCAATATTAACATCCATGACAAATACACGAACACACAAACACATGGACGATGGATACCAAGCCATGGCAATAGCTCAAACTTTACAAAGTAAAGTTGAGCTAAAAATGATCTACGTGGCTATTTTTTTTTCAATGTGGCGGGGCATGAGAACCAAAAAACTTTTTTTTGGCCTCACTAAAGAGCATTAAAGCTTGAATTATTCTAAAGTAATTGGTCATGGCATACAACTGATAGTAACATGTTATGAAATACAATTACATCATCAAGTAAAAAAATCTACAGTAATGATTGCTAGAGATGGGCAACATACAAACATATTACATGAAGGTAAGGGGTGACCTAATATGATCAAAGTAAAAAAGGGGCTTAACTTTGTCAGAAATGATGGAGCCAGATTCAAGTTCGAACTTGACATGCATTTCTATGTGAGATATCCATAGATTTTAAAGGATTCGGACCACTAAAACTTAAGTTAATATCCATACATCAAAATAATTTCTCATATGTATGTACCAAATTTGATGAAAATTCTGTCAAATATTATTCAAGTTATCTGGATAACAAAAGAGCAAATGGACAAATAGAGATGCCTATGGACAAATAGAAAGACGCCCATGGACAGACAGATGGACAAATGGAAAGACGCTTATGGACAGACAGATGGACAAACAAAAAGATGCCCATGGACAGACAGATGGACAAACGTGCTTACATCTGACGTTTATGTGGCCAATTTGAAGAAAAATGGATAGTTGGGTTGCCAATTTCCGTTATGTGGACAGCCACATAACAGCGTTGAGATCAACCCTAAAAAATTAACTATTTGGCCCTATCAGCATATTTAATTTTGTGGTCTCTCAATAGTTGGAAACAAAAAGTCCATAGATTTAGACATCCATGATCTGTCAATAGGAGGTGTTCGGACAGTTATGTGGCTAGTCACCCAATCACAGACCTGTCAGTTTCTCCTATTCAACTGTCCTAGTTGCTGTATACAAGTTTTTGGGTTTCAATCAGCTACTTCTGCTATAATTCCTACATGTTCTGACTCCACAATCAGAAATTGTATCACTATAAATTACTTGATAGCCACATAAAAGTTTATCCACTACTTGATAGCCACATAACTCAATAGCCACATATCTCTCCAAATGTTGGTATGTCTGGAAAGACGCCCATGGACAGACAGATGGACAAACGGAAAAATCCCCATGGACAGATATGCCCACAGACAGACATACATTGCTCATTTCTTGTCCCTCACATTTTTCTTCAGGGGATAATGATTTACAGATGGTCAATCGTGAAGAGATGTGGATCAATTTATGTTGTCCCCACATCCGGTTGTAACTAGCAATCTGATTGGCTATAACGCTATATTTAAATCACCATGTCCCCCGTCACCCTTGACAGCAGGGTATAAGAGCACGTGCACGAAACATCGGGGGTATATGAGCACGTGAAACATCGGGGGTATATGAATGACCCTTGAACTGACAGTTTCCTCCAATCGTGACGTTGCTCCCGCACGCCTAGTTTGACGTCATCTGACACGGATCCTTAGGTCGGCTACTGAATTATTATTATTGCTGTGAATTAATCGGAAAATCTATGAAAATCACTTAAATTGAAGAGACATGGCTATTGTTGTGGGGACAAAGTCGTTATCTCCGGCAACATCGTGGGGTACATGGAGATTTAATACCCGGATGTCTCTTTTTGAACACTTCGGCTCCGCCTCGGGGTTCAAAATCGACATCCAGGTATTAAATCTCCATGTACCCCCGATGTTACTGAAGATAACTAATAGTATGAGCAAAAATAAACACATGATGTATGGTACTTATCTAGATCATGCCATAAATCTCTACCCTGGCCGATGCCGGTAGAGATCATATTCCACCAGTACAAAACCTGGAAACTTTTTGAAATTTTGACATGGAACCTTATAAAATTGAAAAAATAACACAGGGAAATTATTTATTTGTTATTATCTGTTTATTAATAATGTACTTCACTGAAAGTCCCAACTTGAAATTTCACAATTTCAGTAACTTTGTGAGTGATTTTGCTTTGCATTTCTTACAATTGTGGTAATTAATTGAATGTTTATTGTGATATCAACTCAGAAAAGCATGCAATTTCGAATTGGGACCTTCACCTACAATGAAGTACACTATTAAGAAACAGATAATAATTAAGAAATATATTCCCCGTGTTATTTTTTAAGACATTATAAGTTTCCCTGTCAAAACTTCAAAAAGTTCCAAGGTTCTGTACTGGTGAAATATCTCTACAGGCGTTAGCCAGAGTAGAGATTAATGACATGATCCAGTACTTACCGAATCAGCACCAAGCTTGAATTTCACAGGAGATGAAACTGGATCTATTTGAATGGTGACCCTAGCGTCAGTGGTATCAAAGTTTTCTGCAGACTCTTTAACTTTAGCCACCTTGAATCTTGTATTTGGAACATTTATTGATTCAACTGATGATTTATCAAATACATCATCTGGTTCATCAGTTTCAAAAACAGTTGGGATCATATTTCCAGGAAAAAGTATTTTTTTATCATGATTAATTTGCATCCATAAAAGTTTCTCCAATTCATACCTATGAACTGATCCCAACAATATCATGGAATCTGAAATTTAAAGGTACATGTGCATTTACTACTTTTATAGTTCCTAATAATATTATAAATATACAGATAGAACAACACATGAATGTGAGCTGGTTAACGTTATGGCACAAGTTTGCTGTGAAGAAATATGCCACAATAAGAACAAGACAGTCAATGACTGTGGAGACGCTCACCTACTGTAAAGACTGAGAAGAAAGGGACTTTGAAGACTAACAGTCAGTACTTGTCAAAATAAGTTAAGACAAGTAGTTCTAAACATGGACATATACATGTAGCTCGGGATTTGCTGATGAGCCGGGCTCTTCACCTTGAAATTTCAAAGTGCACACTACTGTCAATTCACCAACCCCTTTTAAACAAGATAATCTTAACCATTCCATAGTCCTAAGTTCACAAAATTAATTTTGCACACCCCTCTTATGTTGAAATTTTATAACTGGAATGGGTGCTTCAAGCTCTCAAACTTTTGGGAATTTCCAGCCTGACATATACATGTAGCTCGGGATTTGCTGATGAGCCGGGCTCTTCACCTTGAAATTTCAAAGTGCACACTACTGTCAAATCACCAACCCCTTTTAAACAAGATAATCTTAACCATTCCATAGTCCTAAGTTCACAAAATTAATTTTGCACACCCCTCTTATGTTGAAATTTTATAACTGGAATGGGTGCTTCAAGCTCTCAAACTTTTGGGAATTTCCAGCCTGACATCTCCCATAAAGTCAAAATTTGTGCCCCATTACAACAGTTTAACATGAAGTCGGCAAATATGGACTGTTGGTTTAAAAACATACTAGTTGGAAATTAAAATCAAATTATGAGAACTATTCATATAGTGAGTCGAAGTGTGGTTTAATGATGTCTTATTTTTGGTGTGAAAATCTAATCTACAACTAATGTTGTATCAGAAATGAAATTTTCAAGAGGAATCTATATATATATTATTATAACAGTAGCATACAACATAGATACAGGTAGTGTGGGTGGGGGAGCTATAACTTTTACCTCTGCACCTAGTTGAACAAACATGAATCCCCATGTATGAGATCTATTCATCTAGTAATTTTAAACAGTGGCTTTTAAGAGTTGAAGTTAATTGATTTTCCAAAAAATGACCCCATTGGAACAGATCTGAACATGCCGCCCAAGGACCCTGCATACCAAATATAAGCTAAATAGACTTGAAGGTTCTTGAGAAGTAATAGTTGTTAGAATTACTATGGAGGGAGAAAGTTACGGCCCTGGCATCCCATCATATGGATTGTTGACGGATTGGATGGACAGACCAATGGATGGAAGGACGCTCTGACAGACCGACAGTTTAAATCCAACAACAGCAATATACCTCGATTGTTTGTTCATAATTAGGTATAATGAGTTCACATAGATAAGTGGTTGTTAAGAAAATATTGGAACAGCCAAGCCTGAATTCAGTGTGTCTGAAGTCCCCAAAGAGTGAAAGTAGTGATGCTATTCTGATGTGGGATAGCATCACCAAATTCACAATCTGGGAACCTAATTTTACTTAATCCCCAACTGCTATGGGAGACCTAGGGACAGATAGAAATTCTCCAGCTGAAGTTGGCGATGTATGCACACCCATTGGGCACCTCAATTATGCATTTTATCTTCTGCAAATTAGGGGATATAGAATCTGAACAGAAGGAAAAAAAGCAGCTAAAAATGTTAATTTGAGACTCTAGATACTTCCCAGAAGATGAGGCCTAAGCAGAATGAGGTCCTCAGAGGGTGTATTTGGTGATGCTAGCCTGCTGTGTGGAGCAACATAATTAAATTAACCCTCTGGGAACCTCATTCTACAAATGCCAGACACTCTTAATTCAAGCTTGGAGAAAATGAAATTAATCTGATTTTAATGAACACTGAGTGATAATGTAAACAACAAGGGTGCTTCATTGATAACACCATTAATCTCATTTAAATTATGAATGACATGAATTACACTCTCTGGGAATAGAGAGCACTATGGCATAGCAATTGTTAGCTTGTTTTATAAACATATGTCCATCAGAGCACATGGGTGGCTTGCTGTAGTGAGAATACAAGGATATTAAAGTAATTTACTGAACATTTCTGTACATCTGTCTGTTCCTGCTTTCTCCCAAACCCCTGATTTCAACCAAATATAGTGGAGTGACTAGAGGTACCTCCCCTCCCCCTCCCAAAGATGTAATGTCATAGGTTCTTCAAAATTTTAATGAGTTTTTTTTTATTTAATTTAAAATAAAATATTTTATTTAATAAAAACAAAATATTTATTAAAAATAAAATATATATATATATAATTTTTTTGGGTTAAATTGAGCAATAAGTTGAATCGAAAAAAAATAATTCAGATTTATGTCCATAGCCCCACC
Source organism: Siphonodentalium dalli (assembly GCA_032622095.1). NCBI lineage: Eukaryota > Metazoa > Mollusca > Scaphopoda > Gadilida > Siphonodentaliidae > Siphonodentalium > Siphonodentalium dalli. The sequence goes on along the minus strand of CP136064.1, from coordinate 268,756,863 downwards.
CACATTTGACCCAGTGACCTCATTTGAACAATTCTGAACCACAGTCACCCAAGGTACCCTCATACCAAATATGAACCCATTCGGCCCGACAACTTCAGAAAAGAAGTCGTTTTAAGAATTACTATGTGGAAAAATAGTTATGGTCCTGACATCAAAACTATTTGACTTGGTGACCTCATTTGAACAAATCTGAATAAGAGTCACCTAGGGAACATCCACACCAAATATAAACCCAATCGGTCTGATGGTTTCAGAGGAGAAGATGTTTAAAGAATTGTTGACGGACGGACGGACGGACGGACGGATGGACGGACGGACGAGTAGTGATGACTATAGCTCCACCAGAGACTTCATCTCAGGTGAGCTAAAAACACTTGAAAATTGGTTGCAATCGACGAAAATAGCGAACCTTTTATTCATTGCGTATTTTGATACACAATGTTGATGATGTAATACTTCGCAGTAACGTATAACATCATCATCTGTGCGATGCAGTATTTCATACGCGAAACGACATATTTCACACGAGAAAGAACCTTTTTATTTATTCTGTTGAATGACTTGTATTGTAGGATTCAAGTCTGGATAAAGTGTGTCTGAGTTTTGCAGAATGAGGTCCCCAGAGGGTGAATTTAGTGATGCTATCTCACATCTCACACAGCCTCTGGGAAATTTATTCTACTTAGGCATCAACTGCTATGGGAGCCCTAGTATCAGATTGAAGTTTCTAAGTCGAAGTCGGTGATGTTCACCACATTAGACACCTTGATGACAGGGGGAGGGGAGGTAATAAAAAATTTGCAGGAAGGAATGCCGGGGTGGGTGGGCGGTCCGACGGGCAAAAAACATGTTTTTACAACCTCAAGCAAATTTTTTTACAAAAGACATTTTGTGCCCATGTTTGATATTTGTAACAGTTTAAAACATACTCTAAGAATTTATAACTGCAAAAATAGCATATTTATGTTACTGGGACCTCAGCAGAGATGACATTAAGCTATGGCATGTTGCATATGGGACGGTGGGGTGAAAAAAATTCCTTCCCGAAACCCTTCGGAAAGTAGCTTCGGGAAATGTAAAACTGAAATAAATAAACTTGTTCTGATGTCACTAAAGCCTAGACCATTGTGTGCATGGAATAATAGCGAGCAACTTTCTCAAACATCAATGTGATTATCAATGGCTAGAAAATAACTGTCATCAGTGCACCAAGCCAATCAGTGAATTATTTGCATGTCTATCAACTCAGATGATCTCTCACAAGACCTAAAGTATCCAAGTCTGGTATAGTGCTTTGGCTGCTTGTCATCTATATATTTAAACGAGTAGGATCTGTCCCAATTTTTCTCTCAGACCCCTAGACCGAGTTCAACCAAATCTGGCGTGGTGACTCGGGGTACCCTTGCAGATGTTATAACGGTGTTAGTTTTTCAAAATTATAAATTATAAAAAAATAAATAAAATTGGTTTTGTTCAATCTAAAACAAATTTTTAAACAAATATAATAAATCAAAATGTTTCAACGATCAAAATGTGCTTGCAGCTCACAAAGAGGCCGCCGCTGAATAAAGGTTCTGTCTAAGATCAAAATGTGCGCGAAGTTCCATAAAGGCGCCACAGGTCTCTCCAAAGCTGAATATCGGCGGCCTAAAGGGAACCTGTTTCAGCTTGTTTAGTATAATAGAAGTCGATCCAGTCGACTAACAAAAGTGGTATGGAATATGTTAGATAATGGGTTGGTTGACAGACTAATCAAGAAATAGTTAGAAATTATGGAATTGTGTGTATCCTGCACAATGATCAGCAATTTATAAAACTTAAAAAAAAAAATTAAAACAACTTCTGAAACAGGTTAAACTGTTATTTGAACTAAAGGAGATCATTTCCCAGTCATATGAGTGGTATGAGTAGAGTTTTATGCAGTTTTAGACCAAATTTATTGAAATTTTGGGGGTGGGTGTCAAAAAATTGAGAGTAAAAAATAAGTTTTTTTGCAGGTTAAGGGGTGGTGGGTCCCCGAAAATGCCAGATGCAATCTAAAAACAATGTTAATTTGAAACTATAGATACATCTCAGAAGATCAGGCCTAAGCAGAATGAGGATTACAGAGGGTAAATTTAGTGATGCTAGCCAGTTGTACAGGTTAGTGTCACTAAATTCACCCTCTGGGGACCTCATTCTGCAAATTGACACACTAAATTCAGGCTTGATGTGATGTATATTGACAAGTCTGCCAGGAAATTACGTTGCGAAGTTAAATCATAATGATAACCTATATGTATTGTCCATACAAATATTTGTATTTATCTGGTCAATTATGTTCTATTCCCAAAAGCTCATATGTTCAGGATTAAGTAGCATATAGCTATTGAGAGGTCAATCGATCTCTGTTTGTAGAGTGGGTCAAGTAATCAAAACACAAAAGCATGGGAGTCTGTGCGCTAGTATGACAAGCGTATGGACCCATAGCTGTGGCTGACCAATCACTTTTTGTTGTTGAGAGGATCGCGATCAGTCGATCTTTTTGTTACAAAAATTTACACGTATATTATGACATCTTTGGATGTTTTTTAATCTGACACATACGAAGATCGTTTTTTTTTGGGTTTACTTCTGATAAAAAAAGAGTAGTTATTCACCCCAAGATGTTAACGTTGGTTGTGTCTCTACCAAGTGAGACAATAAGATGTACCTCCTTAGTCCATTCCGACCTTGATTCCATCAAGGATAGGGAAGCTGAAATTAAAGGTACGGTTGACCTTGGCGGTGGGTATCATGTGAAAATATTTCCACCCATCAAAAACCGCCACAAACAGAAAGAACATCAAAATGTAGACAGACTTTGTCCATATACAAATAAGAAATATCGCATAAACTGTATGTTATTGTCATTTGTTTGACCATTGTTATGTAAACATAAGCATAAAAAGTTACTTTTCTGGAGTTTGTTTATATTATGATAGTAAACATAAAGAGCGTTATTTGTTGCTGAATACCTGATATGGAACTAATAAAGAGCGTTTATGCCATTTGTGTGTGATTAGCCAGTGACACTGTGCTGTCTTCTGTAACACAATCAGACTCTTGTTTATGTAAAATATAGTAAGTCTTTATGATAGCATGCTGTTTACGCGATGGTCATGGTATATATGAACGAAACTGTATGCGTTTTAATGTTTTTCTGTTTACGGTGTTTGGAACAAATGTGAATATTTTCGACAATTAAGGCCAACCGTGCCTTTAACATTATGGCTGGGGACACCACAAGTATGCCGCAACCAAGGCAGTCTACCAGTACCAATAGACAGAATTCGTCTAAGAATCAGTCCGATTCTGGCTACACCAAAAAGACAACTTCCAGTAAACACAACACAGTTTACCTCGGTTTTCGAAATAGAATGAATGTGATTTCTCAACCAACGACCCTATGGGTCGCAAAGTCTAAAGACTTATTTCACTGTCATATTTTTGTCCACTAGACATCAAAACAATATTTTATGTCTCGAGGCAGTGTTATGACTCTGAGAGGGATTTTGATATAAGAGACCAACATTGTGAAATGGAAAAACATTTAAATGCATGAAAATATGAAAAATATCGGAATGGTGTAACCAAGCCATTTGCATTGTGTGCATATGTGTATACATTTGAATTCATAGTCTATACATACCTTTAGAATCAACAAGCGGGTATGATCTGAAGTTTGAATCACCCAACAGCTTCTTCAAAGTATCATAAGTAGCTATATATGATACAAATTTGACATCTTTGACTTGTATATCTTCAACATATACATTCCAAGCCCTGAAGTGGCACAAGTTCATTTAATTACTGTCTGATAAAACAGATGGTATACAAAAATGAGATTATAATTTAGCAAGGGAAGCCTAACTGTCTTAATAAAGCATAAGTCGGCATGAATTGTTGTAAGTAAATTGCTTGTTAAGTATGATAACTTAGGTAATTATCGAGACCAACACTTGACTCCAGCGAAACACAGAATATAACTGGATGTTCCTACTAAAGACATTATATCCAGAGGCCACGAACAGGTCAGATACCTTATGGTGAATAATATTAATCTCTTTGGTATACAAATGTGCTAAAATAGAAAGATTGAAGTCTATTATTGTACAAAACTGTTACACATTGGAAAACAGCTCATGAAATATGTTGAATAGTTCGCCTGGAATGAAATTTCTGATAGCAAACCGAGTTCACTCATCTGGCCATCAAGTGTAAAGATAGTTATATTATCAAACAAGGAAACAAAACAAGTTGGTTATCATAAACATTTTTGAATATGTCCATGACACTGTATCTCAACTTGGGAAAGGGATAATATGTCATACATTACAGTATATGGAGAGAAATGGAAAATGGAAAGTCGAAATGTTAGATTCATATGTAGTTTTGGATGTATGCGATGTAAAATGTTGGTTGGAAGGTGTGGCAAAGGATTTATTCATGCAAAGAGTAAAATTCAATATGGCTGTCGACGGCCATGTTTTCGATTGAAAATTGTTCAAATTCAACAGCTCTCATCTAGAGGTCACCCCTGAAGTAAATTAAGAGGGATGTGGTCTGTATGGTGTGCCAAAGGATTCATAGTCCTGCTAAATTATAAAAAAATTTATGGTTCCCATCTAGTGGTCACCCGAAGATCCATATGAAGATAGGAAGAGGGATGTGGGCTGCATAGTGTGCTGATGAAATAAAATGTGAAAACAAAGATAGCCACTGTGTGCAAGATACAAGATGGCTGCTCGTGGTCATGTTTTTTAACAAACTTCAGAAACATTTGATGCCTCCATCTAGTGGTAACCCCGAAGATCTATATGATGTTTGGTGACAATCGTATGAGGAATGTGGTCTGTAGGGTGTGCTAAATGATTTAGTCATGCAAAGAGTAAAAAACAAGATGGCTGCTGACGGCCATGTTTTTAATTAAAAAATTTTTTAATTCGATAGCTCACATCTAGAGGCAATCCTAAACATACGTGTAATTTTGGAAATCAATTCTCCAAAAAATGTGGGTTGCAGAAGTGCCGATGAATGTGAAATCAAATGCGAAATCCAAATTGGCCACTAGCAACCATGGTTTTTTTTATAACAAATGTCAGAAATAATTGGCTCCTATCTAGAGAATACCCCGACATCCATATGAAGTTTGGTGATGATCAGAGATGTGGCCTGTAGGGTATGCTAAAGGAATTTGTTGCCAGCCGCATGCATGCATGGGCAACATTGGTCAAGTTCAGCTAAATATGTAAAGAAAATACATTCTGCAGATATATATATTTGAATTTATTTGAAGAGTTTAAAAATAACTTAAAATAAATATCAATGTGTTTAACCCTTTACCCAACAAACCGGCCAAAACCGGCCAAATAAAGCTTCAACAGCCTAAAATATCTTTGGTCTGTCTCAATAGAACCATACAAATATGATATTTTTAAAAATATAATATATATTTCCTTAAAGAAAGCCTGAACACTGAACTATATGGATAGATGTCCTGCGTTTGTAAACCATAGCAGAAAAGGGTTAACTTTTTGGTCGGTCGCCTACGGTAACTAATGGTCAGGGGCTTGCCTCGGTATCAGTCACGCATGCGCAGTCCCAATATAATTCACTGTACAGATTGAATTTAGCCAGTTTATTTTCAACTCAATCAGAAGATTGGCGAGTCGCGGGGTTGGGAATGGCACCGCCATGGGAGGGCCCTATGATAGTTCAGTGTTCAGGCTTTCTTTAAGGAAATATATATTATATTTTTAAAAATATCATATTTCCGCCAAAGGAAGCCCTCACACTGAACTATATGGATTAGAATGCAAGCCCAGGAGGAGGCACGAGCAATAAAGTTAATAGCCAAATTTTGAGTAAAGGTACTCTTCTAAAACAGATTGTACCATATATGAACACTTTAATGAATCTGTTAGGATTATTTACGTGAAATAACTCATATAGTTAGAGTGCTATATTGCTCAAATGTGTACCGCCCCCCTTGTTTTGAAACAAACATCCCATGAGGTGCCATCCAATGTATAGTTGCGAGCGAACCGAGCAAGTATAACGTTAGAAGAAACTCTTCGTTCCTCTCTGTGTCGTCTTCTTCTGCTGTCTGTTCTAAGGTCCCACCCGTCAAGGTCCCATGATGCAGGATCATGAAGGAAGGAGACTAACTCACTCTCCGCCTTAGCGACAGAACGACCTGCAGACGGAGGCCCACTCCATCGATGGCGAGACAACCTAAGTTAACTAACTGCTATTCGCCAAAGAAAAAGCCAGAGAACCTGATGCCAAATTTGTGGCACAGGGATTGAGTTGAGAACCCATTAGGCCAAACAGGTTGTACAACGATAATGGAGTCAAGCCATCTGAACAGAGGGAGCCCTCTCTGAGGTAACTATGCAACACAGGATATCCGACAGAAATCCTGTGATACAAATCTTACGAGTATATAAACAGTCCTTCCCATGAGGAAAACACACCGACAGCATTTATTTGCTCCCGTAATGCAGAAGACGGGTGTAATATGGCACCCATACGATACCATAATTGTACATGTAAGTTTGGTTTTTGCTCAAACCAAAAGTCATTGTGGAATAGACCTATGTCTAGTTACACTTTAATATGCCATAGTTGCACTGAGAAGGTAAAGCATCTAAATAAACCTTAAAATAGTTCAATATTGAACCAACAATTACAGTCTCCATTAGTATTTTGTGAAGAAGGACGGGTGCGAATTTTAGCACACGTGAATTGAAAATTACGAGTGCATACGGGTTCGAGAGCAATCACTCCCGTCTCCTGGGAAGGACTGATATAAATATATAAAAATGATATAAAAATTATATATCAAGGTGATCTATAAGTCACAATGAGATCATTGCAGAAGGCCCTTTGGCTCTTTGACAACTGAAATCAGTTCAAATGATGTACAATGTAATCAGATGATAACCACGGGTAAATTGTCACCATGCGGAATATTCAGTTCGGAGCCTCTGCCCAGAACATCATGTCACTTTCCCCCCCAAACATGCAGCAGAACGACCTAGGTGTGTGATATGTTAGTGTGAGGCATGCATCAAACTAGGGGAAGACCCCCTCCAAAAAGGCTCGCTGATTAAGGAAACAAATGGAAAATTTTATCCTCCTAGTAAAGGACACACATCCCTTTATAATGTTGTTACTTATTGAATTTTAAGAGCCATGATGGAGAGGAGCTCCCCCGACCTAAGTGGTCCTGTTGAAGGCATGTTTAAGGAAAATAGGACAAATCCAGCATAGACCGAAGCGAGCAGAGTTGTCAGCATGATCTCAGGCCCTTATGATTGGGCGGCTGGTGCCATGTGGTTGGGATCCCCTCATATGGGTTGGTCCCTGCCTGCAAGGAAAGGTTTGATGGCTAGTCAAAGAGCTTCCTCGAAAGCTGAGCTGGACAGCGCAAACGTCTTTGCCTGTTTTTTATTGTCGAATGTTGATAGGACAATTCCGGCATATACCGAAGCGCGCAGAGTTGGCAGCATGGTTTCAGGCCCGTATGATCGGGTGCCATGGGGTTGGGATCCACTCGGACTGGGTGGTCCCCTGCCTGCAAAGAAAGGTCTATAACGCTAGTCAATGAGCTTCCTAGAAAGCTGAGATGGACAGTGCAAACGTCTTTGCCCGCGTTATTGTCTATTGTCTATAGGCGTGCAGTGCCCTGTTAATTTTATTACCATGTGCCAGATAATCAAATTGATATTGGTAATAGTAGTATGAAGAGCCATGAGATGTACTCTGTCGGCCAGGCCATTGGCAGGGTCGTTGTGGCACGTGACAAGAGAAATGCTTTCCATGTAAATGTGCTTCATTCATGTGTGAAGTCTATTGACCAGTGTGTCAGTTGCGGGTCGTGTCACTTACCTATGAAATGTATATCACAGGTAAGATAGATCGTGTTCTCGATGCATTTTGAAGACGGTGGTACGAGTGCGCAGGGCGAGCCAGGCGAGCTTGAGAGTACATAGTTCAGTAGGAAGAAGCATATAGATGAGATAATCCGTGGATAGGAAATCACGATCCGCAGCTTCTGCCTTACCGATGCCAGACTGTGACGACCGAAAAGACCCACAGTCTGACGTATTGTGCGCAGACGGGTCGTCATCGAAAGCCTCAGACGCCTTGGGGTGTAAGGATAGCATGTCGCTCTCTGCCCTAGCGTCGGAACGACCTGCAATAATGGACGACAAAACACTAGAGGGAGGCCCATTCCGGCGATGGCTCAATTGAGGAGTAAATACCTCCCATGGAATTTTAAGGCTGATAAACTGAGTTCCAATTTTGGAGTCCAGTGTCGAAATGAAGAATCCCATAGCCATTAGCCAAAACTGGTTTCTTCTGATAACCGGAAGGAGGTGGAGCCATCGGACCGGGGTGAGCCCCCCCCCCAAATGCAGGTGGTCCCGACCAAGCTGAATGTCCTGTCCAAGCAGAACGATGGGTAGAGGCCATTGCAGCAGAAACCCCAAGACGGCTGAGAGGCAGGCAAGGCCGTGTCTTTATATAGATCGTGACCAAGGGGACCGGGCTTGCTACCTCATGGATAGGGCCACTGCCCTATGCCGAAGTCGCCGTAGGCCGCCCAGCCGGTGTTGTTACGTTCGCACGCGATTTTTTGGCAACTTCAGCACACAGAACCGCTTGCGCCGGTGTGGGACCAAATGTCCTGGGGGTCCCAAGTACCCCTGCATCGCCACCGGTCGCTTCCCCACTAATTGATTTAATGCCGCGGCATAATCGGGGGAGCGTGAACTGTTCCTGCCCGAGAAGAGATCCGCCCGAGAAATACTACCTGGGAAGGATCCAGAGATGGTGCAAATAAAGGCTCTATATCATACTAGTAGACTATCTCATCCGATTTTCATGTTTAGTTGTTGAATTATTCTTCTCTTAGAAAAATTTGTTGAAATAATGGAGAACCACTTTAATAATTACTATCCCCAGGGTCTCCAGAGTTTGAGCACCCAAACCTGTAGCAGGTAGAAAAACATCCCTGGATCCTTCTCAGAAATTTACAAGCCCACCGGTTCAGACCGGCTTGCTGAACCGGCTGGTGTATAATCGCAGCTATTGTTCATTAGACCTACCGCCATACTTAAAGTAATTAACCACCAATAACGTGGTGTCACCCAGTTAATATGGCGGTACTATACCGCGGTATCCTCCAACACCGCGGCACCGATACCGCTTGTTAACGCGAACAAGCATGCGCGAGTAAATACCTCCCCTAAAAGAGTTCCATGAAAATCACCGCGGTATTCCACAAAATTAATGCGGTGCCCGCTAAAAGACCACTGTATCATCACCCAATACCGTAACTTCACGCCATGACCGTCTCGATACCGCTACCGTTTATTACCGGTATCACCGCGGTCATGACCGGGGTATCACCCCGTTTCTCTGGTCAATCACTTTGAGAATAGCGGTATATACAAGGTAGCTATTAATCGACATACCTCTATGACATGGCTGAGATTTATTCGTAGCACTACGGTACTACTGTCATATGAAGTTATTGTTATGCATGTGACATTGATAAACCAAGATCTAATCAACTGTCAGTATTCTTGGGTAGATTGTAATCAACTTCAAGGTCAAACGTGATTAACACATCTGGATCATTTGTATTGAAACATAGTATTATGTGAAAGCACGTTGTTCATAACATGACGAGAGATAGCGTCAGTAGCGATGGAATTATTGTTAAATAAATTTCCACGCATTAAAACGTCAAAATAATTCCCACGAAATTATGATATTTCCGGCGGAGAATCACGTGGCATTTTTGATATCTGACAAATTCAATCATACCTTATAGGTGCTATAATAATTCCATAGATGTATTTCTCACAATAATCTGTGCGCCTCGTAAGGCCTTGAAATGGTATCTGGTTTTGACATTGATAAACCAAGATGTTAATGTTATCAACTTTAAGTTCGAATGTGACCAACACATCTGGATCAGTGGTATAGAACCATAAAACAACAAAGTATTATGAGAAAGAATGTTGTTCATAACATTATGATAGATAGCGTCAGTAGCGATGGTAATTATTGCTAAATAAATGTCCACGCGTAAATAAATTCCCACGAAATTAGGAGACTTCCGTTAGAGAATCACGTGGCATTTTTTATATCTGACAAATTATATCATACCTTATAGGTTCTATAATAATTACATAGATGAATTGTTCACAGTAGTCTATGCGCCTCGTAAGGCCTTGAAATGGCGGCTGATTATGGCGAAATGTGCGCCTCGTATCGATTTTCATATTCGAAAATTTTGAAGTCAGCCGCCTATTCGAAAAACACGAACAATTATATGTTTGAAACGAAACGGTCCGTGAATTCGAAACGATAATTATAAAAACGAACGCGTAGGCGACCAGTAATTATTGTATCGATAAATTGAATTTGTCGCTATTGTTAAACGACAAATTCGGAAAAATACTCCCTTATGATCCGTTCGGTTGTAGCAGAAAAATAAACTGGCTAAATTCAATCTGTACAGTGAATTATATTGGGACTGCGCATGCGTGACTGATACCGAGGCAAGCCCCTGACCATTAGTTACCGTAGGCGACCGACCAAAAAGTTAACCCTTTTCTGCTATGGTTTACAAACGCAGGACATCTATCCATATAGTTCAGTGTGAGGGCTTCCTTTGGCGGAAATATGGATATCATTGGAACCGGCTCCTTGACCACATTGTGATAGTTACAGTTATGCCCTGTGCCAATGCATTCTCTTATATATGCGAGTCGACCATAGGTCGCCTCGCATATATAAGAGAATGCATTGGCCTAAAAAAAATCTTTTTTTTACCATTTTTTCTTACATTCTTTAACAATTTTATAATTTTTAATGTGTTAAGCCAATGCATTCTCTTATATATGCGAGGCGACCTATGGTCGACTCGCATATATAAGAGAATGCATTGGCACAGGGCCCTTCTGTTGGGTAAAGGGTTAAAGGCCTTGACTTTTTCTCCTGCTATAAACTATAACACTTGCTCATATCAGTAATTATTTCACTCACTTCTTTTTTGCAGAGACTATATCAGGTAAGTACGGCAACCGTTTCAACCGAATAATACTGTCATAAAATGAAGGCTGGAACATACCGGCCACAGCATTTGATATAAGTACTGCTATCTGAAATGATCAACACCCTAAAGCTCAAGTTAAATTCACAATGTAAGGTATATGTAAGCATTGATGCAGAAATGATATACTCGAGGAATCAAGCCTGGAAATAGTGTGTCTGTAATTTGCAGAATGAGGTCCCCAAAAGGTGAATTTAGTGATGCTATCCCGCACAACCCTATGATAACAAACTTGCGACAGACTTGAGGACCTATGCTATGCACTGGCAGCTAGCCGATTTGATTCTATATTGACATCGGCCTAACGATTTGATATCAGATTTCAAATATGCGGAGAAATGCCGATTCGCAGGGCCTAACAGTATCAGATGAAATTTATTGAAGATTTTGATGGAGCCTTAACCCTTTCAGTGCCAAATCCGATTTTTGCATCAACCCATATTTCCTTGATCATTTTTCAAATTTTTTGATTATAATAATGTGATACATTGATGGAAAGAGCTCTTAGAGCTCTTTCCATCAATGTATCACATTATTATAATCAATAAATTTAAAAAATGATCAAGGAAATTTGGGTTGATACAAAAATCGGACTTGACACTGAAAGGGTTAAAGAGAAACCATAGCTTCATCGTTTGACATATTCAAACATTTTCAAACCATAATATTCTAATTGGCTAATGAATCAAATATTAATGAACTCTAAGTTGTAGTTCACTTTGATACTTTCAAGCAAGTTAATTAGAGAGGAGTTAGCACAAAAGGAAACAATACAACTTCTATAAGGCTAAATCAAAAATATTAATTGAGTCTCAGACATCTGCCCCATAGAAATAAATGGCCCGTTTAAAAATCTAAAAAATTTTGTTTATTATATTTTTGTTCAAAATTATTTTGGTATGTTTTTACATATGTATTGAGCATTAATTGCAATGAACTCTTAACATATCTCTGTGTAATGTGTGATGATTGACTGTCATGTATACATATCGTGACATAGAACATTAAGTAGACGATGTGCCTAAAAATACATACCACAGCTGGAAGCACATGATTAATTTGTCCTGTCAGCTCAAATACTATGACAGCTGTAGAAATTGTTCTCGTAACACTCCCAGACAGAGCTGCTGCTCCTATTGAATAAAGAATGCTATATTGAAGATATTGTAAACATTTATTCTTATCCAGGGTTTCCGCTATGGGGGAAGCAGGTCCCTTTTAACCCTTTCAGTGCCAGGGGCCGATCTGATCGGCCCTAATTTACGGTCTGTAAAACCTGCCCTAAACAAAATTTAAATAATTTTTTTTTTAGACTTTTTTGGGTTGAATTTTTTTTGGTTATGCTTAAGCATGCTATAGCGAATTTAAAAACAAACTGGATAAAACCTTAGGGGCATGTTATAACTCAAAACTATCACCAAGTATTCATAGTAATAATTTTGATGCCCATGAAAAACGTAATATTCCCTGGCACTAAACCTACAAAATAAGTCTTGTTAAAGAATATAAGAAAAAATTATTAAAATTGTAAAAAATTGTAAAAAATAATAACAAATGATGCAAAATTGTTAGGCCAATGCATTCTCTTATATATGCGAGGCGACCTATGGTCGACTCGCATATATAAGAGAATGCATTGGCACAGGGTATATGGGTTGATACAAAAATCGGACCTGGCACTGAAAGGGTTAAGGTCCCAACCCGACCCGATTAATGCCTACAACACATTTGTATATCTGCCACTAAATAAAACGAACAGGGAGTAATAAACAAAGATAATTTTATTGGCCCATTAACTCTGACCTCTAGTGAACCATTTGGCAGGAAAAAAATGCTTTTCTGGGCTACATATTTTGAAAATTATTATTTCCATATTCTGAAAGATATCGGAGAAGACATCACTAAAAGCCACATGGTTGATTAGGTCTGGATACATCGCGATTACATTCTCAACTAACTCAAACACTCTGTTCTGATAGGTTCCAAGCCTTGAAATAGGGTGTCTGTCATTTGCAGAATGAGGTCCCCAGAGGGTGAATTTAGTGATGCTACCCCGCATAGTGGGCTAGCATCACCAAATTCACCCTCTGGAAACCTCATTCTGCTGAGTGTCAAGTAGTAGATATTTTTTATGGACTGAGATTTCCCCATCAGCCATAGGGTACCATTCCCCCAACCCCTAGTGGAAACCCTGTTTTATCAGGCATAATCTTTTCAGTCTAATGCAATTCAAACATTACTCGGTTATGATAGCATGCATTACTGATGATGTTAGCTCCTCCCACAATGTCTCAGACGTCGCTGTTTGAGGCATTTTATCAGCTGCCTGCAGATTACAACATGTTTTCACATCATGCATGCAACATCTGATTTAGTTTTGTTTGTTGGATATGCTTCTTGGTGATGCGTTGATGTGATCTACATTTCCATCAACACGTTCACACTTCTAGCTTTCTGATCAAATTGTATACAAAAGAGCAACTCCATAGTAGCGTTCATTACGATTTCACATATATACATTTGTATCACAAATATTGAACTATTGAAAATAAACATGCTTTTCTGATTATCCAGAATTAACTTCAAGTTTTTATGTTTGATACATGCATATATTACCATGTTGAAAAACAGCCACTTCTCTGGATGAGCAGTGAGTTTATCAGTCTTGTAAGGCCATAATTAAAAGATTGTTTGTTTCCCCTCTCCCGACTGACACATTTTTTGCTGCGGACTCAAAATATTATATTTGTCTTGTTTTTCAATATTTATTTTTTTTACAAGCAGCGGATTGGTTAAAATAACATTTTTATTTAACAAAAAGTGATTTCTGAGGACTATGTTTGGAAGTATTCAATGCAAATTCTAATGACTAAATCTTGGTTGCTTGATCAATAAGGGGAAGACATTCCAAAAATGAATTCCAGTTAAATAATACATTATTTTTTATAAAATTAAAATAGTGAGACAGTGAGTCATTAAGTTTTTACATTCTGACATGATCTTAGCCAATGAACACCATAAAGTTGTAAGAATGCTGGTTTATTAAAATAAATATTCTACCTACCCAGCCCAAATATGGGTCAGGAGAGGGGGAACACACAATCTTTTAAGGATGGATCAGTATGCCATGCATGCAACAATTACTAAACATAAGAATATATACAAGTATTACTTGAATTTTAGGTCAATATAAATAATTGCTAGATTCTCACCCATTCCGAGCCTATTTTGGTCCCTATTCAAATGTTTTTATTCTGATTATTATTTTATATACAGATGCCTTCATTGTTTATTAACCATTGCAATAATTCATTGGTGACTCAAATTTAATTAAATTGAGGAATTTCAAAGGACGAGGTATGGTAGCATACAGATTCATTTTCCAAATTTGCACATGACAATTTGTGTTAGCAAAATAACAAAATAAAAAACAGCAGTCCGCCCCAATTTTAAAATAAAAGTTAGATAAGAATCGAGCAATTTATTGTGGCCTCAAGTATAAATTTATGCTGCAGCTCAGTTCTGAGTTATGAATACCTCATAATATGCATCATAATATTGCTAAGTAACATCCATACCTACAACAGCATAGCCACCAGGCACTATTCTATGTATGACATCACCTGTACGAATGCCCTGAGGAAACCATGCCGCCATGCTCTCACCAACTAACCTGCCGAATGCTGCACCTGGTTAATAAATATAATACTATCAATAACTGAATGAGTAATCTCAAAGCTCTCTTATTACACAAGTTAACCCTTTCATGACGGGAGCTGTGCCAGTGCATCCACTTATACATGCGAATATCCCATAGGGAGCCTCGCATATATAAGAGAATGCACTGGCTTAAATATTGTTAGGCCAATGCATTCTCTCATATACTAGTATGCTAATCGCCCTGCTCACATATATAAGAGAATGCATTGGCACAGGGTTTTCGCAAAAATCCAGGAAGCTCCAGCCATCAAAAGGTTAAACAACAAATGTTACCACTGCAAGAAGTCTGACCTGTTCATGTCCTCTGGATATAGAGTTCGAAGTTTGATATGACTATAAAAAAACATTTTCAGTAGCCCGTCTGCCCCTAGTTCAAATATCAGCCCTTACTTATTTTATCAGCCCTGTAAAAAAAATAATATACACAAAAACACACAAAAAAACGCACCCCTTACTTTTTTTGTGTTGGAAGGATTCCATTAAAGGGAGACTACCTAAATCAAGCCATTGTATAAGCCTTTTCCAACTCTACTCAACAGAAAATATGCAACGGAGCCTTGCATATATAAGAGAATACATTGTCCAAACAATATTTACCTTGACCTTGCAAGCCAGTGCATTCTCTTATATATGGAAGGCTCCCTATGGCAGACTCGCATATATAAGCGAATACACAGCACAGGATCTTTAATGCTGCAACAGCACAGATCCCATCATGAAAGAGTTAAAAGAGAGACTGTACATATATCCAGCCATTATATAAGCCTTCTCTACTCTACCGGCTATTCAACAGAAAATATGCAACAACTGAATGAATCGGAGTCAGGGATGAGTGAAAAATACATAAATGTACTCTGTGATCGATGTTAAAAAATATGGTAATTATAATGAAAATGAGTCAATTGCTTAAGCCGTTTACTCATTTTCGTAATAATTATTAGGTTATAATTCATGGTTCTTCATGTACTTGAGTATATTTAACTTTCATTCTGGACTCTTATCAATTCTTTTATAAGATATTTTCTGTTATAAATGGCTGGATTTAGGTACAGTCTCCCTTTAACACTTCCATGCTGGAGCTTCCTGAAATTTTGCGAAAAACCCTGTGCCAATGCATTCTCTTATATATGCGAGTCTCCTATAGGGAGCCTCGCATATATAAGAGAATGCATTGGCCTAACAATATTTACTTTGACCTTGTAAGCCAGTGTATTCTCTTACATATGCAAGGCCCCCAAGGGAGACTCGCATATATATAAGTAAATACACTGGTACAGGGTCTCTAATGCTGTACCAGCACAGCTCCCGTCATGAAAGGGTTAAGTACTCTAGGCTGAAATGGGCACATTATATGAATTGACAGTAACAAGGAAAGAGTGTGTTTGAATCATAATGGACACAACATTTTTTTTATTCAACAAGTTTCCATTTCGAATTGGACTTATAATGATGCAATAAAAAATACATTAATAGCTTACCAACAGTGAACACAGGCACGAACACTCCGGCCGGAACTGGTAACGTGTTTGCTAAAGCACCCATCCAAAACTGCAATAAATAGTGTTATTTAGATCTGACATGGAAACGAGTCTGGAAATAGTGTGTCTGACATTTGCAGAATGAGGATCCCAGAGGGTGAAATTATTCCGAACAGCAGGCTAGCATTCACCCTCTGGGAACTTCATTCTGCTTAGGCCTCAATTGCTATGGGAGACCTAGGATTATATTGAAGTTTCCCAGTTGAAGATAGTGACCCATTAGTCACCTCGATTATGCATTTATCTTCTGCAAATTAGGCGATATAGAAACTGAACAGAAGGGAATAAGTAACTAAAAACAATGTTAATTTGAGACTATAGATACTTCCCAGAAGATTAGGCCCAAGCAGAATGAGGTTTCCAGAGGGTGAATTTGGTGATGCTACCTCATTCTGAAAATGACACACTATATCCAGGCTTGCATAGAAAACAGAGATCAGTAAAACTAAGTTAAGATTTTCTTTGCTAGTAACTTGAGCCGATATAATAGAAAAATCATGTTGTAGGTAAAATTTTCCAATCCATGACGACAAGAATTTGTAAACATTTATATTTTTGGCTTCAATCAGCTTCAATGCCCAGATAATTGCAAGCCTTGAAATAGTGTCTGTCATTTGCAGAATGAGGTCCCCAGAGGGTGAATTTAGTGATGCTACCCCGCATAGCTGGCTAGCATCACCAAATTCACCCTCTGGGGACCTCATTCTGCTTACACCTGAGCAGAATGTTCCCAGAGGGTGAATTTGGTGATGCTAGCCAGCTATGCGGGGTAGCATCACTAAATTCACCCTCTGGGGACCTCGTTCTGCAAATGACAGACACACTATTTCAAGGCTTGGATAATTGTTACTCATATTTATCCACTGCTTGCTATTTAACCCTTCCATGACTGGAGCTTCCTGAAATTATTTCGAAAAACCCTGTGCCAATGCTTTCTCTTATATATTTGAGGGGCCTCGCATATAAAAGATAATATATTGGCCTTACAATAACTACATTGATGTTGTAAGCCAGTGCATTCTGTTAAATATGCGAGGCTCCTTATGGAAGACTTGTATATATAAGAGAATGCAATGGCACATGATCTTTAATGTTGCATCCAACAAACCGGCCAAAAACGCCCAAATAAAGCTTCAACAGCCTAAAATATCTTCGGTCTGTCTCAATAGAACCATACAAATATGGATATCATTGGAACCGGTTCATCGACCACATTGTGATGGTTACAGTTATGCCCTGTGCCAATGCATTCTCTTATATATGCGAGTCGACCATAAGTCGCCTCGCATATATAAGAGAATGCATTGGCCTAAAAAAAATATCTGTTTTTAACACTTTTTACCATTTTTTCTTACATTCTTTAACAATTTTAGAATTTTTTCTTACATTTTTTAACAATTTTTATAATATTTTTCTACATTCTTTGACAATTTTATCATTTTTAATATGTGTTAAGCCAATGCATTCTCTTATATATGCGAGGCGACATTTGGTCGACTCGCATATATAAGAGAATGCATTGGCACAGGGCCGTTCTGTTGGGTAAAGGGTTAATATTGCACCAGTGTAGCTTTCATCATCAAAGGGTTGAGATATATTTCAGGTATACTTTATGAAGTTATAATTATAGCTGTAAAATTGAAGACAAATTCCATGTTTGTACGTTGTACAGTAAATTTGTCTTCAACACATTAACTGCCGACTACGTGTTATGTCATACTTTTAACATGTACTTGAATGGGAGTCGGCAGTCACTTGATAAAGACATAATATGTGCTTGTTTGACTTCAAACTGCCATTTACTATTCAGAAAATACACAAATTTGAAGAAGATATTTTTGAACTATCATTACCGAAAACTTCAATAGTGGTTAACCCTTTTGGAAAAAACGTCATCAAACTATGCAAAATGTAAATATTTATTGATTTGAAATTTTTTGATAACTGGCTCCAGATCATGTGCACAAATGTGCATACAAATGGGTGCAATCCCATGATAATAAGTATATCAAAATAAAGCTAACATATCTAATCAGATACTCACATTCATTATGATGAAAATAACTAAATTAACATATATATTAGTAGATGGATGTTTCCAGTGACTGACAACCTCCTCATCTCGAAGATCAGTCTGCCCATGTGTCCATGTTATATTACTAAACAACTCATTTATTGCTTGTCTGTGTGTCAGCTGCAATTAAAAAATTAAATTATAATTAATACTTTTAGTACTCATCCTGAAGCAAAAATCCTTGACAGACAGAGCAGAATTTAGAGGAAATCATGAAATGAGTCTGTATTAAATAGATGCAAGTAATTTAAAAATATTAGCAAAGTATGCTGGTGACGTAATTGTTCAGAGAGGCTCCTTCTGATTGGAGGTTAAACCCATTTACATCCAATCAGAAAGAGTTTTATATGATAGTCTGGCCTGATAATATATTATATGTATTAATAATGTTATTTCTTTTTGCTATAGGTCCATTAGGATTGGAGTAAATAAAACAAGTGATGATTGCAAATTTCTTGTTTTTCTACTGAAGTGATTTTTTTTTTTGGTAGAAGATCAGTAGACTAAGTCTGAGTTTAGTGTGCCTGTCATTTGCAGAATGAGGTTCCCTTCCCAGAGGGTGAAGTTAGTGATGCCATCCCGCATAGCAGGCTAGCATCACCAAATTCACCTTCTGGGGACCTCATTCTGCTTAGGCCTCATCTTCTCTGGAAAGATTCTTTATTATCAAATTTCAATAGAAACTTCTTCACATAGATTCTATTTCTTTTTTAGTTTAGTTTCTGTATATCCCCAAATTGGCAGACGACACATTGTATAATCAAGGTTCCCAATGGGTGTACATCACAATATTCACCATTTGGGAACTTCAATCTGAGTCTATGTTCCCATAGCAGACGAGGCCATGCAGAATGAGGTTCCCATTTTAGTGCTGCTAGACCGCTAAATTGGATAGCATCACTAAATTCACACTCATTCAGGAAATGACAGGCACACTAAAAAAATAACACAGGTAAACTAATAAAATAAAAAAAATGACCTAAAAGTGAAATTGTATACTTGCCTTCCCAGCTATGAACTGTCCAAGTCCTGGAGGAAATGTTAATGAAGCGATGACTATGGCAACAATGCCAGGATATACAAAACGACTGAAATAAAAACATGAGCTCATTAAGGGTCGATCCACACCGGGCGCGAGCGCGCGTGTATAATAACGGCCGTTTTCTGTCGTCCATAGCAGTTCAAAGCGCGCGATTTTTATATTCACACCGCAAGCGACTGAATCGCTTACCACAAGGCGATCACAGCAGTGATTTTATGCTTCGTCGATTTCTCACTTTGTGGCAAACCAGCAGGATAATTGGGTCGCTGTCAAATATGATATTTATACGGTCGTACTCCTATTTGAAGACGACACATTCATTCGTCGTCGCGATAACAAAGGTGGCGCATGGCGGAGGACTTTAGCTACATGCTGATAACTGAAGTGCAAGGATAAATGAGAATAGCTAATGAGGATAATGAGTAATAACAGGATCGTCTGGTTAATTTTTGGTCCCAATCCATTCCAAACTTGTGAAGTCAATTTGCCCACAATTTGCACCAGCACCGTAGAATAGTTACGGGCGACAGAAAACGACCGTAAAAATCCGGTGTGGATTGACCCTTAGTCCTGTGATTCTGCAGAAGATGTTTCAAGAAATGAAAAAATGGGTGGCTAGATATGACTATGACTATGATTATTTATTCATAACTCAATATAACATATATTTTTACACAATTAATTTATACAGACAATGAGTTATTGGGGATGGCATAACCTGTAATAATATTCGTCCATCGCTCAGCTAATAACATAGAATGTATAATATATCAGTGCAATGTTTTGAGGAGATAAGGTCATAGGTCGTTCATGATTGAGGTTCGCAAAGAGATGAAATGGAATAAGATGGGGGATGGTAAACACTTTGTTTTTTTTTAGGGTATTAATTTTTAGGGAATCATTATTCAACTATTATTTCCACCTATAAGGGCATTCTCTAGAATATTAATGACGTTTTATCCTGCGATAAAACCCCATAACACTAACTAAATTACGTGAATATGTAAGTTCATTATGGCCCTAGGGCGCTAATGGGATATGCTCGTCGTTAGCACGAGATGGCCCGACACGTCACGTGACCAAACTGTCGATGACTTTTTCGGAATTTTTTATTCTAATAAAGCTTTTTAACGAAGAAATACCCGATTGCCATGTGTTACATAGAACACATACCTAATTAAATGGTATCCTAAGGTAAACACAGGTATATATTATTTCAATTTAAGCATTATTACGCGAGTTATTTGGTCTCAGATGCCGGTGATATTTTGCCTAATTTCGATGTATTTTGGTCGCATGATTTTTGTTTTGATCACGTGATAATTGATTGCACACAACCCAGACGATCCATGCGTATTTGTATAAATTAAAAAAATATATTTTGATTAAATTGTGTTAATTCAGAGATGTTGTGAAATATTTGAACTTGTCGGGGTACGACACTTACATAATGATAGTGTGTGGAAATAATAGTAATAACATGATTTTTCGGGCATTATGGTTTCTTAACGGCCCTCCCGGAATGATTAACAGCCCTCGTGCCTATTAGCGGCCCTCGACTTCGTCTCGGGCCGCTTATAGGCCCTCTGGCTGTTAATCATTCCTATCGGGCCGTTAAGAAACCATAATGCCCTCAAAAATCATGTTATTGTTATATTACTAGATACAAGGCACGCGCTCAGTGGAATAAATCACTTCTTTCTTTCACTCTCCTTCAAGTTTTTGGACATTAAATGTGAATCATCCTTGCATACTTTCTGATTAAAAGATTACGCTGAGGAGTCAGTTAACCCTTTCTATACTAAGTGGATTCTCCCATTCAGTTATAAAAGCAGTCCAGGAGACGGGAGCAATTGCTCTCACAACCGTATGCACTTGTAATTTTCAATTCATGGGTGCAAAAATTTGCACTCGACCCTCTTCTCAAAATACTTATGGAGACTGTAATTGTTGATTCAATATTGAACTAATATGATCATGTACGTATACGTAATTTGCGCCCGCTTGTTACTGTTCATGGGATTATCGGCTGAATTGTTATCTTTATAGAATGATTTGATGATAAATCCTAAGGGTGGATACACACATGCATGTAATCTCTGTAATTATCGTGTATTTGACGTTTTACATGGATCATACAGACGATGTAATATGTGTCCACTGACAACCCAATCATTGCCTACGTGTTGAACGCACTGAGTTCTAGTTCCAATTAAGTCGGAATGTTGATAAGCCGTTATCTTGGACCGAGTCGCCAGGCCACTTAAAATAATTGTTCGTGGGATAACCCATATGGTAGACTTTCTATTTAAATAATTACCAGTCCTCTCTTATTTATAGCAGTGGTGGATCAGGATTTCCTGACGCATGCAGGGGCTATATATGACCCCGAAAGCTACCAGGCAGGGGTGGCTAACTCTGAGCTATTTAAGTAAAACATATCATATTGTACCTTCTTGCCCAGATTATTCCGACCGATACATTCAACTAAGTCCCTTAGCGATTTGAAGCTTTCGAGACCCCACCCAAACAAGCATTATGGTTGAAAATGTTCTACATCAAGCCTGTATATGCCAGACGTATGTCTTCTGGTGTTCATGCATTAATAAAATGCCAGATATCACACAGACTTGACTAATGTCCGCATCCGTAAGAGAAGACATGTTTTGGACTGGCCTTAAATTTACTGATAGAAGACAATTTTACTTCGCTTAGCACTACTCACTTGTCTGGCCTGTTAACAATGAACCGCTCGCGCGCAGGTGATTAATGTTGTCAATTATTGGTGTGGCCATGTAAATACATGTATTTAACATACAGAAATTACATGCATGCGTGTATCCACCCTTATAATGGGACACAAGAATATGATATATACAATGTATGTAAATACAGTTAATCCCGCTTTATCACATAGCCTCGGTGCAAGAGGAATTTATGTTAATAAGCGTGTATGTTTATGTGCGGGATTCCGATATTTGGCCCATTTTGTGTGTATTTTGTATGGACATTTGACCACGTTTTCCGTCGCCATCATCAATCATTGAATATGGCGGTTGTTTTATTTAATTTTCTATTATTCTTCTTTTTATGTCACCAAAATTAACTTGACACAACATAACTTTGATGAATGATAGTAGAAATCAATTTTGATGCATGTATTATGCATGAAAAAGAACCAGAAACAAGTGAATTTAAGCGCCGCAAGTCGGCTTCAATTTTCGACATCCGGTTACAAGTCAGGAGGAGTAACTCTATCTGTAGACATTGGAGTGAATAGGGGATTTCCCGCTGGGAATTCCACAAAAAAAAACAAGCTTTACTTTCATTTTTATTACCGGTATGAGTCAAACAGACAGTAAAACCATCGTTTCATACATTTTTTTTTATCTCGTCGCGTTTGTTGCGACGAGATCTGCGTTTGTGAACACGTCGCGTTTGTTGTACGAAATCAAATCTGCGTTTGTGAACACGCAAATTTCTTCGCTAACTCAGTCTGTGTGTAAAGCTTTTGCTCAAGCAATTTAACAACTTCGTATTTAACTCCGAGTGACAAATCGTTACGTTTACGTTTAGACATTTTGGATGGTTATGATGAGAGAAAGTATGGCTTGAGTTTTATGATATGAATCAGACAGCGTGGGACTATGTCACCGGGTTTAAGTAAACATACTCATCCGTTTCCTATTCTTACAAATTAGGTTCTTATTTTAAGCGTGATCGCGGTGATGCAATGTCGCGACATTGGAACGTTTCGGACACGGAATTCGAAGCCCTGTCAAAGTACATTAAAGTCCCATTGTAAATGGATTAAAAAGAGCACACATGCCGGATTGTAAGTGATAAAAACCAATTAGCTGACAGGCCTATCAGTATCTTAAGCGCCCATGTGGTCATTCACAGCCTGTTTCTCTTCGTTTGCCTCTTTGCATTGATTGAATTACATAATTAACTATAATGGCCTCTCGATTAACTGGCTTGTGGGCATAGTTTCACCCGCATGGCTAACATGTTATTGCATATTTCTATGTTTATAACCGGTGGTCTATCAAAATCTTATGTTATTAGAGGGTAGAAATTAACATATAATACAGTGTAAATGGTTTGATGCAGGAACATAATATGGTTGTAAACGGGATATGTTTTTATCCGTTATGTTAATAAGTGGGATCGTCTGTAATCACATATAACGTAAATGTGGATATTTAGCCTGCCATGTAATATGAGTCTCAGCTGTCTGGCCATCGACGCAGTCCTGTCTGAAATTTTGCGCGCCGGTGTAGGTAGTGATGTCATGATGTACGTCTTGATGTCATGGCGCCTATACTGGTTTTCCAAGAAGCAATCTTAAAATGACTCTGCGATCTTTCAATCGGAACTTAAAGTTTCCGTTTGTCGGCCTTGTACTTTGAGAATATTTCATCAATCTTTTTGGCAGAAATACCGTTAGAAAATTGAAGATAATATGTAAACGGCCAGCAAGGTCGCTAGATTCCTCTTTCGTGGTAAATATTTTTAATAATTTTATGAAATATGTAAACAAAACTTTTTCATGCAATTTAACTTTTTTTGTTAACCAGAGCTTTTGTTCAATTTACATTCACTTTTTGAAAATATATTTGGCTTTAGGAGCATGATGTTCCTACTTATGATGAAGTATAGCTAACAGTTGCTAGATCAAAGTTTTTTATTTTTGCCCTGGAGCATTTTGCCCAATTACACATTTCGAGGTGGCATTAATCAATACAAAATGGCGGCCGTCGCCAACAATCATGTTTGGACTCCGCTGACCTTTGAATTATGAATAAATTATTCTACTTTAGGTAATTGAATCTATTTTTAGAGTGGGCTGAAAAAGTTGATTAGTATATCTCATATTCGCATACGTATACCCTAGGTCGCTTCGCTTTTAAATTTTAAATTTAAAGTTTATTTAGATCACTCACCATCTCAGTTCAATTATGGCATATTAAAGTGTAACTGGACATAGGTCTATTCCACAATGACATTTTGTTTAAGAAAAACCCAACTTACAATAATAGTATGGGTGCAATATTACACATGTCTTCTGAATTACGGGATGTTAAGGTGATAAAAGCAGACGACAGAGAAATAAAAGTGCACAAAGAGGCCTATTTATTGAGGGAAATGTTTAGATAACAAACAGTTGGTAAGTGTAATTTAAACAGGTGACCCGCCCCGTTGCTCGTCTATAAGGGACTTGCACCCAGAATTGTGGGTGGGAGTTATCTTGCTTGTATGTCTTCGGATTAGGTCAAATGGAAGATTTGCATATATCAACATAGAAAACAGCCTTTCCCAGGCATGACTGATGATATCAAACATGCATATATCAGAGGTCTGCCAAATGTCAAAGCAACGAGATTTATAAGTAAACAAAGCCTTGTTTTGCAGAGAATTTCTATTTGTCTCCCAAAATTCATGTAAACAATACATGTCAGATGATTAATCACATTCAGGTGTTTACGTGAATGCCTGGGCTCCACATGAACATGTAGTACATCTTTTGAATGAAGTCCATTATAGAAGAGTAACGGGCGGGACTCGGTCCAAAACAGCATCATCCCAAACGATATCCCAAGCTGTTATGGACCAGGAAATCTTGGTCTAGGTGACTATAGTTCCAAGGCAATACAAGAACACTTACTTTTTCTGTAGAAAACTTGATAATCTTTTATGTCTTCTGGTGAACAATATGATTTTTCGATGTAAAAGAATAAACAGGGCACCTCCAAATCCACACACTAGCCTGTAAATTAATAGAATAAATTTTAAGAACAAAGGAGTGCAAATATTTCATTATGAATCCAATCTCATGTGATCCATGAGTATCATTAATCTAATTGAATACACTCAGGTTGAACAGCACTATAGCATATGGTAACCGGACATTTCCCCACCGGACATTTCCCCACTTTCAAAAGCGGACATTTCCCCACCCGGACAATTACCCACCGGACATTTACCCACCCGGACATTTACCCACCGGATATTTCCCCACACTACTGTTGTCGTGTGAAGCCTTGTCAGTGAGTCCATCTCAAGCGATCTCACCTCAGCCGATGTAATGTTTTGACAAACATGAAAGAGTGTTTTGACAATAGTTTGGGACATCAACGCAGTTGAAACAATGTTGTGACAATTATGATCACAGTGTGAATGCTGGTGAGTTAACTTTAGACAGCCTATATAACCTTAGCAAAGTTACCATATCTTCACTTCCAATCATGGAACTTATTAATCGTCAATAAGATGGCAGTGTTCACAGCGATCGACGAACTCTCACATGCAAGGGGTGTGTCACAACTGATGACGAGGTAAGTCCCAATTTCCATGATGTTAATTCATTTGCTGATCATTTTCTGAAGATTTGTGTAGTGTAGAGTGTTTTGACGCAAATTTCCATAAAGAGCTTTTAATTTGATATTTTTCTGAAGAACAGAAATAAAGAGCGTTCATCATTAATTTCCATTTTATAAAGAGAATTTAATTTGAAGAACAGAAATAAAGATCTCAATTAACACGTTCATTGGTAAATACTCAAATAATGAATGTGTATATATATAGTGAATAATTGTAATATTTTTTTTCTTTGGGTAAAAACAGTTATCAGCAGCACGCAACATTGCCATGACAGCGACCAGACAGCTATTGATGCCATGAAAGCCCGTATTGACATCAAAGAAGCAGTCGTCTGCAACCGAGGAAAGACTGTCCAAATAGTGAAAGACAAGTTAGCAGAGTATCCACTACCAGTACGTGTGAAGAGGGCCGTCAGATGGTTAAAAAGAGGGAACACGCCCAATGAACCCAGCAGTATCAAGGACATTCCAGTGTTGACATTGTTGGCCATTCCATTAGAGTTAAGAAAGATTAAGTGTTTTGTTATGTATCGTTACCATGTTGTTGTTATTGCTGTTCCGTGTATATAATTTCGTTCATTCGTTCATTGAAATAAATCTGATTTTAACACACACCCATAGTAATAGTCAATACCACACACCCATAGTAACAGACAAAGGTGGGGAAAAGTCCGGTGGGGAAATGTCCGCTTTGATATTGAGTAAGTGGGGAAATGTCCGGTGGGTAAATGTCCGGGTGGGTAAATGTCCGCTTTGCCATTTCAAGGGTGGGTGGGGAAATGTCCGGTGGGGAAATGTCCGGGATTCATAGCATATAATAATCAAAACAGGCTTGGTAATGTCAAGTTATCAAACACTCAGAATTAGTACTTTACTATGGCACATAATTTAAACATGCTTGGTATTGGTTTTACAATGAATAGCAGCAATGCCAAGCTCTCAACCAGGGTTGGGGCGATTACATACCAATATAATGAATATAATATCATGAAGTTATACACCGACTTATTGAGAATACATTATGTTTTATTTGTATTTATTTATGTAAATAATTTTTAATATATTTTAAATTTTCTTACATGCATTCAAACGAACGCATAATATTTATGAAAATATCACCAGAAACAATTATAAAATATTTGCATGTTCTGTTAGATTCAATACCCAACACAATGAAGATAACATTAAGATTTATTTGATGATCATCCGTTGTTAATCCTGATGAGGATTAAATTAGGCTAAACTCCATGGGTGCAGTAAATGACAAACCAGCTAATTAGGTCTACTGATGTACTTCACACCTTCTTTGTTCAGTTAATTAGCCCTATTGTACCAGTGTGACTGTACAGCCATTGTCTGCAGCAATCCCAATTCAATTTAATCTTAATTGAAGTTGGCTACCCTATTTATTCATATTAGAACATTTCATTTGTCTGTATCACAAGTTTATTGCTATTCATGCTGTATTCAACAATTGTGTGTTGTTATCTATATATATATCTTTAATTCCTCCATATAAATGAAGATATGATATACACATGTAATACAAGAACATACAAAAACAATAGAACATAGGAACGAGAACATAACATATATACATGTACACACTTTATGTATGTGCAAAGCAAAACGAATATAGATGGAAACAGATCGGCCGGGCACACGAACAAGACAGAGAGAGATAGAGAGAGAGAGAGAGAGAGAGAGAGAGAGAGAGAGAGAGAGAGAGCGCCGGATACAGATAGAGACAGTATGGGAAAATAGAATGAAATGAGTTAAGTTAGAGAAAAGTGGGGAGAAACAGAGAGGGGTTAATTGAAGCTAGATAATCCTAAATTCATGGAGAACTGTAGCACCCAGCCGACCACACGACCAGATGTTCGCTCACATCACAGTTGTCAGACACCGTTGTTGGACATTACAAACAAATAGTAGACCCAACACAACACCATTGTATATAAGAGGGCTACCAATTATTTATATTTGCCAACAATGGTGACTTTCTTCTCCCACTGACTACATGCATATAAGTGACAAACAATTATGACGCCAATGACGAACGATGGTTCCATTCGCACCACAGCGCCCTAGTCGCCTTCAAGAAGTATCTCAATATGGTTTGAGGTGGAAAGCATGCAATGTCCAAAAGTTCAATAGGCAAATAGCCTAGAAAGAGGGCAATAAGTCTCTGCTGATCAAAAGACTCCACAAGTTGAAATGCCCCTAAAGGCAACATATCTATAAAGTGATACCAAAAATGATTACGCGACGCTGCAAGTTCTGGGCAAACCGCTATAATGTGTTGCGGTAGGTCTATATAACTTCGCGCACATAACAGGCACTGAGTTTCGCCAGCAAAATTTCGGTAACACAGTAGCTGTGTCGCGATGAAAAATGACTCCTTCTCATCTGGGTACTTTTGGCAGACTTTCCATAAAAACGATAATTCTGGACTGCTGTGAACCAAACGAAATCTATCAAAGGTGGGTTCCGTGCGCACCCTGTGAGACCATTCAGATTTCCAAACATGACTGCCCTGTTTCGATAGGGTTTTCCAAACTGTTTTCTCTGGAAACAGAGCTGTTGATATGTATTGAGACATATAGGAGGACAAACTCCAGTTATCAAGAATACTGGATAGGTCCTGAAAAAACACATTCTTCGATGCAGTGTTGGATTCATATGAAAAGCTCAGTAATCTGATAATAAATACATCTTTAACAGTTTTTTTAGACTCGAGTAAACAAAATGACGAAAACAAGGACACTTTTCTACAATTAATGAATGTGATTAAAGGAGGAATACCAAGCAGACCCAAGACCATGTCTGTGCTAGTCCTAGTTTTGAGGCCTTGTATAAGTTTGAGGCACATACGATGTGCTTTCTCTAGTTGAACAGTGTCCGATTGAGAGAGACCACACAAAAATTCACTACCGTATAAGCCTCGCGGTAAGACCACGGACTTGTAAATCTTGAGAGAGCTCGCTGGGGTAATACCGCCTGCATGCAGGCCAGCATTAGCCAAAGAGAAGAAAGCATTCTTCGTTTTTGTACAAATATTGTCAACAAGTTTTGAGCGAAAATTATATTTCTCAAGCGGAATACCTAAATGAGTAACACTGTCGGTTTCTGTTAGGCCATGAGAAGACATGTGCCAGTTCTTATGACGTTTAAGTGCTGCGTTAGCACTTTCATTGAAAACAATGACATGAGTTTTGTTTGTGTTGTATCTATAACGCCATTTCAAGCTATATTCGACACATATATCGACAAGAGACTGAAGTCCATATGCAGTTAAAGAGAAAAGTGCCATGTCATCGGCATGCGTTGGACATGTGCAATTTGCACCTTGCATCGAAAGGCCATATCCCGATGACTTTAGATTTGACAAAAGATCATTGATATATATAATATAAAAGAGGGGAGATAATGTACCTCCTTGCCTTGTTCCTTGCAGCATTGGGATCCACCTAGAGCAACCACCTTGGTATTTAATGCAACAGCTGATATTGTTCAACAAGTGGTAAAATAGCCTCCAAATTTTTCCCTGTAATTGCCTCTTATGCAGTTTATACAATAAACCGTTTATCCAAACACTATCGAAAGCTTTCCATACATCCAAGAAACAGGCAAACAGTTTGCTCTGTCTCTCGGATGTATACGCTATACTTTCTGTTACAAGAAAAGAAGACATGTTGCAACTTATGCCCCGCTGGAACCCATTCTGCAAGGAATCAACTTCAATTGCAAAGGCAGTATACTTCTCCATTCTCGATAATAAAAGTTTCTCAAAAAGTTTATATATTGCTGGTAGCAGAGTAATTGCTCTGTAGCTATCAAAGGAATCTTTTGGTTTAGGATGTCCCTTATATAGAGATATTATACAACCACGCTTAGCACCAAGTGGTATATGTTCAAATTGGAAGAAATAGTTGTACAAGGTAGCAATGCAGCGGGCAAGAGCCTCACCACCAAAAATAATATGCTCATAATTTACACCATCTGTACCAGCTGCTTTGTTGAGGTTTAAAGTGCGACAAAGAGATGTGATTTCCTTCATATTAGTTGGAAAAGTTAACAATCCGTCTAATGGGCATGTTGAATTTTTCATCGATTCGGTCTCTACAAATTGGTTGACATGGTTAAAATGTGATTCGTCAAACTTGGGATCCGTTAGCGGTGTGGAAAAAATGTTATAATAGTACTCAGCCCAAGCTTCAAGAATATCTGGGGTTTCTCGTACTATCGAATTTTGAAAGGAGAAGTGTGTGCTACCAAGTGTCCCTAATGATTTGCGTTTCGCGTTGAAGAGTCTGAAGAAAGTATCTTGATCACACTCAGCACTTTTATCTATGTCATCGTTAAAAGAGCGAAGAAAATTAGTTGATGCCCTCCGGTATTCGCGCCTGAAAGAGCATTTGGCATCTTTATAACAGCGATATAAACCAGTTGCATCATTAATTGGCCTACCAACCGAAATCCAAACAGATCTGTGATATCGCATACTCTTGTGAAGTAAGCTTAATTCTTTCGACCAGTAAGGTTTAAGAAACTTCTTAAAACGTTTCTTTGGGATATTATTCTGAGCAGAAACTGTGATAGAGTTAACTATGTTTTCATAAAATGTATCCAACTCAGATTTGTTATTTACGTCATCGCGTGGTAACGATGTAGCTAAATCTGACTGATACGACAATTGCATTACAGTGTCTAGCTTAAACTTCTTCCAACTGAACTTACATGTACTATGGCTTGGAATTGTACTACTTCGAGGTGTATATGTATAGTCATCGTACTTCATCATGACGTAAATGGGCCTATGGTTGGACACATTGATTGCATCATCATCCAGAATTTCGCAATGAAAAATAAGATCAGTGTCGTCTTTGTTGACGACAATGTGATCGATTACTGAACCAGGATAACCCATGGCAGGAACGTGTGTTGCAGGTATATTCAGGGGAAAAGACACGACATTGACAGAGATAAACTTATTGTCTAAAAACTTCTTAAATGATTTGGCACGCGCATCATCACGCTGAAGGCTTGCATTGAAGTCGCCCATAAAAACCACTTTGCCGAGAACACTATATGTATCGCGGAGGTCAATCAACTTCTGGATGTACTCCCGGAAAAATGCAACAGTATAGTTCGTAGACGGAAGATAAACTTGGAATATGAAAATATATCTCCTTCCCATGTTTACTTGTATGCCGATAATGCGATCATCATTTATATCAAGAGGGGTTACTCTGCTCCCGAGCCTATCGCGATTCCACATGAGGCATACGCCACCAGAGTAACGCCCGCGTTTCCAAGGGAGGCGTTGAGAAAAATCGCTAACAGCATAAAAGTCATATTTTGAGTTAATGTGGCGAAAGTAAGGTAAATCTGCATCACATAACCAATGCTCGCTGATGCCACAGATATCCAGGTTCAGTTTGTCAAGAAAATTACTGAGATAACACGCAGACGAAAGAATACCAGTCGCGTTCCATGTGCCAAAGGAAAGCATTTTGTGGATCAAGATACTTTGCACCAGTGGAAAATCATACATAGTACCACAGTATGAGACTATGAGTATCCAATAGCCATCCATATGGATATTTTAGTAAAAGTAATCAAAAAGTAATCAAAATGTAATCATGATTACAGGTACAATTGAATGTAATCGATTACGATTACTTGTAATCAAGAAATGTCATGATTACTGATTACAGATGATTACTCCAAATTTTGTAATTGATTACATTGATTACAATTACAGATTACGATTACCCCAACCCTGCTCTCAACCAATTATAAAAAGTTCTTATAAGGAACAGCTGTATTGTCATGCTTTCAACCAATCAGAAACAGTATATAACCTACAGTAACAAAGAGATAAAATGACGAGGCCTACAGAGTATGTTACACATACATACCCTATTCCTGCAAAAACAAACAGCTCAAGAGGATCAAATGGGAATTCAATCTGGAAGTTTGTTCGGAAGAGAGCTGTCAGTGTTTCTGAAAGAAAAGATCTAAATCAGTCAGTATATTAAGGTGAACAATATCAGTCCTTGCATTAGGCTACAGCAATCCGCAATGCTGAAGCAATTTGCTGAAGTAAACGGTGCCGACTACAGCAGTTTGATGGAAATAGGTCGGCCAGCTTCTGATGTGTACCATGACAATCTATCGAAGTCAGCAACTAAGTTAAGACGGTTATATGTATAGTATAAATTGAATTTAATTGACATAATAAGGGGCAACACCTTGGACACAAGAGAAATCATACCTGAATTATTTCACAGAAGTTTAGTGCTCATGCTGAGAGACAATTGGCATCATCAATTTGGCTAGGGTATTCTACTACGATAGCAAGCAAATTTGAATAGCCGGGTCGAGTTGCGGTAGCTATGCCAAACATGGGCATTTGATTGAAAAGACGTTAATTGTAACTGGCTAAATAGAGGATGTCTGACAAACCAACTTTTCCCCCCGTGAATTGACCTTGCCAAAGTTACTGTGCTATCGTGACAAAATTCACAAAAATGAACTAATTATGGGCCGTAACTCCACCAAAAAATTGCAGACCTGGTTCAGTTTCGAATTCGATCATGACATTGTTGATCAAGTCTCATATTCTGAACATCAACAATATTTGTTCATGTTATTTCATTATAATGATCAAAAATGAACTAATTGAGGGCCGTAACTCCGCCCAAAGAAGGCGGACCTGGCTAGTTTTCTAACTTAATCAATATATTGTTGAGCAACTCTCATATCAACAAAATAAGTTATTTGTTCTAGTTATTGTGCTATAACGATCAAAATTCACAAAAATGAACTAATTTACCCTTTCATGATGGGAGCTGTGCTGGTGCAGCATTAAAGATCATGTGCCAGTGCATAATCTTATATATGTGGGTACATGTTAGGCCAATGTATTCTCTGATATATGCGAGGCGCCCTATGGGCAACTCACATATGTAAAAGAGAATGCATTGGCACAGGGTTTTCAAAAAATTCATGAAGCTCCAGTCATGAAAGGGTTAAGGGCCCTAACTCTGCCCAATATACAAAGTTAGGCCAATGAACAAAAGTGGGCCACTTAAATTATCATTAGAAAATAGTGAAAGATGCGTCGCTAATATATTTAAGGTTTATAAATGTATTCTACCTTCGTCTTTGAACCATAAAGCCAATAGACGGAAGACAAGGGAACCAATCACTGCTGCAAAGAAGCCACGCCAATAGTTCCTAACAGCAAAGTATGTAGACGTTACTTCTATACTAAATAGTACACCTGAAAACAGACAAGTAACCTTCAATGTTAGCGAATTGAAATCTGTCCACTATGTTCATATACACAAAGCTTCTTTTTGACCTAATCCGAAGATATACAAGCAAGATAACTCCCGCCCATGATTCTGGATGTAACGTCCGTCATTATAGAAGAGTAATGGGATGGGACTTGATCCAAAAAACAGCATCAATCTAACCGATATCCCAATCTGTTGATGGTCTGAGAAGACATGGTATGATTTGCTATAGGATTCTATTGCATTTTATCAATAACCTATTTAACAATTACTATACTAAATGGATTCTCCCACTTAAAAAGTTAACATTGGAATGGTCTATAATTGATTTGTAGGGATCTTAACCCTTTACCCAACAAAACGGCCAAAACCGGCCAAATAAAGCTTCAACAGCCTAAAATATCCTCGGTCTGTCTCAATAGAACCATACAAATATGGATATCATTGGAACCGGCTCCTTGACCACATTGTGATAGTTACAGTTATGCCCTGTGCCAATGCATTCTCTTATATATGCGAGTCGACCATAGGTCGCCTCGCATATATAAGAGAATGCATTGGCCTAAAAAAAAATCTTTTTTTAACACTTTTTACCATTTTTTCTTACATTCTTTAACAATTTTATAATTTTTAATGTGTTAAGCCAATGCATTCTCTTATATATGCGAGGCGACCTATGGTCGACTCGCATATATAAGAGAATGCATTGGCACATGGCCCTTCTGTTGGGTAAAGGGTTAAGGTGATAAAAGCAGACGAAAGATAAATAAATGTGCAGAGGAGGCCTATTGATTGAGGGAAATGTTTAGATTATAAGTTTAACTCTTTGAGTGCCAGGGGCCGATCCCATCGGCCCTAATTTACGCTCTGTAAAATAGGCCCTAAAAAAAAAAAAATTGTATTTTTTCTTCTTAGATTGTTGTATGCTTAAGCATGCCATAGCGAATTTAAAAACAAACTGGATAAAACCATAGGGGCGTGTTATAACTCAAAACTATCACCAAGTATTCATAGTAATAATGTTGATGCCCATGAAAAACGTAAGATTCCCTGGCGCTAAACCTACAAAATAAGTCTGTTAAAGAATATAAGAAAAAATTATTAAAATTGTAAAAAATTGAAAAAATAATAACAAATGATGAAAAATTGTTAGGCCAATGCATTCTCTTATATATGCGAGGCGACCTATGGTCGACTCGCATATATAAGAGAATGCATTGGCACAGGGTATATGGGTTGATACAAAAATCGGACCTGGCACTCAAAGGGTTAACAACCATCTCATTTGTTGAACTTATTATCTGAACATTTCCCATGGGATAAACTATTCATCAATGATGCTTTAGTATAGAAAGCGTTAAACTTATTATCTGAACATTTCCTATGGGATAACTACTCATCAATGATAGTTTAGTATAGAAAGTGTTAATTCAAGCGTGGTACACATTCATCATAATGCTTACCTCCAATTGGAGCAGCAAATGTCCCCGCAACACCAACAGCACAGGCAGCAGCAAGCATCTCCGATCTGCGAGATTCATTCTAAAACCAGCACAGAAAAGACATTAAACAATTAATCAATTTAAATTCAGACATCTACCTCATCATCTTTTTATGGCCCGCGAAAAATAAAAATAAAAAATCATCCTGCCGCTCGGATTCGCAATGTGATGTCCACTATATTTGTCCACGATTGGACATAGATTTAACTAGACATATGTGACCCGCCATATCAAATCCAGTCGTAAGTCAGGATTTTTTTTACCCTGTACCTGCCTGCTATAAAATGTTGGTCGTAAATAATGGGAATAAAAACCTGACAACTGGTTTGTATATAAAAATTAAATTTAAAAAACTTGCGTGCCTGCCCATTTTGAAAATAAAAGTGTTTGAGATAATAAACTTTGTTGGACCTTAAATATCAGAATTTTCTTTTAAATATCAGATTTTTCTATTATATCAAGTTCCAAATTACAGAATAAGATTCACCATGAAACTGGTTGCCAGGCTGAGAATATGGTGCCGGTCATTTGCAGAATGAGGTTCCCAAGAGGGTAAATTTAGTGACGCTACCATACACAGTGGGCTTGCATCACCAAATTCATCCTCTGGGGACTTCATTCTGCATGGACTCATCTGCTATACGAGACCTAGACTCAGATCTAAGTTCCCAGATTGTGAATATTGTGATGTGCACCCATTGGGCACCTCGATTATGCAATATATCAACTGCCAATTTGGGGATACAGAGAAACTAAACAAAAATATAGCACAGCTGTCAAAAAATCACAGGAATTGCTTATGTTGAACACTGACCTCTATTAAACCAATAACAATTATAATGATATCAGACCATCTGAAGATATAACTCTGCAGCACAGATGTCCAAGTCTACTGTTAATATCATGTGATGTTTATTGTTGAATCTTTATTTTAAATTAGATACCACAGGCTTCTTTATCAGATTATTTGCACATTGGCATAAGAGACATCAGAAAATAATATAGCTTTATCAATAGCTACTAGTAAGTAGTCCAAATGCAATTGGTGAATTGGATTTAATGTTGCTCCAAACAGATTTACCAGTACATAACACAAGATTTTGGACCGATTTAATCAAATTTGGTGTGGTGATTCGGGGTACCCTTGGCAGAGTTATAATGGTTATAATTGTTTTTAATTATTTAAAAAAATTAAAGGGACACATTGGAAATCTTTTTATCAACTTGTATCATAATCATCAATATCTAAATGAAAACAAATGACAATGTCAATGACATTTTTTTTATTATTATTATAAAAGTTAAAAATAAATTTTTTTTTAAATCAATTTTTTTTTCAGTTTTTTTTCGAAAAAGGGTCATAACTCCTTTAAAATAAATCGGATCAAACCCATATTCGAACTAGATCTGTATTTTGGGCTGTGAAACTCACATACCAAATTTGGTTCCAATCAGATAAAAAATGTTTGAGTTATGGCAGAATGTGTGAATTTTAAGTAGAAAAAGGACCATAACTCTGTAACAAAAACTCGGATCAAACCCAAATTCGAACTCGATCTGTATTTTGGGTTGATATACCCATATACAAAATTTGCTTCTGATTGGATAGAAAATGTTTGAGTTATCGCATTACACGTGAAGTGTCTACGGACGGACAGACGGATGGACGGACGGCTCGACGGACGGACGGACGAACGACGAGTGGTCAATCCGGACAACGACACTATGTTTACCATACATGGTATGGGTAAACATAAAAAGGAAAAGAATCTTTCTAAAGAAAACTAAAATACTTGTTAATCTGATAATAATGATACTTTTCAGAAAGATGAGGCCAAAGCAGAATGAGGTCCCCAGAGGGGTAGTATCACTAAATGCACCATCTGGGGGACCTCATTCTTCAAATGTCCAGCACCATATCCTAAGGCCTGCTGGTTGCCTTCATGAGAATTTATCTAGAATGGAAGTCTGACCATATACCCAACAGATCAAGTGGAGACTGGATTTTAAAAATAAATCTAATGTCACAACATCAGTTTTACAGGTGGAAAATATCAGCACAGAGGGTTAATTTCCTCCCTAAATCACGACCATCAGAAAGCAACTGACAAACTAGACAAGATACACGAATCAGGTTACCTTCCCTGTGCGTGGATAAGAAATCAACGTTTATTGGGATTCGAACCAGCTTCACCTTAGCTGAATGTCTTATATTGGCCTAATGCATTATGTACCTTTAAGACATGGATGGCCTTTGTTATCGGTTATAATTTAGAAATAACAGTTACCAAATTATGAACATTTCCTCAAGAATATACTAATAGTAAAGTATAATGATAGTATCAATGAGATATTATCCAGAAAACACACTTTGTCTGACCCAAGTGTTTGTTTTTAATTATAGAGCACATAAATAGTATGCGAAAAGCAAAACACTCAACACCGTGGCAATTTTTTTAGGAGAGTGATTCACGGTGACCCATTCAACCAACACTGAAATCTTGATAGGTGAGGATTAGCAAACGCTATACTTGTATGTTGTAAACAACTTAGTGACATTTCCAACCAAAGTTCACTTAGTGGGGTGTCCCCAGTGTTGAGTGTTTTGCTTATCGCATACTATTTACATACTGTTTACACAATGTGTCATTTGTTTAGAAAACACAGAGTACTAACATGAAAATAACATGCAATATATGCGACATTTATGATTGGTATAAGAAAAAAAATTGTCTTATAATATATTATTCTTTCTGTTTCTGGAGGTTTTAATGGATGTGAATATTTTAACAGCAATAGCCACACAAACGCTTTCCATATTTTTAAGTACCAAGTGAACAGTATTGGAGATGAACAAAATTCAAAGGATTCAACATCTTCATACAGTATGATTACAATGAACAAACAAAATTTAAAACACAGTAGTCAAGTCTGGTCTAAAATTACAACAAATGGATTTATTTCTTCCTTATTCGTTTAGAAAACCATAATCTCATAATTTCTTATGATCATGCACTAACTAATATATACTAAACTCACTCAGCTAAAACATCTGCCAGAAATAAACTTATGCCCCATGCTTATGAATAATTTGGGGTAAAAACACACATATCATATCGGAGATGGACAGTGGAGTTTTGATGGGTATGCAGAACTTGTGTTTAAATTGAAATTGCTTTAACCCTTTGAGTGCCAGGGGCCGATCTAATCGGCCCTAAACCTTCACAATAAGTCTGTTAAAGAATATAATAAAATATATTCAAATTGTAAAAAATTGTGAAAAAAAAAACAAACAAAATTGTTAGGCCAATGCATTCTCTTATATATGCGAGGCGACCTATGGTCGACTCGCATATATAAGAGAATGCATTGGCACAGGGTATATGGGTTGATACAAAAATCAACCTGGCACTCAAAGGGTTAACAGTGAAAGAGAGATTTTTCACCTGGACTTTTTGATCCAAATGAGTATTACCCAAATGATTGACAGCTTACATCTAAATAAGCCACTGAATTGGATGGTGATATCATAGGTCCATGTTGCAAGATTTGGACACAACAGGGGCTATTTATAAATTTATGTGATTAAATTCATGGGTTTTTTTGGTCAGTGCTAAAGTCTTGTGTTCAGATGGGATCGAGCAGAATATAGTGTTTAACACTTTAATGAAGGGAGCTGCGCTGGTGCAGCATTAAAGATTATGTGCCAGTGCATTCTCTTATATATTTGAGTCTCCCTATTGGCTTACACGGTTGAAGTAATATGTATTCTCTTATATATGTGAGGCTCCCAAAGGGAGATTCGCATATATAAGAGAATGCATTGGCACAGGGTTTTCGCAAAATTTCAGGAAGCTCCAGTCATGGAAGGGTTAACATTTAATAGTTCAAGTACAAGCCTTGAAATAGTGTGTCGTGTCATTTGCAGAATGAGGTCCCCAGAGGGTGAATTTAGTGATGCTACCCCGCATAGCGGACTAGCATCACCAAATTCACCCTCTGGGGACCTCATTCTGCTTACACTTCAGCAGAATGAGGTTCCCAGAGGGTGAATTTGGTGATGATAGCCCACTATGCGGGGTAGCATCACTAAATTCACCCTCTGGGGACCTCATTCTGCAAATGACAGGCACACTATTTCAATGCTTGTTCAAGTACCAGTCAAATGTTTTTACACAGAAAGGTGTGGCATATCTATAAAATACAGATTGTTTGGATTCAAACAAAGCATTTATTAGCTCTCATCATAATTATGTATGTCTTGAGAGGTGTGCATTATAGTGCTGTGCTGCCTTTTATTTTTTCAGCCATATCCCCCCAATAAAGACCTATGAGGGCATAACAACACAGCATATATTAGTATCACACTCATTAATTAAACTGCAGTCTACCATATATAAGCTAACTCAAACAAAAATCAGTTATTTTGAAAAACAAAATAAACAAAAGCATGGTGAAATAAAAATACTGTGACATGCTCACTGACACGACGTTATGTTGCAATACACAATACGAACGAAGGTCATACTCACAAATGATTTTCCTTGTCTATCATCATCCTGTCAGAAGCACAAACCACGTTTACTTATAGATATTTTGACTAAGATTAACCCTTTGGATGGTGGGTATGTCATATATGATGTCATATCCATGGGTCAATATATTTTTGCAAGTAAACTGAGTAATATTGTAACAATCGCATACTGTAACAATTAAATCATAGAAACATTATTAAAAGCACAAATCAATGTAAATAATAAAAGCAATATCCGTCCAGATTATATCCATGAAATGTTTACTTTTATGACTGTTCAGGAGATGATATTTCCAAATTATGTACACGGTAAAAATTATCTAACATATAATATCTATTCTCTAAGGAAATAGGAGGTTATAGAAAATGGATTAGCTCTGGATCTTACCTCATATATTCCTCTAAAAGTTGAGAGCTTGCCTAATAGTGTAGCGACTATGCTGGCTATATGCACAAATGGACCCTGAAAAAATATAGAAATATGGAGATCAAATTCAGAAGATATTAAATGAATAAAGCTACCATAAAAATTGCTTTGAATAATAACATAAGCATATATAAAATGATCTTGGGGATGTCACTCAATAAAGAATCCTGGCAATCGATGAAAAAGTAAATAGTTCTTTCGGAATTTCATCAGCAAAATCCAATACGGTACTCTTAAATTTTCAAAAATGTTACAAAAAACTACTTATCCACATATAACCTCATTTTACAGCTGTAACAATTAAGCCAAATTACCAAAAACAATTCAACTGAGCTGATTCTAATAACATCAATATTGAAAATGATGAATAGTGGACCAATAAGACATTATGAATTGACAGTCAGACTAACAATGCATAATTCCTATTCAGATTGCCTGCTAAAACCAGTATAATTCTTTGTTTTAAAAGAAGACTGTGTCTAAATTTCCAGTATTTGAGAGATTTGTTTAATCTGTAGGAATAACACGTACATTAATAATATGCCAAGTGTGAGTGTCAATGGAATGGACATCGATTTGCAAAAAATGTGTTTCTATATCAAAATATATCAACTTTCACTTTGATTTGAGTACAATATTCGAGTACAAAATTATTAACACCTCTAATGTTTTCATAATAATTCTCCTTATCTAACTAAAATTGATAGGTTACCTCTTTACCAATAGGTAAAGTACTGCCTATTGAAGACACCAATCCTATAACTTTGGCAACTAGTGTCCTGAATTTTAAGTATTCTTTGAGAACTACCCCTCTAAGTATTGTTTTCATCTCAGGAATCCCAGAGCCTGAAATAATAAAATGGCTTTTGTCATCAAGATATGAGATGGATCAACTGGTTTAGTATTATTACAACACCATAATCCGGTATTAAGACTTTGCAATACGATAGGGGAACGTTCGTACTCAGATGTCATAAACTTTTGTACCTTGCTTGCCTGGCCTAAGTTTCATGGAAAAATCGCTAATTTGGATTTATTTGTCATTCTACATATGTTTATATGCCATTTAGTATTCCTTTTCATGAAAACAAAACAATACCAAGTCGAAGAAGTAATGTTTAAAAATTCTTATGCATCAAATTGGAGAGGAGTTGTTCCCAGAGTATGTTATGCTAGTACAACTTGTACTTGTGATAGTTATGTTAAGGACAAGGTGTTCCCCTGGAATATTGCCATAATCGCCAACCGGACTGATTAAAATAAATAAAACACGTCTCCTAGTGAATAATAATTAACCAACAAAAGAGTGTTGTTATTTTATCCACTAACAATTCTGTTCCTCTGGACAATTTTCAACATACCAGTAAGTATTAAGATTTTGTGTTTTGAAAATATTCTATTCTATGAAGTTGCAAATAGATACAGTTTAATAGTTAAGAAATGAATGTAGTGGGTGTGTGCATTATTGGGGAATAAGGCACTTTAGTTTTTGGCAAACATTGTGTGAACTGTAAAGCAGTTCTCACGAAATGTGCCCCCAACGACCACAGCACTGTATCCCCCAATAACACTAACACCCACAACATATAGCTTTACATAGCTTTTTGATGATTTATTCCCATACAAAAGCTGAGTGCATTCTTATTTATTTTCACAAAATCTGCCGAGAATTTGAAACTAGCCCACGCAGCACATTACGTCAGCCCAATACAGATTAGGTCAACAATTTGTGAAGTCGTGTTCGTGTTATGGGTAGTGTTATTGGGGTATGAAACGGGTGACGTAGTTGACCAATCACCGAACAGGATTTAGTGTAACACAGACGGGCTATATAAATATTTTAATATATACCCTTCGATGACTGGATATTCCCTGACGAATAGCTCATCGATCACTTGGGGAATGTTCAGATAAGCCATTTTTCTTAACATTCCCTGCAAATAAATGAGAATCTGATGTTGTCTGCACTTGTAATAATAGGATAGGATAGTATAGGATAATTTCCAATATACACATGAAAAGTACAAATAAAATAAATACAATAGAACAGGCATGTATATTATTAGGGGTGATATAGTCATGACTGACTGTCTTCCTATCACCCCTGAATGTGGTGACAGATTATAGGATGTAGACGGCCGAATAAATAAAACACCCCTCCTAATGAATAATAGAGCATTCCAATGAATATCTTTACAACTGAATGGGGGAATTCAGAATTACTGGATCATCCTGTGTCAAGAAAGACATGAATACGCAATCCAGTTGGAGTACTGGATTGTCATATATTCCTATACAAACCTCATCAACCTATCCCGTGGCCGACATGTGGAACACGTACAAAATAAAAGGTCCCAGACCCCATGTCCCTTGAATCGAGGTGGCTTTTTGGGATGTTGGATTTTTTAACAACAAAGACGTCAAATTGTGGCAAAATTGACTGCAACTAGACGATGTCCTGTGTGCTCTCAAAAGTGAGTCACACACCAAGCATCAAGAGATTCTTTTGAAGGTTGCCCAATTTATCATTAAAGTGATGCGAAACACTCCGGTAGGGTGATCAAATAGAAATGGACAATAATCTTGTTGAATGTAGAAATTTTTTGAAATATTATATCCAAATTGAAACATGCACCGTCATTGTTTTTATATCTTAATTAACTGCAGTGAATCTCAATGACGTAATCAATTTCCTTTAGTTTATCATCTATAGATGCATCCCGAATCGAGTAGTAAATATTACAATTGAGCTTTGTTCAGATGATATTTTCTATGGAGTGGTACGGTCGATTTGCTTCAGAGTTTGGCGATGTTGGTAAAATGTTACTTTCCTCCAGTTGGCATAGCGCCTGAATACTAAATTATCAGTTTCACGCACCCAAACAAGTGCATAATGTCTTTAAGAGAACACAAATATTATTTCTAAGTTGAATGAAATAAAACTTGTCATGCGTCTCCTCAAATGTGAACCACATACCAAATATCAAGAAATTCTGTTGACTATTGCTTAAGTTATCAAGTGGACACCACAAAAACAGCGATTTCTAAGTCGAAAAAGGGGTATAACTCCGTCAAAAATCATCAGACTGTGACCAAATTCGAACTTGGTCTGCGTCTTTTCAAATGTAACCAGGTACCAATATCAAGAAATTCTGTTGTATATTGCTGAAGTTACCATGCGGAATACCCGGATGGATGGACGCACAGACTCACGGATGCACAGACGGACATGCTGATTATAATAGTCCTCCAAAATTGTTCAGGGGACAATCAAGACAGGATGTAAGCATGAGCTACAGTCAGTCCAATAATGTTCTCACACAGAAATTCAGAATCTTCCATTCAGCAATGAAAGAGTTAACATCAAATGTGTTTACAAGTTGATAGAAATTTCTCTTTTCATCCTAAAAGAGGATAACCTTTATTGTTAAATCAATAGTCCATGACATCATGATTGAGTAGTAAGAGA
The DNA here is from genome assembly GCA_032622095.1 of Siphonodentalium dalli. Classification (NCBI taxonomy): domain Eukaryota; kingdom Metazoa; phylum Mollusca; class Scaphopoda; order Gadilida; family Siphonodentaliidae; genus Siphonodentalium; species Siphonodentalium dalli. The sequence goes on along the minus strand of CP136064.1, from coordinate 268,713,712 downwards.
TGTGATAATTTGTTTGCACTCTTTTGTACAATGCTATGCATGACGGCCATTACAACATGGAATTTGAATGTCTTAATGACTCATAACTCAATGATTAAACAGCAGTTCAGCATACATAACACGGTTCATTGCATGCAAAAATTACAGCATAATGGTTTTAATGCAATGCATGATTGTAAAACGGAATCCCGTTATGACTTGTGGCTGACATATTAACTTCAAAATGGCATTGATAATTCATATAATATACTTGCAGTTAATAATCCATCAATTGACATATCTACTGATTATGGTTCATTTTTGCTGATGAATTTACTGTAGTTTAGTTTATGACGGGGTCTCTCTTTTCATAATAAAGATTTTGGTTTATCTGTCACGGATACAAACCAGTGGAAAATTCGGAATAGAAATTGGTTCAAATTTTTTTTTCACCCAGTAACAAACAAAAACTGATTGTTTGTAGGCCTGTAATGATACACATGTTCATGATATGATATGAACAAGAGATGTGCACACGAGTGCTAGCATACCCCCCACCGTGGCAAATTCAACCCGCATTATCCGTAAACCCAAAAAAAAGATTTTTAACTTTAAAGAAAAATTTGGATTAATAATTTTGATATTGGTTCATATTTGTTCGAATGATTGCAGAAACCCAAAAAAGGGTAGAAAATGAAACGCAACCTTAACATCTAAGATGGCTTTTGTCAAGTGTGATAGCATCCAAAAAAAAGGAAGTTTCAAATATCTACGATCAAAACTGTAGGAGGAGTTGATTACACCATGAAGGTACCATCATACTACAGTCGAAAGGCCCATAACTTTGGGAAAAATCATTGTATCAAACTCAAATTCGAACTTGACCTGTATTTTGATATGAACGATCCATAAAAACAACAGAATTTCCAATTAAACAATCCAAACTTGAGTTATCATCCGGAAACCAAACTCAAATTCGAACTTGACCTGTATTTTGATATCATTGACTCACACAAAAACGGAATTTTCAATTGAACAGTCCAAACTTTAGTTGTCATCTGGAAACCAAAAAAAAATAAAAAATTGAATTTTCTAAGTAAAAAAAAGTCCATTACTCTAGAAAAAATCATCGGATCAAACTCAAATTCGAACTCAACCTGTATCTTGATATGACTGATCTAAAAAAAACGGTATTTGCAATTAGAGGATCCAAACTTGAGATATCATCCGGAAACCGAAAAAGTGAGAAATTTTCTAAGTCGAAAATGAGGCGTAACTTTAAAAAAAAAGTCGGACCGAACCGCAATTAGCATCATGCGGAGAGGCAATCCTAAGGAGATTGCATACAAAACATTATTGAAATTGGTTCATAGTTGTTCGAGTTATGAGATCGGACGGACGGTACGACAGACAGACGGACGGACACACGGAGGGAGAAAGCGTGATGGACAGACGCAGTCAATCCAGTATACCCCCCATTTTCTTCGAAAGTGGGGCTATAATTATGATAAACATGATCAAGAATACCATACATATCACAATACACTGAATTAGTGTTCCCATATGACAACAACCTGAATTATCAGAACCAACATGTTAATAACTGGAGATAAAGTTCATTTTAAACTAAAATGCAGTTTAATAGTTAAGATAGATGAGTCAAATACATATAATAGACAAGTAAACTTGAGAGAACGTTATCAGTTTTGCCGTTTTTAGAGGTCACACAAGGTTGCGGTTAGTGGTGGCTTTGGCAATCGGAAATGATTCTCGGAATAAAATACGATGAAAAGTTGACAATATATTGTGATAGTTGGCACGTGGATACATACTATGTTTTATTGTTTTGTTTACATTGTTTCACTGTGTTACATTAATTTGCTTTTATATTTTATGTATATCAATAAAGTTCATCAAACACAAATGACTTTCCTCCTTGAAGCTCTTCCCGAATCCCGATTTTCATTAACCAAAAGTAATTGTAGTTGTAATTGTAATTGAACCAATGTAATTGTAATTGTAATTAATTACATTGCATTTCCAATGTAATTGTAATTGTAATTGACATATTTCAATGTAATTGTAATTAATTACATTTCAATGTAATTGACCCAACCCTGATACATAGCCTAACATAGGTATACTTATTCCTGATACAGTAATCATGTTTTATGCATGAAAGTAGACTAGTTATAAAACCATGTAAATCACACATGAAAGATGATGTTTGCTGACATTTTTGATGACACATGCTGGGGAATTCCAGTTCGAACCAGGTATCACCATATATGGAAACGAGGTAGAGAAAATAAATAGATTTCAACAATCAAAATTTAATAGCATTGAAAGGGGGTTCCTCAACTGAAATAAAATATTTTTCACCCCCGATAGAATGTACTCATAGTAGTGAACCTCCATATTAAATTTAATTGAGATCCGACAACCAGTGGTTAAGATATCTGCCCCGACGAAAACATGGAGGATTAGGCGCATGCAATCCAGTATACCCACCATTTACTTCAGTCATGGGGGTACAATAAATTTGGAATTCATGATCACTAGAAAAGCTTGAAAAACTAGAGGTGTGACTGTCCCAATGGGACTACGGATACCCCCCTGTTTTTAAAATACTAAGATGTTTCACATGTCAGTAAACATTTAGTTAAAATAATAAAATAACAGTTCCCATTGCAGGTGTACAACCATAACCCTAATCTTAAACCTATTGACCGAAAAATGTAGGAATAAAAGCTTGGACAAAATTATGCATGTTGCGAAAAAAATTCTAAGTCGAAAAAGGGTAATAACTCCACACAAAAAATGTCGGACAGACGTCATAATCGCAGGTGCACAGGTTCCCATGGTACTAAATATCAGTGCCAAGATTAAAAAACATTGACCGAAAAATGTAGGAATAAAAGCTCGGACAAAATTATGCATGTTGCAAAAAAAATTCTTAGTCGAAAAAAGGGGGATAACTCCACCAAAAAATGTCGGACAGACGTCATAATCGCAGGTGCACAAGTTCCCATGGTACTAAATATCTGTGCCACGTTTAAAAAAAATTGACCTAAAAATGTAGGAATATAAGCTCGGACAAAAGTATACATGTTGCGAAAAATTTCCAAGTCGAAAAAGGGGGGATAACTCCACCAAAAAAAGTCCGACAGACGTCATAATCGCAGGTGCACAGGTTCCAATGGTGGTTGATGTCTGTGCCAAGTTTCATGAAAATTGATCAAAAAACGACTGAGAAAAACTCCGGACAAATTTGTGTCCACGGACGGACGGACGGCGGACAAGCTGACTCCAGTATACCCCCCCTAACTTCGTTGCGGGGGGTATAAAAACTCAATTACTGTAGTGATGAAGAAACAAACTATGCAGTAAATGCCTATGGGAGAATCGCATATATAAGAGAATGCATTGGCACAGGGTTTTCTCAAAATTTCAGGGAGCTACAGTCATGGACAGGTTAACAGTCACTAGAATTTAAAGTCTATAATGAAATTAAGACAGAAGAGAGAGATAATCTCCTATATATTTTGGAACTTCTGTCTGTCTGTCTGTCTGTCTGTGTATGTATATGTGTGTGTTATAGACTCGAAAACTGCTAAGCTTGACCGATCCGACTCAAATTTGGTATGTAGGCCTACTTTGATCCCGGGAACAATATGGGCAGGTCCAATTTCATGTGCGACCGTGTCCTTGACCTTCACCTTGATCTCGCTCATATACGCTCGTATTGGCATGTTTCTGAACCGATTGAACAATAGTTATTTTCTTTCTCCTACTACTTGTCAACTTTGTTCCCTAAATAGCCTGGACGAAGTCGGGCACATCAGCTCGTCTATTAGATATTTTGGAACTTCTGTCTGTGAGTATGTATGTATGTATGTGTGTTATAAACTCAAAAACTGCTTGACCGATCTGACTCAAATTTGGTATGTAGGCCTACCGGTACTTTGATCCCGGGAATATGGGCAGGTCCAATTTCATGTGCGACCATGTCCTTGACCTCGCTCATATATGCATGTTTTTGACCGATCGAACACTAGTTTTTTTCTTTCTCCTAATACTTTTCAACGTTGTTCGCTCAGTATTGTTCAAGAAATCCCTAAATAGCCCAGACGAAGTCAGGCACATCAGGTAGTGTCCCCTAATTATGCAACTACAAATTTTATCTTGAATGTGTGTTCCTACAGGGATTACCAGCCAACTATTGGCAACATTTAAGCAAGTTGTTATAAATTTCATGTTTCGAAAAAATATATTTTAATTAATGAGTTCTAGATATATGAGAAGTACTATTACAGTTATGGCTATTAAAGACATATTATAGACTTGTTCGGGTGCGTGAAACTGACAAGTTAGTACTTGGGCGCTATGCCAACTGTGGGAATGTAGCAATCTACTAACATCGCTGAAAATCTCCAAGAAATCGACCATACCACTCCACAGATATCATCGTTTGAATAACGCATAATTGTAAATATTTACATCGGAACACAACAATCAGTGATAAACTAATGCAAATGATTTCGCCATCGAGAGTCATTGCATTTAATGAATATATAAGAATGATGGTGTGTGTGCTGGAAATTTGGATTAATATTCATAATAATAACTACTTTGAGCAAGATTATTCTCCATTTCTATTTGAACACCCAAATAGAGCGTTTCACATCACTTTAAAAAGAAGAAGTAAAACAGTTCTTAAAAGAACAGCACTGATATCAAACATGACCTATTTACACTATGCACCTGAGACAATGATTGATATTTAAAAAAATTCTAGAATTTAAAACATATATTTCCCGGAAACTGCAGAAATCATACTCTCACCTGTGCCTAATAATCATGATGGCCTAATAATAGTGATGGGTGCGAATTTAGGCTGCTCTATGTCTCATTAATAAATATTGTTGGAAAATTTCTCCAAAATTAATCATCGTGCTGACACTATAATTAGGCACCTGAGCAGGGAAGAATCCAGAGATTTTTTGGGGACACCTGTTCTGCATTTGAGAATGTTCCTATATAAATTGGGACCACAGCCATTTTATGACAAGAGCTGCACTAGTGCGGCATTAAAGATCCTATGCCATTTCATTCTCTTATATATGCAAGTCTTCCGCATAAGAAAATGCACTGGCTTACAACGTCAATATAAAAGCCAATGTATTCTCTTATATATGCGAGGCTCCTTAGATGGAAGACTCGCATATACCGTATAAGAGAATGCATTGGCACAGGATTTTTGCTAAATTTCAAGAAGCCCCAGTCATGAAAGGGTTAAAACATTCCTCACTGCACACTTGATTATGGAAATAAAGGCTCTATATCAACTGAATATTGATGATTTGCATTGCATGTTGTTGAATTATAATAGAAGATTTCCTTCAAAATATAGAAAATTCAGCTTTAATAAAGACTATTCACTTGCAATTTGGGGACATTTAGGCCTCCAGAGTTTGGGCGCCCATACCTGTAACAGGTATCAAAACAGCCCTGGATACTTCCCTGCACCTGAGAGTACAAGAACTGGAAAAGGAGGGTGTAAAATGCTGAACATTCATGGAAATACTGGAATTAAACTGGCTTAGAAGACATCTTATCGGGGAACACAAATAGGCATTGGTATTGTGCAATTAATAAGCAATGATTCTCAAGTTGTTTATTAAGTTGTAATGTGCAATTATAGATTAAATATACAGATTCAATTGAAAAACCATATTTTTTTGGCAATTTGGGATATTTGTACTGTGACTCATGTTCGCTAGATAACACTGACCTCATTAACCCTTTCTATACTAAATGGATTCTGACACTCAGTTATAAAAGTATACATTGGAATGGTCTATTATTCTTCTGGACGGATGTTCAGGCAATAAAAGCAGATGACAAACAGATGAAAAGATAATAGAAATGCAGAAAGATTCAAATTCTTTGCTGGGAAATGTTCAGATGTTTCAGTTCAACTAGAATGGAAAATCAAGAAAAAATGATTAAACAATCCTTTGAATGCCCTCATAGTAGTGAATTTAATTCAGATATGACAATTGGTGTTTGAGATATCTGCCCGGATAGATGGACGGATGGATGAAATAACGGAAAGTGGACAGATGAATGGATGGACAAGGTCAATCCGGTTTACCCCCATTCTCTTCGGGAGTGGGGATATAACAAATGCCTAGGTACTAAAAACTCACGGACCTACTCGTCCATGAGTATTTAGTATAGAAAGGATTAAGATTCGTTCAGGGGGATACACACAGGTTTGCTAACGCTTTGATAAACAATGACGGCAAACTTCATTATACTCACCAATGGCTTGAGGAGCAACAAGATGTGTGAAGCCCGCAGCAAACAAAATGAACAACAGAGAGAAGAGAACCCACGCAGCAAATTGTAGACCAACATTAAACTCCAGCATTGTATGAAGGTTAACTTTGGCTGCAAGGGAAAACAAGTTTTAAAAAACATGCAAAATTCATTTATATGAAATTAGAATATGACCATTGTAGGCTATTTTGTTTGATATATCACTAAAGAACTTGGAAGCAACAGTGTTCAAGCTCCTGATATTATAATTAAATATATATAAAGATTATGATCTGTCTGACCGTCTGTTCAGATTTTTCTCCCAGACTGCCGGTCAGATTTCAACCAAATTTGGTGTGGTGACTCGGGGTACCCTGGCAGAGGTTATAACGGCGTTAGTATTTCAAAATTTTGATATAAAATAATTTAATTAAATAAAAATTAAAAAAAATTAAAATAAGCTTACTATAGGCCTATTTCAGAATCAAATAAATGTGAATATTTAGGTTCAATATGAACTATTTGCAGACCAGATGTATGCTCTTTATATATGTGTTTTCACTGTGGCCCGTGCCATCCAACATAATAACAGTTATAAGTCCACTATAGGCTTATTCCAGAATAAAATAAGTTCAATATCAACCAATGTCATTGATTATGTCCAATATGAACCTATTTGCATAAGGATACTGAAGTAGAATAAATATTATATATATAAAGAGTAGCATTTGTCTGTCATGTGTGTGATGTACACACAGGGGCATACACAGGGGCCACAGGCCCCTAATGCCCAAATGGGCCACAGGCCCCTTTGAGCAGGGGCCACTGGCCTCTCCAACACTGAATTAAGGCTCCTGAAGATGTTTCAGCTAGTATTATATATTATTATTATATATACGCTTCCCTAATTACACTCCAACACTGAATTAAGTCTCCTGAAGGGAACCTGTTTCAGCTAGTATTATATATTAGTATTATAGTATTATATATTATACGCTTCCCTAATTATCATATACAAGTTGAAAAGAAAGCTCTAAGATATATCCTATAAATATTGAGGTTAAAACATATTTATTTAGAACATTGTCAACAATGTGTGATAACATAGTCTAAGCTTGCCACTACTAATTACAAAACTCATTTAGTCACCTTATTTGCAGCAGAAAATCATGGGAGAAAAAGGGGATACCTATTTTGTAGTTAACCCTTTACCCAACAAAACGGCCAAAACCGGCCAAATAAAGCTTCAACAGCCTAAAATATCTTCGGTCTGTCTCAATAGAATCATACAAATATGGATATCATTGGAACCGGCTCCTTGACCACATTGTGATAGTTAAAGTTATGCCCTGTGCCAATGCATTCTCTTATATATGCGAGTCGACCATAGGTCGCCTCGCATATATAAGAGAATGCATTGGCCTAAAAAAAATCTTTTTTTAACACTTTTTACCATTTTTTCTTACATTCTTTAACAATTTTATAATTTTTAATGTGTTAAGCCAATGCATTCTCTTATATATGCGAGGCGACCTATGGTCGACTCGCATATATAAGAGAATGCATTGGCACAGGGCCCTTCTGTTGGGTAAAGGGTTAAAGAGTGATAATTCTATCATTCAGTAGACGCTAGTCAAACTTCGTTAAGTCGAACGTCGGTAACTCAAAAACCCCACTGAAGTCAAGTCATTGTCTGGTCCTGACTGAGCTTGTGTACAAAGTCAATAAAATAAACATGGTTAAGTCGAAGGTGGATAAGACGAAATTCCTGCTTAAATCGAAACGAAATTAGGGCCACCAGCCAGCTTATAACACTAATTACCATGGTTAAGTTGAAACGCTGTCGCCGACACATCGCCATATGATTATAACTAGGTGTGCTTCTATTCAATTGCTGTAAAAAGCTATGAGTTATGATTGAAAGTTTCCCAGAATCTTTGTCACAATGCAGTGTTTATTGAACATATTAACGAGGTGTGTTCATGTGTAAATTTCCACCATGTGAGGATTAGTGTTGACATGTTGGCATACGAAATGAGAAATCATTTTTAAACCTCCTGATATAGAGAATAGTTTCATTCAGTCGTGTCTTCTCAAAACGAAAACTATGTTCCAGACAAATAAATGCACCATCAATCTGTCCGGTCAAATGTTATTTTTCTGTTATCTCTATCAATATTATTGTGTTGTCATATTCTGTGTTTTAATTATAAACACTCATGACAAATACCATCTGGTCTGTTGTATGTGATCAGCATAGTCACTGACTGCTGATCTAGCATGTTTATATATAGAGTGCGCACAGTCGAAAACAGTTGTCTGGTCAAAATTACTGGTTTCACCAAATGGTCAAAATTGTTAAATCAAACACATGGATATCTCAAGTAATCCAATGGCCCCTTGTGATTCGACTTAACAAATTTGACTGTACTAGGTAGGGCCTGAAAATCGGCAATTTACATTTGGAATCAAATCTCGAATAAAATCTGGCAAAAGTTTCAAAATTGCATTGAATCTCAAATTGAATCGTTGTGTCTTCTGTATCAATTATGAAAATAACTTGAAAAAATAAAACAGATTAAAGACATATTATGTAATTGTTCGGGTGCGTGAAACTGATCAGTTAGTATACAGGCGCTATGCCAGTTGGAGGACTGTACCATTCTACTAACATCGCTGAAAATCTGAAGCAAATCAACCGTACCACTCCATAGAAAACATCGGCCGAACTACGCTCAATTGTAAATATTTACTACTCGATTAGGGACACATCTATCTGCGATAAACTAATGAAAATGATTTCGCCATCAAGGGTCACTGCATTTAATTAATCTATAAGAATGAAGGTGTGTGTAGTCAATTTGGATATGATATTTGTAAAAATTACTATTTTGAACAAGATTATTCTCCATTTTTATTTGATCACCCTACGGGAGTGTTTCACATCACTTTAAATGACATATTACCTTCTTGGCAAATTTCTATAATAAAATCCATTGTAAAACTAAGTAGTGCCATGATGATACCAAGAATAGTAAGAAATATCCAATCCTCCCCAATCTTCATGAAAATAAAGTCCCGAACAGCAGAACATCTTACTGAAAAAGAAAATTAAATCAAAATCAATTATCAATATTGGTTTTCATTGAGAGTCTTTCCACTATAAGAAAATAAACATGAAGTTGCTCCTCAGATGCTGACATACCCCCAAATTGGCGAATTAAAACATGGGCAGGATGGAAATCAAATATAAAATTCACAAAGAAGTATAATTCTAGAAGAATGAAGTCCCCACTCCCCAGAGGGTAAATTTAGTGACGTTTTGGGTAGCATCACCAAATTCACCCTCTGGGAACCTCATTCTGCTGAGGCCTCAACTGCTATGGGAGACTTAGGATCAGATTTTAGTTTAGTGATCATCGTCATTTGCCATCTTTTGGAAGCAGTCATGATGATGAACCTCCAAACCAAATTTCATCTAGATCCAAAAACCCATGACTGAGATGTAATCCCGAACGAACAGACAGATGTACAAAGTTAATCCAGTATACCCTCCCCCTCCATATCTTTCTTGATATAATAAATTATTTCTTTTATATTTTATATATTGGAAATAAAATTTGTTAACCCTTTACCCAACAAACCGTCCAAAACCGGCCAAATAAAGCTTCAACAGCCTAAACTATCTTCGGTCTGTCTCAATAGAACCATACAAATATGGATATCATTGGAACCGGCTCCTTGAACACATTGTGATAGTTACAGTTATGCCCTGTGCCAATGCATTCTCTTATATATGCGAGTCGACCATAGGTCGCCTCGCATATATAAGAGAATGCATTGGCCTAAACAAAATCTTTTTTTAACACTTTTTACCATTCTTTAACAATTTTATAATTTTTAATCTGTTAAGCCAATGCATTCTCTTATATATGCGAGGCGATCTATGGTCGACTCGCATATATAAGAGAATGCATTGGCACAGGGCCGTTCTGTTGGGTAAAGGGTTAAATATAAGATAAATGAGGCAGCTTGGAAGACTCCAAAACTGATGGTTCACCCAGTGGGGAACAGGCCTCAAACTATGGTGCCAGACATTAGCAGAATGAGGTCCACAGAGGGTGAATTTAGTGACGCTACCACACACAGTGGGCTAGCATCACTAAATTCAAGTTCTGGGGACCTCATTCTGCTTAGGCCTCATCTTCTCTGGAAAGTATCTTTAAATTATTATCAAATTAAATTATTAATTTATTAAATTAATTTTTAGTTTCTTCAGAGTTTCAATTTTCTTTTTTAGTTTAGTTTCTCTGTATCCCCAAATTGGCAGACGACACATTGCACAACCGAGGTGCTCAATGGGAGCACATCACAATATTCACCATCTGGGAACTTAAATCTGAGTCTTGGTCTCCCACAGCAGGTGAAGCAATGCAGAATGAGGTCCCCAGAGGATGAATTCGGTGGCGCAATCCCACTGTGTGGGATAACGTAACTAAATTCACCCTCTGTGGTCCTCATTCTGCAAATGTCCAGCACCATATTCTCAGGCCTGGTAGGAAATACAATGGAGCTGTTGTGAATCAAAAGTAGAACTTTTCTTGCAGCAAAGACACAAAAATGTATGAGATTGTAGAATCAATTGAAATCATGTGTTTGTATTCAAGTAACTGAATTAAATGATTTGTAAATGCCACAAAATTAAAAATTGATCACTTGGTTTTACTGAAAAGATAACTGTTGATAGGATAACCTAAATGTGCTTTATTGGCATAGTTCAAGGTATTTATAAGTTATAACATCAAATCATTCACTCAGAGTAAGCATAACTTACGTTGACCCAGGGTTTCTGCTACTACAGCAGGCCGGCTGTCCAGGGGCCTCATTCCCCTCCCCAACCTTGATTGGCCACAAACAAGCCTTGAAATAGGGTGTCTGTCATTTGCAGAATGAGGTCCCCAGAGGGTGAATTTAGTGATGCTACCCCGCATAGCAGGCTAGCATCACCAAATTCACCCTCTGGGGACCTCATTCTGCTTACACCTCAGCAGAATGAGGTTACCAGAGGATGAATTTGTGGATGCTAGCCCGCTATGCGGGGTAGCATCACTAAATTCACCCTCTGGGGACCTCATTCTGCAAATGACAGACACCCTATTTCAAGGCTTGGCCACAAAATAGCCAAGAGTGATCACCAACACTGATTTGAATAACAGATTGCAAGGAATTCTGCACTTGGTGCCTGAATAAGACATGATCAGTAGCACGGACCACGTGCACAGTTGTCTACACCATCCTGGGTAACGCTTTGTCAGTGAATGTTTAGTAGTAATCAGCCTCTCGTTTTTTAATTTACAGTAAATTTCTGTCTATAAGTCCCAACTTTCTGACCCACTCTTTCCCCTCAAAATGTGCATAACACATCGGTAAGTCATTAGGGGGCTGAATTCTGAGCTTCAACCATGAACACAGGTGAGATCTGGCAGTCGCTGCGACGAACAGTGCAGACATTTTACCTCAAAACAAGGTCTGTATCAAAGAAATGTTTAACACGTTCACTGCCGAAAACCAATGGGTAATTCCATCCCGTATGCCAACATGGGAAATGATGTTTTGCCGATAGTAGATGATATTTTACGTATGTATGAGTAATGGTTCGACCAATATCGGGTCATATGATGCTGAAACATGTTATAAGGCTACTACGAGATAACTTGTAGTCGGCAACTGGGACGGAATTTATTAGTGTTTCATCCCTGGTGCCAGCTACGAGTTATCTCGTAGGTAAATACAATTACGTTGTCAGTGTCTTAGATGACGAAGAGTGCTATACATGTACAAGCATATAGGGTTGAAACGATTAATCGACTAGTCGTAGACGACGCTGAAATGTCAGAACGTCGACTCTGAATTTTTCGTCGACTAATCGGAATATAGTGTATTAGTTTCATGTATAACGTTTTCAAGATCGATTCCGGCATAAACGGTGTTAACTGCGCGTAAGTTATGGTAATTATAACGTTTGGTGGCACCCGGAATTGACAGTGTTACTAGTATAGACACACATGGACCGGTGACCCGACTATTAATTGGACGAATGAAATTGACAACACAATGTCTCACTTGTCGTTTGAGGTCAAAAGACATGATGGCAATGATTGACGCGGCTTTGTAGTTCGTCCGAGACCGCTTTGATACAGACACTGTGTATATTTCCATTGATCTCGCACCGTCGGATTATGATGCGACGCTGGGTGAAGGTCGCTTAAGGTGACGTCATTGGTGCTACCGTATATAAATTATACTGACATTAAGAACTGGCTATCGTATTCTACAACGTAGCCTATACTATAGGGCGTATTTAGTCGGAACATTAACATTTTATAGTGACACCGCTCGGCATCGGTTTATTGGTGATCACGTGACTAAACGAAATAATCTCAAACGCTGATATTAAATTTAAAACCTGTATAAATGATCGTGTATCTAATCATTATCCACCACATGTCTAATTATATAATTACATTCAGTGTGTTGGATAAATATCAAGATGTTTACAGTATTATTTCCCAAATAAATTGGTGTGTATGCAAGGAAATGCGCAACGCAATAGAACGCTATTGCATCAGTCATCAGTGTACGCCATGTACGATGAATTTTCCGTACAATGTTATGTTTGAAAGTTTTGATTTCGGGTACCGACTAGTCGACGGAACGCGACTTTTGGGCCTCGACTAGTCGACTCTGAAATTCACTAATCGTTTCAACACTACAAGCATATCGTATGTAAGACATGGTAAATGGATTTATATATGATAATTGGTACAGACTACGTCGAATAAGACGTCAAAAAACATAATATGTATTTACCTACGAGATAACTCGTAGCTGGCACCAGTGATGACCACTGGTGAGTTTCATCCCAGGTGCCGACTACGAGTTATCTCGTAGGAAATTTATAACACTTTTCATCTTTCATTTGACCCGGATTTGATTGACAAAAGTTGTATATAGCACGATAATTCCTTTATATATACACAATGTGTCCGGGAATGGTCTAGTTGCACATGTATATCATGGTTCAGGGACGTACAGAAGACGTCCTGGTGAATTGGAGTATCCTACCAAGATTTCTAATTGGACCCACCCCTTGGTCGGGCTGTGGGAATCGTATCTCAAGCCATCGTAATTATACATATAAAATCGATCAATGGGATCGTTGGGCATGTATTGGTGCATACACCAACATTGCTTGCGGTTTGTGTTATTATTTATGTGGTATGAACATTACTACGAGTTAACTCTTAGTAGCAGTCCCCATGGAACCATTTACTACGAGTTAACTCGTAGTGGCAATGAATGTTAATTAAAAATAAAACAATTAAAATATTAATAGTTATTATCAGTGTATTTATTCCCTATCCAATTAATAAAAAATTATTCATTATACGAATCCAGCATGAGGTCATCTCCGTCTGAGGAATGGCTTTTACACCAATTTTTTTTTATTGACACTGTGAACAAAATACAAAGAAAGCATGCAGAACATGTGACATTAGCTCTGCTCATGACGTCACAATGTTACTGCTGGAGTACACTTGCCACTGAGTGTGACAATGTATCTTTTGCCAACTGGGGGGGGGGGGTTGTCCCTTTGATGTCGGCTTAAATTGCTACTGTTATAAAAGTCACTGTATCCACTGTATATTGTGGTGCTTAGATGCTTTTAGATCATTCACTTGAGATCAAAGAAAGAAGATCTGTTTTAATTTGGTTTCTATATGAAACTTCAGTGTTCCTGCTTGTTGTCTCAAGCGCAAGGAAATGGCTACTTTTCAGTGATAAACATCCAAATTTTCTCCTGACAGGGCGCTGGGTATGTGCTTCCCAATTACGGCCACATGATGGGTATTTTTAACCATTGCATGAAGAGAGAGCTGAACTGTTGTAGCATTAAAGATTCTGTGCCAGGGCACTCTCTTATATATATGTGAGTCTCCCATAGGGAGCCTCGCATATAAGAGAATGCACTGCTTACAAGGTCAAGGTAAATATTGTTAGGCCAATGTATTCTCTTATATATGCAAGGCTCCCTATGGGAAAAGCACATACCGGTATATAAGAGAATGCATTGACACAAGGTTTTCGCAAAATTTCAGGAAGCTCCAGTCATGGAAGGGTTAAAGGAAACCATCTACAACATTTACATGCAAAAACCAGTTGAGACATACATGTATTAACAAAGAATATTGTTGGAAAATGGTCACAAACGTAACCAAAATTAAGACTGTACAAACTTAGATATCTTTTTAACTTTGATGGTCCACGTATTTCTGATAACTGGTCCTTCCCTTCTCTGACCTTCTTTGCATGGAACTTTGCAAAGCTCCCTAATTCCCTCTTATATCTGCCATATATCTGGAAAAAGATAATGAAAAAACCTATTTTGATCTCATGATAGCAGAAACAGACGACGGAAGCCTTTGAGAGCTCATATCATTACCGGGTATGTCAGGACTCTAATCTAATGGCTAGCAGCTGAAGTGAAAGCCTCTTTCAAGAAAATATCAAAGGCAAAAGGCAATGCCTAGGTAAAATCAGAGGCAAAATAAATTTGTCTAGGAATACTATTGCATAAGTAAAATAAGTTCATTGGGTTCCTAAAATTTTGTTGCATCAACAAGCATAGCGGGGTAGCATCACTAAATTCACCCTCTGGGGACCTCATTCTACAAATGACAGACACGCTATTTCAAGGCTTGCATATAGTGTCCTACAATAGCATTAATGACACTGGGAAATTAACTATAAGCACACAGCTGTTTCAGATGGTTGGGGAATTGTTCATATATGAAACAATGTTTCCCAAAATAACTAAGAATTTAGATGACAGTAATTTGAGTGAATTCCATTTATGCATTAAGTTTTGTCTAAAATTTATTTTGATAACTAATCATAATAAAGCAGATCTGTGTTGTAAGGTTATTATGGATTTTAAATGGCTATATTTTTGCAAAAAGCAATATTGTTGCAAAATTGCCAAGATAAAATAAAGTGTTTTCCTAGGCCGATTTCTTACACCTAGACAAAGATATTGCCTATGCTTCTTTTCCTCAATCCCCAGGAGAGGGACCAGCCTAGATGTCTTCTCCCTAAAATGTGCTGCTTCTCCCTATTATTTTTCCCCCAGGGAGAAGTGATAACGTTTATTTACTGATTCTAATGGTGTGTTATTACTTAACTCTTTTAGTGCCAGGCTTATTTTGTAGGTTTAGTGCCAGGGAATCTTACGTTTTTCATGGGCATCAAAATTATTACTATGAATACTTGCTGTGATAGTTTTGAGTTATAACATGCCCCTACAGATTTATCCAGTTTGTTTTTAAATTCGCTATACCATGCTTAAGCATACCCAAAACAAAATTTCGCAAAAATAAAACAAACAAATACCTGTAGCCCGTGCTAAAGGATTTACTCTTGAGTGCCTTACGCATGTGTAAATAAAAAACTGAGCTCGCCTTAGGACACCTGCGTTACCTTTTGACAGATGTACCGCCCCAGTCAAACTTCCGGCCTGACACTGTCTTCAGAGCGGGTCGCCAGGACGACGCGAGGCCGTCCTGCGGCTTAAGTCTAGAAGGCCATAAAAAAAAAATTTAGGGCCGATTTTATCGGCCCTGGCAATCTACAGACCGTAAATTAGGGCCGATAAGATCGGCCCCTGGCACTGAAAGAGTTAATATAATGGTTTTATTAATGGACTCTTGTGTTGCGTAATACTTATTGGAATAGAATGGTAATGTTGGGGTGTAAATTTAACTACTTCCATTATTACTTCTCCTTGATAACAGTCTACTTTTCCCTAATAACCAAACAGGGAGAAGTGACTTCTCCCAATTTGAAACTTCTTAGCTCAAGTTAGCAGGTCCCTGCCCCAGGGCTGCAAGAAGCAACATTCCATTGTTGTTCAGATAAACACCTTGATAGTTGTATTGATCTGTTGAACCTATATGGTATCACATGCAAACAAAACATTTCTAGGCTCCTGCAAACGTTCGGGATTCAATTTGATGTGAAATCATGCAAAAGGTTTGATTAGATTCGAAATTGTAGTGAAGTTTTGATAAAATTTTGGACCATCCTGCAACTGTATACTAGTACTTGTGCGACTTTCTCCAATATATAAACAATGAAAGTGTCAATGACACTGTAGCTCAACTTGGAAAGGGAATAATTTAATGTATTACAGTCAATGGAGCGAATAGGAATGTGGAAAGTTGAATGTCTAATACGACCTGTAGCCCGTGCTAAAGGATTTACTCTTGAGTGCCTTACGCATGTGTAAATAAAAAATTGGTATTGGTTAGTAGTAAAAATGTTGTTCATGCGCAGATTGTAGTTACCCTCAACTTGAATTATATCAGGCCACATGCATTGTACTCTTGAGTGCCTAATAAACATACATGTACGATTATTAAAATCAAGGTAAAATTCCCACCTGTACGATCGTTATTTGGTCCTGTACGTTTATTAAATTAACCAAAAGAAATAATTCACCAATCTTAAATTGTGTTATTCATAGATAAATGAACTCTGATTGTTGACAGTGATCAGCACACTGTAGATTCACAGACCTGGCTATCCATCGAAACTATTTCTGTCACATGGCATCAGTAAACCAGTCAGACGGTGCGTTTTGTTGGGATGTATGGTACTAATATTTCCAGTCTGTACGTTTATTCCGCCCTGTACTATTATTCAGTTACGCGACATTTTCCAACCTGTACTATTATTCCACCCTGTACTTTTATTAGGCACTCAAGAGTAGTCATACAAAGAGTAGAATCCAAGATGGCTGCTGGTGGCCATGTTTTTTTGGCCGAATGACCCCAAAATGAGTCGTTCCCATCTACATGGCATTGTTAACATCCATGACAAATTTTATGATGATCAGACTAAAGGTACGACCTGTAGCCTGTGCTAAAAATTTAGTCATACAAAGAGTAAAATCCAAGATGGCTGCTGGCGGCCGTGTTTTTTGGCTGAATGACCCCAAAATTACTCGTTCTCATCTACATATCAATATTAACATCCATGACAAATTTCATGATGATCAGATGAACAGTACGACCTGTGGCCCGTGCTAATGGATTAAATTTTGAAATCAAAGATGGCCACTGGCGGCCATGTTTTTTGTTCTAATGACCCCAAAATGACTCGTTCCCATCTACATTCCAATTTCAACAGCCATGACAAATTTTATGATGATCAGACTAGAGGTACGACCTGTAGCCCGTGCTAAAGGATTTAGTCATACATAGAGTAATATCCAAGATGGCTGCTGGCGGCCATGTTTTTTGGCCGAATGGCCCCAAAATGACTCGTTCCCATTTAGATGTCATTGTTAACATCCATGACAAATTTCATGATGATCTGACCAAATGTACGACATGTAGCCCGTGCTAAAGGATTTAGTCATGCAAAGAGTAAAATCTAAGATGGCCGCCAGTGGCCATGTTTTTTGGCCGAATGACTCCAAAATTAATCGTTCCCATCTACATGTCAATATTAACATCCATGACAAATTTCATGATGATCAGACGAACAGTACGACCTGTAGCCCGTGCTAATGAATTGAATTTTGAAATCAAAGATGGCCGCTGGCGGCCATGTTTTTTGGCCGAATGACCCCAAAATGACTCGTTCCCATCTAAATGTCATTGTTAACATCCATGACAAATTTCATAAAGATCAGACTAAAGGTATGACCTGTAGCCCATGCTAAAGGATTTAGTCATACAAAGAGTAAAATCCAAGATGGCTGCTGCGGCAATGTTTTTTGGCTGAATGACCCCAAAATTAATCGTTCCCATCTACATGTCATTGTTAACATCCACGCCAAATTTCATGATGATCAGACTAAAGGTACGACCTGTAGCCCGTGCTAAAGAATTTAGTCATACAAAGAGTAAAATCCAAGATGGCTGCTGGCGGCCATGTTTTTTGGCCGAATGACCCCAAAATTACTCGTTCCCATCTACATGTCAATATTAACATCCATGACAAATTTCATGACAATATGACGAACAGTACGGCCTGTAGCCCGTGCTAATGGATTGAATTTTGAAATCCAAGATGGCCACTGGCGGCCATGTTTTTCTTCCGAATGACCCCAAAATGACTCGTTCCCATCTACATGTCAATGTCAACATCCATGACAAATTTCATAATAATCGGACCAAAGGTACAAACTGTAGCCCGTGCTAAAGGAAATTGTTGACGAATCACGCACACACACACACACACGCACGACGGATACCAAGCCATGGCAATAGCTCAAACTTTACAAAGTAAAGTTGAGCTAAAAATGTCATTAAAACATTGACTGAGTCTCGTTTAAAAGAATTGAGATAACCGCATATGTATGTGTATCTTATGAGTCATTAGGGTAAACACAATCCTCGACGCTTGTACTCTAGGCATACTGTAAGGAGGTGGATGATGCTCGAATATTGTCCAGCGTTTTAAAATATACACAACACGAGTTACCTCAGAATACATTCAGACTTCAGAATATCGGACATTCGGAGTTTCTGACCTTTGTAGTAATCTGTCTTTGGAGTATAATATATTCAACGGCGGATACAGACGGGTTTATGCATTTAGCTTGCTTTAACAGCTTTTTTCATGCAAATTGTGACAACATGCAAGTGTGGCAACCGGCTGTGAGGTTAACACAGATATTATCAAGCATATCTGTTACACTTTGCATTGGCTATTCAAGAGGCAATAAATCATGGTCACTCAAAACCCCACAAGACTGCCATCTCCAGGCGGAAATGCCTGTATACTAAGACCTTATGCAGCGGAGTAAAGGTGCATGGCACTGCATGCGCATATGCTGTACATATTTCTCAACACATGTAGTACTGGTAACAAGTGACAGTATTGTAGTTGGATACTTTGTTAATTGGTTTATGTTTGTTATGTGTTTAAATACTGTCAGTGTGAGTACTTGTATGGTTCAGTATTAACCCTTTAAGTGCCAAGTCCGATTTTTGTATCAACCCATATTTCCTTGATCATTTTTCAAATTTATTGATTATAATAATGTGATACATTGATGGAAAAAGCTCTTACAATAAATTTGAAAAATGATCAAGGAAATATGGGTTGATACAAAAATCGGACTTGGCACTGAAAGGGTTAAACAACCACTATCCATTTACCATCGTCTCCTATATTATCTGACAATATATAACGCCTGGGGAATGACAAGTTTGTAGAAATAATATACAGCACCAGCCGACTGGTTGAAGTTATATAGTTATCATATGGTTATGGTTCAAGGTACTATATGATTATTTACGGGCCTATGTCTTTAGATGTCTTGATATATATGATGATATTATATTAATAGCTATATAGCATATCAGTGATACCGTGTGTTGACCAAGGTAGTTCCAATGACCCCAAAGTCAGGGAAAATGCATCATTTTGAAAACAATTTACAAAAAAAATTGACTGACAAAAGACATGGACACCCCCTTTCGTGTTCTCCCCCATCTCGGCACTATGCGGCGATCGAGGATGATGCTTCGCATCATGCCATTAATACAGATATATGAGAGTATGTTAGACCCTCAGACAATCCCCTTCGGGGTATTTATAATTTGGACTATTGGCCTTCAGATATAATTTAGTAAGTTTAGAGTATTGGACCTTAACTAAGTTAAGGCCTTCGTAGTATATCGGATCTTCTGAGTATTTCAATTGAATGGAGATTGGAGAATTTAGTGTTTATTTTTGGGAAAAGGTTACTCATTTACTTAAAAAGGGCAGAAAAGCGTTTTGTGTATTGTTCGAAAGTAGTGTGAACATATGTTCAGTGACAATGCGAAATGCATTTTTATTTTATTACACTTGAATTTTGATGGAAATAATAGTAAACAATCATGTACTGTTGACCTACTTCCTAATAATATCCAAACTGGGACAAAAATCTAAATTCTGCCCTGTGTTGTCACTAGATAAGCATTCAACCTTTCCAATAAGATATGATATGGTCACCTACGCTTTGTACCGTTTTAGTAAACTTTCCCCGAAAATTAACACTGTATTCCCCATCAAAAAGTTACCACTTTACCTTCCTCTTAAAGTACATAACCAGGGGAAATACTCTCGGAACAAATAATGATACTAAAATTATGTGGCATAACACATCTTGGCTCTTGCACTATTCATCATCCATGTGGATCCAGTCTGGTACTGGTATTTGCATCAGCACGTCATGATCACTGACATGGATGATGAGGAATACAGGAAAGGTCCGCCCCGTGCGAAGTCAGAACCCCCATATGAAGATACGAAGATGGCCCCAGAGAAGTCGGCCCCATATATAACAGAACCATTGATTAAAATCATTCAATATACCAATAACATGATTTTTGAGGGAATTATGGTTTATTAACAGCCCGACAGGAATGACTAACAGCCAACATAAACACTATCTCAATCAAATTAAGTCGGTTTAATCCCTTCTATTAAATTAATGGGGTCGACTTCTCTGGGACCGTCCTCGTGTGGGGCCGTCTTCGTATGGAGCCACCTTCCCGTTTATCCTTTACAATCCAACAAATAACAGAATGTAAACACTGGTATGTCATGTGTTCATCTACCATTGCATTTGTTTTGTTTTAATAAACATATTTTATTGTAATATAATATTACAAGAGGGATCGGGGCACAAGTTTTGACAACTTACATCCACCCCTCTCCCATACCATTGCATGTGACCCAGCATGTCATGAATCCCCCTGTGATTTCACGTGCACATGTCAAGGTCATCACATATCTTCACACATATGTACTCTTGAGTGCCTAATAAAAGTACAGGGTGGAATAATAGTACAGGTTGGAAAATGTCGTGTAACTGAATAATAGTACAGGGCGGAATAAACGTACAGACTGGAAATATTAGTACCATACATCCCAACAAAACGCACCGTCTGACTGGTTTACTGATGCCATGTGACAGAAATAGTTTCGATGGATAGCCAGGTCTGTGAATCTACAGTGTGCTGATCACTGTCAACAATCAGAGTTCATTTATCTATGAATAACACAATTTAAGATTGGTGAATTATTTCTTTTGGTTATTAAATTTAATAAACGTACAGGACCAAATAACGATCGTACAGGTGGGAATTTTACCTTGATTTTAATAATCGTACATGTACATGTATGTTTATTAGGCACTCAAGAGTACAATGCATGTGGCCTGATATAATTCAAGTTGAGGGTAACTACAATCTGCGCATGCACAACATTTTTACTACTAATCAATACCAATTTTTTATTTACATATGCGTTGTGTTAACTTCCTTATAAAGTCATACGGGTTGCTGAATCATGTTTCGGTCGTAATTTGTACGGGATGCACAGAGTCATGTGATATGTTAGGTCCTCCTACTCAGCCATTTTACAACATGCTGTCAACAAGTTTTCCGATTGGATTTTTGGATTAGATATTAATGGTATTGTACACACTTTCTGGTATGTATCAAAGTTCATATAAATTGCAATATTGTTAACTGTAATGAGTCTGACTCTGATACTCGATTCTCAAAATTAAGTGTATTTTAAGAAATTAGAACTTTAGTCTCATCATGCTATAGAGGAACGGCTGTCTGACTTGATTCGAACATTAAAGTGATGTGAAACACTCCGATAGGGTGATAAAATTGAAATGGAGAATATTCTTGCTCAAAGTATTATTTTACAAATATATCCAAATTGACAACATACATTGTTATCTATTAATTGAATGCAGTTACTCTCGATGCCAAAATCGTTTTCGTTGGTTTATCGCCGATAGTTGAGTCCAGAATCGAGAAGTATATATTAATTTATAATTCATGAGCGTATTGTTCAGACGATGTTTCTATGGAGTGGTACCAGTACGGTCGATTTGCTTGAGATTTTCGGTAATGTTAGTAGAATGCTACATTCTTCCAGTTGGCATATAGCATCTGACTACTTACTTCCCAGATAGCATGACATGGTTGGGCCAACGTTGGCACAACCAACATCTGAATGGTTGGGCCGACGTAGGGCAACCAACGTTGGGCCAACGTAATTTTGCTCATTGGGTCAACGTTGGGCCTACGTTGGGCCGACGTTGGACGATATATAGAGAGCGTTGACCCAACGTTGGGCCAACGTTGATATCCAGAATACATGGTTGGCATAACGTTGGCCCAACGTTGGAAACTAAACCATTTGGTTGGCATAACGTTGACCCAACGGAGGGACAACGTTGGGAACTCAAACTAAATTGGTTGGCATAACGTTGGGGATTATTGTTTTTTGGCATCCAATAATCCGTTCATAATTTAGTTACCACCGTCAGCCACCATGTCACTATCAGATGCAAGTTTGTGAGAAACTACTATGCATGTTAATAAGTATTACCCGCTATAACTTATATGTACGCCGGGCAAACATTCAGAACTTTGTGATTCCGAGAAAAATATTGGAAAAATAATTAATTAATTTTACACAAAAGAGTAGTTTCTCACAAACGTAAACCTACCTCGGATAGCGACCCGATGACCGATGGTGGCATCTAAAGAGCGAACAAATCCTTGAATTCCAAATTGAAGAAACTGAATCCTTTATTTGCTAAAATCAATACCAGCAGCAACACTGAACGAGAACCAGAACAAAGCGCGCAATATGAAAAGCAGACACCTGATCCGTTGTGCACGCGCGTATAGTTTGACGTCAGAGCTTTCTACGTCATCTACGTTGGCATTACGTTGGGCCAACGATATACCAACCGACAACATCCAGCGTGTTTTATGACATATCGTAGCATATATATTGTGTCAGCAATGTTTTATTGTACGTTTAATTGTTTACGGAACATACAGCATATCGTTGAGATTTATATCACATGTATGTACGCTACATATGCAATTGGACTATTATGAAGCTGTAGTTGGCCGTTGGCATGTTCGCGTTGGCCCAACGTTGGACCAACGTTATAATTACAACGGTTGGGAGAAATAGGCCAACGTTGGGTCAACGAAGGGCCAACAACGTCAACACAACCGATGCATGTGCTGCAGTAAATTCCGTTGTCACGTTCGCGTTGGACCAACGTTATAATTCCAACGGTTGGGATGAATTGGCCTACGTTGGATCAACGAAGGACCAACGTCAACCCGACCGATGTGCTGCGGTAAATTTCGTTGGCACGTTCGCGTTGGCCCAACGTTGGATCAGCGTTGTAATTCCAACGGCTGGGAGGAATAGGCCTACGTTGGGCCAACAACGTCAACCAAACCAATAAATTACGTTGGTATATTCGCGTTGGCCCAACGTTGGCCCAACTTTATAATTTCAACGGTTGGGAGGAATACGTTGGGCCAACGAAGGGCCAACAACGTCAACCCAACCGATGTGCTGCAGTAAATTCCGTTGGCACGTCCGCGTTGGCCCAACGTTGGACCAACGTTATAATTCCAACGGTTGGGAGGAATACGTTGGGCCAACGAAGGGCCAACACCATTAACCCAACCAAACCTATTGCCAACGTTGCCGACATTATGCCAACGTTGGCCCAATGTAGTCATGCTATCTGGGAATTATCAGTTTCACGCACCCGAACAAGTGCATAATAATATGTCTTTAAGTTCATCCATGATCAAGTCAGGTCTGACTAGATCTCGAAGAACATCAATCAAAGTTTAGTAAATATAAATTTGAAGTTTAGCTCCACAGGAGTTCGGGAATATTTTATTCGGGAATATTTTATTATAAATATTTATAATAATTTTGTTCCCCGACACCCGTGATAAGTACCAAAATCTTGGTTGGCGATTATCGCAATACGATAGGGGAACACCGTGTGCGTAACGTAACTATCACAAGTATAACGTACTCTGATAACAACTTATCGCCAAATTCATGCTTCAAACATTTTAAACATGTCATCTTCGGCTTTTTTTATTTAATTTTTATGAAAATGAATAATAAATGGGGTGATAAATATGTATATAACGACAAATAGAATCAAATTAGCCATTTTCCCGTGAAACTTAGGACAGGCAAGCCAGGTAAAAAAATTGGTGAAATATGAGTACGAACGCCAAAGTGTTCCCTAAATTGCCAACCCAAAATCTTTGGGATTTCCCTCCCCTGTTACCTGTAAAATTATTATTTCAGAAAAAGTGTACCCAGCCCATAGATCTTAAAATTGTACTTATTAGTTGTTATTTAGGTTCATATGCGGGGTGTGTATAATGGTCTCGGTGGTACAATTATAATTTCATAAATTAAGTGAATATTAAACTCGAAAATCTAACTTACAAGTGTCTGTTCGTAGCCAAACCTTTGGCTGTCCGACATGCTGGCGCGCCGTCTGGAGTTTGATGACATTGTATTTCCATTGGTCAATCCTCAGTTATAAATAGAACCTGTCAAAGAAATTGTAAACACTGAACACGTGCTTTTAAAGAGACACGATCGAAGGATTCGATGGACAAACAAAGGCTTCACTGGTTAGTCTACGCGGATTCTGGATCAATGTTTTTATTTTTGGCATCTTTTCGTCATTCCCGAACCGAGTGTCTCATGGGAGTAGCCTCGTTTGCCCAAATAGGCCCACTTAATTTTTGAACCCCCAGATAATTTAAAAATATATCTAAAATATATGCCATACTAGCAGGTGACCCGACTTCGTCCGGGCTTTGACCTTGGATTGACCATTTTGAAGGTCAAGGTCAGGTCAGAGTCACGATTTGACCCGTCGAAAACACTATACCCGCACAAAAGTACACCTAGGTATCAAATTTCGTCGAAATCCGTCAGTTTTACCCGATTTGACCTTGAATTGACCATTTTGAAGGTCAAGGTCAGGTCGGGGTCACGATTTGACCCGTGCAAAACACTCCCCGGACGAAAGTATCCCTAGGTATCAAATTTCGTCGAAATCCGACCGTTTTACCAGATTTGACCTTGAATTGACCATTTTGAAGGTCAGGTCGGGGTCACGATTTGACCCGTCGAAAACACTCCCCGGACGAAAGTATCCCTAGGTATCAAATTTCGTCTAAATCCGTCAGTTTTACCCGATTGACGTTGAAGTGACCATTTTGAAGGTCAAGGTCAGGTCGGGTCACGATTTGACACGTCCAAAACACTCCCCGGACAAAAGTATACCTAGGTATCAAATTTCGTCGAAATCCGTCCGGCAGTTTTCCCGGCCATAGCTAACAGACAGACAAACAGACAAACAAACAAACAAACAGAAGTCCCAAAATATATATTAGACTAGAAGGTGACCCGACTTCGTCCGGGCTTTGGCCTTGAATTGTCTATTTTGAAGATCAAGTGGGTTACGATTTGACCCGTCCAAAACACCGCCCGAACAAAAGTACCCGACAAAAGTACCCGTCGAAATCCATCCGGTTTTCCCCGATTTGACCTTGAATTGATCATTTTGAAGGTCAATGGCAGGTCGGGGTCACGATTTGACCCGTTCAAAACACCCAGTGGACAACAGTAACCCTATGTATAAAATTTCGTCAAAATACCATCAAAATTGGCGATTTGACCTTGAATTGACCCGATTTCAAGGTCACGTCGCACGGGCAAATGAATATGCTTACGAGACTCCCCATACGAAAGTACCCCCACATACCAAGTTTCATCGAAATCCCGTGATATTCGGGCGTTTGACCTTGAAATGACCCGATTTCAAGGTCAATGTCACGTCGCACGGGCAAATTAATAGGTTTATGCCACTCCCCGGCCGAAAATACACCCACATACCAAGTTTCGTCTAAATCCCGTAATATTCGGGCGTTTGACCTTGAAATGACCCGATTTCAAGGTCAAGGTCACGTCGCACGGGCAAATTAATAGGCCTATGTCACTCCCCGGCCGAAAATACCCCCACATACCAAGTTTCATCGAAATCAGCTCGGCCGTTTTCGAGTCCATCGATTACAGACAGACACACACACACACACACAGACAGACAGACAGACATATCTTCCAAAATATATAATAGATTATATACCATTTGAAAAAGGAAGCTCCAAAACATTGTATTATCAACTTATTCGGTGTAATAAACTGTGAACAGATTTCAGCTGTTTTCCATTTCTCTATGGGCACCTAGCTTCTGAGACACCGAGTTTCAAAATGGTGGTGAATTACAGTATTTTAATAATAGTGTATGGCATAGATTGTTATTAAAACCGTATATCAAGGCACTATAACAAAAATAATCGGCGACTTGAAAATTAAGCAATGGCAGCACATTGAGAAATGAGGAATACCCCTTATAACAGGTTGAGCATTTTGCTTTCATATGACACATTCGTGAAAACAGACGGAGTGTTCAAAGTTACCCCAAACGTCGGGGCAACTTGAGACCCATTTTTTTAAATATCCCTGGGTCATCAATGTTGGTACACATTTAAAAGACAATTTTCTTTGAGATAACTGCTTTGTCCCATGTTTTTTTAAGCATTCAGATCTTACATAATATTAGCTTTTTTTTAAATATCGACAGAGAAACACAAAACGTGTTCAAAGTTACCACGGTACCACGGTAAATGTATATATAGAGAATCTCCAACGATATATGTTGGGGTATAAGATTTTATGAAACGAGTTTGATAAATTTTATTCACAACGAGTCGTAGACGAGTTTTATAAAATCTTATATCCCAACACAACGAGTTGATGATCTTATATATCACATGAAAAAAAACTAGAGCTTTATGCCTTTTTAACAAACCAAAATCCTTAAAAGTAGCCGCAAAATGCATACATTTACAGCGCTGGCTGAGACGTTTCACAGCCGTATACGACATTATTGCGCGCCCTGCATGGGCTGGGGACGAAAAATAGGAATATTCTTATTGCGCTTAAGCGCAATTAGATCTTCCCTTAAGCGCAATACGGGATTCCTTATTGCGTTTAAGCACAATAAAGGATTCCTTATTGAGCTTAAGCGCATAAGAATACTTCTTATTGAGCTTAAGCGCAATAAGATATTCCTTATTGCGTTTAAGCGCAATAAGATATTCCTTATTACGCTTAAGCACAATTAGATCTTTCCTTATTGCGCTTAAGCTCAATTATTTATAAAATGTCAATTTGGCTTCCCATATGTCAGCAGTCACCCGATTGACTCTGAACATCAATTACCGTATAATGCAGGCCTTTTCGTGTACAGATAAAAATGATCCATTTTTGTCGATGCGCGAGAAAGTCTGACTTTCCATGTACATATAAGCGTCGGTATAGGCTATTTCTGGCAGCGCCTATAGAAGTTTGATGTTCAATTTTCACGACCCACATCTGTCTATTATCTGATTTGCACAAAACGTATTCAGTATAAGACGAGCAAATTATATACGTGAATTGCATGCATTACCGGCGATCGAGTCTTATTATAACTCGACGTAATTTTCATTACTTTCAACTTACTGAGAGTTGACTGTAAGGAAACCTTGGTCTAGTTATAATTAGACTGCCGGCGATCCAGTCTTGTTTTCAGCAATAATAATAGCTATAGAGATACAAAATTTCCCCTTTCCTTAATCCACACAACTACTTGTTTAATAATATAGTGTTGATTTTGAGGAAGTCATTAAAGATCCATAAACCGAATTAAAGCGCTCGCAAATTACTATTTCCATGGCTTCGGGGGTAAAATATATTTGATCCGAGTCGAGGAACCCACCCATCAAAACTCAGAGTGATCAGATATCGATTTTTGAAATCTATTATTTTTCACCACCGATACTTTTTAGTAGCCCAGTAAAAAGTCGACGAGAAGACGGTCTCGGACCAAATTGCGGATGCAGATGGATAACTCTATAATCAAGTGGGTTTTTGTGTCATATATTTTACAAACGGGTAAAATTTCGTTGAACAAAATGTTGATAAATAACAGGTTTTAGGCAATTTCATACTATAGTTGACTGTGGTTAGCATTATTATTGGGAAATTATTAACTGAAGCGGCATTTCAAAATTTTTTGTTGTTGTTGTTGTTGGAAACTGATGATATGGGGGCCATCGAATCGGATTGACCTTTATAAAAAAAAGTTCTATCTCTTCCCGGCATCATGCACTTCCAACTATAACAACATTTGTTTTGAAGGCATGCATAATGTGCATATTATTATATATATGATTCGTCAAAAACACAAGCGAAGCATCTGGTATTATATATACACATACTTATTTCACTAAACGATAGCTGTTCAGTCGAAAACATATTATACACACAGCACAGCTGAACAGTTGTGTTCTAAAATATAGCCCCTATTTTCTATCCCAGTTCATGCATGAGAACAAACATTTCCTTAACAGAAGTTCCTTTAGCTGTTTACTGCATGGTATATCTCCAAACATTACTCAAAGTTAATTGTTTTGTACCCGTTAATCTATACAGAACGTTCAAAGAAGAGAGACACCATATCTAAAGATCCAACTTTATATATGTTATATTATGCCTGAGATATATCCTGTATATATGTTTAATAAACTTACCTTATCTCGCGCGTTATAGCTACGTGTACTGACATATTAATCGTCTGTTGTTACCCGTCCTATCTAAATATCTCGATGAGTATTTTCCTGTGCTCACATAATCTTATGTCACTTTATGCACTCGGCAAAAATAAAAAGACACTAGCCTTTATGGCGACGGTAATGCGTTATCACTACAAACAGTTCGTGAAATGGTTCTTAGAGAAAGATTGTACAGGTGCCGTAACAACCCCATACATATTATACGCGTGATCTGTTTGAAAATAATTTCATGTAACACCCATCAACCTGCATGCGTCATGATTAATATGAAGGCAGTCCATGCAGTTCTATATTGGAACTGGAAATGCATAAATCAAGTTGTATAATATATATAATTATATATGGTTAATACGTCTATATTGCAGATGCAGGCCTGGGATATATACTATAGCCACGGGAGCCTGGAATTTGGTCAAAAACCCTCTTTTATTGGCCGGGTGCTGGTTCCGCCATGCAATAAAAGAGTGTTTTTGACCAAATTCCAGGCTCCTGCATGCCATATAGCCCACCAAAGTAGACTTATCGGGCAAGAGTTATCTAAACATTTAGGTTATCTAAACATTCACGAAGGTTTTCAAGGTTACCTCGCGGTAGCAAAAGAAATAGTATTGCTATCAATATAAACCATTCCACAAAAACATAACCGATTATAATATTTCGCATAATTATATGTATGATGCATGAAGAAAATTGAAGTTGTAATTTAACACAATTTAAAACGACTTACATATCTTCGAAGTTGGTGTTAGGCTAACTTTGATATCTTTGCTGATAAGATGATATATTTGATATAATTTTACGAGATCTGTATTATAGTCAGGGGCGCCATGCATGGATATATAGAGGGTCTTCGTTGGGGTGCAACTTACATGTGCATGCATCCTTGAATCAAAACCAAAGTTCCAAACAATTTTAAGCCTTGAAATAGTGAGCCTGTCATTTGCAGAATGAGGTCCCCAGAGGGTGAATTTAGTACCAAATTCACCCTCTGGGAACCTAATTCTGCTATGGCCTAAGCAGAATGAGGTCCCCAGAGGGTGAATTTGGTGATGCTAGTGCGCTATGCGGGGTATATAGCATCACTAAATTCGCCCTCTGGGGACCTCATTCTGCAAATGACAGGTTCACTATTTCAAGGCTTGGTTCCAAACTTAATATAAGAAGAGTAGCACACATTTCCCAAAGTGACTAAAGTTTATAAACTGATGCGATATCAAATATTTCATAAGTATATATATATATGGGTCATATTACAGTCTCAAATTTGACTTTGTAAAATAACCACTCCATATCGCTGCATCCCTGGACCTTTTGTTTGTCAAATTTTCAAAGTTTAAAAACCTTCGCTTAAATTATCTTTAGGTAAATATATGCTATGAATAAATATATGAGGCAGATATATATTATATATTTTTTTAATCGCATTTATGTACATATAGTAGGTAAATATACAGTGGTCCGGAATCTTATATATACTGTATCGCACGTCACGCAACTGTCAAGTGTTGACAAGGAAGATAGATGTGTTTGTGAACAGGACGGGGCTATAATTAGTGTATGCTTTTAAGGTGGTGCCATATGAACAATTTACACCCTGCCTATTGCTGCAGTTCGGGGGTCATGGTTATCACATTTGGTGTGCTGGATACACATGTTTGGGAAAAGGTGTTTTGTGTACCCAGATTGACCCTTGTGGGTTTAATTTTATAGAAATTATCACCTTTCTGAACGTTATGTTACCGATAAAAAGCAAAGTTGATTCAGGTTTAAAGATGACCGCCGTTACGCAATGTGATAGGATGCAAGATTGTGGTATCAAATGTGTGCTGAAAACAAGGCAAAGGTCAAAGTGGGTAATTGGGTATATATACCCAAAACACTTTTTCGTAAAGCTGAGTAACCAACACCCCTAAAATGTGGCGTAATTATCACTTAACCATTTCTATACTAAATAAAGATCGTCTATTAAACTTATTATCTGAACATTTCCCTCCAATACTTATATATATAACACTCCTTCTGTACTTTTATTATCTGTCGTCCTGATCTTCGATATCGATGTCAATTTAAAGGTTTTACAACAAAACATTCAAAACAAGAAAGTAACTAAAAATTCTTCCCAAACGGGGAATCGAACCCCGGCCGCGGCGGTGAGAGCGCCGAATCCTAACCACTAGACCACCTGGGATCGGCGTACTTTTGTCTTCTCTTTTGCAGCATCGGCAGCACATTAATTTATCGAAAGCGAGCTCTGCATGGCAGGATTAGTTCTGGGCCAAATTCGTGAGAAAAATTTCGCTTACTGCGATGCAATATGACCCCACGCGAATTTCAAGGTTTTAAAACATTCAAAACTTGAAAAGAAATTAACTAAAAATATATTTCCCAGACGGGGAATCGAACCCCGGCCGCGGCGGTGAGAGCGCCGAATCCTAACCACTAGACCACCTGGGATCGGCGTACTTCTGTCTTCTCTTTTGCAGCATCGGCAGCACAGTAATTTACCGAAAGCGAGCTCTGCACGCGGCAGGATTTGTTCTGGGCTAAATTCGTGAGAAATTTCGCTTATACTGCGACGCAATTAGTCCAACAAATTAGACTATTCGGGTTAAGATATATTTTAATATTTGGACATTTACGATTATCTTAAGGATGAAGAGGTCCATAAACGTCCAAATGTTAAAATTGCTCTTAATCCGAAAGTCTAATTTGTTGGACTACGACGTAATATGATCTCATGCGAATTTCAAAACTTGGAAAAGAACCTGGGATATCGGCGTATTAGGCTTTTACAGAATTGGACCACAGTTACTGGACATAAAGTCCCAAAATTAGTTTTTAATTGAATTATAAATCGGTATACTAATAAAAGTTCCTTATATTAGTATACCGATTTACAAATTCGATTAAAACCTATATTTTTGGGACTTTATGTCCAGTAACTGTGATTGGACACAGAGTAATTTTTCGTTCAAGGTTATATACTTCTGGGCAATATGACCTCATAATCTCAATTTCAAGACTTTAAAATATTCAAAAACAATAACGTAACTAAACATTCTGGAATCGAACCCCGGCCGCGGCGGTGAGAGCGCCGAATTAATCCTAACCACCTGGGATCGGCGTACTTGCGTGTACTCTTTTGCAGTATCGGCAGCACAGTAATTTATTGAAAGAGAGTGCTGGTTCAGGATTAGTTCTGGGCCAAATTCCTGGAAAATTTAGCTTTCTGCGACGATTGGACAGAACGATCCAAATTGGTAAAAACGTACCATTACCATTCGACACAAACAAAAACAAAAACACTAGTTGTTGGTACCATTGGCTTTTGGAGAAAACGTACCTTTATCATTAGGTACGATTTGTCCACACTTATTGGTTAGAACGTCGATCTATATTTATAATATATATATACGTCTTTGGTCAGAATGTACATGCTATTTTGTTATTCCAAAGAGAGATAACTCTATTCCATTCAACGCAGGTGATATAGCGTTCACTTTCTTATTGAAAATTATATATCTCCTAGGTTACAATTAATGAAATATGCTGAAAGATGGACTATTTCTCTTTGTTATTATAAGTTATTCTCCTCACGTCGGACACAACTGCACAGTGCACACAAGAAGCAACCAGTGGCCACGTGAGTCAGGTGACTTTGATTGACTGTGGCAACACACGTTACAAGTTAAAAGTATATGTAACCGAACCTCGCTAATTATATATAGGATAGTCAATTTAGTTTCTCTATATTAATCTATTCAGAAGACGTTAATCGCTTTGTTTCTGGAATATTGTGCTTTTGGAAAAGTTGCAATATGTCTCTTTGTTTATATAATCCACCTATATATACGCCACCTTAAGTGTGCATTCGGCAAACCTCGTCGTTCTCCGTACTGTATACTATAAGAGGTCAAATGTCGAGGAGTCCAGAATGCCTAAGTGTGATGTTATGCATGTTCCAGTTCTCGTCCCATGCAGGTTTAATGCGCGATTGATATATATTGTCCGGGTCGGATGACATGTATTTTATTTGTTTCTTTACTAACTTAGATTCTCCCACCTATATAGTTATAACTGTAAACATTTGAATGGTCTATTTATTAGTCATTTAGAGGGGAGTTCAGAAAAAAAATAGCAGAGAGATGAAAAGATAGTAGAAGGGTATTCCTATTCATTGGTGAATTAATGCATGGGATATGTTCAGAAATCGCTTGTTGAACTTATTATTTGAACATTTCTTAACCCTTTGAGTGCCAGGGGCCGATCTCATCGGCCCTAAACCTACAAAATAAGTCTGTTAAAGAATATAAGAATAAATTATTAAAATTGTAAAAAATTGGAAAAAAAAGAAGAAAAAAAAGTTAGGCCAATGCATTCTCTTATATATGCGAGGCGACCTATGGTCGACTCGCATATATAAGAGAATGCATTGGCACAGGGTATATGGGTTGATACAAAAATCGACCTGGCACTCAAAGGGTTAAGGGAACTATACTCGACAATAAGTATTTAGTATACAGAATGGGTTAAAGTCACTCATTCGGTAAATGAAGAATAGATGTAAAATTGAACGGGTTATAATAGTTCGTAACAACGACCATATCCACGAAATCAATTAAGTTATGATGGTAATCGACGAATTAAGTGTATATTGTGCCTGTATATAGTGTACATAATGAGGCAAAAATTATATCCCGCTGGTTTTTCGCATGTAACAATTAAGAGCATAACGCAGAATACTATTTACACTAACATATTTATTTACTTTACTTAATGTCATTGCAGACATCACTTAAAAATCGTCCAATAAGTTAACCGTTAAAGAGCATACAACATATACTCGAATGTATGAGAACCTCACCACCCCGATTATACTCATGCATTCATCACTTCTTATATATATGATTGATATGCCATGTTAAAATACGAATCACGCATATGGATCGATAGTATATAAATGTATATTCTGAATGTGCACGATTGTATGTTTTTTTGCATATGCTTGAAAGTTAATATGTAAATAAAGTTAGTTTAAAAAATAAATTGTCCGGCTTCCCATGTGATGAAGGTTAAAGACACGGATGGCCTAATTGTTTGTAGGTTTTAATTTATAAATAAATGTTACCAAATTATGAATTTGCCCAAGAATATTCGAATAGTAAAGTATATATAATGAATCTGATATAGTATGAATTTTAGTGACAAGCATTACATTTTGTTTATATATACAGCACACAAAGAGTGTGCGATAAGCAAAACACTCAACACCGCGTTTTTTTTAATTTTCGGGAGAGATTCACGGTGACGCATTCAACACCGAAATCTTGAGTGGCGAGGAT
This sequence comes from Siphonodentalium dalli, assembly GCA_032622095.1. Taxonomy (NCBI): domain Eukaryota; kingdom Metazoa; phylum Mollusca; class Scaphopoda; order Gadilida; family Siphonodentaliidae; genus Siphonodentalium; species Siphonodentalium dalli. The sequence continues at coordinate 268,679,445 of CP136064.1, read as the reverse complement.
TTGCGAGCGCTATATCGGTATGTTGTAAACACTATGGTGGCAATTTTAAAATACTCTTAACGATGGTATATGTATCTCTTCCCTGAATTTTCTGTATAGTTTCGATTCGATGGCATGTAAAATAATAATTCAACAGGAGCCTCGGTCGATCACACAAAATATGTTATCTTATTTATACATATATTGAACTAGCTGGGACATGCAGGAGATGCTACTATTTTTCAAAATATTGCGCTATATATATGCAGCTTTTTGATATATTATATCGATTATCGAAATATATCTTTTAAAACACATTTAAGTGAAATATGTGTATATCACCACATGCATCTTGCATGTGTTTTTTGAGAATATAATAATGCAACCCTGCATGTCTTCCAAATGAGTGTCATATAGAATGACCATTCGATTTGATTTATATATATTTATCTGAGGTAACCATGCAATATACAATGACCTATTTGTTTGAGGCAAAGTAATCCCATACATATGCAATCACTTCAACGTTCACGACTAATATGTGGTTAAAATCGGTTGATAACCGAGCAGACAATAAGATATAAATTTACGCTCTATATATGATATGTGGTTATATAATATCGGGTGACAACCTTGCCATGCGGATATTAAATCTACACTCTATATATAGATGAATGAATAATCGGACACAATCGCCATATATAAATTATATTAGAATCAACATATTAGACGGAACTTTAAGGAGTTATGCAGCTGATAACGCCGAGTGTCAGTCACCGTATATATTACATGTATGCTGGGACTAATCTAGAATAATGTAATATCATATATATACCAATATGGATGGGAGTGCCGACTATATGCAGGGACGTTGCTAGGGGGTGAGACCATAAAATTTCCAACTATATCAGATTTGGTGTTGAGTAATGCAAAATTCCAATATTGGCTTATAATGGCTTAATAATTTGGGTTTCTATATGTTCTTTTTAAGAGTATTGACTTTGTAAATAAGGACATGCACTGACAATATTAACCAGAATGACATAGCATTGATCCATGTTGTATGAATTGAGTACACTGTGCATGCAGTACATTATACAGTATATTAATCACAATATGGTTGAGGAACGAATACGAGTTTAAATTTAAATTTCAAGGAGTCACAAGTTGTTACTCACACAATGGTAACAAGTATGCATCCTGAACGATTGTTATATTGTTAAAGCTGTCCTCAGAAAGATATGGAGGTTTGGCATTACTAATAGACTAGTGACCATGAATCTATGGTTGGTAAAACAAACCAGTCTGAACTTGGAGGAAATGCTTTGCTGTCAATTTCATATATGTGTGCAGGTAATGCGCATTACTGGAATTTATTTACCCAAATGACTGTATATTAACTTGTAATATTAACATTAATTTGCAACCTTGCAGGACAAATTTAAATAAACTGATTAATATACTGCTATGAGAGGAACTAAATGTATAAGTATAAGTACAACTATTTGAATTTGAGTCATGAAATTTCCAACTATTGAAAATTGTGGTCCTCATTGGGGTGAGACATCCCACACACCCCTGTCGTTACGTCCTATATATGAATGTCATCTGAGGAAGTTTGTCAATTGCTCTACCGATCCTCGGTAGTTTCTACGCAGTGGCGAAAATTCGCAGTGAAATAGTCCCCTTTGCACGGTCTTTCCGCAACCAATTAAAGGTACCGGTAGCCTTCGCAGTGGGAACTGATGTTAAAATATCTACGTCCGTTCAAACCGCCACAAACAGAAAGAATATTAAAATATAGACAGACATTGTTCTTATACCAATCACAAATATCGCGTAAATTGTATGTTATTGTCAAGTTTGTATGTAAACAAAAGCCAAAAATGTTACAAAACCTAGCTTTTGTTTACATATAACAAAGCGTACAAACTTGACAATAACATACTATTTACACAATATATATGATTGTTATAAGAATAAAATATGTCTATATTTTAATATTCTTTCTGTCTATGGCAGTTTTAACGGTGTGACTATTTTAACAGCATATATATATACCCACCGCGAAGGCCATTCGTGCCTTTAATAAGACTGAACATGTTGCATGCGACGACTACGCGGCTGCATGAAGCGACACTAAACCGGCACAACCGACATTTCCAACCAATATAATTATGACAGTCGACCTCATGTATACCTGGACTCTATACTGATGATCGGACCGATTCTACACACAGTGGCTAAAAGTCACAGCGAAATGACACCTAACTTTGCAGTCTTCCTCAACCAATATGATTGAAAACGTTGCATGCATGCAACAGCTTCAAGCGGTGTATAGTTTTGCGACACTCTTGCACATGGTGTTTTATATATATGTATTGCAATATCATAGAATAGAATTTTATTTCTATCGAATTTGTGGACTAATTGAGTTTCCTATGTTGCAGTAATAGTGAGTTGTGACTGGAATTAATTATCTTACCTCATTGCAATCATGCGCATTTGTTGTATCTGAATAATTCTTTACATGCACAATAAATCCATATGCCGAATATCACATACACCACCTCCGACGAGTCACAATGAACGAATATGCAAAAGATGCATGTGATTAAATGTGATTAAATGCCATTAATTTCATAACATCGCGGGATAATTGATGACTAGTATGCACCAATAAAGAAGCGCATTGTTTTAGCGGCGCGCCTAACTACCTGTATGATAAAACATATATATGTATATCAGAGAACCGGATCGAGCGAGTTGTCGGGTATATATACAGATGAAATGGTTCCCTGCTCCAACAGATAGGTAAACACCGCCTTGGCCGGATTTTTACTTACACATCAACTATGTCATATGCATACCGTCCATAGATATTAAGATAGCTAGGTGTAAACAGGCATGTCTACATGATTTGCAATATCTTATCCAAGTTATCGGCATGGATTAGCACGTATCTAGTATTTATTTTGTACGGTAGTCGCAATGTGCACATTACTATAGTATTTGCCGAATTCATGTTAATAGAGGCAGTATTATTTCCCCCAAGAACCAAAGCGTTTCAATACCCATTTATAGGAGTATAAGAGTTTTTAAATAAAATGTTATGGGCGTTTCGTGTATATATTAAGACGAATTGCAACCAGGTTGGTAACGTACTTATATGTGTATACGAACTTACAGTTTGCAACTATCGCTATACATGAGTATATACGTCAGTAGAATCGTGTTTAAAATATGAGATATGACATAATGCTTGAACCATATTCGCAAACCGATCTCCCAAATCAAGTGGTATTGGTATTCCGTATTGTATTCCAGGTGTGTGTGTGTGGGGTGGGGTGGGGGGGGGGGGGCAATCGCAACTTCTCAAATTATCGTTCTTGCAGAAATCACCGAGGTTTGGCGATTCCACAAAAAACACAGGCTATATATACGGCGACAATTTCAGACTCAACCGAACCCTCCGAGGCACACAACATCCCACAATTTTCTTCCTTGGTGTGTCCCTAAACGTTTAAACCAATTTGACCAGTTATTTGACACTTAAAAAGTGGCCTCATAATTATCCCCACAAAGATGGCCGCCAACATGGCAAATGGAATTGGGAGGAATAAAATTTGGATGGAGCCTGGACTATATTCCCCGAATCTCCTCAGGGGGGTCGAGCCACTCAGGAGCATAATAAGGCTGAAGGTGACAGAGTCGATTTAATTTTTTAATTTGTATAGCATTTTGCAGCCCTGGGTAGATTTTGTACAGCATTCCCTACCAATACATGTTTTTCATTGTAAATTGATTAGCAGAAATTGGAAATTGTATCGCTAATTGCGATGCTAATCCAGTTAAATCGAGCCCTTGAAGATGTTGTCTTTGAAGGTTTTTCAAGAGTTATCTATCCTGGAAACGCGCTAACCTACAAGATATAACTGTCTGCACCGTTTAACTGTATATATGATTATTCCTTGCAGTCCTATCTCATTTTTAAGTATGCAAAAATAATGGGAACTAATAAATATGAGAGGCCGATCACGATCAGCAGATGTTTAACCCATACCTTGGCGATAGTGATTAGCTATTTTCAGCTTGGACGCTAAAATCCATAAGCCATAACTCCGTTAAAAAAAATCAAATCAAACCCAAATTCGAATTCTATCTGTATTTTGGGCTGAGAAACTCACATACCAAATTTTGTTTCGATCAGATAATTTAGTTTTTGAGTTTTGAGTTATTGCAGCATGCATGACTTCTAAGTTGAAGAATGCCTTAACTCCATGAAAAAAAACTCTGATCACACCCATATTCGAACATGATTTGTATTTTGGGCTGAGAAACACATACACAAAATTTGGTTCTGATCGAATAATTTTTTTTGAGTTAGTGCACCATGCGTAAAGTGTCTACAGACAGACGGACGAATGATGAATGGTCAATCCGGACATCAACACTATGTGCACCATAATATGGTATGGGTACACATAAAAATAAAAATAAATTAATCATTCAAAAGGGGCACAGAGTGTCAAAATAATCCAATATAAAATCTGATAAAATGAGATATATCAAATGAAAGTTATTTTTGTTAAAGTAGGAATGTTGAGAAGGGTTAATTTTTAACTAAAAAAATCCATGCAAGTGAAGGAGGAGAAACCTGGAGATATAATAGGAGAATGATTAAATGAAAAATATAAAAAAAAAACATAAAATTTATGGCCAGGGTTAACAATTTTAACTCTATAAAATTAGGGGACTGTGCCAGGTATGTCACTTGAATATTGCAATGATAGGCTATTATTATTATTTATTTTGTATCACGCATAAAGCGCCCATATAGTATATCACAATTTAGCATACATATGTTACATTATAATAGAGATTATATTAAAGATTACATATAAAGTAGATTATTCCAATGACGAAATAAGTATGAGCTGAATAACAAATCAGAATTATAAATGGCATATAGTATCTTATTTGTAGAATTAGACGTTCTCTCTCGGAACCCATACACACCCTTGCGCACTAACACTGAAATCGAACACATTCTGTCATTCACAAACATTCCACTGGCACTGCACGCTCTTTCATATCCCATTAACTTCCTATATGCATTATTAAAACATACTGTTAACTTAATAAAACAACGTTTGGTGTAATTCACCCAAAGGTGAGCACAGTATAGAGGAGATACAAACATGTGAAATAAGTACATTTTAACATGAGAAGAACATTTGTAGAATTTCCTGATCAGAATATTTGACCGGGAACAAATTGATCTGTATTGGCGCATTATATCATTGTCATCAGAAAGATCGTTGTTGAGAATATGTCCCAGATATTTGAAGGTGGAAACGAATTTAATTTCATTTCCTACAAGAAAGAGTTTCGGAAATGTTCTAATGGGTAGGGATTTTGGGATAAAGGCCATCCCCTGGGTCTTCTTTGCATTGTATGCCAAATCAATATTATAGGCTTAAAAATTCTTCTTCACATATTCTTCGACGTCTCAATCCCTCTAACGAGGGGGCAATAAGGCACATATCATCAGCATAACATAAATGATTGATGATCTCTCCACCAACAACACAACCGACATTGCATGCATTCAGTCTCGCTGATCGAGTTTGTATATACATTGAATAGGTAGGGACTCAAAATACAACTGGTTTGAAGCCAGTTGAGAAACATTGTCACCAGCGCACGTTATATGTTTGGTTATGAAACCAATCATTAAGAATTCTGGTGAGTTCAGGTGGTACAGATCTCTGATCCAGGATTTCCAGCAGCGTTTTGTGGTTTACCCGATCAAATGAATTGCTAGCGTCAAGAAAACACACGAAAACTGGTGTGTCTTTGGATATATAATGTCGAATTACCTCCTTTAATGCAAACACACATCCATCTGTCGAATGGCCTTTCTTAAAACCAAACTGATTGGCTGTTGTATATAAACAATCAGAAATTTGTCGGAAATATTACCTTTTTTGTTTTTCAGTACAGGTACCAGAGTCACTTTCAGCATATCTGGTGGAAGGTGACCATGTTTCAACATCGCGTTGAACAACAACTGTAGGCAGCATTTAATATAATCATCGCACAGTTTTAGATGAAATGCCGTGATATCCTCTGACCCTGCAGATTTTCCTGATTTTTCCAAAAGCATCTGTAACATCTTGTTGGGAGATATGTGTATATCTGAGCATTCAACAGTCTTGTGAATAATACTAATCTGTGTTATATCTTCTTTGCTTTTACTAAATATATCTCGGTAGTGTTCACTCCACATTTTGTAAATGTCTTCTTCGCTGTGATTGCCCCACCAACAGAGCAGGCATTCCCGGGTGAGTTTCCTTTTGAAACAGATCTCCAAAATTCTCCATAATTTTTACTGTCAAAACAGTGTGCAATTTCATCTGCTTTCATTTGTTCGGCATTCATCTTGCATTTCCTCAAAGCGTATTTGAACTCGGCCCGACTTCGACACATACTTTTGTAACTGTTCCCCTGTCTAGGTTTTCCATGTTGAACCCACAAAGCAAAGGTATCTCTGGCTTTGTCGTGTAGACGTTTGACATTCGAGTTCGAACCAGGAATTGGAGAATATATATTGTTAGAACTTGCCGTGTCGTCAGACATTTGGAAGCAGACACTGTCAACGCCTGTGCAATTTGATCATATACCTTATCAATGGCTGAGTTGTAGTCATAGTAATCTGACAGATGATGGCCCTCTGATAATGTCTCAAGATTAATTTGTCTCAGTAAACTCCCCGTCATCGAATGATAGTTATGTTTCTGCTCTGCGTTTGCATGTTTCCAGTTTATTCTTGTTTTTGAGTTAGAATTTTTAATCGAAGTACACTCGGGAATACGATCCGTTCTCAAAGTTACATTCAATGGAAAATTATCTGATGCCACATAATCGTGGATAACATCCATGGTAACGATTGTGGAGTCAATAGAGGGGGTACACAGTCAGTGATCCAACCATGATACGGAACCATGTGCTTCACTAAAGAACGTGAAAGTATTAGAATTTGGTCCGAAGAAGTTTATATCTGATATAATTAAAGATGAATCCTCACAACATTTTGATAGCTCTCTCATATTACCGTTTTTGCGAATTGCGCACGCATTGAAGTCGCCGAGGACGATAACATTATTTGTATCTGCTTCTTGAATTATGGCGTTGATTTTACCAAGGTAGTCAATGAATAGTTCCGCATTACTTACTTCGTCGGTTGGAAGAGATACAAGTCTGTAAACAGCAGAAACCAGAGACCTATGTGGGAGTTGATAAACTCTCGGCCACCACTGTCCACACACTATGGAAATGTAATAAATAACATATGGCAACACAGGGTTGTACCAGACCATTTGCTCATCAAAATACCGCATATGAAAAACTTGATATGAGACAACATTTTACATCAGAAATTATTACATTTTTTAAATAGATGATTATGGCACATGGTAGTTGACTTGACGTATGAATCAAGCATTCGTCAAACATGCTAAAGACGCACAATTGTAGAGCTAGGTGAAGATAGAATGTCCCATGTTGGGCATGACATACAACCTGGTGAGTGAACTAGAAAATATTTGTACCATATTGCGCTGCGTTTTAACTTATGCCTGCTACTAGGCTCACCCCCAACTTTTTTAATAATATTTTTTCAAGGGCCGTACCCCCGTTTAGAGCCATCCCAAATTTTCAAGACAGGGTAAGTATACGTGGCGTATCGGACGATGATATCATAGATGAAGCCGATGTCACAAGAATGACAACGCGATGACCGCCGAGCCGATATACCTTATACCAATTGTTACTTGTAATAAAATACACTGTATGTATGTGTGTTTATTAATCAATAATTCCATCCGTAAACAAACTAAAAACAAAATTAATGAGGATAGTATAAGTTATTTCCGGCAACATCGGAGGAACAGGCAGATTTAATATATGAATGTTTATTTAAATATTTTTTTTTAAAAGACATCTAGGTATCAAAGTTCCATGTAAATGGCATGCTGTCAGAGATAACGATATCTGTCCCCCAACAATAGGCCTACAACAATAGGTGTTAGGTGAGGTTTTACTCAGTTCCCACATCAATTCACACCAGTAAGAAGAATTCAGTAGCCAACCTCAGGTCAGGCTACATCAAATACAAATACTTGCTGACTGCTGAGCAATGTCACGATTGGTGGAAACTGCCAGATCGAGGTACATTCATATTACCCCCGATGTTTTGCACATGTTCTCTTCAACCCTGCTATCAAGGGTGATGGAGGACATAGTGATTTATACATGGCATTGTGGCCTCTCAGATTGCTCATTACAACCGGCTGTGGGGACAAGAACCTCTGTCACCTAGCAAGCCTGAAAATAGTGAGCCTGACATTTGCAGAATGAGGTCCCCAGAGGGTGAATTTAATTATGATACCCCGCACAGCGAGATAGCATCACCAAATTCACCCTGTGGGGACCTCATTCTGCTTAGGCCTCATCTTCTGGGAAGTATATATGGTCTCAAATTAACGCTGTTTTTAGTTACTTTCTCCCTCTGTTCAGTTTCTATATCCCCTAATTTGCAGAAGATAAAATGCATAATCAAGGTGACTAATGGGTGAACAGCACCAATTTCACCTGGGGAACTTCAAATTGATCATAGCTCTTCCCATAGCAGTTGAGGTCTAAGCACAATCAGGTCTCCGGAGGGTGAATTTGGTGATGCTAGTCCACTGTGGTAATGCTATCCCTCACAGCAGGCTAGTATCAACAAACTCACCCTCTGGGGACCTCATTCTGCAAATGACAGGCCCACTATTTCCAGGCTTAGATGTGGGAACAAGAACTTTTGTCACCTAGTGTTCTTGCTTTTGCTTGGAAAGGTAAACCTACAAAAGTCTACTTCAATGTCTACAGACTTTTTCTTATGAAATTTGAAAGTGTTTCCAATATCGAATCTCAGTTCAGCTATAACATCCATCTTTGCACCCCAGTCCTGGGCCTTCTTCTCTACATGCTATAAAATAAGAAAACAATATAAACTGGGACTACCAACATTGGAATACCGCATAGAGAGAATTTAAGTGATATGATACAACTCTATAAGTCACACACTTCCATCTATGGAGCCTTCTCTTGGAAACAAATTGAGAGGTCACAAACAAAAATTCAAAAATACCTTTATACCACCAAAGTTACCAAAAACAGCTTCATCCCACACTGCATGAGGAACCAACTCACTAATCTATGTGTGGGTGTGCCTGATGTCATGCAACACCTTCAAGTTCATACTCAATGACACTTGGAGGGGAATAGACAACAAATTCCATTTTAACAAAATTTAACAAAAAATACTTACAAAATGCACTGGCTTACATGGTCAAGGTAAATATTGTTAGGCCAATTTGTTCTCCCTATGGCACAGGGTTTTCGCAAAATTTCAGGAAGCTCCAATCATGGAAGGATTAAAGAATTGCTGAATGTTTCAATATTATTGAACTTGAAGATATACCTTGAGACGTGTTATAATAATTTAATGACATGAGCTTTCGACGATCCTGGTGGCATTTAATCGAAACACTTGATACATGCCACTAGAATGGTCGAAAGCTGGTGCAATTAAATTATTTTATCACATAATTAGCCCCTGAACCTGACCTCATAATTTTTAGTAAGACACATGTGCAGTGATGTAAGAGCTTAGCACAATGAAATAATCAATGTTATTATTATGTTAATTAGAATATAATTATATTCAATTTGTGTTGGGTTATTTAGTGTTGACTGTGAGATAAACATGGGTGATAAGGGTAATTGAACAATTTTGTCAACATGAAAAGAAACATTTAAAATGGAACTATAATGTTTTCTAGAAGGTGTCTTTACTTCCTCTTTGAATGTGATAAGGAAATTAATATCCTTTTTTTTTACCCCAGCTGTTTCGAGATTGTTTTTCAGTACTAATATGTGATTATGTGATAAAAAGGATCTCAAATTCATCGCAATTCTATATGAAATTTATTAACTTCATCAACTAAATATATTATTTTTAAAAGTATAATACATTTTCCTTAAAGAAAGCCTGAACACTGAACTATATGGATATATGTCCTGCTTTGTAAACCACAGAAGGAAAGGGGTTAACTTTTTGGTTGCCCCCGACGTATGTGCTTGCCAGATTAGTCATGCATGAACGCTCCCAATATAACCGGCTGTACTCGATTCAGTTTTTTATTTCCGACTCAATCTCCTTGGCGAGTTGCGGGGTTGGGAATGGCACCGCCATGGGAGGGATCTATGATAGTTCAGTGTTCAAGCTTTCTTTAAGGAAAAATATATTATAGTTTTAAAAATAATATTTTTCCGCTAACGGAAACCGTTCACACTGAACTATATGGATTAGAACGCAAGCCCAGGAGGAGGCACGAGCAATAAAGTTAATATCCAAATTTAGAGGGGAATTTACTCTTCTGAAACATTGCACATAAATATGAACTCTTAATTAATCTGCTATGATTTGTTACGTGAAAATAACTCATATATTCAGAGTCCTACATTGCTCAAATATGTACCTCCCCCCCTTGTTTTGGAAGAAACATCCCAGGTGATGCCATCCAATTCATAGTTGCGAGCGAAACGAGCAAGTATAACTGAAGAAGATGCTCTTCTTTCTTCTCTTCGTCTTTCAGTTGTAAGGTCCCAGCCACCATGGGATGCAAGGAGACTAACTCACTCTCTGCCTTAGCAACAGAACGACCTGCGCTGGAGGAGGCCCACTCTGAAGATGGCTAGACAACCAACATTAAGAGTTAACTAACTGCTGTTCGCCAAAGAAAATGGCAGATAACCTGATGCCCAAGTTGTGGCACAGGGATTAAATTGAGAACCCAAGAGCCCAAATGGGGTTGGACAACTATAAGGGAGTCAAGCCATGGGATCAGAGGGAGCCCCCCCCCCCCATTGCCATGCTGCAGGTGGTCCTGACCAAGCTAATATCCTGGCCAAGCTGGAGGGTGGGGAGAGGTTATTGTTCTCCGACCCCAAGACGGTTGAGTGGCAGGCAAGGCCTTGTCTGAATTAAGAGCGTGGCCAGGGGTCCAGCTCGTTACCGCTATGGGTACGGCCCCAGCCCTGCACTTAAGCTGCAGAAGGTCCTTCGGCCGGGTGTCGATTTGCGCGCACGCGATTTGGCAGCTTTAGCGCCCAGAACCGCTGGTGAGGGACAAAAGTACCTCGTCTACTCCACCAGACACATCCCCATTAGCTGGTTGAACCGCCGAGTTGTAACCGGAGGAGCGTGAACTGGTCCTGCCTTCTTAGAACAGTTATCACATGTCTCTGAGGTATGTATCACAAGATATCATGCAGAAACCCTATGATACACATTGTATATATATATATAAAATGATATGATAGATATATCAGGGTGATATATTATTCATCATTAGAGCATGTCAGAAGGCCTTACCAAAGCCTCGCCCATCAACCCAATGGTCGAAGCCAGAGCACAGATCCCTGTCATGATCCAAGGTATCACTAAATATATATATTTATATAACCCCACTGAGAGCATGATTAACAGCCATAAGCACATGGTGCTCATGACTGAAGATTGTAGGTGACCAGAGCAGCCACTGAGAAAGTAAACTACAAGTCCACGTTCCCAGTGGAATACCAACCGCCAGCTGATGGCAAGAAACGGAGGCGCACAGATCATGTCTATTGAATGTACGTAATTAAACGACCGTAGTTAAATAGTCAGACAGTTGACAACTGAAATCATTACGAATGATGTACAATGTAGTAGATGATAAACGCTACGGGTAAACTGTCCTGGTCACCCTACGTAATACTCAGGCCTCGGCACAGAACAGCATGTCACCTACTCCCAACATGCAGCAGAACGACCTAGGTGTGTTATAGGTAGGTTAGTTTGATGCATGCAGCAATCTAGGGGAAGACCTGCTCTGAATATGGCTCCTCAACGAAGGAAACAATTTGATATTTTCATACGAAGTTCAGTAAAGTACACACATCCCAAATGGTGCAACGTATTGAATTTAATAGCCAGGGTGTTGTAAAGGAAAGAAGCCATATGATAGAGAGGAACTTCTCCCCTACCTAAGTGGTCCTGTACAGGCATGTTTAAGGAAAAGAGGACAAATACAGCATATACCGAGGCGCGCAGAGTTGGCAGCATGGTAGGTCCCTATGATCGGGCGTCTGGTGCCATGGGGTCCGGATCCACTCACACTGGGTGGAACTCTGACTGCGGGGAAATGTCTGTAACACTGGTCAATGAGCTCTAAAGCTAGGCTGGACAGCGCAAACGTCCCGCCTTTTTTATGTTCTATGTGCCAGATAATCAAGTTGATATGGGCAATAGAAGTATGAAGAGCCATGTGATGGACTCTTTTCGGAAAGGCTATTGGCAGTGATCGTGGGGCACATGCCAATATAAATGCTTTCCATGTAACAGCGCTTCATTCTTGTGTGAAGTCTAGTTGCCATATCAACAGTACGAAAGGTATTAATAGAATGCGAAGAGCCAAGGTCTGGACTCGTATGTATTTGAAATCCATGTAGTCTCCGGCTAGTCATTCAATACTTTCAAAACTCCTACCATGCCCTTTATGAACAATGCACGCTGCATTGTATGCACATCATGTTCGTGTACCAAGCTCACATTTGATATGGTTACTTGCCATAAATAATGTCTCCCCCCCCCCCCTCCTTCTTGGAATACCACTTCTGTTATTTCTCATTGGGGGGCCTTCATCCAGGCACCTAGAATTTGGCTACGGTAACAAGTAATGCTGCGAGAAATGTCGTGGCCGCATGGGGAATCGCACATTCGACAGCAGCAATTTTACTGTGGGCCAGTTAACTGGAGGGGTCAAGTCACCACGATTCTAAATCTTGGCAGTCTGTGATCATGAAGAAGTCTATTCAATGAGAGACAATGAGTGGACCGGTATGCAAATAAACCAAGGACGGCTGGAAAGCGAAATAAAATCATAAGGAGAGTTATTCGCAACAATTCATTGTGGGAAAGTTCCATTCCTTCAGAATGTCGACAAGAGGGAAGAGTGCAAATTTGAGTGCCCATGATTTGTAATTTTTTCAAAATCATACAACTGGGAGAGCAAACATTCCAGACTCCCGGGAAGAACTGATGAAGCCGAAATTCAGACATCTGATGTCAAATGATGCCCAAAACCAGGTTCCCCTGTCCCAATCATATCCATAGCCTGACACCCTCCGCCTTCTTCAAACATGGACAGGAAGGATGGAAGTTAAGTTTGTATTCCGGATGGAGACACCATTTAGTCAATAAACCAACCCAGCAATTTGAAATGAGGGGTATATATCTGTATCTGTAGATATATCAGTGGAGGAACCAATCCGGTTAGAGACTCACTGGTCCAAATGAGACCACGGCCGAGTAACTTGATAACCCTGTGGTGACTCAGTAGCGTTCTTTAACAGTAGCGTTCTTTAATGCCAGGGCATGTACACGGGTCAGCCATTAATGTGCACGCCCTATCGGAAACTGTCTGCACCCACGACAACATACCTGTACTGTGTACAGGTCACAACGAACATAGTCGCTACTCTCAGGTGCCAAATAATAATGTCAGCATGAGTTAATTTTGGAGAAAATTCACAATAATAACTATAATTTGGAATTGAGACAGAGTGAAATTGCCATCACTATTATTAATTTCAGCCTGAATCCCCACAGATCACTATTATTAGGCCATCATGAATAGTGTGCACCTGAGAGCAATACAAGCCCACCGGTTCATACCGGCTGGCTTAGAATCACAGCTATTGTTCATTAGAGCATAAACAACGAGATACATATTAAATCGACATACATATCTGAGATTGATCATTAGCTATGATGTCCGTGGGTACCATGGAATGTCATGTTTGCAATCATCAAATGATAGTATTTATAAATTCTACAGTGAATTTGATGCTCTTTACGTGAATCAAACCATGAAACATAATGCTGACACTCGTCAGATATTAATCCCTGTCTTAAAGTAATAATGTCGCTACTGACTAGTAGTACTACGACTGTCATATTAAGTAACAATTATTATTAGACATGAAACAGTTCCATTCTGATAAACTGTAGTCAACTTCAAGCGTATACTACCACAGAGCTGGATCATGGATACATGTGACAGTATTGAAACGTAAAACACAAAGTATTATGTGAAAGCACGATTTGAAACGCCACGAGTATAATAACATTTGCACGAGACTTCGGGTAGCGAACCACGTGGCATTTACGGTCTGACCAATTCTATATCATACCTTATAGGCTCTATAAGAATTCCATAGATGTACTACTCACAATAATCTATGTGCGTCTGAAGTCATTTGTAACGATGGCCGCTCTATGGGGAATTTGTCAATTCAAAGAAGTAAATAATTTGAATTGACAAAAAGTATCGGCTTTTTGAAAACACAGAACAATTGTATGTTTGAAGCGAAACGGTCCATGAATTCTAAACCAATAATTATAAAAACAAACGGGCAGGCAACCAGAAAGCTATATTGTATCGACAAAGTGAATTTGTTGAGTTGGGTGAAACTGGAAATTCAGAGATATACTCCCTTATACATCAAGCGGCTACGCAGTAGGAAATAAAACTGAAGAATCCAATCGAGTACAGCCGGTTATATTGGGAGCGTTCATGCGTGACTAATCTGGCAAGCGCATATGTCGGGAGGTGACAAAATGTTAACCCCTTTCCTACTGTGGTTTTACAAAGCGGGACATATATCCATATAGTTAAGTGTGAACAGCTTCCTTTAGCGGAAAAATGATTTTAGCCTCGAGATTGCTAAATCTCGGCTCGAATCAAATTTATTGTACTCTTTTAACAAATCTCATACAGAATTGCGACTCATTAGAGATCCTCTATATCTTAAAGTATTGCTGAATGTTTCAATAATATTGAACTTGAAGATAAATCTTGAGACATGTTATTGCACAAGCTTTCCGCCATTCTGGTGACATTTATCAAGTGTTTTGAGAAAGGCCACCAGGATGGTGAAAAGCTTGTGCAATTAAATTATTATAAGAAGTCTCAAATTGTATCTTCAATATTATTCAGTTATCTATCACGACAGGATTTTACATCATGAATGTTGCAAATAACACAACTGATTTTGGCATGAAATTACTTGTATGCAATTCTACACCCAGCTAACAAATTTGCAATTGGAATATCTGGAAACAATGTCAGCAAATTAGTGAAAGCATGTTCAAAATGAAAATTGTATAGAAACAACGTACCTCCCGTGTAGATGATTTATGCAGTGAATATACAGAATCTGTTGCCATTGCTAAAGCCTTACTCAGGAACCTCATATCAATACCTGAAATATATTAGTAACAATATCCTAAAGTTTCAATTTTCTATATTTGAAACTATGGGAGGAGTTGATTACACATTGAAGGCACCCAAAATCAAACGGTCAACATTTTTCAAGTCAAGAAAGGGGAATAGCAGACACACAGACTTTACCAGATAATGTGGTCTGCCCTGCTTAAACTGATAAATTAATTACGAATGTAGCAAACATTGTGAGACTGTCGAGGGGTATGATATACTGGTACACAAAATATTCTGACTACTTGGGCTGAAAGTATTTCATCCCTAACATCAGCTAGTAATGAAAAAATAAATGACACTGTAGCTCAACTTGGAAATGGGATCAAGCCATATATTACAGTCCATATAGAGCAACAGGGAACTCGGACAGTTTATATGCTTAAGTAACTAGAGTTTACCCAAAAGATACATAAACAGTTTTGGATTAATCGGATGAAAAACTTTGGCTGTAGGGAGTGCAAAAGGATGCAGTAATACTAATAGAAAGAGTAAAATCCAAGATGACTCCCATCTAGAGGTCACACCGAAGTTCCATATGAAGTTTGGTGCTGATCGCATGAGAGAGTTGGCCTCTTGGGTGCGCCGAAGGATTTAGTCATACAAGGAGTAAAATCCAAGATGGCCATTGGCAGCCATGTTTTTTCAATGAAATATGGAAATATTTTATGTCTCCCATCTAGAGGTCACCCAAAAGAACCATATGAAGTTTGGTAATGTTCGGATGAGGGATGTGGTCTGTAGGGTGTGCCAAATGATTTAGTCATGCAAAGAGTAAACTCCAAAATGGCTGCCAGCAGCCATAGTTTTCATCGAAAATTGCTCAAATTTGATAGCTCCTATCTAGAGGTGATCCAAAACATGCCTGTAATTTTCAAAACAATACTCCAATTAATGTGGGCTGCAGAGTGCAGCAATGGATTAAAATTTGAAATCCAGGATATGTTTTGTGAGGAATTTCAGAAAAAACAATTGATGGCTCCAATCTGGAGGTCACTCGGAAGATACATATGAAGTTTGTTGACGATCGGAGGAGGGATGTGGTCTGTAGGGTGTGGCAAAGGATTTAGTCATGCAAAGAGTGAAATCCAAGATGGCTGCCAGCAGCCATGTTTTTCAAGGAAAATCGTTCAAATTTGATAGATCCTATCTAGAGGTGATCCAAAATATGCCTGTAAACTTTCAAAACAATTCTTTAATAAATGCATGCTGCAGGGTGCAGTGATGGATTCAAATTTGAAATCCAAGATGGCTGCTGGTGGCCATGTTTTTAATGAGTTTCAGACTAGAGGTCACCCAGCAGATACGGATAAAGTTTGGTGATGATTGAATGAGTCAGGTGGCATGTAGGGTGTGCCACAGGATTTAGTCATACAAAGAGTAAAATACAAGGTGGCTGCTGGCAGCCATGTTTTTCATCGATTTTCAGACAAAAATAATGGCTCCCATCTAGAGGTCACCCCGAAGATTCATATGAAGTTTGGTGATGATTGAACGAGGGATGTGGACTGTAGGGTGTGGCATAGTATTTAGTCATGCATAGAGTAAAATCCAAGATGGCTTCCGGCGGCCATGTTTTTTCGAAAATCATTCAAATTTGATAGCTTCTATCTAGACTCTTGAGGTTATCCAAAACATGCCTGTAAATTTTCTAAACATTTCTCCAATGCAAGATGCTGGGTGCGGCGATGGATTCAGACTCCCATCTAGATGTTATCCCAAAGATCCGTCCAAAGTTTGATAATAATCGGATGAGGGATATGGTCTACAGGGTGTGCCAAATGATTTAGTCTTGATTCATCGAAAATTGTTCAAAATCGATAGCTCCTTTCTAGAGGTGATCCTAAACATGCCTCTTCAAAACAATTCTCCAATAAATATGGGCTGCAGGGTGCGGCGATGTATTCAAATTTGACATCCAAGATGGCTGCCAGCGGCCTTGGTTTTTAATGAATTTCAGAAAAAATTGATGGCTCACATCTAGAGGTCACTCCGAAGATCCATACATATTAAGTTTGGAGATGATCAGACGAAAGATGTGGTCAGTAGGGTGTGGCAAAGGAATTTGCGGACGGCAGATGCCAACACATGGCAAGTTGAGCTAATAAGTAATATGATTGGCTATGAAGTCATGATTAAATTGCGATTTCATTCATTACTTGAGATAAGAGTTTAAAGAACTGATGGTCTGTAGTCCTGTGGGATTGTATTTGGTCTAAATATCATCATGGAATTATCTGGGAGTAAACAATGAGCAAAAATAACCAAAGCTAAATATTTCAGCAAAACAGTTGGAACAGAAGAAATTTTCAGTGTTGCATTTGAGTCACATGGTGAAATAACCAGAGAAATGTCACTAACTATACTGTCACATTATTGGCTGTCATTGTGACACACCTTGATTCAATAATATCTAGCTTATAATAGCACTTACTGAGTTGTAATCACCATTCTGCTTTACACAACAGTTTTGTATTATTCTATGGAACATCCAAACCATATAGTATTATAAACCCTTCCATAACTGGAGCTTCCTGAAATTTGGCAAAAACCCTGTGCCAATGCATTCTCTTGTATATGCGAGTCTCTCATAGAGAGCCTCGCATATATAAGGGAATCCATTGGCCTAACAATATTTACCTTGATCTTGTATGCCAGTGTATTCTCTTATATATGTGAGGCTCCCTGTGGGAGACTCGCATATATAAGAGAATGCACTGGCACAGGGTTTTTGCAAAATTTCAGGGCACGAGGGCAAACATCTCACGTCAAATAATACGTAACATTGTGGTGTATTCACATGAGCTGAAACATGAAAGCCTACAACACAAAAATGAAATTCTGCATCCCTTTAGAGCTGCCTAAGATTTTCATGATGGGAGCATTATAGATCCTGTGCCAGTGCATTATCTTATATATGCGAGTCTCCCATAGAGAGCCTTGCATATACATGTATAAGAAAATGCACTGGCTTACAAGTTCAAGGTAAATAGTGTTATGCCAATGTATTCTCTTATATATAGGGAGTCTCGCATATATAAGGAAATTCACTGGCACAGGATCTTTAATGCAGCACCAGCGCTTCCCCTCATGAAAGTGTTAATGCTGCACCAGTGGTTCCCTTCATGAAAGGGTTAAGTTCGACTGTCCTCTCTCGTCCACTATTTAACTCACCTGCATTGTGCTTTGTCCCAAATGGTGGATTCATTATCACAGTGTGGACACATTTTGTCATTTTCCCTGATTCTGTTGAGAATGTAGTGATGTCCTGTTGAACCAAATCAATTGTTTCAATCTCAAACTCTTTAGTGTTGCCCTGACAAACTGCAAGTGCATCTTCATCTATGTCAAAGCCAACAATTGATCTGAAAATAGATGTATGAAAAAAATTATTAAGAGCCTGAGACAGACTCAGACAGTCATATATGATAATTATATATTTTCAAGTATAAATACTATTTTTCGGGAAAAATCTTATTTCAAAATGTTGTATCAGCCTGAGGGTTTCATGCAAAATTTTATCATTAGCTCTAAAATGTTTTATTTCTAATTTCTATACCGTTCATTGTAGGATAATTAGGATTAGATTATTTTTTAATAGAAATGGACAGAGGGAGTTTCCTCCTTATCCTGAGTGACAGATCCTAATCGAACCTGTGGAAATCGTCAAAACTAAATAATGTTTAATGCTAAATGGTGTTTTTGTCATCAACTCAGAGAGTTAGGAGAGATATGAATATAAGTTAATTAACAAACTGTGATATGAAGGATTATCTTGCAAAGGTATTGACAGATACAGTAATGCCCTAAATAATCGACTCCTTAACCACATCAGAATTATGGATAATTTTTCAGGATTTAGTTGGAAATATGGCTTGTTGCCATTCACCAGAAAGCTCTCACTGAGAGCTTTCCGATGAATGGCAACAAACCATATTTCCGACTAAATCCTGAAAAATTATCCATAATTCTTCTGTGGTTAAGGAGTCAATTATTTAGGACATTACTGTACCAGTTCTATTTTCAGAGAAAAATATTTGTTTGTGTCATCTGTAAAATTTGAATTAAGGCAGATACAACATTTTAGATGCGGACCGACGATATGTGGAAGGGTTAACAACAGTGTTTAGGGGGATAATGTAATTATCTCATGAGTGGATGTACTTATTCTATCTTTCATTCTCAAATCATTTGCATCATTTTAACTAAATTTAAAATCACTCTTCAGTGAATGTTGATATTAGTCTCAATCTGTAAACATCCACTCATGAGTTATACATGTACTGAGTCTATCATAGTCCCATCAAAATGTCATTTCCCGTCCCAAATTATGTCACATCGCGTTACATTTATCGGTGTGATTGGAGACTTTTATCTTGGGGCAACTACTAGTAATAGTGAGTTCTGATTGTCACTACTGACGTGGAATCCCGCTGCTCGAGAAATAGAAAGTATACGGCAAGTAATCAGACCCACTATTTATATGTAGGTCTTAAGTTAACTTAAGACTGATAATATATCAACTGGTCAACAAAGCTTTGTCCCATAATGATATATATAACATGTAGCCCTCAAAATTACGAAAAATGTCCCACTGAAAATGTGGCATGTTAGATTCCACATGTTGCTACGGTGTTTCACATGGCACTGCTTATTGACATGGCTAATTTCGAGGACTGAATGTGTATTCACCAAGTTTGACCAGTTATTTCTGTATAAACAATCAGTAGATAAAAGCAAATTGTGACAGCTTTTCAAGTTTGATGCTGTGTGTCGCTAGTAGTCCCTCGTGTGACATCACATGAAGGAAGATTAACAAACCAGACTGCATAATCCATGATGTAATATTCAATCGCATGAATCGGAATAACATCAGTTATGGGCGGCCTATCATACAAATCTTTTCAGCAACGTACTCAGTGGATTAGGGGGCATCAATAATGACTGAAAAAAACTATACCGGTGTAATCTTTTAATTAAATTATACAATAATATATGGACCTAAATTTCAGTATATTCCAAGCTACAATCTTCTGAGTGTGCAATAAATATAGAACAACACAGTTGTGTGAACATGTTAACGTTATTGCACACATTGTCATCCTGGTGTGGGAGGTAAAACTTGAACCAATGGTTCTCTTTTTACCATCTTTTCACAACAAACTTGTGCAATAAAATTAACCAGTTCACACACATGTGTCGTTCTATCTATTTCAAAAAACAAGAAATAAGGCTGTGACTAGTCACTTCACAAATGCTACATACCCAGCGCCAAGCATTGCCGCTCCAATACTCAACACACCACACCCACATCCAAGGTCTGCAATGGCTTTGTTTTCTATATCGTCAAATGTTGTGTGTATCGTGAATAACATGTGAGCTGCAAGAATATATGCACAGCACAGATAATAAATTACAAAGTCTATGCAGAATATTTGACTAGCTTGTGATTTAGGGAAAACATGTCCAATAGAACCAACACTATATAAAATTACAAATGTAAACTAAATAAATGAGATAATAAAGCAGTAAGAAGCAGCCTAGAGGGTGACTTGGAAGATATCCTCTCCCCGAAATGTGCACTCTTCCATTTTTTGCTTGGGAGAAATTAATGCTCTGTGCTCTCTAGTAGGTTTGTCCAAGCATAAAAAATAACGCACATCAATGTAACTAAAAGGATGAATTTGCATTTACTCTTATTCGTAAAATTATATATGGGTTCTTACTTATTACATAATAAGAAAGTAAATTTTAAGTGTTATTAAAAGTGAATTTCTGTCTTTTAAACCTATTCAGTAGATGGTTCCTGTAATGAAGGGACTGCAAATATTGAATAAAATATTGCTGACAACGAATAACTAACCAGACAAAAAATAATTCAGGGGTTGTTTACTGTATATGTCCCATAGGGTAATTAGTGTTGACTGTTGAAACAATTAATGTCCCAAATAATTGTTGTAAAACTAGTGCAGATTAATTTTTAGAATTAAATCAGGGATCGAAATAAGTCAAGTGCAAGTTGTGAATTTGTGGTGAGTAACACAAGGGCAAACATCTGACGTCAAATAAGTGGTAACATTGTGGTGTATTCACATCAGATGAAACATGAAAGCCTACAACACAAAAATAGAATTTGGCACTGGTGCAGCATTATAGGTCCTGTGCCAGTATATTCTGTTATATATGCGAGTCTCCCATAGGGAGCCTCGCATATATAACATAATCCACTGGCTTACAAGATCAATGTAAAAATTGTTATGCCAATATATTCTATCATATGGGATATATAAGAATACATTCGCACAGGGTTTTCGCAATATTTCAGGAAGCTCCAGTCATGGAAGGGTTAATATTCCATGATCTACATTCTATTTCATCTACTGTCTACCAATTAAAATAAGAAATTTCAAATCACAAATAGAAAAATATATCATGTGTGGATAATATTATGTATAATGAACAGTAATGAATACAAATTCCATGTATCAACATATTCTATTTACTATTGATAAAAATTCAACAAAAAGGATAATACCATCATAAGTTGCCTGGTGATTCTTTGATTCTTAGCTGCAAAAGCTGCCAATTAAAGATGCATAATCCATATTATCGCTCCCAAATTAATATTTCTTTGGCTTCGGTGGTAAAAAATATTTGATTCGAGTCGAGGAACCCACACATCAAAGCTCAGAGTGATCATATATCAATTTTTTCAATTTGTTATTTCCCGAGATATGTAATTTTTGGCAGCCTGACAAATAATCGACAAGCCAACAGTCTCGGACAAAATTGCGGATGAAGATGGATAACTCTAAAATCAAGTGACTTTGTGTGTAAGATATTTGACAATCTGGCCAAATTTTGTTGAACAAAATGTTGATAAATAACACGTTTTGGGCAATTTTATACTATAGTTGACTGTGGTTAGCATTATTTTTGGGTAATTAATCGATTCTGATAACTGAAGCGGCATTTCAAAAAATGTTGTTGTTGTTTGAATCTGATGATATGGGGACAATCGAATCCGATTCAGTACCTTTAATAACCTCATTTACCTGCAATATGTGGTGTTGTTGGGTACTGTTCAAGCTGAACTTTTGGACTTTCAAATACATCAACATCTTGCAGATAACTCTCTAATTCTTTGAGTTTCATCCTGTGATTGACAGTCTATATCTCCGAAACTGGATCATGTATACTCATGTGAGATACTCGTCATGTATATACTCATGTGAGATATTGTTATAGTTAGTTAATGTCTATCATCTAGCAGAGCTAAAATGTAAAATACCAATCATTAGAATATTGTAGTAGATTTATCATAAACATGCTATATAATTTCAAAACAACTGCTAGCAGCCATGTTTATTAATGAATTTTGGGAAAAATTGATGGCCCTCATCCAGTGGTCACTGAGGATCCATTTGATGTATCGTGGTGATCAAATGAGGGTTGTGACCTGTAGGGTGTGCCGAAGGATTTAATAATGTGAACAGTAAAATACAAAAATTAAAAAATGGAAAAAAGTTCACGGGCTCTCATCTAGTAGTCGCCCCAAAGATCCAAATGATGTTTGGGCACAATCGATTGAGGGATGTGGTCTGTATGGTGTGCCAAAGGATTTAGTCACGCAAAGAGTAAAATTCCAAGATGGCTGCTGGTGGCCATGTTTTTCATTGCAAATAGTTCAAATTGAATAGCTCCCATCTAGATGTGATCTCAAACATGCATGTAAATTTTCAAAAACAATTCTCCAATAGGGCCCTGCAAATCAGCACTTTTCTGCAGATTCAAAATCCGATATGGAATCAGGAGGCCGATGTTAGTAACGAATCGAATCATCTACATGTAGCTGCTGCATTCAAATACAGTTGTATATTTTTTTCCTCTGAGGTATCAATGAATTTCAGTGTAAGTAATTTTGAGAGAAAATAACATTGCATGCATGTCAATCTTTTAACAGTGACATTACCGCATAATCTTCAGACAGAATCCTGGCATGATCTTCAACTGGTGATATATTTACATGTACACCCACAATCAGGAAAAACTCCAAAATATGGAGAACCACCAATTTCTCCCCTCATGTACAGATGCACTGTCGGTAACTTCAACAATAATTGGATAGCAGTGATTTGCAGGGTGATAACCATAATTGATTTTCACACTCTCCCAAAGCCCTGATTGAGTCATGATGTGTGAAAATGCTGTATAAACACACGGACACTTCAGAAGTGACATCAGTTTGATTGAAAATGACTGTAGACAATAGAAGGGGGAAAATCTAAATTTTTAACAGGAACTCTTCAGCTTTTAAAACCACAAAAGGTAATGTTGTTTAAAGTCACCTATTTTTCGACCTATTTCGTTTAAATCGCAGGAAGCCTAGGTTAACAGGTGCTCTTGACCAGGGGCGCCGGAAGCATCCACGGGCAGGGGGGCAGAGCCTACAAAAAGGGCACTTATCCGCAAAAAAGGGCATTTTCTCCGCAAACTCGGGAAAATAACCATAAATTCATTGTGGCAAAAATCCCTATTTTAATGGTATTTGTCGGTTTTTATGGCCGTTTTGTGATAAAATTGACAAAAAATTTATATTCCTTGTGAAATTGGTGGTATTTGGACCAAAAAAGTCACATTTTGCTATAAAAAGCACGAGATTAAACACACAAAAAGCATTTTTTGTCTCCAGAAAAAGGGCAAGTCCTGCCCCCGCTTGCCCCCCTTGGTCAAGGGCAGGGGGGTCAGCTGCCCCCTCTGCCCCTCTCTTCCGGCGCCCCTGCTCTTGACCTTAGAATTTCTCAGCTGATCAATGCACTGTATTATTTTATATAACACGCATGTATCTCACAGTACCACCCATCATAGCTGTTTTCATTACTGTTTTGTTTAGGTGTATATATTTATAAAATAAACACAAATAGAAACTCATAAAATTATATAATCTTTTATATAAAAAGATGAAAATCCAGGAAATCAATTAATTTTTTTCAACATGAGTCATGAGCATATTTGGGCATACCTCCAAAAAAATCTCCAGGATGGCAATTTTCAAAACTTAACAGGTCTGTTTGAAAACCAACTAATTAGAGTATATTTTGCTTCAGCGCAATTGAATTGACATCAGTCCAATTAACTGCACTTCAGCACAATATATTGCACTTCAGCGCAATTGAATTTCACTTCAGTCCAATTATTAACAAATGTGAATTTGTTAACTTCTGATTACTTTTCTATTGATATATATATATACTAGAAGGTGACCCGACTTCATCCGGGCTATTCAAAAACCAAATTTCAAGTCGATAGCTCCACCCGTTTCCGAGATCTGGTCTGCGCATGCGCAAAGCTGGCGTCGCACGGGCTCGGCAACCCGATAAAATTCGTATCCGGGGCAAGATACTTTCACATACCAAATTTCAATGTCGATAGCTCCACCCGTTTCCAAGATATATATATTGCCCAATGTCATTTGCGGATACCTCGGCCGGTGATGAGTTAACGCGACATCGGCCGGTTAAGAGTTAAACGCGATCACGTCACGATCTGTTGACGGCGTAATATATTTACGGAATGTTTTTCGATGAGCGAAGCATGGTCCTGCGTTCTTCTCGATAATTAAGGTAGAAACTTTAAACGTACACAGGCGTGTGATACATCATTGGAAAGAGGAAGCGCCACAGATTATAACCGTGCAAATTATATGACTGGCAATTTATTATTCGCGCTATATCGAATCGATTTGTGAGCACCGAACTGAAATATATTAGCGCAAAACGGCGTAAAAACAGATTTGACCTCGGCACGTGAAAAGTTGACCTCGGATCTGAAAATTAATATGCCTATGCCACTTCCCGACCGATAGTACCCTCACATACAAAGTTTCATCGAAATCGGGTTGGCCGTTTTCGAGTTCATCGCGAACACACACACAGACAGATCTTCCAAAATATATAATAGACTAGAAGGTGACCCGACTTCGTCCGGGCTTTGACCTTGAATTGTCCATTTTGAAGGTCAAGGTCAAGTGGGGTCACGATTTGACCAGTTCAAAACACTGCCCGGACAAAAGTACCCGACAAACGTTCCCGTCGAAATCCATCCGGTTTTACCCGATTTGACCTCGAATTGATAATTTTGAAGGTCAAGGTCAGATCGGGGTTACGATTCGACCCGTCCAAAACACTCAGTGGACAAAAGTAACCACCCTATGTATAAAATTTCGTCGAAATCCGATCAAAATTGGCGATTTGACCTTGAATTGACCCGATTGCAAGGTCAAGGTCACGTCGCACGGGCAAATGCATATGCTTATGAGACTCCCCATATGAAAGTACCCCCACATACCAAGTTTCATCGAAATCCCGTGATATTTGAGCGTTTGACCTTGAAATGACCCGATTTCAAGGTCAAGGTCACGTCGCACGGGCCAATTAATAGGTTTATGCCACTCACCGACCGAAGATACCACCACATACCAAGTTTCATCGAAATCCCGTGATATTCGGGCGTTTGACCTTGAAATTACCCAATTTCAAGGTCAAGGTCACGTCGCACGGGCAAATTAATAGGCCTATGCCAGTTCCCGGCCGAAAATACACCCACATACCAAGTTTCATCGAAATCGGTTTGGCCGTTTTCGAGTCCATCGCGAACACACAGACACACAGACAGACAGACAGATCTTCCAAAATATATAATAGACTAGCCGATGAGCCCGACGTTGTTCGGGCTATTCAAAAACAAAATTTCAAGTCGATAGCTATTCAAAAACAAAATTTCAAGTCGATAGCTCCACCCGTTTCCGAGATCTGGTCTGCGCGAAGCTGGCGTCGTACGGGCTCCGCGACCCGATAAAATTCGTATCCGGGGCAAGATACTTTCGCATACCAAATTTCAATGTCGATAGCTCCACCCGTTTCCAAGATATATATATTGCCCAATGTCATTTGCGGATACCTCGGCCGGTGATGAGTTAACGCGACATCGGCCGGTTAAGCTGGCGTCGTACGGGCTCCGCAACCCGATAAAATTTGTATCCGGGGCAAGATACATTCACATAGCAAATTTCAAGTCGATAGCTCCACCCGTTTCCGAGATCTCGTCTGCGCATGCGCGAAGCTGGCGTCGCACGGGCTCGGCGACCCGATAAAATTCGTATCCGGTGCAAGATACATTCAAAAACCAAATTTCAAGTCGATAACTTCACCCGTTTCCGAGATCTCGTCTGCGCATGTGCGAAGCTGGCGTCGCACGGGCTCGGCAACCCATAAAATTCGTATCCGGGGCAAGATACATTCACATAGCAAATTTCAAGTCGATAGCTCCACCCGTTTCCGAGATCTCGTCTGCGACTGCGCTGCACGGGCGTCGCACGGGCTCGCCAATACGACAACGACGACCGCCTGGTCAAACTACACACACGTACCAAGTTTCGTCCCGATCGGTCGAGAATAGTAGATTTGTATCAATGACAGACAGACAAACAAACAGACAGACAGACAGACAGAGGTCTTCAAAATATATATGAGATAGCCATTTGTTCATGTTTTATTTGTCATCAGCAATGCAACCTATTCCTATTTTAACAATAGGTTTCATCAAAACTTTAAAAAAAAAAACATCTAGAATACTTTGGTAAGATGTAATGAAAGTAATCAAAAAGCAATTGAAAATATTCTCCACTTTTCAGAGTATTTGATTACAAATACATTACTTAGGCTCCTAGAATTCTTGATTACAATACTTCAAATTTTTTAATCATTACAACAGAAACTGGGGTGGAGTGGTACATTTTTTTCTTCCAAGACCCATTACTCAATTGGTGCTACATATCCATTGGGTGTCTGCAACTCTACATATGTTGAAGATGAATGTAACCAGGAATGGTATTTTCTAAAGATATGCTCAACTCTACATTACTGTAACTAACCATTCCAATGTACACCAAACTACATATCCCACTCTACCCAGACATGGCCATGCATCTGTTGAGTCAATAATCTGGCAACCTGATAAGGCTAGGGCATGCATTGAAACAGACATGCAATATAAAGCCACATGCAGTTATTTCAGAATTCAGAGTCAGTAAGAAAATATCTCTGATATGTACTTTGAAAATTTCCAAATGTTGTGTTCTGAAAAGAATTCTCAGATGCCACAATAACACATTTTTTCTCATAAAAATTTGAATATGCTTGCTACATTTTATATTCATGTCATATGTGCTTGAGTGCTGGGGACATCCTATGAGCATAACATGAATATACATATAGATGAGGTAACTCATCAATGGTATATGGAGTTATCTCAACTGTCCCAGTACCCACTCCACTCCAGTTTACCCAACAATACAAATACAGAATATGAGTACCCCATCCCTGAGCATAACAAGATTAAAATGCATAATCCGAATTAACGCTCGGAAAATTACAATTTCCTTGGTTTCGGTGGTAAAAAAATATTTGATTCGAGTCGAGGAACCCACCCATCAAAGCTCAGAGTTTTTTTTTCACCAATAATTTTTAGTGGACCAGTAATTTTTTGAACGTCGACAAGATGATGGTCTCGGACCAAATTGCAGATGAAAATGGATAACTCTAAAATCAAGTGGCTTTTTTGGTCAGATATTTGACAAACCGGCAATATTTCATTGAACAAAATGTTGATAAATAACAGGTTTTGGACAATTTTATAGTTGACCGTGGTTAGCATTACTCATGAAGCAGCATTTCAAAAAATATTGTTGTTGTTGGAATCTGATGATATTGGGACCATCGAATCGGATTGAGTACATTTAATCACCCGGGCCCTCAAAGATCAAATGATGTTCATAATCAGGTTGGCTGTTTTATGTACATGTATAGTAAAAATTATCTCACCTGACAGTCATCCTGCAGACTACTCTAAAAGAATTAAGGGGGATTTGTTGACATGCTGATCAATAATAGCACTTAATCGCAATTGAAATTTCAGAGTTTTTACTGAATTGCGCATAATCATAATTGCCCCCCACATAATGTTAAATGAATTGCGCTTAAGCATTTGCAGCCCTCATAATTGCTACGTCAATCAGCAATTTTGCTGAAGCAAACTGGGCCACTGCAAAGGGTTGCAGTAGCAGATTTCGGAAGCCAAAAAATCTGAATTAAGAGGGCTGCATTTGTGTGTACATGCATGTATAACTCTAATCGCGCTTATATAAGTGCTTAGCCTAAAGTCCAATTAATTGTAGTTAAAGCACCATTAATGATTAATTGCGCTTATGTGTAATTCAATTGCACTTAAATAAATTTATTTAATAAATATAAAAACAGCCTTCCATATTTATTGGGATTCCACACCTGCTTTCCCTATGATCACTGTAGTCTGTATATCCACTAGTTTTGGAGGTCTTAATTATCCTAGCCATTCACTGTTCACCTGATAGTAATACTATTACTAGAACTACTAATTAATACTTGTAAGTTGTATATACTATAGTAATAATAATTTAATAAATGAACAAATATAGCAATAAGCCTACACATCTCCACTCCCAATTATCTATGAAAAAGACAGCAATATACACACTTAACAACACAGTGACTGAGATCTTAATAAATATAAATTTAATGCATCTATTCTCTATCACTCAGTATAAGAAGGATAATTTATAGTAAGGTAAGTGGACTAATTACTTTAAAAATATATAATATCACTCAATTATCACTGTTTAGAAGGCCGGTGCTTAACAATAACAGCAACTTTTTTGTCAATGTGTAACTTAGCGTTTGATCCGTTTCCGATTCCTTTTCCCCAGTTTTAACGATAAATAAAATCGCATTCCGCTTTCCCTGTGAGAAAACGGAACGAGTAAATATTTTATCACAAATAATTATTAGACAGTAAATCATTTCCATCTCATTGTATAAATGAAACCTAAATGTTATATACTAATAATAATTCATAAATTTGAAATATACACCATCTAAATTTATTAATTGGTATATATCTTTATAAAATTGTCAAGGATCTTTTCGTCAAATATCGACGACGCGATCCCAAATGTATATAATTTTCTCACATGCCGCTTCCGGTTAATTGCGAATAAAAGCGAAATGTTCACGTTTTTGAAAACTAAAATAAAACGTTAATGACACTGACAGGAACGGTAATGTATGTATATGGTCCACAGTGTTATTCACAAGTAGATATTTGATTTCACTCGAAAACTTGAAAAATAGGTTATATTTCATCTATATGGCTATTCTTCAAAAATCAACATTCAACTTTCCAGAAATTTTGGGCAAGTGTCTTTGGCCCTCTACAACACAAAGACTTGCAGCTCACACTGCTTCCCCACACCCCCACCCGCACGGCTCTTATAAGTTATTTATAATGGCATTATACGCCGTCCCTATAGACGTGCCTGCTTTACAAAATGACGTCATGATAGTACATATCTTATAAGAGACAATCTAGTACACAGAAATTGGAATCACTGACTTTTATGCAATTTTTGGAGATTTTTTTGGAGTTATAGGCATTAAGGTCAGAAGAATGGCAACTCACTTTGTCGAGATTCCTCCACAACCATTCACTTCGACCCGTGAATTTTAACAACAAAAGCATAAATCTCAGGGTTTTCGGCATATATAGTTAGAAAAATCATTGATCTACAATCTTACCGCGAGCATAGCATCTATTTGTTGATTTATTCCAGGTTTTATCGCACGTTAACAAATTTTTTTCACCTGTTAGCTACTCTCGGGATCCAAATAATAGTAGGGGGCGGAATAATAGTACAGGGGTGAAATTTCCTTTAAAATAAATAATAGTACGGGGGCGCAATAATAGTACAGGGGGGAATTTTCACAAATCAACACTAAGTATGGGTAAAAAATTGTGGTTAGTTTCATATGTTCTCATACAGAGATCATTGGAGAAAAATTTAACCTAATAATTGGTCAATTCATTTTGAACTAATACCAAGTGTCACCCAGATTTTTGGATTATACATTGATGTTTAAAATGAATGGTTCCTTAATAGCCACAGTAGAATATTGGAATTTTTTCATGATTTTAGCTTTTAAAACTCTGATATAAAATGATTGCAAGACACATGATTTTCAAATCAATTACAGTAAGAAAAAATTCCCATAATTCTGCAGTGGTTAATAAATCATTTACTTTGCAGCATCATTGCATAAGGAAGAAACTATATGATTATATACCAGACACATGTTTCAAAGTAACATTTAAAAAGTGACTACTAGTATGATTTTCAGTTGTGTTGCACAAAACACCCCATTATTAACATCACAAATAAAAAGATATCTGAGGCAGAACAAACTATGTACAATTATATGTGTTTGCTCCTTTTAAGTTATATATCACTCAGCAATCTATGGTATTGATATATGTGTTATTATCATTGTCAATAAAATCAATCAAAGAGTGACAGTTAACTCTAGTAATTCACCCACTGTATAATTCAAATGATTAATATATTTAGGTTGAAACTTGTGTACTAGTAGCGTTCTTGTCCAGAACCATACTCAGTTTACAATTTTACATTAAGCCTAATTTGATCATCTATCAATTTTTTTCGAAGTTTTACGATCTATTTTACATTTCTCTCACCAAATATTGCATTAAAACAGAAAAAGTATGAAATTGTGTTCTTTAAATATCTCAATATTAAAGGGATATACTTTAATGCTTCTCAAGAAATTATTTGTATGCAGAAAACACTGGTAACTTTTAGCGCTTTTTTGGGGTTTCGCGTTACCTATTTTCGAGGCACATCGTTTTTTCAGTATAAATTGTGATTATGGAACTGATTTTGGGGTTAAAAAAAACATTTTAATTGTAAAATAAGTCCTGTGATTCATGGTCGTGATATTGACAAAATGGTGTAAATTTTATACCCCCAGAAATTAATAAACGTAGGGTCCCAAATAAGCAGCGTACAGGGGGGATTTCTCCTTGAAAATAGTTAAGCGTACGGGTACGCTTATTTGGATCCCGAGAGTAGGTGGTACCGCCGAAGTTTGCCGGAACTCCTCGATTTGTCTTCGGCAAATAGGGTAGTAAGAAAACTGGTATTCGGAGCCGGAACATTGTTATCGGTCAAAACAATCAGCCCACGGCAAAGGTCTATTAAAAGTATCAGGTTCTGCCTTCCCAGCTGGTCCATTAAGCGTTGTTTCATTGTGTAATATGGTCATTTGAGTGTTAAACAGAATAAAATGTCAAGAAAGGGATTTTGGTGTCATTAGACGCAGAATAACACATCCAAACTATCCAGAAATTCAAGTTGGCGTTCAACATAGCCACCGAAACTGATAAATAGCTAGGGAGTTGGATGGCCGAGTGGTTAGCGTGTTCGACTACCGGCCAGAGGTTTCGCTTGGACCCCGGATCGATTCACCTCGATCCTCGACAAATCAAAAAGTCGGGAGCTCCGAGCGTACCTATATAAAGTACCGTGAATGCCTCGCTGAGGTGTCGTGAAGCGGTAATCCTCTCCCGCCCG
This sequence comes from Siphonodentalium dalli, assembly GCA_032622095.1. Taxonomy (NCBI): domain Eukaryota; kingdom Metazoa; phylum Mollusca; class Scaphopoda; order Gadilida; family Siphonodentaliidae; genus Siphonodentalium; species Siphonodentalium dalli. The sequence goes on along the minus strand of CP136064.1, from coordinate 268,647,516 downwards.
GTGTCATGTACAGGGATGACACTGGTTTGATCACGCCGTCCCATCGGATGGGTACGTAAATGGCTGTCCCGTGTACAACCATGTGTGCACGATAAAGAACCCTACTGTGGGCAACGATCCACGGGTTAATGGCAAAAATCTCCTGTCAAAATTCCTCCCTTCGGGGCGTAAGTTGATAGACATTTCAGGTGATGGTGTAATAGAGTTATCTCTCCTCGGTAGTGACTGGTGCTGATTAATATGTGAGTATTTGATATATGATATGTCATTATATGTACCTTCCATGTATGTAATATGTGATTATATGTAACCTCCTATATATGAATAGGAATATTGTATTGTGTAATATGTTGATTGATAATGTATGCGAGTCTCACTCGGTGTGTCTTTGAAGGCAGAACTTCATGATAAGATAAGATAAGATAGGGCAAATTACTCACAAAGTCAAATTGACCAAACACGAATACAGTCTCGATATGGACATCTGATTGTAAACAATATGCTTTGGGTGTGCATGGCTGAGAATGTGTCGACATTTCAAGATGGCTACCAAAATGGTCGTCGAAAATTGTCAAAATTTGAGTGATATCAATATCAGTATGATTAAATAATTAGCCAGTACAATTTTCCAACGTATTGATTCCCATTTATCGGGACAACAATTTTTCAAACAAAGCAGTATCTTCGTTAGATTCAAACCTGCTAGTCACACAGTAAGAGGGCATTTTGCAATTATGGCGAGCGATGAGCTTAATTGTTTTCAAATATGTACGAAAAAAACAGATGTCAATAGCTACGTGCAGACATGATTATCGATGAACGATTGCCAGTAAACATATGGTCCCGGTGGTTCATTCAGCAAATTGTGTAGCGCAAAAAATGCGTGATATGACATACCAGCTGGCATGATGCTACGCTGAAACCAGGTAACATATTCTGATATATAATCACACATAAGAGCGAATATTTCCCATTACAATTCACACAAAAGTCACACAACACCCACGTGCGCTTATATACTTTGAATTCTAGCTGGTTTATTTGCATCATACGCGGCACTTCACCCATAAGTGTATTGTAAACGTAGCTGTGGATATAAAATCGATCTGACTATATACCTATCGTGTTCCCGGCCATTCAAGTGTACCCTCACAACAAGAGAACACTGTTTATTCGCGCGGGGATTATGTCCGTCTTTCCTGACGATGTATGATAATTACAACTCACATGGTCCCAATGAGGGAGTATTCACTCTTATTTGATGATTGATCTATATAAATCGCCTATAAATACGAATATTCCCCTCCGCTCACCGCAACTTATAACCTGGGTGATTGAATATGACGACATAAATAGGGCTTGGCACATTTTCAAGGAAGCACTGTTATCCTTAATAAATGAAGTAGCTCCGATCAAAGAGGTCAGGATTAGGCGGAGTACGGATGACTGGATGGACGATGAAATTCTTTCCCATATAAAACAAAGAGACTCACTATTAAATAAATTCAGGAAATCCAAAGATTTGGCTATTTTTGACTCGTACAAAACACTCAGAAACCAAGTCCAACACCAACACCTTGTTAAAAATGCTAAACTGTTACATTTCAGAAATAAAATTGAGGAAAACAAAAACAACCCAAAAAACCTTTGGAAATCTCTTCAGAAACTTGGTACTCCTTCAAAAAAGGGCGCAAAGACAAATAATAGTGTATGTCTAAAAATAGATGATGAAGTCTGTTTCAACAAACAGAGTATATAGCTAAAGACTTTAACCTCTTTTTCTGTAGTATAGCTAGTAACCTGGTTGCGAAACTTCCAAAAGCACCTGGTATATTTTGTAAAGAATCCATTATCAGATTCTATAAAGAGAAAATAGGATCAAAACAATTTCACATTTCGGTAATATCGCATTCTGAAGTTTTGGAATTACTACAGAATTTAAGTCCATCCAAGGCCACCGGACCTGACCTCATTCCTGCAAGATTTCTAAGAGATGGTGCCCATATCCTTGCTTCTCCCCTGACTCATATTATAAATTTATCGATCCATCTGGGCCAGGTCCCAAATGAATTGAAAATGGCCAGGGTTGTACCCATATACAAGAAGGGTGACAAGACACAGGCTGGAAATTATCGTCCCGTATCAGTGCTAAATTTAGTATCCAAAGTTCTAGAGAAAATCGTTTACAAACAAATTGAAACATATCTAACAAATGCAGAACTTCTATATGGCCATCAATCAGGCTTCAGACCTGGTTACTCCACAGATACTTGTCTCCTATATCTCACTGACCACATTCATCAGGAAATGGACAAAGGAAATATGACAGGAATGGTTCTAATTGATCTTCAGAAGGCTTTTGATACCGTCGACCATGAAATTTTACTGTCAAAACTTAGTGCAATTGGATTTGATAAAATATCTCTGACATGGATGGAGTCTTATTTAACAAATAGAATGCAAGCAGTAGATATATATGGTACTCTATCCAAATTTGAACGTATCACCTGTGGAGTCCCTCAAGGATCAATCTTAGGCCCCCTTCTTTTCCTACTCTATGTGAACGATGCTAGCCAGGCTGTGGATTGTCACCTCCTTTTATATGCGGATGACTCTGCCCTTTTGGTTTCAGGTTGTGATGTCCGCGCTATTGAGCAGAGGCTCAGTTCAGAAATGAATAAACTGAAATTATGGTTGGTTGACAACAAATTGTCCTTACATTTAGGGAAAACAGAATCAATTCTGTTTGGGTCTGGAAAGAAACTTGTAAAACACTCTGAACTGAGGGTCTGCTGCGATGAATGAATGAAAAATGCAGAAAACTTCTAATTAATGCTCTTATTCAATGTCATTTTGACTACTCAAGTGGTTTTTGGTTCTCTAGTCTGACAGTAAAAACCAAAAAGTGTCTTCAAGCATCTCAAAACAGACTTGTCAGATTTATCATGAAACTAGATCGCATGACTCATATTGGTTATAATGAATTTAAACATGTTAAATGGCTTCCAGTGAGTGATAGGGTAGACTTCAGAAAAATACTGATGGTACTAAAAATCTCGGAAAAGAAAGCTCCAGCATATCTAGATAATAATTTTATATTAGCTAGTACTCATTGTACATATGTAACTCGATCAGGGACCCTGAAATACTCATTACCCTCTGTAAAATCCAAGGGCATTCACAGTTTCTATTATACAGGAGTGAAACTGTGGAATGGTCTAGATAAAGTATACCATACTCGTGCCCCTTTTGATCTCAAACACTGGAAATTTTGCATTAAAGGACTTATTCGCTCTAGAAACTACAAAACGCAATCGGAAAGCCCTCCCTGTTGTGATTAAAATGATCCAAGTCCCATTCCGATCGCGTAATAAATAACCCGTAAAATAAATAAATAATACCACCACCGGTATTCGGAGATTTCCGTGACTAAACTACGAGTGACGTACTTGTGGGGAGCGAATTAAAAACACAGATTCGGAGCCGGAGTTTATTATGCAGACTACGAGGACGTAATCGTAAGTCAGTCGATACTAAAATGCGGAGTCGTATGTGCGCGCGTGTGGTGTATAGATTACGTTACGCTTTGGCCGTTTATCTGGAATAGAAGACAATAACTATGTGAATAAAGTAATTAATAGCCCCTATAATGGTTGTTGTTTTTGTAGCCATTAATAATTAACATGCCGGCACTTGTCTGTTTTGGTAAATAGATGGCAGTAATTAGTTCAGTGATTTGTAATCACTCAGTGACTATTCATCAGTGTCAGTCGCGAACTTGTTTGCACTCTAAAATGCCACAAAGTGAATAGAAAGAATTCGAACATTATCGCTCTGGTCATACATATATAAGAAGCGCCCAAATTTATATAAACACTAGTGGGCTGAATAATGTTAACTCTATTTATGCGCCTTTGTTTTGTGTTTGTTTGTTTGTTCTTTATTGTCTACCGCTTTTGGGAGACGGAAGCATGGACGCTCTTTATATTTAATTGTCACAAAATCACCCATGACATATCGAAATAGAGCACGTTCATAATTGAGAACGCTCTTTATTGTCTACACCGCGACGAAAACATGGACGCTCTTTATTAGAGGCAATCATTGGAGTTTTTCTATGCTAACAATTAAAAAAAATCCTCTCTAGAAAGTCAATGTGTGACATCAAAACGTAAAATAAAACAAACAACAAACTGAAAAACAATGCCAGGCTAGCCTTCAATTAAAAAAAATGTCGTTATGCCAAACTGCAGCCTAACTAATAATTATTGTAGTTTCAATAGTCTGTTGTGTATTCGAGTGAATTATTTTGTTTACTCACTTATCGATCTTGACTGGAAGGATTTTAGCAAGCTGTTCACAGTCGTGCACTTCTCCACACAAAATGTTTCGTGTGAAGAAACAGACAGGAACATTATTATGACGAATTTAAGCCATCATGATACATGTACTAGTACAATAACTACCACCTTTTTAATCACACCCATTTGTATTTAATTGTACGCATATAGCGCACAACTGGATGACACTCTCTCTCTCTCTCTCTCTCTCTCTCGCTTCCGAAATTGGTACCATACAACGAAGAATGAAGTACCGGTATATGGCCTAACTTGTATTCTTTCAGAAACAGTTAAATTAGTTTCGCACGAAATTCCGCTAGGTCATTGCATTTCTGCATAAATTAATCTCATTTCAAATAACTTTTATCGCATCAAAGTGCATTTTAGCCATCATTATTCGTTATATAATCCACATTCTAGCAAAGCCAGTTCATAATTCAGCACATTCCAACAGTTTTATTCCGTGATCGCTATTTATCGTAAAGGCTTAGGTAATTATCCAGCGTAATTTATCAACTCGTTACCCGATTGGCGGAATTATTTCAAGCTCCACCCACCGCTGTCATCGGTAAGCGTCGATGCAGATGATCGGTCATGTGACCGCGTTGTGGTCATGTGATCGCACTCACTTGACTGACTTCGGATATTTCTGCGATTTTTTTAATATCATAATAATATAAATACTATCTGCTCGATTTTGAATTTTCTTGGCGAAATGGGTCTGTTAGACATATATTATTAGTATTATGACGATAAAAAAAAAAAAATTTGAGAGACAAAATCCTTTAAACAACACCTACTAGAGAAATTGATGAAAAGAGAAGAAAATCCATTTGCCTTTTACTAGGAACAATCTATTTTATCATCTTTTAACTAGAGTCTCGTTCTGAAATGGCTTTTATTTAATTTATATTTTAAATACTTTTATACATTGTGCTCAGAAGTTTCGAACTTCACTCACTGCCCATGTGCCGAAAGCCACCAGGGACCGCAATGGAATTAAGTTCTCATTTAGAGAACTTTTTGCGTTATCCCTGATGGTCTCAGGTCACATGAGTATTTCTATTTTTATACAGATTTCTGCCACATAATTTACCTTATATTCTGACGGCAACCTCTATAAAATAAAATGAATTAATTCTTGAGAAAATTTATATATCCTCTTACGGTATATATCAATTATTTACACAGTCTGAACTCTAACTGTCTCATCAGAACCCAACATATAACATATTTATATTTAATATAAACTATTATAATTATAATATGTATATACTGTTGTGTATTATATTGATTCAACTTGTAAACATACCCATAATATGTATTCATGTAAACCTGAACTATCAAAATAAAATCTAATCTAATCTAAATCTAATCTAAAGCAGGTACAACTAATTGAACTATAGTTGGTAGACCCAACTATTCAAACAGAGCTAGACGCTCTCGAATAGTTGGGAAGTTGGAGCTTCAATCACTACCTCCATGGGCTTTTCCATTATTATAAATTTTTTCCCACTTATAACATGCAAATACAAACATTGCATATCAATTATGTTGAAGACTAATCTGTTCTGAGTCAGTATCAACAAGCTACCCGACGAAAAAAATCAAAATGTGAAATTTGTAGCTGTTTTAAAAATACGTGGTAGACGGCTTGCCGAAGCGCTATTTCGGGAAAAATTAGACACTACGCCGCCTCATTTCAATCATCAAATTAACATGTAATTAGATGGTTTAATCTGCTACCATTAAGTAATAAACGTCAAGCGATAGTGACAGATTACGAAGTCATTGTGCACAATACCTGACTTTCGAAATATAATCCGAACTTTGAGATAAATCCGAGACCGTTAATTTGTCAACATTTAAAACTTGAACTGTAGTAAATTGACGGAACGGAAAAGGCGGAATGAACTTACAACTACATAACCGGAAAGGAGATCAGATAATTACGGGAACGATCGACCGAGTGAAAGCAACAGCGACAAATATTGTTTGAATTTTAAGTTTTAATAAACAATGGAGTTTGATTTCAAAGAAACAATCACCAAGGGCGTGGCGATATGTGCGGGGACACAATATAAACTGTAAGCCAAGGCCGTGGCCGGCTCCAAATAAAATGTGTAAACGGGGTGTTATGTTTGGTCCGTTGTTTCTCAATGGATATTAATGAAATTTGATGTATATGTCCGGGCTGAGGCATGGAATACACTAACGTTTGAATTGTTTTTAAATTCACAAATTTGTTGATTTTCTTCAACTTTTTCGTTCTGGAACACACATTAATATTCCAATAGTGGTCTCGGTAGCAAACGCCCAAGTTCCGACCACGTCGCCATTGCTATGCGTATATAAGATATACGTGCCAATAACGTTGACAAAGCATTGGCGACAATATGGAGTCGAAACCGAGACAACTATATCTGAATATTATAGTCTTAAGAGTCGTCAATTAGTTAAAGCCGATTACCTATGCCGCTAAGCACATTTAAGCCGCCTATATAGGCCTACACCTTTTAATTGTAGCCAGCCACTTACACTTTTCAGTGTGTTCCAGAACGAAAAAGTTGAATAAAATCAACAAATTTGTAAAGTTAAAAACAATTGAAACGTAATTAATGTATTCAAGTCTCAACCCTGACATATACACCAAATGTCATTAATATCCATTGAGAAACAACGGACCAAACGCCACATAACAACCGCTTACACCTTTTATTTGGAGCCGGGCTCGGCCTCGTCTTACACTTTATAGTGTGTCCCCCATGTGATCCATGTGCGCACCCATATTAATGGCAATATCTGGAACTGTCATCCATGACTGAAGCACTCAATAATTTTAGACCTACTAGTAATTAATTTTATATTTATGTTTTCCAGACAAGAGTTCAAAATTGTCTTATTTTTAATAAAATAAAAAATTAGAAAATGATAATCGATTGGAACACTGCCATACTCAGTCACTGTATGGCTACCTTATATTACAATTTGATGACAGTTGGTAAGTTAGGGTGTCAATTTGGAAAATTCTCACTCAATTAGGATGCAAAAATTTTGGTCTTCACGAAAGGGGCTGGAATAATAATTTGGACACCTAATAAGAAAATTTGAATATACATATATATCGTTGTCTCCAAACTCATCGTGTTATCAATTGTTGCTATATGTGCTATTTGAATCGAAAATAAACTCGTAACAAACAACATGTTATAGCCGGAATCCAATTATGTTCGTTCCGTTTCCGTTTCCTATTTCACTGTTTTGACGGCTTTTTGCAAATACAAAATGGCTGGAAGTTCGAGGCGGTAGAAATATGCTCTCGCTTTATGCGAAGAATGACACGACTAACATCTGAAACATGCATTGACACCACACTAGAAATGTTCTAGAAGCTCTGATCTACAAGTATGTGGCAGTTTTGGTTGTTAATAATATTTGTTAGTGTGTGTTATCGCTTGTGAAAAGTCGAGTAAATTTCCGTACCAATGATTGGTGACCGGCACATGAATTTCAATGATATAACCGTCTGACTTTTATGGAGCTATGCTCTGATAATAAAAGTCAGATTTGTGGACTAGTACAACTACAACTTAGTACAAGGGGAACAATAGTTTGTCCTCCGATTTACGATCGGCATCGCTCAGAAAACTAACAAATTTATCCTATTTAGCCACCAGTAACCTCATCAGCACAGATATATTGGTGAATGATTCCTCTAAAACAAGCACTCTCGGATTCCAATTTAGTGTTGAAACGACTAGTGTATTTTGTAGTCGACTAGTTGGTGGCCCTTTGTCGACTACTGGTCGACACCGACTATATATAGACCGATCAAAAACACACATGGCATTATCAAAGTATTTTCTTAGACATTGATGATCTGCCCATTTCACAGCTGTTTGTCAACATAAATTTATTAAAACATGCATATTTATCATTATATTTATCGATGTTGACACTGTAGTGACAGGTAAGTTTCATGAACATCACTGATATCATATAATATTGGGGTAAACTTCTGTGTTGAAGTTATGTTCGCGAGCGATCCCAACAAAGTGATGGTCATAAAATACTATAGAGAGACTTTGAAACAGTTGAATGCAACAAGCTTCATAAGGCCAAAAAAAAGAAGATTGTATGTTTCCGCTAACGGTGCGAAAAAATTAGGGTAGGTAGGTAGGATTTTTTTTTTTTTTATATTTTATTTTGATATTTTTTATCCAGCTTCAGAAATATTGAACTACCTTGACCGAAATGACATAAAATGCCAACTCGTGTTGAGGGGAAAGTATTACTTGATCAACACAGTGGAAATATACAGTAAGATTGATAAAACATCAAACTTACTTCATGCTTAAGTATGTTTTTTATAATTCACATACCACATTTTCATAAATTTGGCTATAAACTTGGTACGAAATTGATGTCACTAACTTTTTATAAGAATTTTACCCATAATACAGCCATTATATCGTACTTGTATTGTGACGACTACATCCCATTGTCTGGAGGTAGCCAATACACCCAACCTAGCATGCCTAGTTTTTGGAAACGGGAGCATGCTAGTTTTTGGAAACGGGAGTAGCTATACCCCTAACATATGTGGTGATAATGTGGTAGAGCACAGGGGTGGGTCTTCAGTGAACCATCAGTCGCTATATCACAAACATTTATGGGCTCTGAGTCTAAACATCTGGCAGGGTCTATGAAAACACTAAGCCTACCTTAAAGTTTTCATCATGCATTTAATGAGTATTCATTCTATACCAAACGGAACACAATCCAACAAGCATCACAACATGGAGACGACATCACAACACATCTATATAGACAGCTTGACATCCAACAACAACAAACATCAGACATCAATCCAGAGATCCAGATGACCAACGAAATAAACAGACCCTGGCGAACAAATAGTTGTAGTTGCTGCCTAATTATATATCCAGAATGGATATAAATAAATATGTGAAATGTGATTGTGTCAATAAACCAACTTCCCTATTGTCGATATAAACAACTATTTTGACACAATCCTAACTGTGACGAACAGTTAGAAATAAAACCTATATTGCTAGTATAAAAGGTTCCATAAGTCCCAAACATAAAGCAGCAGGCATGAGATCCACTCTCAGGAAATTAAAATTGCAAAATGCATGCCCTTCAATCCACAACCCATCACACACCTGAGGCTTTTGAGACAGCTGTCACTTCATGGTCACTTTTCACAGGAATATATTAGAAATCATGTGTTTTGCACACTAATGATCATCAATATAAATTTATGAACATTAGTGGTAAAAACAGTAAAAAAAAAAAAAAAGAAGAATTTATTATAAAATTTTGACTTTTTCTCAAAATATCAATAAAAAGATTAGTGTCGGCGGGTTATTTATAGCATCTTTTTTCTTTGGCCTAACTTCCGGCGCATTCGCAGTCTATTTTTCACCCGATAATATTACAACTGTAACATTTTACTCAATGCTCAGCGAGATATTCCGCTTTACTATGTAATCGTTGGTCTACTTTAGGGGTCTGTGGTTGTTTGACAATGAGTCAATGACTTGATTAGAAATCTGACTGATATATTGGTACAATCCAGCACAATTATTATTATACCAGCGCCCAGTCAGGAGTGAAGTGAACACGAGGTTATGTCGGAATTTGTTTGATCTTGTATCAGTCACCGCATCGTCAAAACAACATATCTATTGCAATGTCGGACGTAGAATGTCATAGATCAAAGGTGCCGCATTTTGAATATGGGAAAGTGTACAGTAAATCTGTTGTTGCGACTTAGCCGAACAATGATTGAGAAACTATGAGACATCAAAAGGGTCCCTTTTTTTCGGCGAATAACATACTATAACAGGTCGCTATCCCTCGTGTGATGTTTTTATAATACCGTAACAACAACCAGGTGGTCAAATTTTGGGTTATATCGCAATCGCTTGTGCTTTACAGGGCTGGTGGTCTAAAACATCCAGGAGGGCTATTAATCGCCCTACTAGATTTGCATAGGAGGGCTATAGCCCTCCTCAACTTTAACAGTTATGATTTATTTTACCTGAGTTACTACTGCCCTCGGTTTGTCTATTTTTGATGTTGTTTAACTTCATCTAAATTAATTTTGTTATGTGGAAAACAAATGTCCAGAGTTATGAATGTCAAATCCCACAGAGTATGGTATGGTGAATATTTAATTGTGCTTTATATGTTATGATAATTAACAATAAGAACCACAAAAAAAATGTAAAAGAGTGTTTGTAAACAATTTGTCAGTCAGTGTTCAACCCACGCAACGAAATTGGGTGAGTTTATCAATGTTTAAAGCAATTTCTATGTTGTGTAATGTTACATGAAATACACAATCAAGTAGCATAATAAATCCAGTATATTTACACTTGAATACAGCTACATATAACTGCTTTATTTGTCAAAGTAATCCATATTCCATCACCGATTACAAGTTGGCATGTCATGTTGCTCTGTATATATAGATTTACTGGGTGTTTGCAATTGGGGTCATAGTTTTTCAACTTTAATAATTGAATAACACTAAGAATATTCACCACAGTGAATGATAACTTGGAGACATTAGCTCATTATATTAAAAGATTGTCAATTGAAGCGAGAAAATGAATGACGGCACGACGGTGCTGTAAAATATTCTCTGATAGGAAACGGAACGAAAGGTTGGAACTCAATCGAGACGATGACATTTGGTTCTCACTATCCACAAACATATGTTGATTTTATCCAGTGAAATATATTGTAAGCTCAATCTTATGAAGAGAAACAATTTATTTTGTTCTTAAAATGTGTGAGAATCAATTAAAAGATCCGATTTAGAGAACAGTTCGTTCCGGAATTTAATGATTCTGCCATTTGACATTACCATCCTATTGTAGACGAGGCGGGCTATAAAAAGCCCGCCTTGGAAAATTCTAGGCAGGCTGTAGGCGGGCAGCCCACCAGCCTGCCTTGAGATTTCCAGGCCTGGCTTTATACACGCGGACGACGATAAATATGAAAATATACTGCTAGCATCAATGATTGCTACCAATGAAATGTTTATCTATAGCTTTCTGGGAAATATGGTGATTAGTCGACTAGGAGATTGCTAATCTTTTATCGGCGAAATTCTAGTCAATGTCGAATAATCGTTTCAACACTAATCCAAATAAATTGTACTTGTATGCTTATTAATTTACCGAAAAATCGGAAAGTGATTTGACTGGCAAATAAAATACGACACTACATCCGACGAAGATTCTACCCACGCCATTCAATGAAACAAAACACACCTGTTTGAAACCATTCTGAGAAATTGATGCTCCCAACAAGATCATTGTAGTTTGAAACTATTTTCGGCGGGGCATAAGTGTACTGACAATATCTTAGTTACTCGCTTGATAGCTATCTTGTATGTTTATTTTTTAGATCATTCCATTGGATTCACGCAAGAGATGTTTGACTTACAAATGCGACTGACCTGAAATATTTAGGTGGGAAAAAAACCCACATTCGGCATAGTTGAATCCGACTTATTGTCTATCAAGATGACATTGTTACATGCCACTTCTCTTTGTCATGAATGAATTGGAGATATATAAATTGGCTTTGACTTGTTCAAATATTTCAGTCTTTGACTTAGAAAATCGCCATCAAAATTAACTCCAATAACGTTAATTTTGTGCTGTACCTTACATGGCTCAAAATAAATTTAATTTTACGAGAATCAAATGCTAAATCAAGATAGCTGTAAAGCACTGATAATTGAAAATTTCGCGAGAATCATTATGAGAATCGAATAGGTGATTCTCATCGAATCTTAAGGCCTGCCTTATCGCGAGGGTCAGTACATTGAAACTCATGCCCGTTATATTCAATGCCAGCGAAAAACTGATGGAAGAATCTGCCTCATGATAAGTATGTGTCATCACAAAATACGAACTCATTTTTATGAGGTTTAGTAATAACAGTTTATCTTCAATCTTTTATGTTTTAATTTACTAATTCATTTTTACGAATATCGCCAATAAGATGATTGTTGGCAGTCAGCGCATCTCAAATTTACCCAGGAGTTCGACGAGATGTGGTTTTGGGGGTTCCCACCTGGAGAGTAGGAGGTGTGGGTTGTTGGGATGTCAACACAGATTGATAACTGATACCGCAAAATTTCCAACTCTTGGAAATAATTAACTTATCTGCGCACACCTCTATAATTGGAACATTTACAACTGACGGCCAAAACTGGCACAACATTTACAGAACAGCATTGACCACCGAACAAGACAGACATTGCATCATGTTGACTTTACCTGAAATTACTCTACACTAATAAACTATCAGTATGTTAACTCATTCAGTGCCAACTTTTCATGGGTTTCCGCTATCCGTGTGTCAAGTTTCCTGGCCACTATCATGTTTTATTTAATGCGTGCATCTAATTCAGGTCATCTTTGTCATATAGTGATCAAATGTTAGACAATGTTTGTTGTCTAAATGTCAGATATTTTGAATGCAAGTTTTGTTATATCGTAAACATGCTCTAGTTATAGACTGGAGATCGGGTTCTAGATTTTCAGAAGCCGCATTCCACTAACTAGTACTTTACTCAGTGAAAAGACACTGCACTTTAGCCCATATAAAGAACATGTAATCTGTTTAGTATTACTATCGCATGTCATCAGAATTTTGTTATTGCTCAAAGAGAAACACATGACTTGGGTGTCCTCATTTCTACATTTAATACTACATTTGTATGTCTGGGAAATGTCGGTTTGATGACGTGACATATTTAGGCAAGAAACATTACGTATTCAGTGGATGTTCCCACTCAACATGCTTATAGATGCATATACCCATCGTATTATGATTTTTTATCAAAGATAATAATGTGTCCAAGGAATTAAAATAAAGTACAGGCCCTGAAAGTTGGGATCGAAATGCATGGGTTATATTACCGTATATTCTAATATGGTAACTATGTCAATGCACCAGTATACATGTAATTATGACACCACATGGCCTCTCCATCAGTAATAACGAGGATTTAACGGATACATACAACTTAATAACATAGGCAACAACTACAAATAATGTTTGGATGCTTGCTTATTGTTGGAATCAGATTAAATTTGTAAAAAGTATCAATTGGACACTAGAAATATTGGGAAATGGATGGGGAAATGCGGGGTGACATATATATGTCGCCGGTACTGATTGATTTAAATAGAAGATACATCTTGTTACTCTTGGGATCCAAATAAAAGAAGGGGCACTACAAAAGTAAGGGTGGGAAAATAATCCAGATTCAAATAAGAATGGGGGCGGAATAAATATAGGGGTGAGGAAAAAATTAATTATACTATATTCAAAACTTCATCTCTGAAATTCCTAATAATGCATATGTGCATGACTCATTGTAACAATGGACTACATTCTTTGGTGTATTATTTGACAAAAAACCCGAGCATGCACTTGTGATATAAAGTGGTCCTAGTTCTTATAATATACTGGCTGGTGTGGTGTCCAATATACTGGCTGGTGTGGTGTCCTTGTATTCAATTAACCCTTCCGTGACTGGAACTTCCTGAAATTTTGTAAAAACTCTGTGCCAATGCATTCTCTTATATATGCGAGTCTCCCATAGGGAGCCTCACATATATAAGAGAATACATTGGCCTAACAATATTTACCATGACTTGTAAGTTGTTAGCCAGTATATTCTCTTATATATGTGAGGCTCCCTATGGGAGACTCAGATATACCGGTATAAGAGAATGCAATGGCACAGGATCTTTAATGCTGCACCAGCGCTGCTCCCGTCATGAAAGGGTTAACAATACTTGATTAGTTGATTTTTCCATAAAATTATTGTTTCTTTTGATATGTTTCAGTTTCGGCCGAGAAGAATTTGAAAATTAAAACATGGATGCTGACCTGTATGATGAGTTTGGAAATTATATTGGACCAGAATTAGAGAGCGATGATGACGATGATGATGATGACTTTGAGAAAGATGATGATGAAAATGAACCCCAATATGGTCTCAGAGATGTAAGATTTTTATAACAGATATAAATACATGTAAAATAAAAAAAATTCATAATAATAGTTTCCCTGATATTTTTAACAACTGGAGAGAATTTAATTGCTAATATATTTGAGAGTTATATGGCCACCCTCAACTCAACTTAACCCTTTACCCAACAGAACGGCCCTGTGCCAATGCATTCTCTTATATATGCGAGTCGACCATAGGTCGCCTCGCATATATAAGAGAATGCATTGGCTTAACACATATTAAAAATGATAAAATTGTCAAAGAATGTAGAAATTTTTTATAAAAATTGTTAAAAAATGTAAGAATATTTTTTTAAATTGTTAAAGAATGTAAGAAAAAATGGTAAAAAGTGTTAAAAAAAAGGCCAATGCATTCTCTTATATATGCGAGGCGACCTATGGTCGACTCGCATATATAAGAGAATGCATTGGCACAGGGCATAACTGTAACCATCACAATGTGGTCAATGAACCGGTTCCAATGATATCCATATTTGTATGGTGTTATTGAGACAGACCGAAGATATTTTAGGCTGTTGAAGCTTTATTTGGCCGGTTTTGGCCGTTTTGTTGGGTAAAGGGTTAAATCATATCTATCTCCTAATACATCAGCTGAATACATTAGTTTATTTCCAATATTCTCTCTTCCCAAAGAGATTAATGTGAGTATTGGTCTGCTTAAAATGGCTAAAATATTGAACAGATATGGCTCATTTGAACCTCCAAATTATATACTAGTATACATGTACATAACCATTTCGTTTGTTGAACCTATTATCTGAATATTCCCTCCAATGAATAGAATTCCTTCTGCATTTTATTGTCTGTCGTCTGCTCACATTTCCTGAACATCCCTCCAGGTGAATAATAGACCCTTTCAATGTATAATTTTATGACTGAGTAGGAGAATCCATTTAGTAAAGAAAGGGTTAACTTTCCATGACTGAAGGCTGAAGCTTCCTGAAATTTTGCGAAAACCCTGTGCCAATGCATTCTCTTATATATGCAGTCTCCTATAGGGTGTCTTGCATATATAAGAGAATACATTGGCCTAACAATATTTACCTTGACCTTGTAAGCTAGTGCATTCTCTTATAAATGCGACTCTCCCTATGGGTGTCTCACATATATAAGAGAATGCAATGGCACAGGATCTTTAATGCTGCACTGGCACAGCTCCCATCATGAAAGCATTAATGAGTTTGTTTGCATTATTTAGTTGGTTACTATAAAATATTGCTTATTCAAGAACATCACTAAGTTATCTATATGTTTACCCCTTCTATACTCAATACTCATTGACGAGTAGTTATCCTTTAAGACATGTCCAGATAATAAGTTCAACAAACTATCATAGGTTTCCCACCATAAAATAGTATTCTTTCTATTATCTGTCCTCTGCTCATATTTCCAGAACATCCCTCCAGATAAATAATAGACCCTTCCAATGTATAATTTTGTGACAGAGTAGGATAATCCATTTATTAAAGAAAGGGTTAATATAAACCATAAATGTTTTTCAGGATGACGAGGAAGGCATGGATCAGGATGACGACGACGATGCTGGTAACCAAGTCGTGCTTCATGAGGACAAGAAATATTACCCGTCGGCCGAAGAAGTATATGGGCCGGAGGTTGAGGTAAAACTCATTGTAGGCAGAGTAGTGAGACCAACTTAAATGTATTGACATGACTGCAAAAAACCTCTACACATAGTTACCCTCCACTACCCAGAGGGGCGGGGATCTTTTTTATGGATAAGACCAAGAATTATATAATTATCCATAATAAAAGATTCCTGCCCCTGTGCCTCTACCTCTCTCTCTTTTCTTTTTCTCACTCATTCCTCTATCCTTCACCTTTCATCATACAGAAAAGCGCCAAACAAAACACTCAGTAAAACAAACCACAATGATAAAACTGAAGATGATACAGACTAACACCATATTCATATAAGGTGCCACTTGTCTATACCAAAAAAAAATGTTGTTGAATTTTTTTGTCAGCTGACCATATCTATATGTTTGTTAATATACATGTTATGTTCACATTGAAATCCACTGTTCAGTTTTATTTTGGGGAAAAAAAGTTATTAAAAAAATAACTCATTGTAGGGGATGATATATCATCAAACAAGACTATTTCTTTTGGCGGATATGCTCGATATTTGTCATTTAGTGGTCAGCAAATCAATCGATGGGATGTAAACACTGCCAGTCCGACTGCAAATGTTGAAGTTTTCTAACAATTTCCATGAACTGTAGAACAAAACTAGCAGTTTTTTGGGGGATTTATAACAAAGCACATATAATAAAAAGAACACTTACATGTTTTGGTTTAACCCGGATTATCTCATTCCTTGCTAAAAGGAAATACATAATTTCCTCTCGTGGAAAGCCGCCCATTGTATTCTATATTTCCTTGTATTCACGAATGAGGTAGTCCGGGTATTCAACCAAAACCCATATGTATTCTCTATGTATCTTTAATAGTGTTAGTATATTTTATTGTAGACCATTGTGCAAGAAGAAGATACACAGCCACTTACAGGCAAGTATTCATAAAAAATTCATAAAAATGTACTGCTTTGAGCACAAGGGAGTATTTCCCATTTCTCAGGGCAATACTTAAATACCTTCTCAAAGATTGGAGGATATACTGAATTACACTATTCCATTTATGTGTGCATCAATTGCAATTTAATGGCCTGTTTAACCCTTCTATGACTGGAGCTTCCTAAAAAATTTCGAAAACCCTGTGCCAATATATTTTCTTATAATATTTGAGTCTGCCATAGGGAGCCTCGCATATGAAAGAGAATACATTGGCCTAACAATATTTACCTTAAACTTGTAAGCAGGCTTGGGGCAATTACCTGTGAATGTAATTAATTACAATTTACTTTAACATTTTATTTTTCAATTGCAATTACAATTACAATGAAATGTAATTCAATTACAAGTTGTGAGCCAGTGCTTTCT
Source organism: Siphonodentalium dalli (assembly GCA_032622095.1). NCBI lineage: Eukaryota > Metazoa > Mollusca > Scaphopoda > Gadilida > Siphonodentaliidae > Siphonodentalium > Siphonodentalium dalli. The sequence continues at coordinate 268,630,124 of CP136064.1, read as the reverse complement.
CTTATATATTCGAGGCTCCCAATGTGAGGATCTTTAACCTGCACCAGCACAGCTCCCGTTATGAAAGGGTTAAGAATGCATCGTACATCTTTATTCCCCATACTCCAGCTGCATACTCCGGCTTATATGTTTTATACACCTTTTGAAAAAAAAGTCATAATATGTAATCAGTCAGTGTGTCCATCTGTCCGTCCGTCCATCTGTTCATAATTTGGGGAATAAGTTGCTTATTTATCATTAAACATATCATGCAGAGCTGTGTATTAAGCTCACCCCTCCAAATATTTTTAGAAATATTTTTTCAAGGGCCTTATCCTTGTTTAGACCCACCCCAATTTTCAGACATTGGAAAATGGTAGGAATACGCACCATGTCTGATGACGATGTCACAAATGAAGATGATGTCGTGGGAAATGACGACGCAAGGATCGCAAATCTACCCGATACAGCCCGATATAAAATTTTACTGTAAATTATATGTGCTTATTAATCAGTCAATTTATCTCTAAATAAGCACTGAATGCTGTACATTGAAAACTACAGACAGTAAAATTACCTATATGTAAGAGCTAGTTGTCCTGTGACAATGTGAGTGGAATGACTGTCAGCCCACGAAAACATATAAAATTTACTTCTATCTTTGCATTGATCAATTCAGCTCAACATATACAAGTGCAGGTACAACATATAAGTTATTTACAAGGTGCTGGTGGAAATTGTGATTTTCATTAATAGTTATTTTTATTCTTCAAACTAATTTTTGTGGTGATGATCATGGCCGTTTATGTTGTTTATTCACAGAGCCTATTATTGCTCCTGTCAAGAAGAAGAAATTTACTATGACAGAGCAGGACCTCCCAGAAACTGTTTATGATATGGAGTAAGTTAAACTTTCAGACCTGTATTATCAAGGAGTCTCGAATATCTCCAATGTTCAGTTTATTTAATGCATAACATGACGTGGGCTAAATCTATCATTTAAAGTCTGACAATTGTTATTTGGTACATGCAGTCTTGTACCAGCCACCATATGGTTCAAATGACTGCTTCTCAAAAAACCACTAATAATTTTTGGATGGAAATTACTCTTCAATATCTGAATTTTTTTCAAATATTCATTTCTAGCTTTAGCAGAAGGAATTTTTTGTTTTTATTTGCCAATTTTGAAAAACTGGACTTTTTATGATCTTTGTGCGTCCGCGTCCATTCGCTTTTTTGTTTTCAGATGATAATATTGTAAGTCTGCACTGAATGGAATGAAAATTGGTATGTGGGTTTACTAACACAAAATACAGGTCAGGTTCAAATTTGGGTTCTGCCCACCAATTTTCACCAGATTTACAGCCCTTTTTCCAAATGATAACTATAGTATGCCTGAACTCAATGGAATGAAATTTGGTATGTCAGTTAACTAGCCCAAAATACAGGTCAAGTATATAGGTCAAGTTCACGTTTGGGTGCCACCCTCCAATATTCACAAGTGTTATAGCCCTTTGTTGGAATTGCCACAGGCATATTTTGCCATACCTTAGCTATGTTCTTGTTGATTTAGGTATGACCTCAAAATTAAGATTTCGGTAAGATGTTATGCTTCAATGATTTTCAAGGGATATTTTACCTTCACGATATATATCATATAGCTATCTGATAAAATATTCAGTTTCAAACAGAAGTTGTATAATATGTGGTAAGAGGACTCGGTGGGTATTAGTCTGATATTATACCTCACATCCTTACAGGTTTTTATCAGACTTGATGGACAGTCCAGACTTGATCAGAAATGTCACATTGTGTGGTCATTTGCATCATGGCAAGGTAAAGTTTTATCTCTTAAATGAGGATGAGGTGTGTGTCATATGGTAAATGATGATGTATTTTGCAAGCACCAAGATTAAAAACTTAATGTTGTATAAATAGCATTTCATTATTGCTCAATAGTTCTACTAATAGTCTAAAGATCAGGGGATAAACATTGTCATTCTCACCTAACCATCTTTATAAAGACAGCATTTCCACATTTGTTTGTATAATAATTTTGACATCTGAATCACTCTAATTTGTTATCTTACTTTTTCATATTAAAGTATTTCTTTGTTTAACCCATTCATGATGGAAGCTGTGCTGGTACAGCATTAAAGATCCTGAGCCAGTGCATTCTTTTATATATGTGAGGCTCCCAATGAAAGACTAACATATATAAGAGAATGTACTGGTTTACAAGGTCAAGGTAAATATTGTTAGGCCAACATATTCTCTTGTATATATGAGACTCGCATATAACAATGCATTGGCACAGGGTTTTCACCACATATGAGGCAGCTCAAGTCATGGAAGAGATAAGTTGCAATTTTCTTCTCAACGCAATTTCGACAGTTAAATGGACACATATTTCTTACTTGCAGACGTCATTCCCTATGGGAGACTCGGATATATAAGAGAATGCATTGGCACAGGGTTTTCACAAAATTTCAGGCAGCTCCAGTCATGGAAGGGTTCAGTTGCAATTTTCTTCTCAATGCAATGTTGACATTAAATGAACACATATTCCTTACTTGCAGACGTCATTCTTAGATTCACTTCTGGAGCAGACCCACCCAGAAATACAAGGGAGTTATGACTCTGATGTAAGCATTCAAATTGTACTGTCTTAACTATAAGACATTTCATATATCATGAACACCTCGGTCATTGACTTTAATTTTCCATATCTCAATCAAACCTTGTTATACCCCCATGACCAAAGGAAATGGTAAGTATACAGTATACTGGATTACATGCATTCAGTCCTTCGTCCATCTGTCGAGCATCCATCTCTCTGAGCAGATATTTCAACCGCGTGTTGTCAGATCTGAGTGAAATTTGGTGTGGGTGTTCAGCACTACGAGGACATGCAGAGGAGAGTTCAATCATTTTGTTCGGGTTTTCTGTGAATGTCTCAACCATGAGTCATCAGATCTCAATGGAATTGGTTGTCAATGCAAGGACAGCTTTAAAATATAAAAGGATCCGTTGATATGATCCAAAATGGTCATGGTCCCGTGTTCTATTTAGAAAACATTCTATGTGGCTCTAGTTATGTGGATAGGACTCCGGACTATCCCCACTTTGATCAGTTTTCTGTTCCCATATCTTTTATTTTAACAGCTATCACTAACATTATCGACAGGGTTCATCGGAGGTGAACATTAGTTTCCAACAAAAGCTAAAAATTACCCTGAAAATTATAAGTTTAAATTGAAATTTGACCTACGACAATGTAAGTATTTTAATAAACTTTAACATTTTTTTTTTTTTAAGTTTGCTACCATTAATTAATTAATATTGTGCATTGCTTCATTCTATAATTTTTTCATTTCTTGAATTTCCTCTTTGATAAATTAACAAATCCAGGAATGTGTACTATTATATACTTCCAGTACATACTTCTGTATGTTTATTTTTTCAGTTGCGGTATACAGACATCTTATTCACAGAACAAGAGGTTGGTATATATCAAAACAGTGTGAAGATTATCCCTTTGCAATAAAAAATATTGTCTTTCTAATGTTTTAATTTAAACAATTAACTTTACACGAAAATTCATGAAGATACATAAATTAGATTATTAGAGACCATGTGTGATACTGCATACTGTATCTTGTTTAAATGGGGTGACCAAGACCAAGGCTTTGGAAGTGGGGTCATGTGAAATGAGTAGTGACATTGCAAATCCCTACACTATGTTCCCATCGGGAGTGGCATACAGGGTCGGTGCAAAATGTTGTGATAGTCAGGGAGGTCTCTTCTGTGTGATCAAGAACTACAAACAATTGATGTTGACACAATGTCATACCAGGAACCGAAATTCGCCCATGAAAAGATTATTCAGTCTCACAGAGAAGCTACTTTTAAAATTGATCGCACATTCCACGTTTATAAACAGGGCTGGAAGTTCCACATTCTGCTCCACTCTTGGGAATTCCTAATAGGCAACTTTATAAACAAAGCGATCACACAAGACATTTTTGACCAATTTTATGATATTTGTGGCTAAACTTTAGTAGATAGCATTGTTTTCAACTAAGGATTAGGAACGCTGTTTATGTAGTTGAGTAAAATGTTAATTGTAAACGATTATTACAGGGGTCAAATCAACCCCATTGAATGTAAGTGAGAGTATATGGTGTCGGGACTCAACTAGTGAAATGAGATAAATTTGATAAAAGTCTTTAAAACAACTATTATCAACAAGTACATTTAAAAATAGATAATTCTCATTATTAATAACTCTCCTGTTAGGAGATTTCACATATCAAAACCATTTGTCAAATGAAATACCAAAATTTAATCAAAATTGTATGGAAAACATTGGAAAAGGTCAAAACATTGAAAAATATTCTTTATTCCCACATTAGCACTACACACTAGTCCACCGTTTAACAGGATTGCCTTGTAGCACCTTGCCCATGCTTCCACCGTATAGCAGGATTGCCTTGTAGCACCTTGCCCATGCTTCCACCGTATAGTAGGATTGCCTTGTAGCACCTTGCCCATGCTTCCACTGTATAGCAGGATTGCCTTGTAGCACCTTGCCCATGCTTCCACCGTATAACAGGATTGCCTTGTAGCACCTTGCCCATGCTTCCACCGTTTAACAGGATTGCCTTGTAGCACCTTGCCCATGCTGAGTATCTTTTCTGTTTTCTCTTGCAGCGAGGTGTTAGTATTAAATCGACTCCAATCACCTTAGTCTTACCTGATTCAAAGAACAAGTCTTACCTCATCAACATGATGGACACACCAGGTAATTTCAGATAATATATTTCAGCAGGGTTTCTTTCTTCAATATCTCTTATCAGAATGATCCCATAAAAAGTCTAAACAAAGCATCAAATTTGTCACATTGACTCGAAAAGGCAATTTCTTTTTTGGAGTATTTACAATAATTCTGCTCCCAATGATGAAGTTAATGGTGGGTATACTGGATTACATTCATCTGGTCATCCCTCTACCCATTCATCTGGGTGTCTGTTCATTGTCTCGAAGTCTATCCATCTGATATCTCAAGTATGGGTTATGGAAGATTGTTATGGATGTTTGCCATTTCATGGGCTTCCAGAGGAGTATCAAATGGTGTTGGTCACATTTTCCATTACATTTTGGTGAACTTTTTCTGAGTATTTCTTGAAAATATATCTAGAATCTTTGAAGAGTCTATGAATTATTGTCTTAAAAATTTGATTAACCCTTTACCCAACAAAATGGCCAAAACCGGCCAAATAAAGCTTCAACAGCCTAAAATATCTTCGGTCTGTCTCAATAGAACCATACAAATATGGATATCATTGGAACCGGCTCCTTGACCACATTGTGATAGTTACAGTTATGCCCTGTGCCAATGCATTCTCTTATATATGCGAGTCGACCATAGGTCGCCTCGCATATATAAGAGAATGCATTGGCCTTTTTTTTAACACTTTTTACCATTTTTTCTTACATTCTTTAACAATTTTATAATTTTTAATGTGTTAAGCCAATGCATTCTCTTATATATGCGAGGCGACCTATGGTCGACTCGCATATATAAGAGAATGCATTGGCACAGGGCCCTTCTGTTGGGTAAAGGGTTAAGCTGTTGAGGCTGACCAGATTGTCCTCAAGATAGTGCACATGGAATCCCAGGGTTGAGGATTTGAGTTTGACAATAAGTCAAGTTTTGCAAATCAGTTGCTTGTGAAATTATATATAACTTTTTCAAAGTGCCCCTGTTTGAAACCTATGGTGCCAGTAGGAGTATTTGCAGGTTTTTTAGTTGGCTTGGTACTATTAAAGTATTTATTGAAATTTATCAGGCTGAAAATCTAGTAAAATATACTCTGTATTGACAAATATCCCATACTTTCAACTGTTCCCATTATATCTCCGTCAAAGATATCTTGGACACTGAACAATTGGTTACATCCTACATGCTCTGCATGTCATAGAAGAGTTTTAAAAAAATCAGTTTGAAATACCTTAATCATGCACCGGCAAATGTCTAGAGTTCTTTCCAAATTCCCAATCGGACAACGGCCACGTGACCAGCCATTTTCTATCAATCTCAATCGAATATATCCTATAGAATAAAATGAAATCATCTAATCTGTTCACTCCTGAAATGCATGCTATGATCGCACATATAAGTGTGTGCTCAGGCTAAATTCTCAGGTGGCAGGTAAGAAATAATTCTACCTGTCCCCTGTGACAAGTAAAAATTTGGGAAAATGTCAAGCCCTTTTTAAATCTCTTGAATTTTTATTCCAGGACATATCAACTTCTCTGATGAAGTGACAGCTGCATTTCAAATAAGTGACGGTGCTGTCATCTTTGTAGACGCTTCAGAAGGGGTAAGTGATCATGTCCCTATGTTATTGAGATTGCTAATTATACTGTTGTGAATTGTTTTACTTTTCAAAATCATGACCGTTTTCCTGTAGGTCCTCCAATAGTGTGTCTGTTATTTGCAGAATGAGGTCCCCAGAGGATGAATTTATTGTCACTACCCCTGACAGCAGGCTAATATCACTAAATCCACCCTCTGGGAACCTCATTCTGCTTAGGCCTCATCTTCTGGAAGTATCTATAGTCTCAAATTAACACTGTTTTTTAGTTACTTTTCCCCTTCTGTTCAGTTTCTATATCTACTAATTTTCAGAAGACAAAATGCATAGATACTTCTCAGAAGATGATGCCTAAGGAGATTTAGGTCCCCAGAGCTGCCCAGAGGGTGAATTTAGTGATGCTAGCCCATTTTTGCAAATGACAGACACACTATATCCAGACTTAATCACATTTAGGGCCCTGCGAATATTTGATATTCATTTTAATATTCGATTTGACTGTGATATTCAGTTTCAATTTTAAGCAACAAATAGTAATTTTGAATATGTCAAAATTGTTAATGCATAACTAGCACACATGTCAGTAATCTATTATTACCCACGCGACTGCTGTAAGATCTAAATAGTAGATAAAGTGTATTTATTGTCTTAAAGCTGCTGTCCAATCTTCATTGCGATCACAGCGATATCTGATAACAATTTGTGATCAACATTTGTTTGCAGTAATTTAATCATAAGCTGTCAACCCATGGAATATTATTAAATGGCTGTCACAAATTATTTCTCGATAACCTAAATTTCTTGATTACATTCACTACAGAAATGACAGAAGCATCGAATGATGTGACCATGCCAATATACCACACGCCTAAAATGTTAATGAAAATGTTTTAGTACTTCCTGTGATTTAAAATTTTATGTTGCATCAGAATTTCTTCGAATACGACTGCCCTGCCAATAACCGTAGAGTCTACTGCTAACCCTCAGTACAAAAGTACCTAGAGAAATCAACAAGACTCATGTCAACATTTCTTAAGAAACTAGCAACTCAGTTTTACAGCCGAAATATAACAGGAAAATGTGTGCGCAGCATACTATTAATGTTTCAGGATGATAACTTTTAGTAAGTCTGAACTGAATGCTGAATTTTATTTTGAGCTCTGCCTTTGCACAATCACATCAGATGGGCTTTTGTTATATGTACATTTGGACAAACCACAGGCGTATTTTGCCACACCCTAGAAATGCTCTTGCTATGGACATCTGTTTGGGAAATAATGGCCATGTTCCACTGAAATTAAGCCCACAGCTAGCTGATTCAGGGGTGGAATGCTTCATTGGTGTGTGACCCAGAACTATATAAAATTCAATTAAAAACTTGGCGCTTGCATGCTTTTCAAAAATGTTTGGCCTGAGAGATGGGGAAATTGACTTTGCTCAGCCTAAATTGAGTTTCATAATTGTTTTGTGTCTGTTGTCGTCCCACTGGATGGAGCCAATACATCTTTAATTCTCTTATTTGTGCAGGTGATGTTAAACACAGAGAGATTGATTAAGCATGCTATACAAGAAAAACTGGCCATTACTGTTTGTATCAACAAAATTGACAGATTAATTCTCGAGCTGAAGTTACCACCCACAGATGCTTACTATAAAATAAAACATATACTTGATGAAGTGAATGGAATTGTTGGGTAAGAATTGTGATACAGCTATCTCTGTGTTAAAATTGCTTTCTTCATAATTAGCATTTTTCAAGACTAGTGAACCAAAATATTTTTGATATTTAGAGGGCTGACCATAATTTTAATCACATCAGACCGCAGGTGGTACTATAATGATTTGTGATATCAAGTGTTTCCGAAATTAATGTCTGAGTTGATATTCGTTTGGGACAATGTTAATCATTTCTTGTACTAAATACTCATTGACGAGTAGTTCCTTAGGAAATATTCAGATAATAAGTTCAATGTTCAACAAACAACCGTAGGTCATTATTTGAACTTATTATCTAAATATTTCTATGAATAGGATTCCTTCTTCACTTTCTATTGTCTGTGGTCTGCTCATATTTCTCAAACATCCCTTCGGATAAATAATAGACCATTCAAATGTTACGTATACTTTAATAACTGACTGGGAGATTTCATACAGTATTGAAATGGTTAAAAAAAACAGAATACAAAAAATAAATTTCAAACATTTCACTGTTACAATGATATCTCTATACAGTAGCACCTAGATGTTGAGTCTTCAACCCACTAATTCTGAAGTGCACATGCTCTTTGATGAATCTTGTCAAATGAGCAGCTGGTATTGCTAATGACTTGAAAATGAATGTGGAGTGGAGCTCCATGGTCAACGTTGGCTTGGTCAAATTAAGTGACGTGCGATTGTCAGGTTGAATGCTATTAAAATCTCATGTCAAGTTGTGACCACTGAGCAATGTCGCTCATATTGTGATTGCATGCATCACTCATGCATTAAAAGAGTACTCGGCGGGGTGTCGATGCATCTTGTCTGTATGAATAATTCTGATGCGCAGGCATATGTATTGCAGCTCTGATTGCACACTCCTCAGAGGGTGAACCAAATAAATTAGTGTCTCTGTGCCCTATCAACGGGGTAATAATATGCATAGAGCATCTTAGAGCACCTTAGTTGTTTAAGCCCTATATAAAACTAATTATTACATGATCCTACCCTTATTCCATTCAATAAACCCATTCTATAAATTGTGATATTAAATTGTCATTTAACAACAGAAAATTGTGCCAGGTGACCTTTGACTTCTGGTTTGTCGTCTGTTTACATTCCATATGCACCGTCTCAAAATACTATGGCTTCCAATATTTTTCCAGCAAACTATAATGAAAGAAGAGTTTGAAAAGTTATGTCATTATATATATACCATTAAATACACCAAAGGGTCTCTATTTATCTGGGACTATTTCTTTATGCGGGCAAACAATGCATAATTAAGTGAAACATCATCGCATGCCTTATAGAAGCTGTGTTAGTTTCTTGTCCCATATGTTGATTAAGTATGTTTTGCGAGGTTTTAGATCATGTAATAAATAGAATCTACAACTCGTCCCCAGTTTATAGAGGAATTTACAAAACTCATCCAGTTAATGGCTTGGTCCAGACCTAATTAACTGGACGAGATTTGTAAAGTCCGCTATAAACTGGGACTCGTTGTTGATCCTCTATATATTATTATTACTATAACAGTGCGTCATCAATCACAATTTGCTGTTGATAAATGGTTGTATTGAAGTTGATGTTTACTGAATTAATAGCTACATGTATGATATTTTACAGCACATACTCAGAAGATGAAGAAAGAACATTCATATCTCCCTTGAGAGGCAATGTTTGCTTTGCTAGCTCATATTACAGATTCTGTTTCACACTTGGGTCCTTTGCCAAAATCTACGAGAACACATATGGTGGTATTAACCATAAGGAATTCGCTCGTAGACTATGGGGTGACATGTATTTCAACAGTAAAACGTAAGTACAATGCAGCTCCTGTACAAGTCTTGAAATAGTGTGTCTGTCATTTGCAGAATGAGGTCCACAGAGGGTGAATTTAGTGATGCTACCCCGCATAGTGGGCTAGCATCACCAAATTCACCCTCTGGGAACCTCATTCTGCTGAGGTGTAAGCAGAATGAGGTCCCCAGAGGGTTAATTTGGTGATGCTAGCCCGCTATGCGGGGTAGCATCACTAAATTCACCCTCTGGGGACCTCATTCTGCAAATGACAGACACACTATTTCAAGGCTTGCTCCTGTAATTCTGATAATGTATTCTCTGATTAACCCTTTCATGACTGGAGCCACGCTGTGCAGCATTAAAGGTCCTGTACCAGGGCATTCATTTATATATGTGAGTGTCTCATAGAGAGCCTTGTGTATATAAGAGAATGAACTGGCTTACAAGGTCAAGGTAAACATTGTTAGGCCAATACAATCTATTACATATGTGTTAGAATCACGAGATGCTAGCAATGTATTTCCTGGTCTGAACACTGGTCTGAAGTTGAATCTGGGATAGTTGAAGGTTGAATAATTTTTGTTCGACTTTGCTCCTTATAAGCTGTGTATTGCAGCCTCTGGCCCTCTAATTTCAAAATGAAAATAAATAATAAATTGCTTCAAATGTATTAAAGGTTGCTACTAAAATGTACAGCAGCTGTCGGAATAACTGACAACCTATTCACTTGTTTTTCAATGCACAGTTCTTTGTTCCATTAGCACATTAACCCTTTATTTACTAAATACTCATTGATGAGTAGTTACCTTTGGAAATGTTCATATAATAAGATCAACAAATGCGAATTTATTATCTGAACATTTCTCACCAATGAACAAGAATCCTGTACTTGTATTTTTATCAGTATGTTGTCTGCTCATTTTCCTGAACACCTCTCCAAATGAATAATAGACCATCCCAATGTATACTTTTATACCTGAGTGGAAGAATCCATTTAGTATAGAAAGAGTTAAATTTATATTTGTATTTCTATCTATATTTCTTGATGCATACTGCAGAAATGAACATCTCATACTCAGGGTTCATGCTGTCATAGGGTAAAATTGGCCAATAGCCAAAATAAATTTCAAATTGGCAAAAAAAAAAAAATTACCCAAAAATCGGAAATCTAATTAAAAAACCCAAATTGATTTTGTAACATGAGCAGGGACCAGCCGAGAGGGCGACGTGGGCGACTTCTTCGCCCTAGCGCCATCCACTTCGCCTTATTTTTGCAGTTGGGCGAAGTTCAAGTCGCCCTAAAAATTCCAAAGTTGACTGACGAAATTCGGCAAAATGCCCCAAATAATTTATGATAATTTACAACTGTCAACTGTGATTGCACACAATACTCCACTATCAGGGTGTATCATGGTGTTATAAAACAATTAACACCTGTAATGCTCCAATCTGGAAGCATGTTGACAACGGAGTCTGATTACTGGCAGCTGTGAAAACATCGTCGGGCCTCAAGTGTTAATCTGGTTGTTGTTATTTTTAGATTACCGTGATTACCACACCTTACAATGAAGATGACAACTCACACCTCTCACAATGTGTCAATTCATCACTCCCTCTATTGAGTTTGGTTAAAGAAATTTTAAAACAAATTCATTTGTGAAGCATATTAAAATTTCAAACGGGATTACTAACAGAGCGCAGTAAAAGTGTTCATGATTTCGTTTCGTTTCTGTTTGATAAATATTGTTGGCATTTTTAACAACCCGAAAAATATGAAATAAAATCCTGTCATTCTCTCACAATTACGATATAAAATGCTGCTATCCTCTCACAATTATGTTTGGGTATTATTAATAGTTATTAGGGTCATGAAGTGAACATAATGACTCCATATTTCAACCATTGTTTCATAAGTTTAATTGACATATTTCATCTCTCCTATTTTCGTTCTATAGCGACTCCTGTCGTAGTACTGCTCAATTTAAATTTTGTAGACTCACTTCGCCCTATAGAACGGCCACTTCGCCTTATTTTTATAGTAGGGCGAAGTCATTTCGCCCTGAAAATCTGGTCTAGGCTGGTCCCTGAACATGAGCGGCATGAGAATTAAATTTATAGTATGATAATCTACTAATTGATTAGGTGATACAGATTAATGGGTAACAAAAGGTACTCATGGCAGTGCACTATGAAACAATGGGCCCCCAAATGTAATAAAACAGTAATGAGGATTAACACTAATGAAACCTATGTCTGTCATAAGGCTCAATGGTAGACGGTGGGTAGTGGCATATTTTCAAGTAACAATGGTGGGATTGAAGAAGTCTAGACACAGTGTTTGAAGGTATGGACATATCATATAGAATGTTAAGTAAAACAAAAATATTCATTAATTGTGAGACCAGAAAATGAGGAATTAATTTGGCCAAAGTTTTTTTTTAATTTGGCCAAAAAGAAAATCAGAATTTGCCAAAAAATAGGCCAAGAGATTTTTCGGCCCAGCATCAACACTACTCATACTGTTCTCATTCAAATACATTAAAATATATTTTTAGGAGGAAGTTTACAAAGAAAGCACCACATTCCAGCTGTCAGAGAAGCTTTGTTGAATTTATTTTGGAACCCATGTACAAAATATTCTCACAGGTATGTGTCAGCGTTAGTTTGATATCTGTGTCAGAGTTAACATAAGACATTCTTTCTTATGTTTTATTTAAACACTCCATTTGAAAGTGTACCGTCACGCTAAAATCAGTTTGCAAACCTTTAAATAGTGTGTCTCATTTGCAGAATGAGGTCCCCAGATGGTGAATTTAGTTACGCTACTCCGCACAGTGGGCTAGCATCATTAAATTTACCCTCTGAGGACCTCTTTCTGCTTAGGCCTCATCTTCTTGTATGTATCTATACTCTCAAATTAACACTGTTTTTAGTAGTCCAAGTCTTCTTGTACTAAAACCAGCTAAGATATAGGGATGGCGATGCTGGTGTTTAGTCCAAGCCCGCTTGTATACCAATCCTATCACACGAGTTACGCCCACGATCTGTGGCGGGAATTTGTGGTGTATTTTACTCGATTTACCTAGCAAATCAATACATGATGCTATATACATCGGAAAGGCTTACATCTTATGGTCATAATGGTGTATAATAATCTAACTTTAATGTTAAATTACACATAGAATATTCCGGTTGATTGCCACAAACATCGATTTGTTTCTCTGTTTGTTTAAGTTTTAACCGAAAGCCGAAGTGGTCCGAATAAGTTCGGCATAATCCGCTGTTTGTTCTGGGAATTCTACTTTCCGTTTCTATATATAGCGCGGGTTTTTCGAACACAAATGGCGAAAACCGATCGCCCGAAAGTCCAGTTTTCTATGTGCTTTCAGAACAATTCCCGCACTAAAAACTTAATGACATAATGGAGGATCAGAACGGTAGTTTTGTTGACAATTTTCGCAAGCAACTTGTCAAAATTGGAGCAAATTAGAACTCTTGTGTCTGACTTGCCATGCGTGTGATTTTCATCCATGTGCATTTTGACTTTTGTGTTGATAAAATAATCGGAGAACCGAATCACACAGATTCGAAATATAGTTCTTCCGTTTTAGTGGGACTTTTCAAACTTAAGGTTAAAAATTTATACAAATTTTGTTTGATTTTTTGTGTGCTTAACAAGAGCAGTATATTGCTCTGTTCGCTTAGTATATATCTTAATTTCGCCGAAGTCCACCAAATGTGGGAAATGTAGCACCATATTATTTATTCTAATACTCGTTGTGTTTACACTGTTTTAAACTTTGAGAGGGTTGTAATTCCCCGTAATTTATTTAATGTATTACATTTATATCTTCAATGTTTAATTAATCTATTTATTATTTTATTTATTGACACACATAATTACGATTACAATGGAGAATTCTTCGTAATTTGCGTTGTTGTCCAAAATCTACAGAATATTTTCAACGGAAAATGCCGAACACAGTTCGCGAGGTCAACCGAGTTCGCATACTTTTAAAAAATTGTAAACATTGAGGTAAATGTCTCTTTTCGCATTAAATTACCGTTTTAAATTCACAACTGATGTGGGTTTCAGATAAAATAGCATGTCTTCTGCGGAAAATATCCGTTTATTGTCGCAATTGTGATATTTTATTTCATATAATTGTGGTTTTATTTGAGCGGGTCACTAACGCTTAAGCCGTGTCATAAGCGAGCATATAGGGCGGTCTTGGACTAAACACCAGCATCGCCATCCCAATATCTTAGCTGGTTTTAGTCCAAGAAGACTTGGACTATGTTTTTAGTTACTTTTTCCCTTCTGTTCAGTTTATATATCCCCTAATTTGCAGAAGATAAAATGCATAACCGAGGTGACTAATGGGTGAACATCATCAACGTCAACTGGGGAACTTCAGTCTGATCCTAGGTCTCCCATACTATGATAGCAGTTGAGGCTTCAGCAGAATGAGGTTCCCCAGAGGGTGAATTTGGTGACGCTAGCCCATTGTGTGGGATAGCATCACTAAATTCTCCCGATGGATTGCATACTATTTCAAGGCTTGTTTGTTTGTCATCTTCGGGGAATACAGTAATGATCTTAGGTCCAATCAGATTTGGTCATGTTAAAGCCACATGGCGGTTTGCGCTCCAAAATATGCCTAATAATATTCCCTTTTTAAATTTTCCCGCTATCAAAATAGGTCGATAAATGTCTGATCTACCTTTCTACTAGCATTATAAGTCCAAAAAAGACACATTGAAATCATTCAAACACAATATGTACAAAAATGGTGCCATTTGTATTCATCCAAATTCTGGAAATGGATATCCGGAAAAGATATATTGAGTTATCTTAGCATGAAATTATTTTTAAAAAAACTTCACTCACTGCTTTTTCTTCATTTTAATCATCAAAATTATTTTGTACCACAAACATTTCAGGGTGACGACGGTTCTAGAATTTCTTTCCATGCACTTTCTTTCTACACTTTAAATTTTTACGCGAATAAACTGGCACAAATGAAACAAGTGCCTATTTTTATGAGGGGGCAAGTTCTGAGAAACAGTACACTAATTTCATGTTTCCTTGTTGTTATTACAGATTGTTGGTGATGTTGATGAGTGTTTGCCCTAATTTCATGTTTCCTTGTTGTTATTACAGATTGTTGGTGATGTTGATGAGTGTTTGCCCTAATTTCATGTTTCCTTGTTGTTATTACAGATTGTTGGTGATGTTGATGAGTGTTTGCCCTTATTTCATGTTTCCTTGTTGTTATTACAGATTGTTGGTGATGTTGATGAGTGTTTGCCCCGAGTTTGTGCTGAATTGGGTGTGAGTTTTAATCAAGAAGAGAAGAAGCTGAACATCCGTCCTCTGCTAAGACTCCTGTGCAAAAGATTCTTTGGAGACTTCACTGGTTAGTGAATAGATTGTGGCAAGATTAGTGTAAACATATTTTTATTTCCAAATCCAAACATAATACACATAATACACAAATGACATAAATATACAACATATAAGAGATAATGTATGGAAATGAGGATCAGACAACAAGCCCGAGGGCTTATATGAAGTCTTCTCCTCTTTGGCGACATGCCCCTTCCCCAATAAGTGAGGGAGGGGTATCGATCAGACGGGAAATAATAGAAATAATATTTTTTAAAGGAGAAGTAACTAAGTTTAAGTTGGGATGGACACAGCGGGAAGATAGTGTTAGGGATAGCAGGAGGCAGAGAGAGAGAAGAGAGAATGAGTGGGAGAGTGAGAAAGTAGAGGGGACAGAGTTTTCAATAATTTAGTTGCTGCGTGATGAAAATTATGCTCGTAGTAATATGCATGCGTCAGGCTCCATGGGAGGGGGTCAATCGCAATGGCCAATTCCTATTTCAATGGGGTTCACTGTGAATATCGCTGCATTCTTCATGTAGAATCATTTCACGTATATACAGGATAGTGACAAGTAAAGTAACTGTGTAAGTAATTGTGGCAAGATTGCCCTCCAGCTCACGCATTCATTGGGAAAGGAAACCTTCACAAAATTATTGTTTAAAATACATGCCCAGCAATAAAATAACAACCAAATAATAATAAAATTTCATGCTTCTTTTGTTATCCCTTGCAAACAAAGTCTGGTAGGGGTAGACCAAGTCTTCTCGGTCCATACCAGCTTGGGATATTGGTCGGGATTATGCTGTTTTGACCGAGTCCCATCCTGTTACTCTTCTATAACGGAATTTATGCCCAGAATTGTGGGTGGGAGTTATCTTGATTATATGTCTTCAGATTTGCATGCTTGTGTACTAACTTATTGTAACTTATTGACAGCTACCTGGATAAAAGCTACATATGTTTCTGTCTACCATACCACATTCTGTTTTTCTACATTGTATCCTTCAGCATTTATTATTGTCTGCCAATTATTTTCATTCCCATGACTCTCAGACAATTACTAGCTAACCGTCTTTATTTGCAGGCTTTGTCGACATGTGTGTGGAGCATGTCTTATCTCCTTCAGCTAATGCTAAGATCAAAGTGGAGCACATGTACTCAGGTCCAGCTGACTCAGAGCATGGAGAAGCCATGTGTCAATGTGATGTCGAGGTAAGTAGCTTCACTAGTAACTAGTCTGAGCATGGAGAAGCCATGTGTCAATGTGATGTCGAGTTAAGTAGCTTCACTAATAACTAGTCTGAGCATGGAGAAGCCATGTGTCAATGTGATGTCGAGGTAACTAGCTTCACCAGTAACTAGTCCGAGCATGGAGAAGCCATGTGTCAATGTGATGTCGAGTTAAGTAGCTTCACTAGTAACTAATCTGTGCATGGAGAAGCCATGTGTCAATGTGATGTCGAGGTAAGTAGCTTCACTAGTAACTAGTTCGAGCATGGAGAAGCCATGTGTCAATGTGATGTCGAGTTAAGTAGCTTCACTAGTAACTAGTCCGAGCATGGAGAAGCCATGTGTCAATGTGATGTTGAGTTAAGTAGCTTCACTAGTAACTAGTCCGAGCATGGAGAAGCCATGTGTCAATGTGATGTCGAGGTAAGTAGCTTCACTAGTAACTAGTCTGAGCATGGAGAAGCCATGTGTCAATGTGATGTCGAGTTAAGTAGCTTCACTAATAACTAGTCTGAGCATGGAGAAGCCATGTGTCAATGTGATGTCGAGGTAAGTAGCTTCACTAGTAACTAGTCTGTGCATGGAGAAGCCATGTGTCAATGTGATGTCGAGGTAAGTAGCTTCACTAGTAACTAGTCCGAGCATGGAGTAGCCATGTGTCAATGTGATGTCGAGGTAACTAGCTTCACTAGTAACTAGTCTGAGCATGGAGTAGCCATGTGTCAATGTGATGTCGAGGTAAGTAGCTTCACTAGTAACTAGTCTGTGCATGGAGAAGTTATGTGTCAATGTGATGTTGAGTTAAGTAGCTTCACTAGTAACTAGTCTGTGCATGGAGAAGCCATGTGTCAATGTGATGTCGAGGTAAGTAGCTTCACTAGTAACTAGTCTGAGCATGGAGTAGCCATGTGTCAATGTGATGTTGAGTTAAGTAGCTTCACTAGTAACTAGTCTGTGCATGGAGAAGCCATGTGTCAATGTGATGTCGAGGTAAGTAGCTTCACTAATAACTAGTCTGTGCATGGAGAAGCCATGTGTCAATGTGATGTCGAGGTAAGTAGCTTCACTAGTAACTAGTCTGAGCATGGAGAAGCCATGTGTCAATGTGATGTCGAGGGAAGTAGCTTCACTAGTAACTAGTCCGAGCATGGAGAAGCCATGTGTCAATGTGATGTCGAGGTAAGTAGCTTCACTAGTAACTAGTCCGAGCATGGAGAAGCCATGTGTCAATGTGATGTCGAGGTAAGTAGCTTCACTAGTAACTAGTCCGAGCATGGAGAAGCCATGTGTCAATGTGATGTCGAGGTAAGTAGCTTCACTAATAACTAGTCCGAGCATGGAGAAGCCATGTGTCAATGTGATGTCGAGGTAAGTAGCTTCACTAGTAACTAGTCCGAGCATGGAGAAGCCATGTGTCAATGTGATGTCGAGGTAAGTAGCTTCACTAGTAACTAATCTGAGCATGGAGAAGTCATGTGTCAATGTGATGTCGAGGTAAGTAGCTTCACTAGTAACTAATCTGAGCATGGAGAAGCCATGTGTCAATGTGATGTCGAGGTAAGTAGCTTCACTAGTAACTAGTCTGTGCATGGAGAAGTTATGTGTCAATGTGATGTTGAGTTAAGTAGCTTCACTAGTAACTAGTCTGTGCATGGAGAAGCCATGTGTCAATGTGATGTCGAGGTAAGTAGCTTCACTAGTAACTAGTCTGAGCATGGAGAAGTCAATGTGATGTCGAGGTAAGTTGCTTCTCTAATTACTAGGCTGTGTGATGTGATGTCGAGGTAACTTGCTTCACTAATAACTAGGTGTGAATTACATCAGGATTTGTTAAAAAAAATTGTAATTCTAGAAAATATATCAGTTGCAAGGCAGCAGAAGTGAAAATATAACCACAATAATTCTGCAAACAGGTTATTTTTTTTTCATAAATAACAATGTTTACTCTAACAGTCAGTTGAAGTGATTATTGATCGAACATTGCGCTTACCTCCTGACCATAATAAATGATATAAAGTTTGAGCCCAACTCTAACATTGAACTAATACACTAATAAGTATCAATATACAAGAGTAATTTTTTTTCTTTTCTGTACTATTGATTATCTTTTTATCTGCAGTCCAGCAAATATTTTATTTGTGAAAGGACAAGGAATGAAAACAAGGTCCAAATTAGATAATTCATTTATACCTCATAACATGATTACATCACCGAAGCTCTCATGGTACTCTTCATAACATGATTACGTCACTAACAAACTAACAAAATTAACTTTCTTCTATATGAGAATTTACTTAATTCTGATCCTGCTCCAATGTGCATTTTATTTTTTCAGGGCCCACTGATGATTCATACAACTAAGCTATATCCAACTCAGGATGCCACTGTATTCCATGCGTTTGGCCGAGTCATGAGTGGAACGCTATATGCGAACCAAGAAGTACGAGTGCTCGGAGAAAATTATTCTCTGCAGGATGAAGAAGACAGTCGATTTGGACAGGTTGGCAGGCTGTGGATTTCTGAAGCTAGGTATACCATTCACCATAATACTCGTTTGTCTGCCTGTCCATTCGTGGTCAGATCTTTGTCTAATATTTAATTGATTTGAATCTTTTTCACAGGAACTACCCAACAAGAGAACGTATGTGAGACTCAGTTTGAATGAGTTATTATCTCTTTAGATTTTATCGAAAGTCCTATTCCGTTATTCACCAGAAAGTTTAAAAACTATTTTTTGTTTAACTGAATACCTGTGCACTTGTGATTTTGATATTGATAATGCAAGTTGTGCAACCCTTGTGCAGTTTGCAAGTGTGACTGGCATATCAGCATGCTATCAATAAAACCACACTGCCAGTCGACTTATTGGATGTTATCTATCCATGGGAATTCGGTGCTGAGTTGTTGGAACTAAATAAAAATTTGGCAAGGCCAATTCAAAGACAGTTTCAGGGAAGCCTGAAAAGTAAGATTGTATTATAAATGTCTTGATGTTACTACACAGCAGGTAATGATAATTTGTCTGGTTTTACTTATTATAGGTATAAAGTTGAAATCAATAGAGTCTCTGCTGGTAACTGGGTGCTTTTGGAGGGAGTCGACCAAAGCATAGTCAAAACAGCGACCATAACAGACGTTTCTGCCTATGATGAGGTTGGTATAACTGTTGTATTTTAGTCAAAACAGTGACCATAACAGATGTTTCTGGCAATGATGAGATTGGTATAACTGTTGTATTTCAGTCAAAACAGCGACCATAAGAGACATTTCTGGCTATGGTGAGGTTGTTATAACTGTTGTATTTTATCATCAATTCTCTTTTCTCCTGACAGCAATACATGTAATGTGTAACAGTCACAAAGATAGTCAAATAGACCCCAGATTGACCACACTGGTTCCCCCAGAAGATAGAAAAAAACAGTCCCAAAATTCGGCCAAAAT
Organism: Siphonodentalium dalli; assembly: GCA_032622095.1. Lineage (NCBI taxonomy): Eukaryota > Metazoa > Mollusca > Scaphopoda > Gadilida > Siphonodentaliidae > Siphonodentalium > Siphonodentalium dalli. The sequence continues at coordinate 268,610,201 of CP136064.1, read as the reverse complement.
AAAAACTATGTGTATTTGGGGTCTCCCTACCTACCCTTTCTTAAAGGTACCTACCCTAAACGTTTTATTGGGCCTCCAGTAAATTTACATCACCTTTATGCCCAGATATTGAGTTTTTGTCAAATAAAATTAGCAAATATATCTTGACACTATTGGATTATATACCTAAACTTTACATTGATAGACGTAGAATTTTATCATTGTAAGTACTTTGAGCTTAAATACAATTTATAATGTCCAAGTATTTTAGAAAAGTAAATAAAAACAAATCTACCTACCTACCCTAATTCTCAGAGAGGGTTGGACCCCAAACACAGGTATAATTTTGTTTGGCCTTCCATTCCTCATGGAAACCCTGAACCATCATGTTTTAATTTAATGGAAACCCTGAACCATCATGTTTTCTTATTTACAGGTTTACATCTTCAGACCACTCAAGTTCAATACAAATTCTGTGATAAAAATAGCTGTTGAACCTGTGAATCCATCCGAGCTACCAAAGATGTTAGACGGCCTGAGAAAAGTCAACAAAAGCTACCCTTTAGTAAATACGAAGGTAAGATATTGAATCGTTATTTACATCTAGCGGTCATTATCCTTACATTATTGAGCTGTTCAACATATTATGTCTATTTAGCTAATCTGTGACACTCTTGATTGAGCTATAATTTTCATCACCACAAATGTAAGACTAAATGGACAAAACAGGCCCCTGGGGAAAATCATATATACCATTATCTACTATATATCAGTGACAAGGTTCACAAGTCTGATTTTGGCAAAAAACCCCATCTGTCACATTCCTCATCAAGTTCAGTCACAATATATTTCAATGTGTATTATTGGCCATGAAATTTTCTTTCTTTTTGGTTTATGATTCAATAGTATGAAGGGAAGCCAAGATATTGTATAGAAAACAAGTGAAACCTACCTAGCTTGAGTGTCTTGTCACTGGTTAAGCATATAATGGTATATGATATTTTCCCCCAGGAGCTGTGATATTTGGTGGGTGTGGATGGTCTTCAGTATGTTCAGATTCAGGTTTAATCCAATTCCATGTATGTATAAATCTAGGACAGTGATACCCAAAATATATTTTTGGTACAGGTTCTGCGTATTTTTTCGACTAATAACAATTGTTTTGAATGTATTTGTATTTTGTGGAACTTCATGGTGTAACCATCCTAGATGTAAAAAGTTAGTTCCTGTTGGAAAGCTGAAAGGACCATTTGCCGTCCTTTATCAATTTTGCCATTTTTCGGTGAATGTTGGCTCTGAACTGCTCGAACAAAGGTCCTAAATCTTATTGTATTCTTTAGGTAGAAGAATCAGGAGAACATATAGTGCTGGGCACAGGAGAGCTGTATCTAGATTGTGTCATGCATGATTTGCGGAAAATGTACTCAGAAATAGGTTAGTATATCCCGATTTTAAAAATTGTGTGCTATTGTCTGGAATGTATGTCTATGACAAACTGTTGTAGCATGTGAAAATATTGCATAATAACATTGTCTTTCAGTAGGTGAAACACAGCTGATAAACATACTCTGTTGATTTACTTGCACGAGGGTTCGAGCATGATGAAAACGATTTGTGAACAGGTTTTTCTGGGTATAAGGGCACTGTATATCGGAAATAATGATGTTTGTTTGGCTGTAATAACAGAGAAAACCATAAGAATACATGAAAGACTAGCCACCGGGGATGATACAAATCACTAAAATGCTTATATCCATTATGGTCCCCCTCCAATGTATTTGTGCAATTTATACCATAGAAAGGACTTTAACCCTTTCATGCCGGGAGAACCACTGATGCAGCATTAAATATCCTGTGCCAGTGCATTCTCTTATATATGCAAGTCTCCCATAGGGAGCCTTGCATATTTAAGAGAATACACTGGCCTACAAGCTCAAGGTAAATATGTTAGGCCAATGTATTCTCTTATATATGCGAGGCTCCCTATGGGAGACTCGCATGTATAAGAGAATGCATTGGCACAGGGTTTTCTAAACATTTCAGGAAACTCCATTAATGGAAACGTTAATTTAGAAAATAATAGCATCAAGATCGTTCTATAGTGGAGAGATGCTCCTACATTTTTGGTAAATGTTAAAACAGGTAATCATCATTTCTTTTACATTACAGATATAAAAGTGGCTGATCCAGTCGTCTCTTTCTGTGAAACAGTTGTTGAAACATCGTCCTTGAAGTGCTTTGCGGAAACTCCCAATAAAAAGTATGTAACCATTTCATGGCCGTTTGTAGAACTTAGTATCTATTATTGCTGTTCTTGTTTCTGTGAGCCAAATAGGTTGATACATTCACTGTTGAATCGGAGCAGATATAAAATCATTGGAGCCTTGCTCGAATTGAATTTATTATATTCGAGATATCAGTCACAGATTCAACTTAGTCTTCCAATTTGGCAAAGGTTAAGTTTTGAAGATTCCGGAATGTGGCAGCTTTACATATCAACATAGAATGACATAACATGCACATGGTTAACAACAGAAATCAATTTATATTCAAAATACTTCATGAAAAATTCTGTGTTTGTTTTCATTTGTGTTTGGAACAGCTAAGGTTTCAATGCTGATCTGAAGTCTGTAGATGACTTGATTGTTTTCAAGGCTGCAAATAATGTGTCTGTCATTTGCAGAATGAGGTCCCCAGAGGGTGAATTTAGTGACACTATCACTCACAGCAGGCTAGCATCACAAAATTCACCATATTGGGACCTCATTCTGCTTAGGCCTCATCTTCTGGGAAGTATCTATAGTCTAAAGTTATTATTGTTTTTAGTTATTTTTCCCTTCTCTTCAGTTTCTATATCCCTAATTTGTAGAAGATAAAATGCATAATCGAGGTGACTAATGGGTGAGCATCACTGATCGTAGGTCTCCATAGCAGTTGATGCCTAAGCAGAATGAGGTCCCCAGAGGGTGAATGGTGATGCTAGCCTGCTGTGTGGGATAATGTTGCTAATTTCACCCTCTGAGTACCTCATTCTACAAATGACAGACACACTATTTGCTATATTGGTAACATTGTTGGAACAGGTTAGTTTTCAGTGCTGATCTGAAGTCTGTTGATAACTTGATTGTCTTACTCATTGTGGCATTGTGTTCCATTTGTCTAGACCTGCAACCCTGAAGGATCCAAGTCTGAGTTTAGTGTGCCTGTCATTTGCAGAATGAGGTCCCCAGAGGGTGAATTTTGTGACGCTATCCCACATAGTGGGCTAGCATCACCAAATTCACCCTCTGGGGACCTCATTCTGCATGGCCTGAGCTGCTATGGGAGACATAGACTCAGATTGGAGTTCCCAGATAGTGAATATTGAGATGTACACCCATTGGGAATCTCGATTATGCAATGTGTCGTCTGCAAATTTGGGGACATAGAGAAACTAAACTAAAAAAGAAATAGAATCTATGTGAAGAAGTTTCAATAGAAATTTAATAATAAAGAAACTTTCCGGAAAAGATGAGGCCTAAGCAGTATGAGGTCCCCAGAGGGTGACTTTGGTGATGCTAGCCCACTATGCTATATGCGGGATAACATCACTAAATGCACCCTCGGGGGACCTCACTCTGCAAATTACAGGCACAATAAACTCAGGCTTGGAAGGATCGGTCCCCTGGGATGTGTCCCCTGAAGGATCTGTCCCCTGGATGTGACAAAAGAAGATTCAGAGTGCATGATAAATTACCCTGATAGTTACCTTTCTTCCCTCCACAGAAATAAACTGACAATGATAGCTGAACCACTGGAGAAAGGACTGGCTGAGGACATTGAAACAGAAGTGGTGCAGATCACATGGCCACGGAAGAAACTCGGAGAATTTTTCCAGAGCAAATACGATTGGGATTTGTTGGCTGCTCGATCTATATGGGCTTTTGGACCTGACGCCACTGGTCCTAACATTCTAGTCGACGACACCTTGCCTTCTGAGGTTTGATACATTTTAGCTATATTATATAAGTTATTGTAACTTTAACATAATGCATATGTTCTGCCGACAGTCCTTGTAATTCATGGCCAATCATTTTTTTTACAAAATTTTTTCAAAATCTCTACCAGCATCTCCATAACATTGTTCAATTTAAATGCCATCACAAAGATGCCATTTGGCGAGAACAGTTGTCTTGGTTTAACAAGCCTTGAGCTCTAAACATGGCATTTATAACTCGCCTCTTTGCTTACTGGAGGCAGACCATAGTATATGAGATTATAAGCTATCATGTAAAAGATAGTCACATTCAAGAATATTTCAGTACACGTACATTAAAGATAGCTATAGGGTTCCAGATGCCCAATTACAAGAACAAAACATATCCAACACTATTGGCTTTGTCTCAAATAAATTTTAGTTAAAACATATAGTTTGGTTATACATACCAAATTATTTCATATTTGATATCAAATTAATACTATAAATGTACAAGCCTGCAAATAGTGGTTCTGTCATTTGCACAGTGGGCTAGCATCACCATATTCACCCTCTGGGGACCTCATTCTGCTAAGGCCTCATCTTCTGAGAAGTATCTATATCCTCTAATTTGCAGAAGATAAAATGGATAATCAACTTGACTAATGGGTGAACATCACCAACTTCAACTGGGGAACTTCAATCTGATCCTAGGTCTCCCATAGCAGTTGAGGCCTCTAGCAGAATGAGGTCCCCAGAGGGACCTCATTCTGCAAACGACAGACACTATTTACAGTTTTGTAAATGTAAGTGCCTCTCTAAATCAAAGATAATTTCAGGCAACATTTTCATTTGTCGTTTTTTTTCTTCAGGTTGACAAAACATTGCTGAGTTCTGTGAAGGACAGTATTGTTCAGGGTTTCCAGTGGGCAACCCGAGAAGGTCCTCTATGTGAAGACCGTAAGTACTAAAGGACAACCTATATTAACCTTTCCATGACTGGAGCATCCTGAAATTTTGTGATAAACCCTGTGCCAATGCATTCTATTTCATATGCGAGTCTCCCATAAGGAGCCTCACATATAAGAGAATACATCAGCCTAATAAACATTTGCCTTGACCCTGAAAGCCAGTGCATTCTCTTAAATATGTGAGGCTCCCTATGAGAGACTTGCATATAAGAGAATGTCTGGCACAGGGTATTTAATGTTGCACCAGCGCAGTTGAAAGGGTTAAACAAATAATAGAGCCTGTGTTGTTTTGGTCACATCTGGTCCATGATAGTTTAATTTTAAGGTTGGCTATAGTTTGACTATAATAACAAAGTATGATAATATAAAATATATCATCTGAAAGTAATCAGAAGTAATCAAAATGTAGTTGATTACTTTCAGAATAGTATTGTATTTTGTAATCAAATACATCAACTGGAAAAGAGTATTTGTGATGTATTTGTAATCGTCAAATTGTAAAGTATTTGTATTTTAATCAAATACATTAGCCATGTAAATGCCCGATCCCTGGTTGACTTGATAATGAGATCAGTCACAGTTAGAATGACACATCAATGAGGAACCTATTCAGGGAACATTCAAGATATCCATGTTTTTGACAATCAGTTGTTTAATGAATATTATGTTATCTGGCCACATGGGGGTACATGGAGATTTGATATCTGGATGCTGATCTTGAACACAGACAGACTCTAATATTTCACACATGAAACAATTTAACTCTACAACAATAATAAATCTGTATATTCTGAATAATTATTATTAAATCTTAACCAAAATTGATTTCAAATTTCTTAATTTTAGCAATAAGGAATGTGAAATTCAAAATCCTTGATGCAGTGATTGCTAATGAGCCGATCCATCGTGGAGGAGGACAGATCATTCCAACAGCACGAAGAGTAGCTTACTCAGCATTTCTCATGGTGAGTTTATCATAAGCTGATCTGAAAAGCATCAAAGAAGCCAAATTATTTTGGGGTCCCTCAGTTGCTCAGTCTGTAAGGTGCAACTGGTGAACATTATTCTGATAGGTGCAGATTTCTGATCCACAGAAAGGTGGAGTATATATATTGATTGACAAGTTTGTGAGGGGGGTGGTTTCTATATATGGGGTAATTTCTCTGCCAATAAAGCAGACAACATTGTGGGAATGGTTCAGCTGAATCAACGATTAACCCTTTCATGATGGGAGCCACACTGGTGCAGCATTAAAGATCATAGGGAGCCTCACATATATTTATAGAGAATGCACTGGCTTACCAGGTCAAGGTAAATATTGTTTGGCCAATGTATTCTCTTACATATAAGACTTGCATATATAAGAGAATGCCTTGGCACAGGGTTTTTTGTAAAATTTCAGGAAGCTTCTGTCATGAAAGGGAAAATCATGGATAAATTTCCAACATCAGTGAACAAAAGATGGTGTCAGAATTTTGATGAAATTTTTTGAAAATCCGGTGCCAATGAATTCTCTTATATATGCGAGGCTCCTTATTGGAGACTCGTATATATAAGAGAATACATTGGTACAACGTTTTCACAAAATTTCAGGAAGCTCCAGTCATGGAAGGGTTAATAACAATAAACCTGAAGAATTTTAATAAGTTGGTAAATATCTGAATTATTAAACCACATAGGAGCATCCCTTAGTAAAGAGTTATCTTTTTTCCAGGCTACACCAAGGATGATGGAGCCGTATTACTTTGTAGAGGTGATGGCCCCGGCTGATTGTGTTTCTGCGGTGTATACAGTCTTAGCAAGGAGAAGGTAGATTTTATTATTTTCTACTACTTGTAAGTTTTCCAATGTGGTATCCTCCAGAATTGTCACAGCCATCACCATACTCAAATGCACTCAACTAAGGCTCAATTAATCCTGACATCATTGAAATCATTCAAGCCCTGAAATAGTGTTTGACATTTGCAGAATGAGGTCCCTGTTGGTGAATTTAGTGATGCTATCTCGCACAGCAGGCCTCTACTACTATGGGAGACTTGGGATCAAATTGAAGTTCCCCAATTGAAGTGGGTGATGTTCACCCATTTGTCACCTCGATTATTCATTTTATCTTCTGCAACTAAAAACAATATAATTTGAGATTATAGACATGTCCCAGAAGATGAAGCCTAAGCAGAATTAGGTCCCCAGAGGGTGAATTTGGTAATGCTAGCCCACTAATAATGGTTGTTTCTTCCATGTGTGTTCTATGACAAGTTTGAACACCACTATCACTATAAAATAGATTGTATTGCCAACTGTTGCAATAAGTTCAAATTTACCATTCAAGTGAACCCCCAGGGTGCTATTTGATGCTTTCTTTACCAAACAGTTTCTCACATTCAGTTATAAAAGTAAACATTGGAATGGTCTATTACTCGTCTGCATGGGGCATTCAGGAAATATAATTTGGAGTATTGTTCTGGTGACAAGCAGACAATAGACAGAATAACAGATAATACAAGAGCAGAATGATGAACATTTATAGAACTTGTTGCCTGAACATTTCCCAAGGGACCTGCTCATCAATGAGTATTTGGTAAAGAAAGGGTTAACTATTTATAGAGAGGAACAGACTTATGACTGTGGTTTCTTCACTTTCAGAGGGCATGTTACCCAGGATGCTCCTGTTCCAGGTTCGCCACTCTACACGATAAAAGCGTTCCTTCCCGCGATTGACTCGTTCGGATTTGAGACAGATCTGAGAACACACACACATGGTCAGGCATTTTGTCTGTCAGTCTTTCACCATTGGCAGGTAAGCTCATTTTCCAACTACATAGAACAGATTAACCCTTTACCCAACAAACCGGCCAAAACCGGCCAAATAAAGCTGCAACAGCCTAAATTATCTTGGGTCTGTCTCAATAAAACCATACAAATATGGATATCATTGGAACCGGCTCATTGACCACATTGTGATGGTTACAGTTATGCCCTGTGCCAATACATTCTCTTATATATGCGAGTCGACGAGTCGACCATAGGTCGCCTCGCATATATAAGAGAATGCATTGGCCTAAAAAAAATCTTTTTTTAACACTTTTTACCATTTTTTCTTACATTCTTTAACAATTTTATAATTTTTAATGTGTTAAGCCAATGCATTCTCTTATATATGCGAGGCGACCTATGGTCGACTCGCATATATAAGAGAATGCATTGGCACAGGGCCGTTCTGTTGGGTAAAGGGTTAATGTTATGCATACTGATCGGGGAGTATTGATCCGCTGGCTGAAAACATAATTCATAAATCTCAGCCTGGTCCACATGATTTCTAACATCTGAGGTAAATGAGTCTGGCAAAATAACTTTACTTTGGCCACTCAAAGTAAATTTCCTGTATTTCAGGCCCGTGTGCATGGTCTAGAAACCTTTTTATTCGTGTTTTATGTTGCAAAATATTAATACCGATATGGAATAATTGCGGTACGTTTATACAAACTTGCTCAGACAGTTAGAATATTCCCTTTTCCGGTTTCAAATTTCCAATTAATACATAACATTCGTGATGAATTGCATCTGCAAATATGTGTCAATAATACTTTATTGGGTGAAAATAAGTCATATGGAGTCTCATCAACTAACTTTTGTGACAAATGTTTATGTAATAATGGCCATTGGCAACTGATATTAAAGCCAGAGCCACGGGTGTAATGCTTCATTGGCTGTTAACCTGCAGTGAATTAATCTGGATGTAGTATCACAAAAGTTGAAGAGGTCATATTGCTGTATCAAACTCGCAGCAGCAGCGATCCGACCTGAGTCACACAATTATTTACCAAATATGGTATCTCCAATCTAATGTTACAAGATTTCTACTTGTGATATTACAATTTAATACAATTTTGTTTCAATTGATCCCAAATTTTGGAACAAACAGCATTTGGACATTTTCGTTAACAATGCGTAATTTTTAAATAATAAACTTTCAGATCGTTCCCGGTGATCCTCTTGATAAGAGTATACAGATCCGGCCATTGGAGCCACAACCAGCAACTCATCTAGCCAGAGAATTTATGATAAAGTCCAGGCGGAGAAAGGTAATCTAGCTACTTCTTAAAATATATGACTAGTCTCATTATGTCCCGAATGGCCTCGGATGGATGCTTAAAATATATGACTGGCCTCATTATGTCCAGAATGGCTTCGGATGGATGCTTGAAAGATAAGTTGATGAAAGTTGACATTTTTAAGAGTTGTCATTATGACATCAAATTTAGGGGGAAATTTCTATGAGAGATATGTTGGAATTTCTTTTGGGAATAACAACACTGTACTATGAGTACATTTCCTGTTAGTTCATGAGTGAACACGAGTTATGTTGAAATTCTTTTATCATTTTTAACCCTTTCATGACTGGAGCTACTTGAATTTTTGCGAAAACCCTGTGCCAATGCATTCTGTTATATGTGCAAGTCTCCCATACGGAGCCTCGCATATATAATAGAATACATTGGCCTAACAGTATTTACCTATGGCAGACTCGCGTATATAAGAGAAAGAATGTTTAATGCTGCACCAGCGCAGCTCCCGTGATGAAAGGGTTAAAAGTAGATTATATCTGGCATAATTGATATTTGTTTTTTTTAGTTACTAGATTCTTTCACTCTTTCAGGGGCTCAGTGAAGATGTGTCTATCAACAAGTTCTTTGATGATCCTATGTTGCTGGAATTGGCCAAACAAGATGTCATGTTAAATTATCCAATGTAAATAAATATTCATGTCATGACGATCATGTGCAATTCATCAATAAATGTCATCATCCATCTTAAATTGTTTAACAAGGGATATCACTCCAAAGTCCAAATACAGAAATCACTTCCCTATATTTGTTCATCATGGAGAAGTGGACATTGACAGAACACAATACGCATCTTAATCGAGAATCATTTATCAAGTGAGTTGTAGACAGTGCAAGGATATATTTCATGGAGCTTGAGTGAAATGTGACCATGCCATCTGCAACGAGTTCGCTAAAAGATTCTTAGATTATAATGCAAGTTGTGTTCTATATTTATTCCACACCCCTTGTGTTGGATAATTTAATCCATGACAGTGATCACCATTGATGCTGTAACTACCTTTATTGTGATTTAAGTCTGACGAAAAAACGCTAATTATCTGATCATCACCCGGAGCAGTTCGTTGACATCATGTACGTCATCCATTTTTTCCAACAACATAAATGCTAGATAGTTCCGGATTGTATTCCCCTTGTGATATACAACAATATGTATTTGATGGCTGGGATTACATAAATACATGTGCCTCATGTCAACGAGTGTGGAATAAAGGGAGAAATTAAATCAGCTGAACTTCAATTTATACTAAAACACCAGACTTAATATAAATTCAGATTTTGTAATACATCAATCTGATTGAAATGCAGACTACTGAACAAGCTACGCATCCGAGTGTCTGAACAATTCAATCATCATTCATATTATCACTGCTATAAATAGCTTCTCCAGGTAATCCCTGCAGTATGATGTCATGCACATTGTGGCATTAAAAATAGTTTTACGATTGACCGATATCTCCTTTCACTTTCGTTATCGCGAATAACAAATTCGGTGGTCATTTCTCGACTCTTCATAGTATGTGACAGAAAATTTATTACTCTATTTTTTAGCTATATGGTGAGGTCTACTGGAATTGTGGAATCCGACAATTGCTTAATTATTAATTAGCTATAGGTTATCGGCCGCAATAAGTAGAACGCTGCCCGCATCATAAGTAATAAAAGTCGGCCAATAAGTGAATATTACGGCCAATAAGTAAAAAAGCCAATAACTAGAAAGGCGGCCAATAAGTCAACGGTAACGTAAATGACGTCTTACGTATTTAGCTCGATCGGCAAAGAATACTGAGTCGACTGAAGATAGCTTACAGTTGCTTCCGGAAGAATTACGGTACAGACTTTCGCTTATTTTGGGAGTAAATATATACGTGGATGAACTACATGTATCCGTATCAATATCATTCCCAGTGGAAACAGACTGTACTGTGAAATCGCTGCATGTTCTTCACAAAGTTCACAAGAATAAAAATTGCTGGAATAATTGTTAATTTATTAATGCACACAATGGTATATATCTATGTTAATATATTCATCCTGTGAAACAACAATTGCCAATGTTGCTAATTAATAAAATACTTATTAATTTGTTGTTTCCACATTGGCTTCATCACTTTACCATGGAATGTTGTGATTGGCTGGCGATGACGTAATGCTTCTTGGAAGTAATGGGGTTCCCTTCTATTTGGTTCAGACTCTGGAACACGTAGCTAGTTTAATAGTCTGCATTTAAATCAGACTGGTAATACATAGCCCATTTATAATCCTATGATTATGAGTGACCATAACATTATAGTCAGTATATCAAATTTAACCCTTTCTATACTAAAGCATCATTGATGAGCATGTCAATGTATTTACGCTATATAAAATAAATTATTATGAGCAGTTATACCACAGGAAATGTTCAGATAATAAATTAAACAATAGTTGAAATTATTATCTAAACATTTCCCTCAATAAAAAGGGCTCCTTCTGCACTTTTATTTATCTGTCGTCTGCTTTTATCATCTTAATATCCCTGCAAATCAATGATAGACCATTCCAATGTACACTTTTTAACTGACTGGGAGAATCCATTTAGTATAGGAAGGGTTTAGTTCCCTTTTTGATCATATTCATACTAGAATAGCCAAGAGAAGTCACTTCTCCCAAGGACAAAAAGAGGGAGAAGTGAAACATTGTCAGTAAGAAATGAGTCTCTCGCCTCAAGTGAATTATTTAACGTAACTCTCAAAACTAATTGATTACTCTATTTATTACACTTCTGCATAAATTTGGTTCACCATGTATGATTAAAACAACCAGAATTAATGCATGAGCAAGATCAACAAATACAAATTTCAGTCCAGATCAGTAAGCGATGTAACGTCACGAGGAATGACATAATTCACTAGTGACATTACCATTTGTAATTAACGGCATTTATAATGGAAATCACGCATTGGAGTGTAATAAATCTCCTATATCTCCCTCCAGACTAGTCCCTGGGTTGCACTACTCCACCTCAGTTGATGGGTTAAACTGAATAAAAGTTTGAAGGGTTAATCTAGTTGGGGATGTGTCACAGAATAGTGAGATCCACATATATCAGTGTAGTTTCACAAAAAGTGAATTGACTCGTGTGTATAAAGCTGTGACATGACTTAGTTTAATTGTCACAGTTACTTTGACTGACGTTTATCATCAAACTGCATCAAGTAACACACCCCACCTGCTGTAAAACTGCAACTGAGATATTTATGGATCTGGCCAACAAGTCTGGAAATAATGTCTATGTCATTTGCAGAATGAGGTCCCCAAAGGGTGAATTTAGTGATACTACCCTGCACAGCAGGCTAGCATCACTAAATTCACCCTATGGGGACCTCATTCATCTTCTGGGAAGTATCTATAGTCTCAAATTAACATCGATTTTAGCTACTTTTTTCCTTCTGTTCTGTTTCTATATCCTCTAATTTGCAGCAGATAAAATGCATAATCGAGGTGACTAATCGGTGAACATCACCAATTTCAACCGAGGAACTTCAATCTGATCCTAGGATTCCCATAGCTGTTGAGGCCTCAGCAGAATGATGTTCCGAGAGAGTGAATTTTTTGTGGGCTAGCATCACTAAATTCACCCTCTGGGGACCTCATCCCATGCATAAAACCTGTCTCTTCTGCTTAAACAAACAATGTATTGCTTATAAGTACATTGATCTAAAAAAATTCCATGCATCATATAACTCCTCAGCGAAGTCCTGTTTTGAAATGAGGATGAGTAAACTTGAGCAAGCTTTATATAGCCTTTATAGCGGGTTTATAGCCGTTAACATGTTTGCAGCGGGCAGCCAGCTGTATATCCAGTTTTATAGCTAGTTTAATAATAAACATTCCAAACAAGTTAGTTAATATTTAGCTATGTAGCCTGTGTTGTAGCCGATGACCATTTTAGACTTTTAGCTAGTTTTAGCTCAATGTGACAAAGTCAAGTTTGAGCTATTGCCATGGGATGGCATCTGTCAGTGCATATCCTTCAGCACACCCTTCAAGGCCACACCCCTCATCTTATTGTCGCCAAACTTCATAAGGATCTTCGAGGGGTCCTCTAGATGGGAGACATCAATTTTTTCTGGAATTTAAAAAAAAAAAAAACATGACCAGCGCCCATCTTAGATTTTGCATTTAAATTCATCAGCACACACCCTGCAGCTCACATTTGTTGGAGAATGTTTTGAAAATTTACAGGCATGATTAGAATCACTTTCTTGAATTTGAATGATTTATGATTTTCATTGCCGGCAGCCATCTTGAAATTTACTCTTTGCATGACTAAATCATTCCACACACCCTACAGGCCACATCACTCATCCGATTGTCACCAAACTTCATATGGATCTTCGTGGTGACCACTAGATGGGAGCCATCAAATTTTCCAGAATTTTTTACAAAAAAACATGGCCGCCAGAAGCCATCTTGGAATTCACATTTGAATCCATCGGTATACCCTGCAGCCCACATTTATTAGAGAATTGTTTGAAATATCACAGGCAGGTCAGGGCAGGTTTCAGATTACTTCTAGAAGGGAGCTATTGGATTTGAATAATATTCTATAAAAAACATGGCCACCAGCAGCCATCTTGGATTTTACTCTTTGCATGACTAAATGCTTTGGCATGCCCTACAACCAACAGCTTCCATCCGATTGATCCAAACTTTATATGGATCCTTAGGTTGACCTTTAAATGAGAGCCATCAACTTTGAATGATTTTCAATAAAAAATCGTGGCCCCTGGCAGCAATCTTGGATGTTACTCCTTGCTTGACTAAATATTTTGGCACACCCTACAGTTAATATTTTAATCCGTTTGATACAAAACTTCATATGGTTCTTCGGGTTGGTACATGTATTACTTTTAAAACATTTAACAATTCAACTTTCCGCATTCCTTATTGCTCCATTGACAGTAATGTATGAGATTACCCTCTCCAAGTTGAACTACAGAGTCATTGACACTTTCGTTTAGCTCCGTAGCCAATTATATTGAAATGTGGGAGTGGGCAATTCTTTTGTCAAACACTCTGTACCACTTGGTATATATTTGTTATCACAGGAGAAATTATATATGTATGGTCTAATTAACATGGAATTTAATAGACCCAGTCAAGCCTGAATTTAGTGTGCGTGTGCGGGCTAGCGTCAATAAAATCACCATTATGCTTAGGCCTCATCTTCTCTGGAAAGTTTCTTAATTATCAAATTTCTTTAGAATCTTCTTCACATAGATTCTATTTCTTTTTTAGTTTAGTTTCTCTATACATGTATCCCCAAATTGGCAGATTACACATTGCACAATCAAGGTTCCCAATGGGTGTATATCACAATGTTTACCATCTGGGAACTTCATTCTGAGTCTCCCATAGCATATGAGACCATGCAAAATGAGGTCCCCAGAGGATGAATTTGGTGATGCTAGCCCACATGTGGGATAGTGTCACTAAATTCACCCTCTGGGGACTTCATTCTGCAAATGACAGGCACACAAGCTCAGGCTTGGTCAAGCTAAAGAAACAATTTGTAAGCAGTTATGTAATCATTATCCATATATATCCCTGATTACTCCATTTGTGGAGTTATATATAAATAGAAAATTAACATTTCAAATAGTACAAAAATTTACTGCGAGTCTTGATTCACCAAACGGTTAAAGGGACCCAATGCCTTTGAAGTGAGTTCATGCAAAATAACATAAAAGTTTGTAAATTAGATTGACTTTGTTCTTATTTTCATTATTAATATAAACTCTCCAATAAAAATGAGAGTTTGCATGTCGAAACATTGTGTAAATATTATTTTTACAGTGGAATTACCAGTGTTCCGCTGGACCGAAAAACTCATTTTCTGGGCAGTTCACAATTGATATTAAAATGAAATTTGCAAACATGAAGCTATCATTCTATAAATTATAATAACATTCTATTAATTATAATCACATAAATCCGCTTAACCAAGTGCAATAACTCTTTGTTGCGGACACCAGGGTCACCAACTAATAAAGTAATAAGCTGTGTTAGTATCACCGACACTATGGTCGCCAACTAATAAAGTAATGAGCTGTGTTAGTTGTCATCACTATTTTCGCTGAGATAACAAAAATTGTTGCTTATTATCGTGAGGTGATAACTGTTGAATATCTATTTTATTAAAACATTTTATGATGTGAAGCCAGGTTTTGTTAGTAGACGGGAGGCAGTTTATGACCCATTACATAACTGACGTGCCATTGAGTTAAGTACTGATTGCTTGTACATCCAATTATGGGACAATACATTTACATCTTTTATCTTACAGAGTGCCTAATCAACAAAATATTACATAACCAGTGTACATATTATGCATTTTGAAAATTAGTATTTTAAATCCGATATTATTTGAAATGGCTGGTTAAATGTTAGAGCTTACCTTGTCCCCTTTGTAGTCGTCACAATTCAATCAACGCTCCCATAAGAAAATAAATTTGAGATTTCATGGTACGATATATACGAAGTACGAAACCAGCAAGTTCAAGAGCATCGATACTTTCGTCACCTAACTTTGTTGATCTGTTCAGTGCTTTTGAATTAGCTTTCCATCTCAATTTGGGGTAATAAAAAGTTTGGCCAAATGAAATTTTAATCGGCCAATTTCGAGAAAAAAATATCCATTGGCTAATTTGACCACTGGCAGCGGACATAACTTGACGGTAAACATCGGAAAAGGTCAAAGGAAAAAAATATTCTGAAAATCGTATTCGGACTTTTAACTTAGTACAAGTTTACCAATGTTTGATGACTAATCACTGTAACTGTTTTGTTTACATAACAATTGTTTCAACAAGCAAAATTTTTTTTTGGAGAACTATCGATAATGAATATAAGAACAAAGTATATCTATTCTCCATGTTCTTCTTAGTGGTGATGTTTTTGCAGACTTTTATATTATTTGCACATTTACCCACTATGAGTGCCTTGGATCCCTGTAACCCTTCCATGACTGGAGCTTCCTGAAATTTTGTGAAAACCCTGTGCCAATGCATTCTCTTATATATATGAGGGAGCCTCGAATATATAAGAGTACATTTGCCTAACAATATTTACCTAGACAATGTAAGCCTGTGCATTCTCTTATTTATGGGAGGCTCCCTGTGGTGTACTCGCATATATAAGAGAATGCACTGGCACAGGATCTTTAATGCTGCTCCAACGCAGCA
The DNA here is from genome assembly GCA_032622095.1 of Siphonodentalium dalli. Taxonomy (NCBI): domain Eukaryota; kingdom Metazoa; phylum Mollusca; class Scaphopoda; order Gadilida; family Siphonodentaliidae; genus Siphonodentalium; species Siphonodentalium dalli. The sequence continues at coordinate 268,593,943 of CP136064.1, read as the reverse complement.
GCCATCATGAAAGGGTTAACCCTTTACCCAACAAACCGGCCAAAACCGGCCAAATAAAGCTTCAACAGCCTAAAATATCTTCGGTCTGTCTCAATAGAACCATACAAATATGGATATCATTGGAACCGGTTCATTGACCACATTGTGATAGTTACAGTTATGCCCTGTGCCAATGCATTCTCTTATATATGCGAGTCGACCATAGGTCGCCTCGCATATATAAGAGAATGCATTGGCCTAAAAAAAATCTTGTGTTAAGCCAATGCATTCTCTTATATATGCGAGGCGACCTATGGTCGACTCGCATATATAAGAGAATGCATTGGCACAGGGCCCTTCTGTTGGGTAAAGGGTTAAAGACATGTCAACAGATGGGGCAGGTAGAAAACAATACAAGCTCACTCCGACTCTATCAATTAAACCTTGGCAGAACCAGGATATACTACATGCGGATATACATGAGGACATTAATCAGACAATAATATGTCTGCATTATGAGTTTTTTTTTGCATCAATCAATTAAAATACTGCTTGGCAGAAACAGAACATTCATGCAGATATACATGCATACATTAAACTGAAGTAGGGCCCTGTGAGTCAGGGGATTTACAGTCGAATTAAATAGGGGTGAGATTCGCAAAATGAATTTGTTGCATAAGCCAAACTTGGGTTTCAAAATACCAGTTTGTGAACCTGGGTAATTTGGTGCCCAAAACTGTGGGATAAAGACTAGTTTTATATGTGTACTGGGCCAAAAAAGGGAATGTGCAATTACAAGAGCGTCGGATGGGTGATGGAGCATGTTATAATGCATAAGACCCACAGACAAACTGCTAGAAATTTCAGTCACAAAACTTGTATTTTCTGGTCATCAAAAAGCCCTAAAATGAAGTATGATTTAGAAAACAATAGAGCTTCTGCTTGTAGATTATGGTTTGCAGCTTGTCATTTTCGTATGGTTTCACATTGTTCATTCTAATTATTAGATTTGTCACAGTAGGTTGTAATAGAATTGACTGATGATTGACCATTTGAATTCACAACTACATGTAGTTATAACTCAACCGTGTTATCATTCTGCAACCACACTAGTTATTATACTGCCTTGTGTTCAAAATCGGTGAAATTTTGAACATTTGTAGGCCTCAAAATATGGTGCTGGACATTTGCAGGTCCCCAGAGGGTGAATGTCGTGATGCTACCCCACACAACAGGCTAGCATCACTAAATTCAACCTTTGGGGACCTCATTCTGTATGTCCTCATCTGCTGTGGGAGACCAAGACACAGATTTAAGTTCCCAGATGGTGATGTGCACCCATTGGACACCTTGATTATGCATCGTGCATGTTGTCTGTCAATTTGGGGATATAGAGAAACTAAACTAAAGAAGAAAAAGAATCTGTCTAAAGAAGTTTCTGATGAAACTTAAAAACTTGTTACTTTGATAATAAAGTTACTTTCCAGTGCAGATGAGGCCTAAGCAGAATGAGGTCCAACAAGTACATGAAAGAATAGATTCATATTTCATTATTAATAACTCTCCAATAATTAGATTTTGCATATCCAAATCATTGTTATGTAAACATTAGTGATGCGGACCAGACCGGACCACCCTAGGTGGTCCAGTCCACTGACTAGGCAGTCCAGTTCAGTCCTGGCCATTCCGGTCCGGTACCTTTGTCTGGACCGGTCCAAAGCGGTCCGGTCAACTTACATGTGAATGAATTACCATTTTAGCAAAGTGTTCATCATTTACAGGGAAAATTAAGTTAACTATATCAAAACAAGGTGTGCAAACAATATTTGCATCATTGCTTAATTGCAGTTAACAAGGTGGCACTGTCCGTTTGATATAGTTAACTGTTTTCCATCATTTTGTTGAGATTATGATAAGTCTGGCACCGGATTTTGTTCTACTGTATGTGACTAACATATTCAATAATTGTTTTACTTTATCATCATAGATGCAGTGACAGGGTAGGGTTGTGATGTCTAACTTCTTCTGGACTAAATTTAAAGTTAGTAATAACATGCATGAAATATAATAGTTTCTGACTGGAAAATAGTCTGAGGTTATTCTTATACTACAAATTTCCAAATATTTAGCTCATTATCATGTGTGTGAGTTTAGACAAGTAGTTGAATGTTATTATCATCTTGTTTTCCATCATATTTGTTGAGATTGTGATAAGTCTGGCACATGATTGTGTACAACTATATGTGAACAAAGTTATGAAAATGGGAGCATTGCACTATTTATAATTTGAGCGTTGTACTTTAATTCATTCGATAATAATTATACCCCCACTTTCGAAGAAAATGGGGGGTATACTGGATTGACTGCATCCGTCCGTCCATCACGCTTTCTCCCTCCGTGTGTCCGTCCATCCGACCCCATAACTCGAACAACTATGAACCGATTTCAATATAATTTTTTGTATGCAATCTCCTTAAGACTGCCTCTCCGCATGATGCTAATTGCGGTTCGGTCCAACTTTTTTTTTTTAAGTTATGCCTCATTTTCGACTTATTTTTAATTACAAAATTCTGTCCGACTTAATAACTTTAACAAATATGAACCGATTTCAATAATTTTTGGTATACATGCTTCTCACAATACCCTCTCTACATGATGCTAGGGATTGGCTCAGACTGTTTTTCGTAATATTACACTTCATTTTTGACTTAGAAAATTCTTAATAACTTTAACAAATATGAACCAATTTGAATAATATTTTCTGTACAAGCTTCTTGTGACACCATATCGATATTATTAGTCCGAATTTTTCTTTAAAGTTAAAAATCTTTTTTGTTGGGTTTACGGATAATGCGGGTTGAATTTGCCACGGTGGGGGTATGCTAGCACTCGAGTGCTCACCTCTTGTTGTTTTTTCTTTATCCATCATAGATGCAGTGATAGGGTGGGGTTGTGGTGTTTAGCTTGAATTCATTTGATAATTATTGTTTTCCTTTATCATCAGAGATGCAGTGACAGGGTGTGGTTGTGGTGCTTAGCTTGAATTCATTTGATAATTATTGTTTTACTTTATCCACCATAGATGCAGTGACAGGGGTGGGGGTTGTGGTGTTTAGCTTGAATTCATTTGATAATTATTGTTTTACTTTATCCATCGTAGATGCAGTGACAGGGTGGGGTTGTGGTGTTTAGCTTGAATTCATTTGATAATTATTGTTTTTCTTTATCATCATAGATGCAGTGACAGGGTGGGGTTGTGATGTTTAGTTTGAATTCATTTGATAATTATTGATTTACTTTATCCATCATAGATGCAGTGACAGGGTGTGGTTGTGATGTCTCACTTCTTCTGGACTAAATTTAAAGTTAGAAATATCATGCATGAAATATAATAGTTATCAATTTCTGACTGGAATATAGGTTGAGGATATTCTTATATTATAATTTTCCAAATATTTAGCTCATATAAAATGTGTGAGTTTAGACAAGCAGTTGAATATTATCATACTTTTAATTAAATGTGAGATTCTTAAAGTGATGTGAAACACTCTGGTAGTGTGATCAAATATAGAATGGAGAAAAATCTTGCTTAAAGTAGTTATTTTTTACAAATATTGTATCCAAATTGACAACACACACTGTCATTCTTATATATTAATTAAATGCAGTGACTCTCGAAGGCTAAATTGTTTTTGTTAGTTTATGCGTCGCGAATCGAGAAGTAAATATTTACAATTGAGCATAGTTCATACAATGTTTTCTATTGAGTTGTACAGTCGATTTGTTTCGGTGATGTTAGTAGAATGCTACATTCCTGTAGTTGGCATAGCACCTGAATACTAACTGACCAGTTTCATGCACCAGAACAAGTCCATATGTCTTTAACCCTTCCATAAATGGAGCTTCCTGAAATTTTACGAAAACACTGTGCCAATTAATGCATTCTCTTATATATATGAGAGTCTCCCATATGGAGCCTCGCATATATAAGAGTATACATTGGCCTAACTATATATACCTTGACCATGTAAGCCAGTGCATTCTCTATAAGAGAATGCACTGGCAAAGGATCTTTAATACTTTGTTCATAGCATGTGTGTGATTTTAGACCAGTTGTTGAAAATTCTCATACTTTGAATGTGTTTAAAGAGTTCATTGGAGGAGGGCTGCAGAGAGAAATTTTAACTCTACCACATGAAGACCCTCTGGCCACGTTCCTGATGTCCATTTTCTGTATGGAGAATAATTAATAGTGCATATATCTCAACCTCAATGGAATTTGGAGGTTCATCATAGGGAATAATTTCTGAGTGCAATATGATTTGCTTGCATTTTCCATTCTAGAGTTATCTTTATTTATCTGAAAATAATATTTGTTGTCTGTCCACCTGAGTATCTCAGCCATGGGTTATCTGATATGAATGGAATTTGGTGTCGATGTTCACCATCAGGAATACTTTCAAAAAAGGACCCAATAACTTGTCTGCCTTTTCCGTTCTCGAATTATCCTTTGTTTATCTGCAAATAAAGCTGAATAAGGTGTGTTTTTCCGTCTGCCTAGCTGAGTATCACAACAACCTTGGGTTATAGGATCTCAGTGAAATTTCCCGATCACAAGGGCTTTCAATGGAATATTGGTGATATTTGACCTTGTAATTAGCCAGTGCATTCTCATATATATGCGAGTCTCCCATAGGGAGCCTCGTATATATAAGAGAATGCACTGCCTTACAAGATGAAATATTGTTAGGACAATGTATTCTCTTATACATGCATTGGCACAGTGTTTTCAAAAAAATTCAGGAAGCTCCAGTCATGGAAGGGTTAAATCTGGAATCCGTCCTGACCATGTTTCAATTTGCCACCTTGGGGACATGGATGTGGCTAAAGGATTCTCATTGGCGGGTGTCCACCTTTAAATTTACAACTGCACCTCCCCGTGAACCAGACCAACTCCCAGTTTCTCAGAATACCATTTGCAGACACCCCCCCACTTTCAAAACTGTTCCAACCTGATACCCCCCCCCCCCCCCCAAAGTTGGAACATTTTCCAACTGATCAGACTGATGTTCCATTTCGGACCAAAATTTTACTACAAAAAGTAGAAAAATGATTGGTACTGTTGGTCTAAAAACAACTATTCCTAAATAAAATTCTTAAATAAGTACTGGTTGCAAAATCAAACAATGAGGACAATTTAAACCAATGTGTGGTGTAAACGTTTCAACTAATGTTGTGTCAGGTATGAAATTTCTCACTGTTGAACATTTTGACCAAAGTTAGGGGTTAGGGTTAGACACCTCCCACCCCCTCCCCTGTTGCCACATCCCTGCATGGGGGCATGCCAGCACACTTGATGCAACCTCTTGTTCTGTCTGTCTATCTCTCCCTCCCTCACTTACACATCCCTCTTTTCTCTTCCCTGCCTCTCTTATATAATACATAATACAGTAATGCCCTAAATAATCGATTACTTAACCACAGCAGAATTATGGGTAATTTTTCAGGATTTAGTCGGAAATATGGCTTGTTGCCATTCCTCAGAAAGCTCTGTGAGAGCTTTCCGATGAATGGCAACAAGCGATATTTCTGACTAAATCCTGAAAAATTACCCATAATTCTGCTGTGGTTAAGGAGTCGATTATTTAGGGCATTACTGTAAGTCTCAATTTTGTGACAACTGTCACAATGTTTCTGGCATTTGCGCACACCATGGGTTAACATAGATGACAAGAACAACTTTTGACTAAGCATCTGTATAATTTATACGTCTGTTCATATCAAGCAAATGTTTCTCATATGTTCATCCGGCATTCTTCACAGAATTTATTATCTGTCTAGGTATGAATATTACTTTTGAAATTTCCCATGAAAACACTGATGAAAATGCATAAAAACAAGTTTTTTTTTCTTCCAAATGTCACGCCTGATTAATTGTTATGATGCTAGTTTCAGTCATTTAAATTTATTTAATTGTCAAACATATTATATAAGTTGACAATGCTAACAGCTAGACTTACCATGCTATCTAAAAAGTTTCGCAAGTTACCTGTCTTATGTATACATTATGCATATAATCAAAGTTATCTTGTGCATATCACCCCCCCCCCCCCCTTTTAGGTATGTCATGAAATTCGGACAAGGACCTGGTGACATGGCTTTGGGGCGTGTTTCACCCCTCCCCAATGTACGTTAAAACTGATCAAGCCTGAGTTTAATATGCCTGTCATTTGCAGAATGAGGTCCCCAGAGGGTGAATTTAGTGATGCTATCCCGCAAGGTGAGATCCATCAACAAATTCACCCTCTGGGGACCTCATTCTGCATGGCCTCATCTGCTATGGGAGACATTGACTCAGATTTAAGTTCCCGAATGGTGAATATTGTGATGTACACCCAATTTTGGGATATATGGAAACTAAACTAAAAATGAAATAGAATCAATTTCAAGAGGTTTGTTAATAAAGAAACTTTCCAGAGCAGACGAGGCCTAAGCAGAATGAGGTCCCCATAGGGTGAATTTAGTGATGCTAGCCCCCTATGCGGGATAGCGTCACTAAATTCACCCTCTGGAGACCTCATTCTGCAAATGACAGGCACACTAAACTCAGGCTTGGTTCTGATAGTTTGATTTTCCAACCAGTGTCTACAGGGATGTGGCTAAACACTCCTCCATAGAACCAGACCAAAATTTCCACCAAAAGATGCCATTTCCAACTGTTGGATAAATTCTAAGTTGTACTAAGCTGTACACCCCCCACTGACGGAGACCCATAGCAACGTTTCTGCCTGATAGAAAATTAATTCCAATGAAAATACCCCAGTATAGATGGAAATTTGCAAAACTTAGGGCCATTTCACTCCTAAATTTGACTAAAATATTGAAATATTTTACTCTGCCTATAAAACAGCATATAATTGCTCTAAATATTGTTTGCAAATTTACAATACCAGAATAATTCATGGTTCCAGACCTCCAGTTACAACAACAACATCATAAATCAAATTTAACATCATAACTTTTTTTTGCTTTGTTCTGTTGAAAAAATGTAGAAATCTCACTGAGTGACATATACACTAGACATATAAATGCCAAACATATCAGTTTGTTCTTGAAAATATAACAAAATAAGTTTTGGTCCCTCTAAAACATCGCAAGTTTTGTTTCAAACATGTTATATATATATGCTAGAATCTAACTAAAATGTAAAACATGCATCACAAAAAGTAGCTTGGAATCTTTAACATAGTTTTCCGGTTGAAATTTCCAACCGCTGCAGAAATTTCAAATTGCTGTCGTTTCAGGCATGAAATTCACAAACATATCCCTGAGTGATACTCTCAACTATGGAAGCGTATTGGTGCCATTTTGAAGAAAAAAAATTGGCCCAGTAAGTGCTAATTAGCACATACGTATCAGCTAATTAGCTGATAATAACAGCTAATTAGCACATAGTAAGTGTTAATTTGCACATACGTATCAGCTAATTTATCAGCTAATTAGCTGACAATAACAGGTAATTAGCTGATAATATCAGCTAATTAGCACATACGTATCAGCTAATTAGCTGATAATAACAGCTAATTAGCACATAGTAAGTATGGACCATTTTCGAGAACGGTAAGGATTTCGACCGATTTGACGGCATGGGTGGGTGGCCGGCCCCAAATACCACCTTGAAACACCCCCACCCCACCCATCACCCCCGGTGGGGGTCGGGGTGTTTCTAGGTGGTATTTGGGGCCGGTCACCCACCCATGCCGTCAAATCGGTCGAAATCCTTACCGTTCTCGAAAATGGTCCATACCCCATTTTCACCCCCTCGGGGTGGCACCCCCCGGGAGTGATGGTGGGGGGTGGGGGTGTTTCTAGGTGGTATTTGGGGCCGGCCACCCACCCATGCCGTCAAATCGGTCGAAATCCTTACCGTTCTCGAAAATGGTCCATACTTACTATGTGCTAATTAGCTGTTATTATCAGCTAATTAGCTGATACGTATGTGCTAATTAGCTGATATTATCAGCTAATTAGCTGATATGTATGCACTAATTAGCACTTATTATGTGCTAATTAGCTGTTATTATCAGCTAATTAGCTGATACGTATGTGCTAATTAGCTGATATTATCAGCTAATTAGCTGTTATTATCAGCTAATTAGCTGATATGTATGTGCTAATTAGCACTTACTATGTGCTAATTAGCTGTTATTATCAGCTAATTAGCTGATACGTATGTGCTAATTAGCACTTACTGGGCCAATAATTTTTTTCAAATGGCACCAATACGCTTCCATACTCAACCAACCGTATCCATATTTGATACTCTCAACCATAACCCTGGGTGATGCTTTCAACCATGTTATTATAACTCCACCCATGCATAATATTATGTGTAGGAAATAGCTCGGCTAGGATTCCTCTTATACTTGAGTTGAGAAATGTTCAACCAAGATGGTGGCCAAAATGGCAACCAGAAATTGAAAAATCACCGAAAATCACATATATAAGGTAAGTTTAATAACACATTGTGTTGATGTTTACCTCTAGCGTCAACCGGGACATGTTCCCCGATCATTTTGTTGCCAAAATAAGCCAGCAAAATGTTAAAAACGGTGATTTATTAACGCCACCGGTGTATGCTGTGCTTGAAAATATAAATACCACTGGTGTTATGCGGGATTAGGTCGATGTAAATGGGTCGCTTTAAAGGAATCAGGGAGCTAAATGTGTTCTAGAGTCGGAGAACGAGTACACCGTGGTGAAGGTGAAGGTAACTGAAGAATGAACTTCACCTGATACATGCGACACGTTATTAAAGGATGACATCGCATTTATTTGATTTGTACATCATATCTAAATAATTTAAACCGGTGAATGAATGGGGGATTGGATTTTTGTGAGCGGGAAATTTATTTAACTAGCTGCTGTAGTTCTGGATTTGTCCACATCAAATTTGGCTGTGGGATAGCCCTGTCGTACACTTGGGGATTTATTTAAAAAAGTAAACACATGACCTATGATTTTTGAATTTTTCTACCATTTTCGTGATCAACTTGTGTCAATCTAGCCGGGTAAACATCACTGATATGGCCTGCAGGCTTCAATTCAGTGAATTTGGCCGAAACGTTAACACTGTCGCCTATGGGAAACCATTTAGTTCCGTGATTCCTTTAAGCTGTAGTGTTATCCCGAATGCGGTATCCTCAGTAAAATAGTTCAACACAAATTAACACATGTTCTGATATTGATAATTACCACACCCTTTGGAAAGCATGCGATCGTGTGGTACAAGAATGGACGAAATTTGGTACTTAGGGTTACTTTTGTCCAGGGAGTGTTTTGGACGGGTTAAATCGTGACCCCTGACCTTGACCTTTAAAACAATCAATTCAAGGTCAAATTGGGTAAAACGGACGGATTTACTTTTGTCCGGGGAGTATTTTGGACGGGTCAAATCGTGACCCCGACTTGACCTTGACCTTCAATATGGTCAATCCAAGTTCAAATCGGGTAAAACGGATGGATTTCGACGAAATTTTATACCTATGAGTGCTTTTGTCCGGGGAGTGTTTTGGACGGGTCAAATCGTGACCCGACTGACCTTCAAAATGGTCAATTCAATGTCAAATCGGGTAAAACGGACGAATTTCGACGAAATTTGATACCTAGGGGTAGTTTTGTCCGGGGAGTGTTTTTGGACGGGTCAAATCGTTACCCCGACTGACCTTGACCTTCAAAGTTGTCAATTCAAGGTCAAATCGGGTAAAACGGACGGATTTTGACGAAATTTGATACTAGGGGTACTTTTCTCCGGGGAGTATTTTGGACGGCTCAAATCATGACCCCGACCTGACCTTGACTTTAAAAATAGTCAATTCAAGGTCAAATCGCGCCTTTCGTCGGAAAGCAGATTGGAACAGCCCGGACGAAGTCGGGCCCACCAGCCAGTGTAATAAAAAGCGAGACAGCTTGAAGAATGTAATGTATAACACGAGAAACGGGAAAACGTGGTATATGGAAGTATCCAAATTTCCCACATGGAATTTGAAAGCTAGTTTATATTATAATTATATTATAATTTATAGTTATGGCTAATAATATGATCTTGGTGGCGTTACCATTTCTGACTATGGTTTTCTTGTGTTTTATTGTCGCCCGAGTAAGTTAAATTGTCGCCCGAGCGATGCTCTTGAGATTTCGACTATACATGTAGAAGCGTCAAGCTTTCTGGCGATAAACGTCTCCATGGGGCGGCCCTTAGCGTATGTCATAAAAAAACTATGTAGACAGTATTAAAGAGGCATGCAATCATTTTCGGATAATGTTATAAAAATTATCGATATCCTTATTTTCCTGATATAAACAGTATTCATCGTTGAACACGGTCAGTTTCGCGCCGAAAGTCGCACATTTTACTTTGAAATTGTGATGAGCGACAGCTAAGTCAGTACGGTATATCGAATAGCGGGGCAAATGATCAACGATGATACAAGATACATGTATTTATTATCATTGAATATTCCCCGACACGGTTACTAAATTAAGGTAAATTAACGTATATAGTAGTACATCCACTGACTTTAATAATGTTTCGTGTACAATATGCATGTACGTGTATGTTTGGCATTGACATGCGTCGTTGTGTCCTGATCCCTAATAACATTATCGAGTTTGTATAAACGTGATAAACCACACACGGGCGTATACATACAGTTATCTGTCTTTAGGCCAAACTCAATGCTCGGGTGCTGATTCGTGTGGTCATATGGTTCATATATATAAATGATGTTTAGATGTAGTCATAATTATGTTACCCAAACCTATATATTGTACCCCAGACACAGTACGATATACATATAGGTTCGTAATCATAGGGAACACCGTATACTATCATTCAGACGCATGTGATATTTAGAGACCATATGCAGTATACTATAGGACATTTGGGTGCATGCATCGATGACTACACAAAATATCGAATATATAGTTGAATGATGGAATCAGGGGTCCCCCTGCATTGGGGAAGTTTGTTAACTTTATATTCTGAGCGTGTATCTGGTAGCTATAATAATGGTGGGTATTTAGGTAGTTTTTAGACATTATACTATATATAATATAGCTGGGCGGGGGGTACAGATATCTGTGGGGTGCGGGCGGGCTTTGGGTTCCAGCAATTACTAACATATATGTGTTCAAGACAGAGTATTTGAATAGTATATTAAATTGATTAATTACCAGGATTGTGGTATTCGTATTGAACCGAGCCATATATATGCGAGGTTGTTTAATTCGTGGAGTCATCAAAATGAAGCAATTAACTGGAATTACGGTAAACATTTATCCATGTCAGGAATCGGAACGCTGAAAAGTGCATGTCGTCAATCGGATTTTTAACAGTCCGAACAGGGGGGGGGGGGGCGTAAAAAAGTTGCGAGACGTGGGGGTGGTTTTTTTTACATTGCCATTTTTTTTACACCCACCCACCCTTTCTTGCATTTTTTTTTCATACAATTTTAGACACCCACCCCAAAACCCCAACGCTTTATGTTGGTTCCCTCTGTAAAAACGACCAACCGCTCCATATTGGTCCCTTCATTGAAAGACCAAATTAAATGTTACTTCCTGTTTACAAACATGTACAAGACAAATATTTTCTTGGCTGATAATTATGCGATAATCAGCAGTAATCAGCGATAATCTCAACTAAATTGAACTCTAAGCAATCAACAAAGGTAGAATATGATGTGATTATATTGGTAAATTTATAACCCAGCCTATTCATCTGTGTGAGTAGATGAACAATATGTTGAATCCCCTGGAATGACAACAAAAAATAACTAGGGCCAGTGTTAGGGCCTATAATAGAATAAAAAATTACACAAAATTAAATTTATCTTTTTTTCAGACATCAACCAGCATCAACTAGTAGGCCTAGAGCCTATAGAAATACCAAAAAGGAAAATGTGCATATGAATTAGCTTTTATGTATGCCTGCATGACCACCGACCCGACCTCGCATTACGACTTAGGACTAGGCCTAAAATATTGTTTAACCCTTTGAGTTTGAACGCGGATTTAGTGCCAAATCCATATACACGGATGTGCACTTTAGTGACATCATCACATGTGACCGTGGAGATGAGGTCACAGTAAGCGTAACGTCATTGTGTTGGTGTAGGGAAGATAACTCCAATTTGGTCTTCTGTTTACAGTATACCGGCTGTACTCTTGATTTACTATTATATGTCTACCTGTGTCTACTATATATTATTAACTATACATTATTCTGATACACTGAGAATACCGGCGGTTATTTGAACGAGTGGGAGCCCCGCGCCAGGGTTCTACTAATGCTCTGGGGCCACAGTGTTCGCAGGGTTAAAAATAAAATGAGTTGCCCTGCGTTGAGTGTCACATGGCCATAATTGTATCACATATGCTGATATGCAATCAATTTTAGTGTACAGACACTGATACAAATACTTATTTCATACATTACACTCATGCATCAACTAACTGTATGAATAAAGAGTATAAGAATTATTGTAATTAATATTCTGTCATGAATTGTTAGCTGATATTGTCAGACTGCATTAAGTTCACCCTACCCTAGAGCTATCTGAAGTATTTTTTTATTGAACTACACCGTGAACTAGACAATTTTTATTATAAAAACTGCCAAGCTAGCTGAAACAGACACAATAAAAAAAATTGCGCGCAAAAAAAATCAATGAAAATTTTGGGACCCACCCCCACAATATTCACTTTTTTTCCATTTTATATCAACTTATGGGGGTAATTATAACAATATTGAATGTATTAGTGCTTCTCATATTGCAACAAGCCACAACATATAAACAAACATGTTTAAAACAGTTGAAAATATGTCAATGAAAAAAAAGTGGTCAAAAACTGTTTCCGGCCTCGGGTACCTACCTCACGTCTCGTAAAAAAAATTCGCCCCCCCCCCCCCCTGCTCCGAAAGCAGAATCGGAACGTATGGTAGTATTACTTTGAAGGCATTATGTCAGGCTAAAATCTCGTATTTTGATTAACTATATAATATTGTTTAAAGTAACGATGTGATGCTTGCGGATAAACATAAGCAATTTGTTCTCCAAAACATTATCTCTTTCGCGTCAAAATTCACATTTGTACACAATACTTTTCTCCTTTGTTTGTGGATTTGAGTGAGCAAAGTTCTCAAACCCTTGTAATTTGGTTCATCGTGCTACATATGGGACTATAAAAATAAGTATGCGAAGAGTAAAATACCTTGGAAACAAGTCTTATCTTTTGAATATGTCATCACATATGTTGCTCCCTCAAAATACACCACTAAGCGAGATCACTGTGTCGCGGCCGTATACGATTCATCCAGCTCCGTTCCGTTATTTTCAGAGATTCTTTAGACACGATTCAGTGGTTATATATAGTGCTACTGGTCACAGTTTTGGAGTATAGCATTTCCATATATGGAGTTTTTGAATTATTCATGACTTCCATATATATGGAATGCTACTCGTAAACTTTGATATGTAGCACTAAAACCACCGAACTGGACTCGGTGGATCCAATATGGCCGCGAGTTAGTGACAGGGCGTATTAGTAAACATGGTCGTGGAAATAATTCGAGCAAATCTTCCGCGGAAGCCGATCTTCTACCGATCGGAACAGATCGGAATGGGAATTTTGCTCGGACGGAATGGGTTTTCGAGGAACAGACCCTCCACAGTGCCTCAATGGCTCTACAGTGAACTACATACAGGTGGGTATTAACTATAAGAAATACATTACATGCACTGTTTTAAATGTAATAAACTTTCATGTCACAACATCAAACAGTTCCCAGGTTTTGTACTGGTAAGGTATGAGCTTTATATACGGGCGCAGCTAGAGTAGAGATTCATAACATGATTTAACGACCAAATATAATAGTCCAAGTCTGCTCGTATACTAAAACTAGCATGGGAATTTTGCTCGGACGGAATGGGTTTTCGAGGAACAGACCCTCCACAGTGCCTCAATGGCTCTACAGTGAACTACATACAGGTGGGTATTAACTATAAGAAATACATTACATGCACTGTTTTAAATGTAATAAACTTCCATGTCACAACATCAAACAGTTCCCAGGTTTTGTACTGGTAAGGTATGAGCTTTATATACGGGCGCAGCTAGAGTAGAGATTCATGACATGATTTAACGACCAAATATAATAGTCGTATACTAAAACTAGCATCTCACTATACAATATCTGAGCTAGTTTAGTACGACCAGACTTGGACAAACGACCCGATTGCTATTGTGGGTAGCAATCCGTTAACTCTCACACAACATATTCGCATTTTGTCGACATCCCTTGTCACCACATGCATTCTAACAGTGTTCGCACCTTGTAGCATAGCTAGTGGATATCAGCCCTCGAATTTTCAAAGTCTATGGGTATCAAGTCAATCTCCCGTGGTATGTCATGCATGTCATCACTCACAAGCGGGAATATTTGTCATCTTAGACATAATCTGACTGTAAATGTTGACAATTTATGTCCAGGCATGCCGACTCTCATCCAGTTGTACGTCCATCTAATAGGTTCTGTCTCTTCTCTGGCGGGATCGCGCTGGGACACACGGATTCATCGACAACCTCAAGAACAAAGCGTCTAATTAGCTCAGGATTGTCGTTGTTTCAACAATTATATACATGTGTTCGCGATGATGTGCTCCATCATACAACTTAAAATTGTTTAAAAAACATTTTAAAACTGCAAAGTACTTGGAAATATCAAGGACGGGAAAAGTTCAATTTATTCTTGATAGTTCAGGCGCTTTTTCTTGTCGCGGTTTGTGTATTCTTAATAGCTTGGTTAAACAACATGACACTTAAACATTTATCGCACCGGAATGAATTTTAGGAAATACTGATTTCGAAGTTATTTGTTTTTGAATCGTTTTAAGTGGCAGCGTTCTTTATTCTGCGATCAACTGGATATACCCTGACAATTCAACAGGAGATGGCACAAGCAAATTAGCAGATTAAAATAATGAATGGGATAACTTGCTGTTTGTTTGTGCTGACTATACTTCTGAGCTCATCGTATGCTGCCGAACAAGGTGAGACACATGAATATATTTCTTGAAATTTAAAAAAGTTTTTAAAGTGACGTATGTAAGGTGTTACTGTCACGCATGACATGCATACGACTGCATTTAGTCGCAAATATACATCCATATATAGTTTTGGTTAATTGACATCGACCGCACATATAGGGTGAATTTCACCGGGATATCAATTAACCAATACTATATGGGTGGATATCAATTAACCAATACTATGGGTGGATATCAATTAACCAATACTATGGGTGGATATCAATTAACCAATACTATGGGTGGATAGCAATTAACCAATGCTCTGGGTGGATATCAATTAACCAATACTATGGGTGGATATAAATTAATCAATGCTAAGGGTGGATATCAATTAACCAATAATATATGGGTTGGTATCAATTAACCAATACTATATGGGTTGGTGTCAATTAACCAATACTATATGGGTTGGTATCAATTAACCAATACTATATGGGTTGGTATCAATTAACCAATACTATGGGTGGCTATCAATTATCCAATGCTCTGGTGGATATCAATTAACCAATACTATGGGTGGATATCAATTAACCAATACTATGGTGGATATCAATTAACCAATACTCTGTGTGGATATCAATTAACCAATACTATGGGTGGATATCAATTAACCAATACTATGGGTGGATATCAATTAACCAATAATATAGGTGGATATCAATTAACCAATACTATAGGTGGATATCAATTAACCAGTGCTAAGGGTGGATATAAATTAACAAATGCTATGGTGGATATCAATTAACCAATGTCCTGTGTGGATATCAATTAACCAATAATATAGGTGGATATCAATTAACCAATACTATGGGTGGATATCAATTAACCAATACTATGGGTGGATATCAATTAACCAATACTATGGGTGGATATAAATTAACCAGTGCTAAGGGTGGATATCAATTAACAAATACAATGGTGGATATAAATTAACCAGTGCTAATGGTGGATATCAATTAACCAATGCTATAGGTGGATATCAAGTAATTATTTTAAATGGTTATATAATGTTTACCATCAAGTTCCGTCGACCTAAACCATTTCACAACATGAAGCTTGTTTATCTAATGGAACTTGGATCACCTTGCGTGGGATGGAAACTAGTCGAGTGAAAGCAACACAATTGATGTCGAATTAGAACACTAACTAAATTCGCGTCTGACGCAAGGCTTGCTAAATATTATAAATAGATAGATATTTTATTGCTCCAATGTTGACATATCGTAGAATAACCATTACTTAATTCAATGGAATTATACATGTCTGTCGTCTTTCGGCTCATTGTCAATGACACGCGGTCCTTGTATATTAATGATGGCTTTACAGGGGGTGGGGGTCTGCGAACAAAAATCCGTACACAGGGATGAAAAACAAAATTCCGCCCAACCGCGGAAAGCGTGCAAAAAAATATTTGTTTCCTCCCAACAAATTGGGGACCCACCCCCATTTTCCTTATTTTTTAATGAAATAACTCCTAACGTTTGTCTGCTGGCAATTGGAATATTTATACATCACCCTTAATGCTGAAAACTCTCGGTGATCACTGCAGTGATAGACTATTTGATGCAACTATAAAGTTATTTCTCTGTTAACCGTGCAGCGGAAATGATATTTGTCAGCGTATACCTGCATGCCTTAGATGACTGCTAATTTGCACCTAAAATTTTTATTCAAATTGAATGGTACACCTTTGATGATTTCGAGCGATATATATAGTAACAATTATTTGCATAAAACCCATAATGCCCGCTAATGTGATTGTTTTATCGTGTGTGGGTTTTAAAAAATATAATTTCAAAGTGGAATAGAATATGTATATTTTTTACACCTTCCAGTGCATGTATTTGGCCACCCCTATATTATGATAGCCAATGGGTGCATGTTTAGACCGAGTATTCTTCCCTGTTCTATTCTGCTATAGAAAACTTATTGATTATACCTGGCTTTGTGTCACTAATGGCATAAGGCATTGAACATTAAACATATGCATCGATCTGCATCAATTGGATCATTACAGAGTGGAGCATATCTAGTTATCTCAGGATAACTGAGATCATGTTCATTCTATATTAACAGGATATGATACAATTTAAGTTTTATATATTAGGAAAATATATTTTGTTGCTAAACATTTATCGTATTAATTATAAATCATTCCCTCAAAACTGATGTTATTGTCCACGTTAGCGAACGCGGGACCAAGCAACATGTATATGCAACATGTATATATTCACCCTCCAATAAAATTGTGTTATTTACGGAACAATAGAACAGTCTCAGTGTTTGTAAATAATTGGGAAAACCCCTTCAGGAATAAAATTGCAAATGGGATTTTGTGTGCTCCAGACACCTCCTGGCTTGTAGAACAAAGCTCACAGCAATGCCATGCAGTTGACTCTAGTCTACTCACTCGACCAACCAGACACTCACCCTAACGCGGTTGAAATACTACAAGACTGAAACAGATTTAGAGCCGGCCGTTACTTCACACAAATGAAAAATTGAGAAAGTATGGACAACCTGACATCGGATTCCCTGACTTCAATCAATAAAAGTTCACCCCCTCCCACAATTTACCAACCCACATTGTTATAATTCGTTGATGGTTTATATCAGAATGTATGCAAAGATCTTCGAATGTGCATGTAGACAAAGCATGCATATATTTGCATGTGAGTATATAGTGTAACTAGATCAGTGACACCAGTGCGGAATTCATAATTAACTGTACCTCGACATAATGTCATCATAAATAAACGGGCGAAAAACATTTAAACAAAGTTCTCAATTATAGAGTTTGCGAGTGTTGAACACACAGATGCCAATAAAATTTAATATATTCTATACAACATTATACGAGATCATGGTATAGCTATGATGGACAATGCATCATGTCAAAATAATGATATATTATAGATGCTATGCACGCGTGGCGTCAATGTGAATGTATGACGCAACTTCCATCAGTGTCATTTACAAAGGTTAAATTAGCCAAGCACATTTCTTCGATAAGATATGTGCAAACATGAACGTGGATGGTGGTGGTGGGGGGGGGGGGGGGTATTCATATCGTCCTCCACTCAAACCCCGGGGATTTTTAACGCGCGTTCCGCTATCCCTCTGCATGTCACCCATAATGATTGATACCCATATATAATATACTATATAAAACTAAGTGTATAAATGTTATAATTATATCCACTTAACGCCTCTCGGAAAAGTTTCAAACTTGATCGAATTACACGAACAATAAGTTGGTTTTTCAAAGTGTCCATCTTTATATTAATGCATGCCCATTAAAGGACATGCATCCGAAATTGGCATTTCTTCGAGTTTCCAGCCGCCGCGTTGAAGAACACAAACAACTTTGTTGTTTTACAACTTTGTTGTTTTACGTCAAAGGCACATGTAAAAATCTAGCTTTTCGTCGATAGGTTAAAAAAAATTGCACTTGACAGAAAATTGCCTAGATTGTTATAAACTACATCAGGAAATATGCATGAACATATGTTAATGGTACATGATTGTGTATATTGTTGTTGATGGTGATGAAAAGACTAGCAGAAATTATCTACACACCCAACAACTATACGTTCTCCATATCAAGTTTCAACTTGTGATATTTTCTCAGATTATGCACATTTGTTTATGGTATATGCCCAAACGAAATAAATTCCATGGATACTATATATCAAGTCGAAGATGGTGACCACAAGTGTCAAGTATTTCGATTTTCCCCACATCGGAGTTTCGCGCCCTATTAATACATTCATTCCAGTCACGAGAAGGACAACCTCATGATGAGAACATCCGACATTCATTCGCAATTACATGCCGTCTGGGTTAGATTTTCATCTCTCTCCCACAAACAGGCATATGCGGCTTGTTATTCGTGTTATATTAACCATAGCATTATTTATAAAGCGACATGTATGCCTAATTGTTCGCGTTGTCACGTCACGGGATAAAAAAGTTCGATAAATACATGGAATTCTCATTAAAGAGATAAAAATTATCGCACCAGAATGAACTGTGTGCAGGACAGATAAGGTTAAGTGTCTGCACCCCCCCCCCCAAATTTGGTAAAAACAGTTAGAAATTTCATGCCTGACACAACATAAGTTGAAAATTGGACACCAGTTATATATACGTTGAAATTGTTCTCATTGTTTGTTTTCCAACAAGTAATTAGTTGGGAATTTGTTGGTACAACTTTTGGTTTGAAATGGCTTTTTGAAAATGAAATGAATTTTTACAAACTTAGGGGTGTGGGGTGTCAGGTTGAAACATTCCAACAGTTGGACGGTTTGAGGTAGCAGTTCAAAAGTTCCAACCAAAGTTGGGGGAGGGGTGCAGATGGTATTTCGCGAACATAGGAGTTTGGTCTGGTTCAACGGGGGGGGGGGGGGGGGGTGCAGTTGGAAATTTAAAGGTTGACACCACATCGCAGACCCTCAAGTCACGTCCCTGAAACTGATATGTGGTCCGCACAAGATCCTGCTTTCATATATAGTAAATATTCATGATATTCATTCGTGAATCTTTGAACCGAATAACTGGCAACATTATAAATTATGTCACATTCGATAAGTCACCAAAGTCACTGAGTGGATAAAGAACTAAATATATTGGGTGGGTGGATATGGGAGAGGACGGAGATACTATTTGAAAAAAAGACAGACCCAAATACCACCCGCCGTTTTTGGCCCGTATATCTCTAATGCAAACATTGTAATATAACGTGTGCCCGCCTGCATTCAGTCATTTTCTGGTCATTTTTTTTAACTTGGCATATATATCAACCAGCATGGGAACCTGCACTCCTGCGTTAAGTTAAGTCGGAGTCATTTTGGCTGAATTATTGCCCCTTTTCGGTATAGAATCGTACATCCTGGGACGCATCTTTTGTCCGTGCCTGTATTCAGTCATTTTCCAGTCAAATGTTTTAAAGCTTGGCACAGATGTCAACCAGCATAGGAAACTGCGCACCCACGTTAAGTAAAGTCGGAGTCATTTTGGCGGAGTTATTGCCTTTTTTCGACACATTGAAGATGTGCAACGTATATAGTGAATATGCACTCTGTATCATATTAGTGTAATCAATTCCTCCTAGTTTGTATTATAGGAATCTGAAAGCCATAAATCCGTCAAACATGCCACCTTCGTCGGGCGACATTTTGGTCAGCGACCTGTTATTTCACCCCTTCTACTTCATGTTTCTGCAAGATGTTCCATTCACTTAGAGAAACTACTTCATGTGACAGGCGCGGCCATTCTGACAGCCATCATCGTTTTACACATAGTTCTCGATTAACCTGGATTGACCGAGATTTCTTCAGGTGGATGCCCTACCCCACCGTATTTTTTAGAAAAACGCATATAATTACTGTCTTTACTTGGCGACTGGCTGTATATTTGAAAACTGAATCTGGCTCGATAAGATTATATAAACTAGAGTTGTCATTCTTATTTTGCAAAAACAATGCACAGAGACTATAGAGTTCTCCTTCTTGATTCCCTTTGCTTCCTTTTTGGCGGGAAACATGTGACGTGAGGATAAACTCGGGCGTGTGTATGTGTGTGGTGTGGTGCGGGGGAAAGGTGTTTCACCACCAAATTTTGTCATATTTTTCAACAGTTGGAAATTTAATGCCTGACACAACATCAGTTGGAAATTTCACGCCACAATTATGTTGAAATTGTTCCCGAAGTACTTTCAGTTAAATATTTGCACCAAAATGGCTATCAGTTGGAAAATTTCCAACTTTAGAGGGGGTGTCATGTTGAAAATTTCCAACGTCTGGCAAGCTTTATGTAGTCCAACTGGAAACCTCCAACTGCAATTGGGAGGGTGCAAATAATTTTTTCATAAAGGGGGATATATGGGTATTATTCTGTCATTACGTGTACACTGGCTTTAAAAAATGATTCGGGGGTACCTCACCAAATGTACTGAGCTGGTGTGGGTCATAATATCAGTTCCAATGGGGTTTTATTACTGTGAAACAAGTCAATGAATATCAAAGAATATAATTTGACATACTATATACGATATTTCACGACGTTAGCCACACGCAGACGCCATTTTGACGTCATATCTAACCACGTAAATTGAAAGCAGTTGCTGCTTATATATTATTTAATAAATAGAGCATGGCTTGGAGTGAAATACGCCGATATAGTGCATAGTGAGGTTGTGTAGTTCACGACGCGAAGCGGAGTGAACTACACAACCGCACTATGCACTATATCGGCGTATTTCACGACAAGTCATGCTCTAATTATTATATTGTATCGAACAAATGCAGAAATTACAAACCTCATTATAATTTACTGAATGAGGGTGACGACCCCCCTTTTCGGATGCCGGATGCCGGGTCTGTTATGGCGTATTCCGGATGCCAGACCACTGTACGCCGGATGCCGTTGGGCACATATATCGGATGCCGGATGCTTCCATTAATAATCTTTCTTGACGTTAACAGCAAAAACACAACCAAATTACGTCCGCTAATTTATAGTTATTTGCTCGGACACAATATTATCCACAATTTAGCTAATTATACGTCTCGTTATCAATTCTGACATATCTAAATAGTGATAATTAATATATAGTACCTACGGTAGGCCTACTGTTAAAATAAATCGCAATGCTGATCTGCGATATCGGTTTGTTATATTATCCGATAGAGTTGTCGCCCATCTGATGTCTGCTTGACAGTAATTTTTAATATCATATATTCAATATGTAATTAACTTTTATTAAATTTAAAAAAAATGTATTTAGAAGCCTGCATGCGACTTCAATTTAATAACACCATTAAAATGTCTGAAACTCGCAGTTTTGGACTAAACTTCAACGAATTAGACAATCCTAAGTACAATCAGGGCGGTGTTGACAAAAGAATATGCACTTGGCGAA
The DNA here is from genome assembly GCA_032622095.1 of Siphonodentalium dalli. NCBI lineage: Eukaryota > Metazoa > Mollusca > Scaphopoda > Gadilida > Siphonodentaliidae > Siphonodentalium > Siphonodentalium dalli. Next base: position 268,571,890 of record CP136064.1, on the reverse strand, counting down.
TGGGTTAAGACACTCGGAGTCTCGAACTACAGGTTCATATTTGCACTGAAGAGGCTAGCAAGAGATCCCGAGTATCCAAATGGAAGATTTTTACCACTCCTGTCATTTGGAACATGGTCTATGCCTTTCATCCCCACCCAATACGCCCTGTCGTGTCATTAACTCCCGGCCATATTAGTTCCACCAGTTCCGGTTCCGTGATATAAGAGATTCCTCCATGCAGCCCCGGTTCCGTGGTTTTATTGCTACAAATCAAAGTTCTGGAGTAGCATTTCCATATATGATCATATATCGAGCTTTTGAATATTCATAACTTCCATACATGTCATACGTACATGTATATGGAAATGCTACTCCAAAACTTTGACCTGTAGCCAGAGGCGTTATTTCGCTAAAATCCGATTCAGATTCTGGATCCAGATTACAGATTGGTCCCCGTACGACTTGGTTCGGCAAAAGAACAGACCACAAATTTGCAGAATCAGTAAACGAACAGACCGTAATCCTAATTTGGTGGTAATCCGATTGGGATTCGGATTCCGATTACGGACTCAAATGTTCGTAATGTAAACAAACCGAGATTTCGCCACCTCAGAGTTTAAAAACACAATAAAACATAAGAATCCGTCTCTTGTGTACAAATTATTGCAGAATATAAACGATCTATATCAAGGAATTTTAAATGCGGAGACAAATTTGTTTTATTGAATGTAAACTGGGAGAATATTACTGAAATTAGCCAAATAATAACGCTATTGATAGTAACGCTGGGGGAGCACTTCGGTTGATGGCGAAGAAATTGCAAATCATTGTTGATTGTCACTTTCATATGTCCATTTCATAATTCCATCCTTAAAATACCGCCCGAACGCATGTCGATTTCGAATTCGGCGGATACGTCACCATTGACGGAATTCGTGGATATGTCTTCTGCGCTGTGTTATTATAATGTTTCTTCTTATTCAAGAAATAGTAGGATTATATGGTATCGATGGATTATCAGATACACGTGAGAGTTTCGGAGACCACGTGGATTTCAAAATCTGACCTAGAATCCGAAATTAGCTCCGCCCCCCGTAATCGGCTTGGATTCTCAATCCGGATTTTAGCGAAATTACGGCTCAGAGGCGGACTGACCGATCGGGAGACCGGGAAAATTCCCGATGGGCCGGAGGCCTTGGGGGCGGGGTATATGTGGTTGGGCCACAGATGAAACCGACGTGGGCTGCCATACAGCTGTATGTGTTGTTTAACCAGCCTAATTGGCTAATCGTAATTTTGTCATTAAATGAACTTCTCAGCATCATATAACACCACGTAAAGACCCCGTTAATCTCGAGATTTTAACGGTAACTCCCAGCTGTAAATCCCCAAAAAAAAATTCTGACGCACCCCTCCCGGACACTCCCCCAATTGAAATTTCCAACACAATAGGAATGCTTCAGTTGAGGTCAGTCTAGATGCTAGAATTAGCGATTTTCTTGTATAGTTTTCAAAATTTTCTCACCCCGAGCCGAACAACCATGGACAGCCCGGTGTGTCCTGGTCTCTTGTCCGTAGCCGTGTGCATTTGTCTGGAGTTAGACCGCTAGATATTATAATTTATGCAATTTTTCAGGTAAATATATCTGAATGGTCTCATACCGGGAATATATAGAACCATAGTTTACGAATATATAGGATATTAGACCAGAGCACTGAGGTGCAAGGGGGTGCAAATGGAATTATGCAAAAACATGTATTTGGTCTGAGTCTGCTTCAAGGGGGTGGGGTGCAGTTGGAATTTCCCGAACAGATTCTGATTTCAAGGGGGGTGCAGATGGGCCGGTGTTATTCATTTCCCGGGCCGGTTTTTTGGCCCAGTCCGCCTCTGCCTGTAGCACTAAAACCACGGAACCGGACCTGGTGGATCCAATATGGCCGCGAGTAAGTTAGACAGGGCGTATATATGTATATATGTGTGATAGTAGATCATACCTTTAGTAAAAAGTTTAATCTTTCCGTAAAGCTGCTAAATCAAATCATTACTAGCCAATACGGAGACTAATTCCAATACCTCGTGCCAACGCTTACTTCGTTCCTGAGTCTGTTTTCAATAAATTTAATTAAATAGTATTCCGGATGCCGTCTCTCTGTTATGGCGTATTCCGGATGCCGGGGTCCATTTTAAGCCGGATGCCGGATGCCAGGGGGAGGGGGGTCGTCACCCTCCTGAATGTAAGTCTCTTAAAACCTCATTATAATTTACTGAATGTAAGTCTCTCTAAACCTCATTATAATTTACTGAATGTAAGTCTCTCTAAACCTCATTATAATTTACTGAATGTAAGTCTCTCTAAACATCATTATAATTTACTGAATGTAAGTCTCTCTAAACATATTATAATTTACTGAATGTAAGTCTCTCTAAACATCATTATAATTTACTGAATGTAAGTCTCTCTAAACCTCATTATAATTTACTGAATGTAAGTCTCTCTAAACCTCATTATAATTTACCTTTGTAATTTTGATTTAGCAGTAGGAAACTACTATTTTCAACTTTTACTAAGTTCAGACAATTGATGTTCGCCTTACTGAAGCTTTAATTTGGATCAGCGGCGAAATAACAAGTAGTTTCAGAACAAAGTTTGATGTAGTGTTCGTTACTATTTTTAGTAGTCAAAACTACATATGCATAGTGCACGATGGGAGAGACTTGAAGGCGAAGTATACAACTGCGACTAATAGAGTCGAGTAGCTAACCAATCGGAAAGCTTGATTTCAATAACAAAGTCACGTGAGATACAATATCTTGTTATATATGGTTGTTGGGATATCCGAAAGATTTATTGGACAGTGTTGTGAACTAACTTGCAAAGATGGTTTGCAGTATTCATTAAGTCAAAGTGGAGTGGCTCAGGGGCGCGCGGGGTAATTGTTAGGGAAGGGGGACTGAAAACCTGTAGAATGAGATTGTACTATGAATGGATTATTGTAGTCGATTTCAACTGGGAATAGGTTATACTGGCGCACCTCTGCCCGTCTGTCAAACTGTACGTCCGTCTAGCCGTGTGTTCATCCATGCATCTGTATGTATATGTCCATCCGATGTATGTTCGGCGGACTTAGGTCTGAATCAGTATTCTGTGTTTTACGCCATATTTTCGGACAAGAATTATGCTCGCAAAATGAATCATCAGTGTGTTCTGTCAACAAATATTTCTCGTGGGGTATATCATCATGACATAGGTATTCAAACTGGCGTCATTTGGGTTCTCATTTTACCGACAAACGCAGCAAATGCTAGGTGCGGTTTGGAACCCCCGAGTCCACACCATGGGTCTGTGTTTTACACTAATAATTCATCAATCTAATCGACTTGAGTGTGCGCATGTGTCGAGAATGTTACCACTTGGTGATCAGCAATCAGAATCGCGGGTACTCAATAATAAACGCTCTTTATATAAAAACAAAACTAGAAGTTTGATATAAACTCTTTAAACTTGGATCAAGCCTTGTTATTTTAATATATGCTTCATGCAGCTTGGTTTGAGGTTGCATATCGACATTCATGTCTATATGATATTCATTATAAATAGAGAGGTTAAGGTAATAAGGTGTAACGTGAACATCAATGTATAGGAGTAGTCCTGTCTGGTGCATCGAAACTTCATGCAGGGTTGTTTGAGGTTGCATATCGATATTCATGTCTCTTTATATGATATTTGCTTATCTTACAGTCGTCGGTATATATAGGCTAGTGAATATGTAAAAGTTGTAGTTGGAAACTTTGGACAATTCATCGACTAATAATTCAAACACGCGAACTTGAAGGTCAAGACCCTGTTCTGTTATCAAATATTTCATCAAAGCATGCATTGAGCGGTCGGGTAGAGTACACTGAATACTTGACTTGAAACAAATTTCATTTACAAAAAATACGAAAGGGATTTGGACACAAGTTTTGCAACTTATAAAGCCCCTCTCCCAATACGATAACACACAAACAAGATGACGGTTTTACGTATACACTGAATATTCGGGTACACGCCAGGAAAATTGTTTCAAGACTAGCAGGGCATAACCCTGACAATACACTTAGTTAGAATGATATGATGATTGCAGTTTGCAAACGGTTAACAGCTTTTAAATAGCATATATATATTGGCTATACATTTAATATACAACAATAATTGTCGTATAACCAACAATGTATCATAGACTTCAGTTGCGATAAACTACAAATAAACAATGCATGCATGTTGCGGTCATTAGCTACATGTGGCCATATATGACCCCTGTCAGTCTAGACTATCAATACACGATCAATAAACATCCAACCATAATCCCCTAATACACAGTGTATTCGGGAGTGTATTGGGAATCACACATACCAGCAATGTTAATTGCCGCTGTCTGCCACAGAGGTAAAAGGTTATACCCGAGTGATTTCTGACTATCATTGTAAAGAAATTGTTTCTTAATTTTGTTAGCGTTTCTTTACAAACATATCAAGAATTTAATAGATAAATATACCATTTTGCGAGGTGAGGTTGGGCACCGGAGTTATTTCTGATGTTAAATTTAGTGCGGTTTGGACCCCGACTTTTGTTTCTCAATATTTCGGCAACTTATCCAGAAGGGAGGGACTCTGGAGATATCTAGTTATACAGAGGGAATGTTCCTCTTTCCGATGACATCAAAATTAACTCCTAGGTTCTTACCACAGCGTGGAAATATCCCAGCGTTTCAAGTGATAAATTTGGCAGATTCATCGGATATTATCTATAACAGATGCACTCTGTAATTTAGTGAGGTTGGGACCCCGACTTTTGTTTCTTAATATCTCGGGAACTTATCCAGAAGGGAGGGGCTCGGGAAATATCTAGTTACACAGAGGGAATGTTCCCCTTTTCGATGACATCAAAATTAACTCACAGGTTCTTCCCACAACGTGGAAATATCTCAGCATTTCAAGTAATAAATTCGGCAGATTCAACAAACATATTCTGTAACATATATGCACTCAGTAAATTTAGTGAGGTTGGGACCCGACTTTTGTTTCTTAATATCTCGGCAACTTATCCAGAATGGAGGGGCTCGGGAAATATCTAGTTACACAGAGGGAATGTTCCTCTTCCCGATGGCATCAAATTAAGTCCAAGCTTCTGCCCACAGCGTGGAAATATTCCAGCGTTTCAAGTGATAAATTCGGCAGATTCATCGAAAATTATCTATAGCATATGCACTCTGTAAATTTAGTGAGGTTGGTACCCCGTCTTTTGTTTCTTAATATCTCGGCAACTTATCCAGAAGGGAGGGGCTCGGGAAATATCTAGTTATACAGAGGGAATGTTCCCCTGTCCGATTGCTATATTCTATTAAATCCTTGTACATGAAATGGACAAACGCTCTTTATCCATACCCTGCAATACATTTAAACGAATGCTGTTTATTTGTCATGCTTGATCTTGATATTTTGTAAAGGAAAGTTGTCAGCATAATGCAAACTTACAAACTTCAAAATTCTCTCAGGTGCCTTACATCATCTCGGAAAATTGTATATTTACCTGTTGATATGTGGCGAAGAAACGCTATAAAAATTAATGAACAATTCCTTTACAAACATCAGAAATAACTCCGTAACTTCACGTTACACCTTATTACCTTAACCTCTCTATTTATAATGAATATCATATAGACATGAATATCGATATGCAACCTCAAACAACGCTGCACGATGTTTCGATGCACCAGACAGGACTACTCTCATAAATTGATGCTCACGTTACCCGCTATTACCTTAACTTCTCTATTTATAATGAATTTCTCAATGTGTATGGTAGTTAGATTACCTCATAAACAGAACATATGACCACACGATGAGGAAATTCAATTAACATGCATGTGATTTATAGATTTTAGATGATTTAATTTGTTTTATTTAATTTAATTTAATTCAATTTAAACACGTTTAGAACATCAAACGACTGATGTAGCAAGTCTTACAAATGTCTACTTTTACAAGAGTCATGTCAAAACGTGATATACGGGTAACTTGCTGGCTATATTGGCTTAATTAATTTAGTGAGGTTGGGACCCCGACTTTCTTCTGTAATCCGGGGTATGCAGTTTAAAGCAGATGTACACGTAATGTACGGTAGGGTTGGGATAAAGTTTGAGGACATTTGACCCCCTCCCCCATCACAAAGAAACCCTATAGCCACGTCCAAGAAAGGAGTGCTGGAACAGGTGAACTGACTCCTCCTTCCATTCACTTAAAGGTACTCAATCCAATAAAACTCCTCTCAATTACTATTTCAATAGCTTCGGGGGTCAAAAATATTCGATTCGAGTCGAGGAAGTCGATCACCCATCAAAGCTCAGATTTGTTAGATATCGATTTTAGAAATCTATTATTTTTCATTATCGGGAATACTATCTGGCCCAGAACTCAGTCAAAATTGCGTTAAAATTACCACTTGATTTTAGAGTTATCCATCCTTGTCTGTTTGAATAGATTTGGAGTACACATCCAGAGCAGATTACGGCAGTTATTAGTACTCATCTCGAGAACATAACAAATTTCAAAAATCAATATCTAATAACTCTGAGCTTTGTTTGATGGGTTCCTCGACTCGAATCAAATATTTTTTACCCCCAAAGCCAAAGAAATAGTAATATAGGACCCTCTGATCGAATTGTTGTTGTTGGAATCTGTTGAGATGGGGACCCTCTTTACAGATTGAGTACCTTTAAGGGTCAGATATGACCCCAATTTTTGCCACTATGAATTCACTTGTTGTCGGTGGGCTTCTAACATTTACGTTGTACATGTATAATGCGTTTTGCTGCAAAAGCAATTTTGTTTTAGCATATTTTGAAACTACAGGTTGGATTATATATCATGTTCCTCAGATAACATGTCAATTTTTCAAGTATGCCATTTTTTTTTGAGAAATGAGAAAAATCTTGTTCTAAAATGATGTATCAAGGTTTCCCGTGAAATTTTATTGCTAATTCTAAAATGTTGGATTTCTATTTTCGAACCAGTCCCTGATTGGATAATTCTGATTGGAATCATTGGATTGTTTTGAAGAGGAATGGCAAGAGAGTGGTTCTTCCTTATTCTAATTGACAGAGACTAATCAAACCTGCAGAAAATGTCAAAACTAAATGTGTATCTCACAACTTAATAATTTTAACTTCTAAAATGTTGAATAAAATCATGGTTTTCTCATCAACTAGGCGAGATATTAATATGAAAGTTTATCTTTTATAACAACTGTGATATAAAGGGTTATTAATTAGATATGACATTTTTGTCCAGAATAACATGTTATCGAACTATGTGAATATCGCCCTTAAACCGAGTAATATTGATCTGTGTTACATTGTATTTCCAATCCGAGTAATATCAATTTACGACGTGCCGAAAATCTACTTCACTGCTACAAGATAATGTGTAGGTATCCATTTTTGCAACGTCACTCATATGAAAGAGTTGTCAGTTACTAAGAGGGGATCTAATTAATAAATAGGATATTACTTAGGTTGGTTTGATATTATTGGCCTGATATCAGCCCTTGAGTAACCTCATGAGGTTACTCAAGGGCTGATATCAGGCCAATAATATCAAACAAACCAAATAATATCCTCTAATTATTAATTACAGTAATGCTCTTAATTAATCGACCTCTTAACCAAAGCAGAATTATGGGTAACTTTTCAGGATTTAGTCGGAAATATGGCTTGTTGCCATTCATCGGAAAGCTCTCCCCGAGAGCTTTCCGATGAATGGCAACAAGCCATATTTTCGACTAAATCCTGAAAAGTTACCCATAATTCTGCTTTGGTTAAGAGGTCGATTAATTAGAGCATTACTGTAGATCGCCTCTTTGTAACAGTATGGGATGCCAAATTGACATTTAATAAATAATTGAGCTTAAGCGCAATAAGGAAATTCTTTATTGCGTTTTAGCGCAATAAGAAAATTCCTTATTGCGCTTAAGCGCAATAAGGTATAAGGAATCTCTTATTGCGCTTAAGCGCAATAAGAGCTAATTGCACTTAAGCACAAAAAGGAATATTCCTTATTGCGTTTAAGCGCAATTAGCCACATTACATAAACTCCCTATAATTCAAATGGTGGAGTCCATGGTACAATGGGTGGAGCAAATATAGGATAATTCTACTAGTTGCAGAGGGGTGATGTCATGAGGGAGATATTAATTGTGCTTAAGCGCAATAAGGATATAATTGCACTTAAGCGCAATAATGAATGTCTTATCCCTTATTGCGCTTAACTTGTGCTTAAGCGCAATAAGGGAAGATCTAATTGCGCTTAAGCGCAATAAGAATATTCCTTATTGTGCTTAAGCGCAATAAGAATATTCCTTATTGCGCTTAAGCATAATAAGATATTCCTTATTGCGCTTAAACGCAATAAGAGATTCCTTATTGTGCTTAAGCGCAATAAGATATTCCTTATTGCGCTTAAGCGCAATAAGCAATTTCCTTATTGCGCTTAAGTGCAATTAGATCTTCCCTTATTGCGCTCTAAAGCTCAATTATTTATTAAATGTCAATTTGGCATCCCATATAACAGTGTAATATCAACAATAATTTTTATTTAAAAAAATTTTTAGGTCCCAATTCATATCATAACAAGATGCAAAACATTTATATATTTATATATATTGACATAAGAAATTTAAGTTTCCAAAAAGATTTAAGTTTAACAGTTGGAATCATACTGTAAAGTATGTTTGGCTTTATCTAGCTTTCATCTGTGAAAACTTCAAATAATTTGAGTTCAGGTACGGTATGTTATCATTCAGCGTTCAGACTTCAGTATTTCAATCAATTACAGCATAGGAACATTAACAATTTGATCAAATCAACCTGGTTATCAAGTGGGATCTCATAATACCAAATGAAAAATTAACATAGAGATTAGTACCATATATAGTCATTACTACCTTAATACATGTACATTGTTTCTGTACTACATGTACATGTAGGATTTCTGTATTACATGTACATGTAGTATATTATGTACGGTATGTGTCTCACTTGAATTTTATAAAATAGCCTATTTATGAATTAGAGTGATGATGGCAAGTTAATTTCAAGCAGGATAAGGCTTCCGATAAGCATAATCCATAGAACCAAAAGATATCTGACAATAACTTATAAGCATTTCCAATCCATACATATATAAAAAGTTCCAAAGTTATGCTTGAGAAACTTGATAAAATTGACCTCTCTGTAAAATTCAAAATACTGACTCAAAGAGCCTTAGACTAGCTCTAAATGCAATGGATTTTCAAAAAATTTCCAGGGGAAGAACCCCCACCATCATCAGGGGGTCACCCTTCCCAAACATTCCTCCGATCAGGCCTTCAGGTTATGCCTTCGGCATATCATTGCCCAAAAACAGGTGTCCCCAAAAAATACCTAGATCCTTCACGGAATGCGGAGAAGGTGGTGTTGTGAAGCCATCCTTAAGAGATAGGTACAAGACGGTCTCTCCAATATGTGAACAGTGCAGTGGTGCTGGACTGACTCCAGTTGTCGCCAGACCATATATGAAATATTAGGATTATCAAAGACTATCTTAGTATATAGACTAGTATATATGTAAATATTAAAGCATATGTAAGATTGAATTGGAGTTTCTAGTTCCTCTGTCATCTGGGTTAACCTGATTGGGGCTAAGAAGTGCATAGTTTGGGTTATTGACAAGTATTATACAGTTATTTTTAAAGATACTGAAAAAAAAAGTTAACAAAAAAAAAAAAGTTAAGCCTACCTACCTACCCTAATTTTTTTTAGCTCGTTAGCGGAAACAAAGGTATTATTTTTTTAGGCCTAATGCCCAAAGTAATTGACCACTTAAACCACAGCAGAATTATGGGTAATTTTTCAGGATTTAGTCGGAAATATGGCTTGTTGCTATTCATCGGAAAGCTCTCGGCGAGAGCTTTCCGATGAATGGCAACAAGCCATATTTCCGACTAAACCCTGAAAAATTACCAATAATTCTGCTGTGGTTAAGTGGTCAACCATGTCCTTGACCTTGACCTCGCTCATATATGCTCATATAGGCATGTTTCTGGACCAATCGAACAATCATTTGTCCAGACGCTGTATATTCTGAACAGATGGAGGCGATCAATTCATAAAAAGCCCGGATGAAGTCAGGCACATCAGCTAATACCTTATATTTGGAAGAAAAACCTTTTAGAATCCCACCGACATCATGTCAGTAACAACCAGATAACAGTCAGTTACCCAATTTCATGGTGATTATTGGGGTCCAAATGAAGGGTAAGTGGGCAAAATGGTCCACATGAAATCACAGTGAAACTGGGTTCACTTTAAATCAACTGAAATCCCAACTTGGCGTGATAGCAATTAATGCCATGGGCACCTAGTAAACAGTGACAAAACCTGGCTGTGTGGATTTAACAAGTCCAAATTAATATGCAATTGATGGTCCATATCAACTATAGTCCAATAATAAAGTTAACAATTGTTGCTATCTATGAAGACACTGGATAGAGACAGAAAATCATCAATAAAAATGGCAACACCAAGGGTTCCAATCTGACTGAACAATAGAGACGGTCTGAAAAATCAACAGAATCAGAAACAGAGTTATCTGGTATAAGAACTCTATTCCTGCAACTTTACTGTAATATCTGATTGTTTTCTATTTGAGTTTCAAAATGCAGTTCTTTCTTTTTCTGTAGATTGTCCACCATGTGCCAAGAATCAGTTCCGTTGTACAAACTGCCGATGTGTGCCTCTCACGTGGGTCTGTGATAATGAGAATGATTGTGGTGATTTGTCGGATGAACAACAAAACTGCAGTAAGTTAAACATATCCCTTTCATGACTGGAGCTTCCTGAAATTTTGCAAAAACCCGATGCCAATTCATTTTCTTATATATGCGAGTCTCCCATAGGGAGCCTCACATATATAAGAGAATGCATTGGCCTAACAATATTTACCTTAACTTTGTAAGTCCATGCATTCTCTTATATATGCGAGGCTTCCTATATAAGAGAATGCACTGGAACAAGATCATGTACAGCTGATGTACAGCTGATGTCAGAATCTGCATGTGTTTGTGTGCCATACACTGGCACTATAGCACAATGTTCAAAATCACTTCTGTGCCCTTTATAGAGTCAGTCCAAACCAAATGTTTGAGTCAACTAAATATATTAAACTCTTTCGATTACTAAGTACTCGTTAATGAGTAGTTCCCTTAGGAAATTTCCCACCAATAAATATGAATCATTCTTCTCTTGTATTATCTGTTTTTCTGTCTATCATCTGATTGTATTACCTGAACACCCCTCTAAATGGATAAAAGACAGTTCCAATGTATACTTTTATAACTGAATGGGAGAATCCATTTAGTACAGAAAAGGTTAAATTAATATACAGAAACCTTAAGGACAGGTAAACCTGGTTTAATGTCATTGAGGTCAAAATTTTATTTTATAAACGGGGGTACCGGAAAACAAGGGAGCCATTACTCCATCTTCAATGAAACACCTGTCACTCATCCAAGTAATCGCCCATAATGTAACCCATTCATCACCAAGCCTTTAAATAGTGTATCTGTCATTAATTTTGTAGAATGATGTCCCCAGATAAGATAAGATAAGTTACGTTTTAATGGTCTTTTGACACACATTAGTGTATATAGGACAACCTACATGTAAAGATAAAATAGACAAAATGAATACATGGTACAGTAATGCTCTAATTAATCGACCTCTTAACCAAAGCAGAATTATGGGTAACTTTTCAGGATTTAGTCGGAAATATGGCTTGTTGCCATTCATCGGAAAGCTCTCCCCGAGAGCTTTCCGATGAATGGCAACAAGCCATATTTCCGACTAAATCCTGAAAAGTTACCCATAATTCTGCTTTGGTTAAGAGGTCGATTAATTAGAGCATTACTGTATATAAGTGATATAACATGTACCATATTAACAGAAATAAGTAAGATGTAGAATATAAAATTCTTACTGGACATAGGTCACCTGCGGAATGATGCGATATACCATATGGTACACTGACACTTCCACAATGCTCAGCATGAGTATGGTGTTTATTCGGTGTGTAAGACTGTAAAGGAGTTGTCCGGCACTAACAGGTGACCAAGTCACCAAAAACCTTTGCAGATAGTATAAGAAAACTGTCCTAAGATAATTTATTTCCATTATAGTCCCCAATGGATTCAGGCCACATGAGACCAGAACACACCCATCGCAACCCACTGGTTTAAAAATAGATTATGTTTGATTTAACTATGAAATGAAATTGGTTAGTTGAATTTGGAATAACGATAGGTGATGGTGAGTTAAACAGCAAGTATTCCACTTGAAGTTAAAAAACAACTGGAGATATAATCTGAATAAAATAGGAGAGAGGGATGTCTTTGACTACTGTGTAGGTTTGGTGGCTTATTTGGTGATGAGCACCAACTTATCGCAGTGCACCATGGAGAATAAGGTGATGTTATTCAATTCAACCTGGATTACATTATGCAATCACGTACTACGACACCACAGTCAAAAGCAAAATCTCCAAAGTACACGAAACTACACATTCCAGTACTTTATTAATAGTACTTATAGATAGAACTGTAAGATTTTTGAAACCTATTAAAATACTCGTGAGTGAATAGCCTTGGTCCAAACTGAGTTGTTACCTTTGGGATAAATTTTGTTAGAAAAATCATTCCAGAATACTATCCCTGTATAATAGAAACTGTCCGAGCCAAAAGGACCTACATGAGGGATTGTGATTTTTTTGTTGCCTGATCTTAATTAATAGCTTAATTAATAGCTAATTAAAAGATAATTCTGGTGAAGTGTTCGGAGAGATATTTGGGAGCCTCTGAGTCCACAATCTTCTTCATTAGCAACAGCTTTCTTTGTATGGTTAACCCGCTGTTCAACAGTTAAAGGGACGGGCTGCCTTCGTTGTAGGTTATAATTTAGAAATACCATTTATCAAATTATGATAATTTCCTCAAGAATACTAATAGTTTGGCATAATGATGATATGAATGTGATATTTGAGTGTTTAGTTTCTCGCAAAATACGCAGTGAATTGTTGATAAGCAGAGTCACAATATTGTGTCATTTCCTTATTTAGATTCACGCGCATTATACGTCAGTTGTAAAACCCCTAATTTGGTGCGTCCGTCTACAACTTACAACTCACAATACTATCATATTGTAAATACCTTCTTTGGTATGTATTACCATATATAGGTTGGGAGAAAATACTAACTGGATTGAAAAATATTCATCACTTTGCAAGAACAATTATATCATGAACACGTTTTCTGTCTGATCATTTCCCAATCATGAAGTAACGTGGATTGGCTGGATTTTAAACTGACAGCTGGTAGAATGGGTCGATTAAAATAAAATTTGGTGTGAATTCAACGCGATTGTTGATGCCGCCAATAATTTTATATTTGCCTTCGACAGCCCAATGGAACATTTCATTGGACGATCCGGTAATATTTTTTCTGTTTATGGCACTTTTAGCGGATGTGACTATTTTAACAGCTATACCCACGGCGAAGGCCGCCCGTATCTTTAACATGTTAATTCTTAGATGTTCCTTGTACCCTGCAGTTGCTCGATTATGTAGTCCAAGACAATATCTAATCAATCTATTCTGAGATTTCTGTAATTTCGCTTTGGTTGTTAAAGATAGTGTACTATACCAAGAACAACAAGCATAATCAAAATAGCACTGAATCAAAGTGAGAACTTGTAACCTTTTTGTGAAGTTTATTAAAAAGTCAGCTTTTCTATAAAGGAATTTAAAGTCTTGAGCATGATTTAGATAATAATGTTTGAGCTGAGGCTTCTCCATGACTCAGATATTGGTCCAAAACAACTCCCAGATATGTAATGGTGTTAGAGGGGCTGATACTAGTCTGATTACATTTGTGACCCGCCATATCAAATCCAGTCGGAAGTCGGGATTTGTTTACCCTGTGCCAATGCATTCTCTTATATATGCGAGTCGACCATAGGTCGCCTCGCATATATAAGAGAATGCATTGGCCTAACAATTTTTTATCATGTTTTTTAAATAAATGTTTCTTACAATTTTTTAGGACATAAAATAAAAAACATCCATTACCCTGCAGGGAGCCCCACACATATATAGAAGCATATAGAAGAGTGTCGTCTGCTCATGTTTGTCTGGGTGAAATTATAAAATTGTTAAAGAATACAAGAACAAATTATTAAAATTGTAAAAAATTGTTAGGCCAATGCATTCTCTTATATATGCGAGGCGACCTATGGTCGACTCGCATATATAAGAGAATGCATTGGCACAGGGTAAAAAAAATCCCGACTTCCGACTGGATTTGATATGGCGGGTCACATTTGATGTTAAGCCGGTTACAGCATCGAATTCTTTGTTGGGACCCAAACAGAATAGATTTGGTCTTACCTAAATGTAGGGAAAGCCTATTGTCTGTGAGCCATTCACCAAGAGAGGAAAGCTGCACACTCAGAGACTGCTCTATCCTCCGAACACACTTCCCAGATACAAGCAATGCAGAGTCATCTGCATACAATAGCAGCCTACACTTCACTGCAGCCGGTGCATCATTGACATAGACTAAGAATAATAATAGACCAAGAATTTAGCCCTGAGGGACGCCGCAAGTAACCAAATTTGTGTCTGAGAAAGAGCCATTAATGTCAGTAATTTGTGTCTGATTAATGAGGTAAGCTTTAAACCAATTGAGAGTACATGTATTACTTTTAAAGCCCATGGTGTGCAATTTGTCTAAGAGTATGTAATGGTCTACCGTGTCAATGGCTTTTTGTAGGTCTATCAATACCATTCCTGTATACTTCCCTTGATCCATTTGTTCCCGAATATAGTCAGTGAACTAATTCAAAGTGGATTCAGTCGAGAATCCAGATAAAAAACCAGATTGAAATTCATGTAAAAGTTCAGATTTATTTAAATATTTCGCCATCTGTTTTAAAACCACCTTTTCTAAAATTTTCAACTTAAAAAATGTTCCCAGGTTTTGTACTGATGGAATATGATCTCTACGGGCATTAGCCAGAATAGAGATTCATGACATGATCTAGGTTTTGTAGAAGTTAAATTATCACTGATAACGCTGTTAACTTTGGTTATCTGAAACCTTTGCATTTGATTTGAGGCTATTTGTTTCTATTGGCTGGCTAATATAAGGATCGATAGACTGCTTGTCAGATTAGAAGTCAGTGGGTGAATGTAGTGATGCTATGCTACAAAGTGGGCTAGCATCACCAAATTCACTCTCTGGGAACCTCATTCTGCTTAGGCATCAATTGTTATAGGATCAGATTGATGTTCCCCAGTTGAAGTTGGAGATGTTCACACATTGGTCACCCAATTATACATTTCATATTCTGCATATAGAAATTGAAGAGAATGGAAAAAGTAACTAAAAAGAATGTTAATTTGATACTTCCCAGAAGATGAGGCGTAAGCAGAATGAGGTCCCCAGAGGGTGAATTTGGTGATTTTAGCCTGCTGTGCTGGGTAGTGTTACTAAATTGTCCCTCTGTGGACCTTATTCTGCAAATGACAGACACACTATTTCAAGGCTTGCGCTCATCCAAGTAATCGCCCATTCATCACACAAATCATCATATTACATCCCGTTGAGGCTGTTAAAGATACAGTTGGCAGTGGTATTGCTGTTAAAATAGTCACATTGGTTAAAACCACCATAAACAGAAAGAATATTATATTATAGACAAATGTTGTTCTTTTAACAATCATAAATTTTGTGCAAATTGCATATTATTATCATGTTAGTACTCGGTGTTATATAAACAAATGCCATGTTATGTAAACAAACAGTACATAAAGAGTATGCGATAAGCAAAACACTCAACACCGGGGAGACCCCCACTAAGGGAGCTTTGGTTACAAATGCCACTAAGTTGTTTACAATATAACGGTACAGCGCTTGCTAATCCATGCCTGTCAAGATTTCGGTTGATTCCGGTGTTGAAATGGTCACCGTGAATCCCTCTCCTAAACAAGCCTTGAAATAGTGTTTCTGTCATTTGCAGAATGAGGTCCCCAGAAGGGAATACGTAACTGAAAACAATGTTAATTTGAGACTACTAGTAATTAGATAAGGCCTGAGCATAAAGAGGTCCCCAGAGGGTGAATTTAGTGATCACTAAATTTACCTTCTGGGGACCTCATTCTGAAAACGACAGGCACACTATTTCAAGGTGTTGAGTGTTTTGGTTATTACTCAATATTTACGTGCTGTATATAAAGAAACGCTCGGCTCACACAAACTGTGTTTTGTCGATAATATGACATTTATACTATCATTATACTACTATTAGTATATTCTTGAGGAAATTTTCATAATTTGGTAACTCATATTTCAAAATTATAACCTACTAGCTGATATGCTCGACTTCGTCCAGGCTATTTAGGGATTTCTTTGCCAGAAACATGCCTATATGAGCATATATGAGTGAGGTCAAGGTCAAGGCCAAGGACATGGTCGCACATGAAATTGGACCTGCACATATTGTGCCCGGGATCAAAGTACACCTACATACCATATTTGAGTAGGTCGAGGTCCAGAAACATGCCTATATAAGCGTATATGAGTGAGGTCATGGTCATGGACACGGTCGCACGTGAAATTGGACCTGCCTATATTGTTCCCGGGATCAAAGTACGCCTACATACCAAATTTGAGTCAGATCGGTCGAGGTACAAAGATATGCCTATATGATCGAGGTCAAGGACACAGTCGCACGTGAAATTGGACCCGGCCATGTTGTTCCCGGGATCAAAATAGACCTACATACCAAATTTGAGTCGGATTGGTTGAGGTCGAGAAACATGCCTATATGAGCATATATGACCAAGGTCAAGGACATGGTCGCACATGAAATTGGACTCGTCCATGTTGTTCCCGGGATCAAAGTAGGCCTACATACCAAATTTGAGTCAGATCGGTTCAGCAGGTTTTCGAGTCTATAAGAGGCATACACACACATACATACATATATACATACATACAGACAAAAGTTCCAAAATATATAATAGACTAGCCGATGAGCCCGACGTTGTCCGGGCTATTCAAAAACCAAATTTCAAGTCGATGAGGGCAAGATACATTCACATACCAAATTTCAAGTCGATAGCTCCACCCGTTTCCGAGATCTGGTCTGCGCATGCGCGAAGCTTGCGTCGCACGGGCTCGGCGACCCGATAAAATTCGTATCCGGGGCAAGATACGTTCACATAACAAATTTCAAGTCGATAGCTCCACCCGTTTCCAAGATATCGTCTGCGCATGCGCGAAGCTGGCGTCGCACGGGCTTGGCGACCCGATAAAATTTGTATCCGGGGCAAGATACATTCACATAGCAAATTTCAAGTCGATAGCTCCACCCGTTTCCGAGATCTCGTCTGCGCATGCGCTGCACGGGCGCTGCACGGGCTCGCCAATACAACAACGACCACCGCCTTGTCAAACTACACACACGTACCAAGTTTCGTCCCGATCGGTCGAGAATCGTAGATTTGTATTAATGACAAACAGACAGACAAACAGACAGACAGAGGTCTTCAAAATATATATGAGATAAAAAAGGACATGCCTGTAAAAGGACTCACAGCCTGTTATCAAGTCGGTTCATACGAAATAACATAAATTTGATAAAGTATGTAAAAGAGATATTATCAACATGTACTGTAAATTAAAATAATTCAAGTTTGTTCTTATTTTTATTATTAATAACTCACCAATAACAGTATTTCGCATATTGAAACCATTAATTGTTATGAAAACATTACTGTTATATAGTGGCATAACCGATTAAGGGTTATTATAGATAAATTGGTTCATATTAGATGAATTCAATTTGTTAGCTTAATGAAAACCAGTTACGATGCCATGACATGTTTCAAGGCATCAAATTAACATCATATGTCTTTGCGGGCCAGAATCCAGACAAGGCTGCACTTAATTGTCATGTCATCTTTGGACAACTGATTTCACCTCAATAGACTAGACCTATAAATGCAGACACACTTCAATTACTATAACATGTGATACTGATACATAGATGGTCTACCCGATGCATGTCCATATTATCCCTCATTTCTAGTCATGTTTCAATTATATATGGGCCTGTATCAGGCGGAACAGGTTCAAAGGGCATCCTTAATTATCGGCTTATTTGCAGCAAATTCATTGTATAACATCCACTACATGTATGAATACACATTATTATATGATATATCTCAACATGACTTTCTTGCATTCTGATTGGCTGCATACTGCTATACTATTTTACGATAGTACCCCCAGTAGGATTCCCACATGCCTACTATTCTTTTTCTATTTATAGTAACAAACTCATTTTGCGAAATCGGGTTGACGCCTAAAGATATGGCCAATCTTAAACTATACCTTGTATGATACTTCTTGCAATATCTTGCGGTATATCATTAGATGTATTGGTGAATTGTAATGATCTTACAAATGTCTGATCATAGCTATCCAATGTATTTAATATTTTGTCCGTTTAGTTGGCAAGTGGATTTTGTAATGCCAGTGGATGTTATTTATAACTTCCTTTCCGTTTTAATCGAAGTTAAGCAAGTTAACTTCAAAAATTTCGCTAAAGTCTTTGCTAATGACATATTTATAGAAATAAAAGCATGAATCATGAAGAGATGCTGTTAGATGTAACTAATAACATAGTTATGCTCCCCTGCCATCATCAAAATATTGCCATAAATTGTAAAATTTGAGACCAATTTCCAAATTCACGGTAAATAAAAATGTGACAAAATCAGACACAAAATTGGGTGAGAATTGGCACCAATGTTCGATATAATATAATAAATAATGACTGTCTTGTCGCTGACTATGCCAAAAAAGTGGTCCTCGAGGAGGAATAGTCCACTCGCCTGCGTCTCGTGGACTATTCCTCCTCTCGGAGCACTATTTTGGCATCGTCAACTCCAAGCCATTCATTATCTATATAGTAGGCCTTTCTTATCAAAGGCCAATTTCTAAACCATAGGCTATATTTATAAGCACAATTATCGCTTATCTACTTGCATCAATAAAGATTAATCAACCATTCTCATCGTTACTATGCATTTGGCCTAAATATATATGCATATAGTTTCAGGACTATTTACACAATCATTCACAAGGTCCTTCCCCTTATAACATCATGCCCGGTCGTTCTACATGTATATGCCGTGCATGGAGTTCCGTGGTCCAATCGTTAGCACGTTCGACTTTTCTTCATTGTAAATACAGCGGGATGAGTTTGCAACCAGCTGGTGGTCAGTAGTCTATTGTGAGTTTTCACACAACAGTGGCTTGGCCGCTTTGAGCAAGGTCATCTGTACTGTCTGCTATGCACCAACCATGCGTTATAAGGGTACCTGATTATGAACAGTGAAAGACCTTGTCAGTATGCTCTCAGTTGTACCTCCCCCTGTTCCCGGGGAGCGGTAGATGATTACTGATTGTTTAGGCTCGTCAGGGTAATAATTGTAATACTTTGAGCACTTTGGGCCTCATGCGATAAAGCGCTTTACAAATGCTATACATGTATTTTATTATTACTATTATATTATCATATTACATTAACCTAATGCTGTTCCAGCTTATCCATCATGTTCTGGCCATGAATATGCATGTGCAAATCATCGATGCGTCTCACAGGACTGGGTTTGTGATGGAAATGCTGATTGTGCTGATGGATCTGATGAACTCAGTTGTGGTATGAGTATTTCTTTTAAATATATTCTCCCAAAAACATGATGTAACGTGTGAGAAAGTAACTTGTCTTTATGTGACATCTTGGAGGTCATATCGATATCACGTTACATCCTTCACACTTCACAAAACATCATGTTATGGTTAATACGAGCCGTTAAATTTATATATTTTTAAAACTTATAATATAAGGCCCAATATATAAAATTATTCCATGTTATCAGGCACCTCCCTCTGATGATCACTGATATTTTCTTTTAAAAGCCTTGTCAAAAATTTATTTCAATATTTTCTATTAGAAATATTTGTTTTGAACAACGAAAATTAATTTTTGTATTATTCTTTAGAATGTTTTCCAGTTTATGAGAAAAAAATAAAAATAAATTGAGGTCTAATTATTTGACAACACAGATATTTTATTTTACCATTCCATGACTGGAGCTTCCTGAAATGTGAAAACTCTGTGCCAATGCATTCTCTTATCAATGCGAGTCTCCCATAGGGAGGCTCGCAATAATAAGAGAATGCATTAGCCTAACAATATTTACCTTGACCTGGTAAGCCAGTACATTCTCTTATATATGCAAGGCTCCCTTTGCACTGGCACAGGATCATTAATGCTGCACCACCATGGCTCTCATCATGAAAGGGTTGGCCTAAGACTAGTGAATTCTATACCGCTTCATTTCCAGAACTGGCCATTGGAGCATTTATTGTCAGTCTAGTTCTATATATGGTAAACATAAGGAGCCTTTGTCTCACTTCTGTGTGAGAAATTGTAACCGCTAGAAAATTTCTATGTCCATTTAAGATAGAAGCTATTAAGAGAGCAGTTTAGATTTTTTTTATTGTCAAAATAAAAAACATAATTAACCCACCTGCAGAATGTTCAAAAAAGAATTGGATGAAAATCAAAATCTAGCAATTTATTTTGTCCCAATAGTCAATTCAATTATTCTTGCAGGTAATTACCAATGTCACCCTAATGAGTGGCCGTGTCCTCGTAATGGCAGGTGTATCCCTGTCAGCAGATTATGTGATGGGACAGTGGATTGTGGGGGAGGCAAAGATGAGGAGGATTGCAGTAAGTATACATGTAGCTAAGGAATTATTAATTTGGAACATTTGAACATATTTCATAGTCAAAGTTCGGATTATAATATGCTATGGGATATTTCACCCAATGTACCAACATCAGTTTCACATTATCTCGGAGAGTTTTCTATCACATTTGTGTGGTCAAAGTATTTTTAGGTCTGTTTCATTGCAGTGATGTTTCTGAACTATTTTTAACAATACTAGAATCCATTTTGGTACATTTTTTTCCACTGCAAGTTTCAGTTCTAAGTTTGCCTATGTTTGCCATGTGTCACCTGTAGGTATATGCCTCAAACCTTTTATAGGTATATGTAATAGTACTTCTCATTCTACTTTTCAGCTAAAAGTTTCTGTTCTGAATTGTCCTGTATGCATTCTTGCCATGCATCACCTTCTGGAGGTGTATGTACCTGCTCCGATGGCTACCAGCTTAATCCCAAAGATAATAGGTCTTGTATAGGTGAGTCATTTATGTACTCTTGAATGCCAAATAACATACTAAATAACTACATAATAATAATAGTTCTGTGTGGAACTGCTTTGGAATTTTCATTCGCATCATGGCCAGTCACATATGAAATTTTACAAAATAAGACCTAAGAATAAATTTATACAAAAACAAGAACATTTAAAAAAGGTGTAAGATTCTGTAGAAGTAAGTGCGAGTAAAACAGTCATGTGACATATATATTTACCAATTGTTGTATCTATTTGTTAAAATTTGTATTTACTTATAGTGGTACTGTACACTAAATCCGACCATTTATGGGACCATCTCAGTTATACTCAATAGAATATATGCAATAATTGAATGAATTTGAGCCATGGTTTTGTGCAAAATACACTTGTGTGTGCTCTATGAACGATGCAAACAACATCGTAATTATAATAAAAATGATTTTATGGCTAATTACCATGTTGTTTGCATTGTTCATAGAGCAAACAAGCTCAAACTCATTCATTTGTTGCATATATATAATTCAGTTGAGTATAAAAGGTGATGGTCCCATAAATGACTGGATTTAGTGTACATGCAGTACACCTTTAAGGAATAATCTTCATTTCCTAATGTGATCACTCTGCATAAATACATTTATAAAAGTTTGTGATTGGCACAAATGTTTTTTTACTGTGTAATTATATCAGGAATGAAGAGTATTCCTTATAATTAGTAAAAATATCAATAAATAAATGCATTTTCAGTTGGAAATATCATGAAATAGTAGAAACTTTATAGTGACTTTGCCGTTATGTTACATGTTGCTGTGTCAAATTTCCTACGGTCAAAATCCACTTCCGCCCTAGTGTAATTATCCTATTGAAATACATTATCTTGTTGGAAACCATTGGCAACATACTATAGAAAGTAATAATTATTAATGTTCTATCCACTGTTCTATCCTTGGTAAATTGCAATAAAATATATGTATCAGTGCCACTGCAGACACTGCGATTAAAATCGTAAGTGGGGAAAATCGCATGTGGAGAAAAGTGGCTTGCCCACAGATGCTACGGTGCTGCAGTGTCTGCAGCTGCGATTTATCCACGTGATCGATGTAAATTGTGAGACCAATTCGACCATGGTCATGTGACCGCTATGATCATTGCCAAACATTGCTTGATCATTATGATATTGCTGCGATATTGTCGTGAGCATGCGCAGTTGATGCTCCACCTGTGATTTTCCCCACTTACGATTTTAATCGCAACATCTTTGGTGACCTTGAAAAATCTTTTGATTGACTCCGATCAGACTTGCCACGATTCATGGTTGGCTGACAATGACGTAATATTTTAGAATGAAAGTGGGATTCTTTGCTATTTGTTCCAAACTATCTGTTACAGTAATGCCCTAATTAATTGACTGCTTAACCACAGCAGAATTATGGGTAACTTTTCAGGATTTAGTTGGAAATATGGCTTGTTGCCATTCATCGGAAAGCTCTCGGGGACTATTACTTACAGTTGATTTCCATTTTCATGTAAACAGAATTTGATGAATGTTCATTGTGGGGATTTTGTGACCAGAAGTGTACCAACTGGCCCGGATCTTACAAGTGTAGCTGTCTTGATCAATACACTTTGGTGGGCGCAAGATCATGTTTGTCACTTACAAGTTAGTATTTTATAGAATTATCACAGTTGGCAGGCAAAATTATAGGGACTAAAGGCATTCAAAGTGGGTTCATGCGAAACATAAAAGTCTGCAAGTCAACTATTATTAACAAGTACAGGTAAATATAGATTGACTTTGTTTATATTTTTATTATTAATAAACACAATAATGAGATTTCGCATGTCAAATCAATTGTTATGTAAGTATTACGGTTTCAGAGGTATTACCAATAAGTCCAATAAGGCAATAAGATAACATGGCATAGTATGGGATTAGATACGACAGCGCCCAATGTTTATGTTTTGAAGTGAGAGATAACTCTAAGATGCCCGTTATTTCGTTAAATATTACTTTTACGAAATAACGGGCATTTAAAGATTTACACCACAAAGGCTCAAACTTCGCAAAACGTATAAGAAATGATAAACTCAGGGTGGGTGGGCTTGGGGGAGGCGGATGGTACTGTACAGAAGTCAGCCCAACAAACACCTGTTGTATTTAATCCCAGATATTGCCGATAACATTAGTTTTACAGTAGAATTACGGGTAAAAATCCAATTAGTCCAAGAAGATGACCAAAGTTTAATCAAAACTTGATGATAAACATTGGAAAAGATTACAGCATTGAAAAATATTCTGAAAGTTATATTCAGACTAATATATAAAGTTATATTCAGACTAATATAAAGTTATATTCAGACTAAAGTTATATTCAGACTAATATATAAAGTTATATTCAGACTAATATATAAAGTTATATTCAGACTAATATATAAGGTTATATTCAGACTAATATATAAAGTTATATTCAGACTAATATATAAAGTTATATTCAGACTAATATAAAGTTATATTCAGACTAAAGTTATATTCAGACTAATATATAAAGTTATATTCAGACTAATAAAGTTATATTCAGACTAAAGTTATATTCAGACTAATATATAAAGTTATATTCAGACTAATATATAAAGTTATATTCAGACTAATATATAAAGTTATATTCAGACTAATATATAAAGTTATATTCAGACTAATATATAAAGTTATATTCAGACTTATATAAAGTTATATTCAGACATAGAGGATCTCACATGAGTTTCTATTTTATACGGAATTTATCAACCGAGTTCACTAAATTCGATTTGAGCCGAGGTTTACCGAGGCTCAAATAGAATTTAGAGGACGAGGTTGATAAATTACGTATAAAATAGGACGAGTGTGAGATACTTTTTATCACATGATCAAATAAACGCGAAGCAATGCGAAATATCCATCGAAAACAACGATAAAAACCGCAGCGATCGCAAGTCATTTGAAGAACGATGTGACGTCATCGCACGCGCTGATATTAAACGTGTCTCTTATCAATAATTATGAAACTGCTTTTATGGGCAAATTATGTGATAATAATATATTTGAAATGACTAAGTGATTAGTGATGTTTGTTGACAAATCACTGTAACAGATTTATTTACATAACAATGGTTTCAACACATGAAATTTTTTTTCTTTCGGAGAACTATCTCTTATGGGATAACGGTGTGGTATTTTGTGATTTCGGAAAGGTACAGGGCGAATATACTGTGGCAAATTTAATTAATGGGTGATGGTTATCCCCATTCTAATTCTCTTCAAACTTCAAAAATGTTATTTTGACACACAGATGCCTTGTAATTATCAACGAAATGTGCAGCCATTGAAAACACTCAACCAATTCATGACTTTTTGTTTTAAATTTAATGCGCTGGTTAAAATATAGTCCCTCAATTAGAATCGCTCTTATAGGTGATATTTTGGTGACGTCACAAGTCACATGTCAAAACATCAACAAACCAGCTGGTAGGCAGAAAGATGGAATCGCAGTGCATTATCATAGAAGATATAATCGCGTGTTTGATAATCTATGAATAAAAACCAAAGTAAAACGGTATGAAGGTTCATCATGATTTCTTTCAAAAGAGGGGCCAATGACGTTTGCATTTTCCAGTCTAGAGTTATCCTTCTTTGTTTATCTGGAAATCTTTTTTTTTTGTCTGTTCACGCAGATATCTCATCCATGGATCATCGAATCTCAATAAAATTTGGTATGGAGGTTCACCTTCGGAGTGCTTTCAAAAGAGTTTCCAATGATTGTTGTTTGCTTTTTCTGTTCTAGAGTCATTGTTCTTTGTATTTGGAAATCTTTTTTTTTTTTTGGTCAATTCGTGCAAATATCACGGCCATGGGTTATCAGATCTAAATGTAATTTTTTATGGAGGTTCACCATCATGACTGCTTTCAAAAGAGTGCGCAATGATGTTTGCAATTTCTGTTATAGAGTTATCCTTCTTTGTTTATTATAAATTTGGGTTCCGTCCTGCTTTGTTCAATTAAATAAAGCAATGTCGACATAAGTTTCAGTATACTACAAATTATATTCATAGTGTGCAATAAACATAGAACAAGGCAGTTCTGTGAACATGTTAATGTTTTGCACTCATTTGTCGTGTCACGAGGTAAAACTCAAACCCTAGAGTTCTCGTTGTACAATTGCGCCACAACAAGCTTGTGCAATAACATTTACTAGTTCAACAAACTTATGCAACAACATTTACCAGTTTAGACACTTGTGTCACGTTTTATCTCTTTATATATTCTCTTGCTATAGGAAGCACAATGAGGGTATTTGTATCGACTAACAAGAAGCTGATATCAATGAATGACCAAGGTGAACAACAAAAAGAACATTTCACTGGTAAAATTCAGAGCTTTGAGGTTGACATGGATGAAGGACTGACATGGTGGATAGACAGTGAAAAAAAGAAGGTATGTGTATATATATAGTTTGCTAACAGAGCTTTATCATGGATAGTTCCTGGTGACTCAGTTGGTAAGGAGAATGGTGCATTAGGTAAACATAAGCTGTCCAGCGATGGTAAAGATGGTTCGAAACCAGACAAGCATGTTTTTGTGATCGACACACAGGGAAGGTTACCTGATTCATGTATCTTGACAAGTTTATTATTTGTTTTTCGGGAGGTCGTTGGTTTCTAGTGCAGTAGCTCGGATGAGATGCTTTGTGCGATCATGGAAGTAAACCAATATCAAGCTCGGTTAGTTGTTGGATGGGTGATCAGCTAGTGATTCCGGGCTCCGCTAACTTTCAATCTCTCTTATTCTTTTACATTGTTATCATTCAAATAATCAGATACAGTTATAGTTAAGTATATGACAATAAAAGTTATTGCTGCAAACTGATGTGGACATGACAGAGACTTCAAGAAAGCTGTAAACAAGTGACCTAATTATATAGTTTATTGTCGTCGGGCACCTGCCCTGTGATGTTACATGATGTTTCAACTCTTTGACAAAGCTACTTTAGCACAATGAATTAGTATAGTTGCGATCAGAATATCATCAATTTATATAACAGACGAGGTGAGGGACATTGCATAATATGCGAAGAGCTGTTCATTCTTGCAACAAAATTTTAGGTAGTAAATCATAATTCAATTACTTTTTATGACACTTGATGCATGATTGCAACATAGTTGTAGTATTCAAACATCATCCTCATTGGAAGAATGTAGCAATGAACTAAGATTGTCGAAAATTCCAACCACAGTGAATGTACCATTTCAGAGAACACAATTGTTGAACTACACACAAATGTAAATATTAACTAACTTATTCGGGACAAATTCTTGGACATAAACATTATGGCAATGACTGCTCCAATACTCACTGCGTGTAATTCATTTATTACTGACTATATTCTGACTATTTGGATATCAAATTTAGGAAAATAGGTTAGTTCGGCATAATTATTTGTTATTCCGTTCAAAATACCTGATCAGAATGTTTCACATCACATTAACATTTTGATTTGATACTTATCTCATGACAGGTTTATCAAGGGAGTTTAAACCAGCAGTCTGCAAAGAAGGAACTACCACTCGTGTCAATCAGCCGGCCTTTCTGCTTAGCATACGATTGGATTGGAAAAAATCTGTACCTGGTTGAGAGAGACGGCAGGCGGATAGACCTGTACTCTACAAGAAAAGAGCTGCAGACTAACCTGATATCGAACTATTTGCAAGATCCAACAGCTGTGGCGCTTGATCCAGGCATAGGGTGAGTGCTGGGTGAGCGGATAAATTAGATGGTTAGTGGGCTGATCTCTGTGCTACACCTTTGACTTGATTGGTGTTTGGATCCAACATGGTATTGGTGTTGCGATCTGCTTTCCCAGTTCCATGAGCATCACGAATAGATCATCGATGCCACAATTAATACTCTAGGAGCAACAGATTCTCAGACACGTAGAAAATGCTGGGTAAATTTTGTACCTCACTCCTCTCATAGTGCCATGTCCAGTACCGTCGGATCGGAAACCAGTAGGAAGTGCTCTTCTTTCTTGAAGACCACAAAAGCTTAGTTCAGCAGGTGTCCATGACCTTTCATGGCCGCAGATAAATGATTTGTTTGCTTTTCAACGTATTGTATTATTTCATATAACATGAATGTATCTCACAGTAGCTGTATTAAACTCGGTTTTAATTACTATTTTATTTAGGTATATATATATATTTATAAAATAAACACAAATAGAAACTCCTAAAATTATATAATCTTCATCATAAATAAAAAGATGAAAATCAATTAAATTTTTTTTTTTTAACATGAGCATATTTGGGCATTCCTCTTGTTATCTCCCAGATGGCCATTTTTGAAACTTAACAGGTCTGTTTGACACATATTGGTCTTCTTTTGACAATATATCTAGACCAAATGGCTGCCCATACAGGGTCTGTTGCACCTGTAATGTTGTAGCCATGGTACTAGTGGCTTCTCATTTATTTTAGGTACATGTTTTATACAGACATTGGCAAGAAACCTCGTCATTCTGCGAGAATAGAGAGAGCATACATGGATGGAAGCTTCCGGAAGATATTACTGAAGGACAAAATGGTTTCTCCATCCTCCCTCACTGTGGACATATTAAAAAAGCGTCTCTATTGGACAGACTTCAGACTTGATCACATTGACACTATTGACTATGAAGGCAAAAATAGGTTAGCAAGTTATTGCAGTTGTTATTTTCTAGAGTTAATTGAACTATATCAATCGAGGTAAATTTCATCAATTTCACAATAGAGAATTAAAGACTTAGCTCGGTTTACTTTCCAGATTTAGGCGGGAGTCTCCTGAAATCCAGCCCCATCTCCCACACTCCTGATAGGGAAACAGTTTCTACTGAATTCAGTAAAGTTCAAATATATCCTCAACAAAAGCAGCTAATTGATATACTATAGCAGTTACAAAAAGGTGACAGAAATGCAAAGAAAACAGGCTGCGTAATTAGACTGGGGTGGTGTCAAAGACAATTTCTTTGATGAACCACCATTATTTGTTTTTCAAGTTAAACTGATATATTCATGTTTTGTTATGCTATTACCTACATGGTGTATGTTATTTGGTAATAATTTGAATAAAACGAGAAGAAAAAAAAATCTCCCGAATTTGAACAGCTCTCCCATTTTGGAAGATCAATCCCCCGAAATTGGCACTCCAGAAGTAAACATGTCTGAATCAGCTCTTTGTTGGACTTGCCGTTCGTATGGATCATACATATATGTCAATATGGCACTGCAGGAAGACTGTAATTACGGTAACAAGCATGTAATAAAAGGCTATTGCAGGTTTTCAAGGTTCCTCGGGAACTGGTGGAATGATGTCGGTTAAATGTGTTAACCCTTTACCCAACAAACCGGCCAAATAAAGCTTCAACAGCCTAAAATATCTTCGGTCTGTCTCAATAGAACCATACAAATATGGATATCATTGGAACCGGCTCCTTGACCACATTGTGATAGTTACAGTTATGCCCTGTGCCAATGCATTCTCTTATATATGCGAGTCGACCATAGGTCGCCTCGCATATATAAGAGAATGCATTGGCCTAAAAAAAATCTTTTTTTAACACTTTTTACCATTTTTTCTTACATTCTTTAACAATTTTATAATTTTTAATGTGTTAAGCCAATGCATTCTCTTATATATGCGAGGCGACCTATGGTCGACTCGCATATATAAGAGAATGCATTGGCACAGGGCCATTCTGTTGGGTAAAGGGTTAAAAGTGTTTGTTGATACAGCATGATCGAGTGCCAGCGTGGAAGGATAGAACGAGAGGGACGGCCTATCCTTCTGCGATGGCACAAGAGCCTTTTTGACAAACACATGTGTCATTCTGTGTTTATTACATGCCACCCGGCATCCTAGAATCCGATAATTAAAAAAACAGACTTACAAGGTTTATTCAGGTACATACAGGGCTTGCTTTAGCATGTTTGATGATGCTTTTATTTCATAGTTCTGGTTTCATGGTTGAGACGAACTTCATTTACATCGTGTGATGTCAACGGGATTCGTATTGAACACTTGGGGCATACAGATTTGTAAATATGACACAGCAAGAACACTGTAAAGCTGTGCAATATAAATGAGGATAGATTATTCTAATCAAGCCTTGAAATAGGATGTCTGTCATTTGCAGAATGAGGTTCCCAGAGGGTGAATTTGGTCATGCTAGCCCGCTATGCGGGGTAGCATCACTAAATTCACCCTCTGGGGACCTCATTCTGCAAATGACAGACACCTATTTCAAGGCTTGGAGAGTGTTCTTTCTTTGATGTCTTATTTTCTCTTTGACAGGAGAACAATTTTAGCCGGAGCTAGGAATGTGCCAGCTCCTGTTGGTATATCAGTGTTTGAGGATAAAGTATACTGGGCTGACCTAACACTCATGGGGGTGTATAGAGTCAACAAATATGAAGGAGCTGCCTCGGTTTCACCAGTCTATAAGGAAGCCGATAACAAACCGTTTAGTGTCAAGGTTGTTCATAATTCTCTTCGGCCAAATAGTCTGAGAAGTAAGTTCACTTTTAAAGATACGGGCGGCCTTCGCAGTGCGTATTGCTGTTGAAATAGTCGCATCCTCTAAAACTGCCATAAACAGAAAGAATATTATATAGTAGACATCTTTTATTCTTGTACCAATCATAAATATTGCATACATTGCATGTTATTGTCATATTTGTTTGCTTTGTTATGTAAACAAACATCAGAAACGTTACAGAACCATTTGTTTATAGACAAACACTCAGAACTACCAGATCATTCAGTGAAGATTAAATTTTTGGCACCATCAACAATTGCATTCAAATAACAATGAATTCTTTTTATTTGACCCATTCTAACCGCTGTCAGTTCAAAGTCCAGCTAATCCACGTTACTTTATGATTGGGAAATGATCAGACAGAAAACGTGTACATTATATAATTGTTCTTGCAAAGAGATGAATATTTTTCAATCCAGTTAGTATTTCCTCCTAACCTAGGGTAATTACGTCACATACCAAATAAGGAATTTACTGTGATAGTATTGTGAGTTGTAAGTTGTAGAGGCACCAAATTAGGGGTTTTACAACCGACGTATAATGCACGTGAATCTAAATAAGGAAATGACGCAATATCATGACTCTGCTTATAAACAACTGTGCTTTTTGTGAGAACACTCGGCTTGTATTTTCTCTGATACAAAGCGTGTTATGTGAATAATATCGCATCCCATGGCTTTGGTTGATCCATTAATTTTTGTTTTTCAAGTAACCGCGTACGTCGCTGCCACCGCTGATGCCCGAAATATCGCCCAAGGTCATTTGCGGGTACCCGTGTCAAGGTCATGTTGGGTGGACAAAATATTTCCCGTCCCGAGTTGACCATACATAACAAATTTCACCGCTGACTACCGAGATATCGCCCAAGGTCATTTGTGGGTACCCGTTTCAAGGTCAAGGTCACCTCGGGCGGACAAACTGACCCAACGAAAATCTCCCCCGTCCCTTGGAACCCCTAAGTGCGAAATTTCGTCTCGATATCCGAGACGGTCAAATGCCATATATATTTTCACTAAAGTAGATAAACGCTCTTTAATAGCGACGCCTCATAGACAAACGATAATTAATTATTACCCGATTAACCCATCAATCCCCATTACGGTGGCAGTTAAAGGGTGAAGGAGTGGTATGACGGGCTCGCGAATGGTGTGATGACACTTCCTGTGGCGTTTTACCCTTAGATTGGAACTTTGGGCTCAATCGGTCGAGCCGTTTTCGAGTCTATAAAGGACATACATATATATATAGGGAAGTCTTAAAATATATAGTAGACTAGCAGGTTAGCCCGCCACTGGCGGCAATCGTCAGAAACATTACAATTTTTAATATTTTTAATTAATTTTTTAATTAATTTTTTAATTAATGATTTAATTAATTTTTTGGTTTTTCAATGAGTTAATTGTGCCTTTTTAATTTTTTAATTGAATTTTTTGTTTTTCAATTTTACCCGATTTTTTTTGTTTTTCAATGAGTTAATTGTGCCTTTTTAATTTACTGGCTTTTTAGCTCAACTTTACTTTGTAAAGTTTGAGCTATTGCCATGGCTTGGTATCTGTCGTGCGTGTGTGCGTTTGTGTGTGAGTGTGTGCGTGATTCGTCAACAATTTCCTTTAGCACGGGCTACAGTTCGTACCTTTGGTCCGATTATTATGAAATTTGTCATGGATGTTGACATTGACATGTAGATGGGAACGAGTCATTTTTGGGGTCATTCGGAGAAAAAAACATGGCCGCCAGCGGCCATCTTGGATTTCAAAATTCAATCCATTAGCACGGGCTACAGGCCGTACTGTTCGTCTTATTGTCATGAAATTTGTCATGGATGTTAATATTGACATGTAGATGGGAACGAGTAATTTTGGGGTCATTCGGCCAAAAAACATGGCCGCCGGCAGCCATCTTAGATTTTACTCTTTGCATGACTAAATCCTTTGACACGGGCTACAGGTCGTACCTTTGGTCGGATCATCATAAAATTTGTCATGGATGTTAACAATGACATGTAGATGGGAACGAGTCATTTTTGGGTCATTCGGCCAAAAAATATGACCACCAGCAGCCATCTTGGATTTTACTCTTTGTATGACTAAATCCTTTAGCACGGGCTACAGGTCGTACCTTTAGTCTGATCATCATGAAATATGTCATGGCTGTTGAAATTGGAATGTAGATGGGAACGAGTCATTTTGGGGTCATTAGGACAAAAAACATGGCCGCCAGCGGCCATCTTTGATTTAAAAATTTAATCCATTAGCACTGGCCACAGGTCGTACTCTTCGCCTGATCATCATGAAATTTGTCATGGATGTTAATTTTGACATGTAGATGGGAACGAGTAATTTTGGGGTCATTCGGTCAAAAAACATGGCCGTCAGCAGCTATCTTGGATTTTACTCTTTGTATGACTAAATTATTTAGCACGGGCTACAGGTCGTACCTTTAGTCTGATCATCATAAAATTTGTCATGGATGTTAACAATGACATGTAGATGGGAACGAGTAAGTTTGGGGTCTTTCGTCCGAAAAACATGGCCGCCAGCAGCCATCTTGGATTTTACTCTTTGTATGACTAAATCCTTTAGCACGGGCTACAGGTCGTACCTTTATTCTGATCATAATAAAATTTGTCTTGAATGTTAATAATGACATGTAGATGGGAACGAGTCATTTTGGGGTCATTCGGCCAAAAAACATGGCCACCAGCAGCCATCTTGGATTTTACTCTTTGTATGACTAAATCCTTTAGCACGGACTACATGTCGTACCTTGAGTCTGATCATTATGAAATGACATGTAGATGGGAACGAGTCATTTTGGGGTCATTTGGCCAAAAAACATGGCCGCCAGCGGCCATCTTTGATTTCAAAATTCAATTCATTAGCACGGGCTACAGGTCATACTGTTCGTCTGATCATTATGAAATTTGTCATGGATGTTAATATTGACATGTAGATGGGAACAAGTAATTTTGGGGTCATTCGGTCAAAAAACATGGCCGCTGGCAGCCATCTTAGATTTTACTCTTTGCATGACTAAATCCTTTAGCACGGGCTACAGGTCGTACCTTTGGTCAGATCATCATGAAATTTGTCATGCATGTTAACAATGACATCTAAATGGGAACGAGTAATTTTGGGGTCATTCGGCCAAAAACATGGCCGCCAGCAGCCATCTTGGATTTTACTCTTTGTATGACTAAATCCTTTAGCACAGGCTACAGGTCGTACCTTTAGTCTGATCATCATAAAATTTGTCATGGCTGTTGAAATTGGAATATAGATGGGAACGAGTCATTTTGGGGTCATTCGGACAAAAAACATGGGATTTCAAAATTCAATCAATTAGCACAGGCTACAGGTCGTAATGTTCATCTGATCATCATACAATATGTCATGGATGTTAATATTGACATGTAGATGGGAACAAGTAATTTTGGGGTCATTCGGCCATCTTGGATTTCAAAATTCAATCAATTAGCATGGGCTACAGGTCGTAATGTTCATCTGATCATCATACAATTTGTCATGGATGTTAATATTGACATGTAGATGGGAACAAGTAATTTTGGGGTCATTCGGCCAAAAAACATGGCCGCCAGCAGCCATCTTGGATTTTACTCTTTGCATGACTAAATCCTTGGGCATGGGCTACAGGCCATACCTTTGGTCAGATCATTATGAAATTTGTCTTGACTTTTGACATGTAGATGGGAACGAGTCATTTTGGTGTTATTCGGCATTAAAACATGGCTGCCAGCAGCCATCTTGGATTCTACTCTTTGCATGACTAAAGCTATCAAATGTTTTTGAATTGTTGGAAAACATAGCCGCCAGCAACCATCTTAGATTTTACTTTTATATACATGTATATATATATCTCTTCATGTTGATAAACTAGTAAATTAGACATTCAACTTTCCACATTCCTAATCACTCCATCGACAGTAACACATTAAATTATTCCCTTTCCAAGTTGAGATACAGTGTCATTGACACTTTCATTTTTATGTTTTTCAATGAGTTAATTGTGCCTTTTTATGTTTACCCATACCATAGTATGGTAAACATAATGTCGACGTCCGGATTGACCAGTCGTCGTGCGTCCGTCCGTCCGTCTGTCTGTCTGTCTGTCTGTCCGTGGACACTTTACGCATGGTGCGATAACTCAAATATTTTATATCCGATCGGAACCAAATTTTGTATATGAGTTTCTCAGACCGAAATACAGATCGAGTTCGAATATGGGTTTGATTCGAGTTTTTTTACGGAGTTATGGCCCTTTTTCGACTTCGAATTCACGCATGCTGTCATAACTCAAACAATTTTTATCTGATCGGAATTAAATTTGGTATGCGAGTTTCAGAGCCCAAAATACAGATCGAGTTCGAATATGGGTTTGATCCGAGTTTTTTTTACGGAGTTATGGCCCTCTTTCGACTTAGAATTCATGGATGCTACGATAACTAAAAAAAAATATTATCTCATGAGAACCAAATTTGGTATGTGAGTTTCTCTATCTAAAATACAATTTGAGTTCGAATATGGGTTTGATCAGATTATTTTTAATGGAGTTATGGCCCTTTGATATAGAATTCATCCATGCTTCGATAGCTCAACCAGTTATCGTCTGATAGGAACCAAATTTGGTATGTGAGTTTCTCAACTCAAAATACAGATCAAGTTTGAATATGGGTTAGATCCTGTTTTTTATACCAGAGTTATGGCCCTTTTTATCTAAGGATTGAACAGATTCGATATTTTTATGCTTATCATGTAGAACCATAGCAGCTAACCCCTGTGATATCAGTTAGCACTGAGAGAGAGAATAGATTAACTTGTATTATTGGAAATTAGAGTTATTTTTAGCCATCATATTGTCAGGGCACTGTGGAAGGTGTAATTGGACAGCGAACCATCTGTTGTTTATTGTATTTCCATACAGCTCTCTGGTTTAGGATATCAATGCAGTGTTCCAGTGACATACCTGTACCTAATTTTATTGAGTTAAAATTGTTAACCCTTGTCATCAATTTTATGCTTTTGTATATTTTTCATGTAATCATTCTCCTATTATATCCCTTTCACTTGTATGGATTTTTGTGGTTAAAATGAACCCTTTAATTCTCAACATTCCTTATACTTAGCAGAAATACCTTTCATCTGATATATCTCATTTTATTGAGATGTATGTAAATTTTTTATGTGAATTTCTCAGCCCAAAATACAGATAGATTTCGAATTTGGGTTTGATCCATTTTTTTATATTTTAAACAGAGTTATGGCTTATGGATTTTCGTGTCAGAATTGAAAATAGCTGATCACTATCGCCAAGGTATGGGTTAAACATCTGCCGATCGTGATCGGCCTCTCGTTAATTTTTTTATTTAATTTTTTGCTTTTCAATTTGACCCGATTTGACCTTGAATTGATAATTTTCAAGGTCAAGGTCAGGTTGGGGTCACAATTTAACCCGTCCATGACACTTCCCGTAGGTAGCAAGTTTGAGCTCAATCGGTTCGAGTC
This sequence comes from Siphonodentalium dalli, assembly GCA_032622095.1. Taxonomy (NCBI): domain Eukaryota; kingdom Metazoa; phylum Mollusca; class Scaphopoda; order Gadilida; family Siphonodentaliidae; genus Siphonodentalium; species Siphonodentalium dalli. The sequence continues at coordinate 268,536,376 of CP136064.1, read as the reverse complement.
TATAAAGGACACACACATATATATGACACTTCCCGTAGGAAGCAAGTTTGAGCTCAATCGGCATTCCCTGGAATTTCCCAGAAGATATTCATGGGGAGGTCAAGTGACCAATTTTGAAATTTGCTGGTCGCATTCGTCTGTACATGACATATTTAAATTAATCCCGCCGTGCACCCCCATCACCAACGCGATGTAATTTTGGTACCATGTGTTGCGTTCTAAAAACAGGTCGATTGCAGTGGATTCGTAGATGACGAAATATGAATGCGACAGAGAATTGCTGGCTAATAGATATTTGTCCCTGCTAGGTGTTGGGAATATGAATTAAGATTGCCATGAGGATGCCGTGGGGGTCTAATCCGATGAAAATGTCCCCGTTCCTAGGAAGCGAGTTCCAGATAACGTAAAGAAACGCCGTCCCCCGTTCAGTATGCGAAAGCCGAAGGGAATAAAGAGCGTTAACTGGTTAACGAACCAAATATGGAAGATGTTTATCAACGACACTGTGGATAGGAACGCTCTTTAACTATCAACGCTATTAACCCCGAAGTGCCGTTTTTTGTGACTTGAGAGTGGAGAACAGGTGCTCTGAGCTTCTCCAAAACGCCGCGACGACCATTCCCGTGGATTTTTAACCTTAGATGGGAAGTTTGAGCCCAATAGGTGCAGCCTTTTTCGATTCTATATAGTACACACATATATATATACGGAGTTCTCAAAATATATAGTAGACTAGCAGGTTAGCCCGCCACTGGCGGCGTTCATCAGAAACATGACAATTTGTATTTTTTAAAATTAATTTAATTTTTTAATTTAATTTTGTTTTTATATTTTTGAATTAATTTTTGGTTTTTCAATATTTTACCCGATTTGACCTTGAATTGATCATTTTCAAGGTCAGGTCAGGGTCACAATTTAACCCGTCCATGACACTTCCCGTAGGTAGCAAGTGTGAGCGCAATCGGTTCGAGTCTATAAAGGACACATGCACACATATATATAATTTGTGGGTACCCGTTTCGAGGTGAAAATCACCTAGGGCAGAAAAACTGACCCGATCCGCGTTCCTAGGAAGCCCTAAGTACGTAAGAATCACACAACACGCATATATATAATTTGTGGGTACCCGTTTCAAGGTGAAAATCACCCAGGGCGGAAAAACTGACCGATCCGCGTTCCTAGGAAGCCCTGAGTACGTAAGAATCACACAACACGCTCATGTCTGTATAATGACGCACACGCCAAGACCCAGACGTAAGAATCACATTGCGAAAACTAATAAAAAATGTAGAGTTACGCCTCTTAGATCAATATGTTGATGACTATAAAGAGCGTTAACCGGTTACATCTCCCAATATGGAAGATATAAGGAGCGTTGGTGTGTTAACCCCCACGGTGCCATTTTTTGTGACTGGGTAGGGAGAAGCGGTGCTCTGAGCTTCTCCAAAATGCGACAACGACGGTGTCCGTGTGATTTACCATTAGATAGGAAATTTGAGCTCGATCCGACCAGCCGTTTTCGATTCTATGAAGTACCCACATACACACATCTCCTATATATTTTGAAGACCTCTGTCTGTCTGTCTGTCTGTATATCTGTATGTCATTTATACAAATCTACGATTCTCGACCGATCGGGACGAAACTTGGTACGTGTGTGTAGTTTGACCATGCGGTGGACGTTGTCGTATTGGCGAGCCCATGCGGCGCCCGCTTCGCGCATGCGCAGACGAGATCTCGGAAACGGGTGGAGCTATCGACTTGAAATTTGCTATGCGAATGTATCTTGCCCCGGATACGAATTTTATCGGGTCGCCAAGCCCGTGCGACGCCAGCTTCGCGCATGCGCAGACGAGATCTCGGAAACGGGTGGAGCTATCGACTTGAAATTTGGTATGTGAATGTATCTTGCCCCGGATACGAATTTTATCGGGTTGCCGAGCCCGTGCGACGCCAACTTCGCGCATGCTCAGACCAGATCTCGGAAACGGGTGGAGCTATCGACTTGAAATTTGGTATGTGAATGTATCTTGCCCCGGATACAAATTTTATTGGGTCGCAGAGCCCGTGCGACACCAGCTTCGCGCATGCGCAGATCAAGCTTCGCACATGCGCAGACCAGATCTCGAATTTGGTTTTTGAATAGCCCGGACCATGTCGGGCTGGGTAGAGCTATCGACTTGAAATTTGGTTTTTGAATAGCCCGGACAACGTATATATATATATACGTAGTTCTCAAAATATATTGTAGACAATGAAGGCCGCCCGTTTTATTTACTTTATTTACTAAATACTCATTTACTAGTAGTTCCCTTTGGGAATTTTCAGATGATAACTTCAACAAATGGCCATACGTTTGCTTAACTTATTATCTTAACATTTCCCACCAAAAAAATAGGAGTCCTTCTGCACTTGTATAAACTATGCGTCTGCCTGTTATCTGCTTATATTTTCTGAACAACCCTTCCAGGTGAATAATTGACCCTTCCAATGTATTATGTTAAAAACTGAGTGGGAGAATTCAATAAATAAAAGGGTTAAAACGGTTATTTACTATTTATTCCCCCACCTTCAAAAACATTGAGGGGTATAAAACAAATAATACTGTGTTGACTTTGCCTGTGTATCTATCGGTCCATCTGTTAAGATATTTCAGCCATGTTTTTTGGATCTCAATGAAATTTGGTATGACCATTAACAAAAATGAGGAATATTCATTAAATATATAAATATTTGATATGAGTCAAAGAACCCACTCTTCAAAGCTCCAAGCTATTTAATTTTTTATTTTTATCTACACCTTGAACACCATATATGGTGATACTGGTTCGAACTGGAAGTCCCCAGCACGTGTCATCACAAATGTCAGCAAACATCTTTCATGTGTGATCAGCATGGCTTTACAACTTGTCTATGTTCATGCATAAAACATGATTACTGTATCAGGAATAACTATACCTACTATATTCTCATGTCAACTGTCACAAGATACTATCAATTTTGTTTTGGGCAATTACCAGGCCACCATTAACGCCACCCAAACTCTCGTTGTGGCATCCGCATATTTCCGTATATATTTCCGGTGGAATCTTTCCTTGGCTGGAGATATAGAAAATAAAAGATATACAAAATATGAAATCTAATATCTATGGGCTTTGTAGGGTTAAAAAATTTCACCACAAAAGCTGATGAATTATTTATTTAGGGCTGTTAAATTAGACATGGTATTTTTAGCAAATTGCTAACTCTGGCTTACTCTTACTTTTGTAGAAACAAACCCCTGTGAGGCAGCTCAGTGTCAACATATATGTGCCATAAGTCACGGGACTGACAACTCTGGATTAGGATACAGATGTCTTTGTCAAACTGGCTATCGACTGTCAGCTGATGGCATAAGTTGTGAAAGTATATTATAGCTTGTATTTTTCAATATTTTCAATGACTGAAATGACTTTAAGTCTTTCTATACTAAATACTCATTGACGAGTTAGGTTATGTTCAGACAATAAATTCAACAAACAGCCATAGGTCGTTTGTAGAATTTATTATCTAAACATTTCCCATTAAAGAATATGAATCCGTCTACGCTTGTATAATCTTTTCGTATGTCTGATCTTCTCTTATTACCTGAGCATCCCTCAAGTGAATAATAGACCACTCCATTATATACTTTTATAGTTGAATGGGAGAATCCATTCAGTATAGAAAGGGTTAACCTATTCTTTGCTAATTTACATCATTATGCCGATTGCTTGACATTATGGCCTTTGCGCAGTTGGAAAATGTATTTTTTAATTCCAATTAATACTAATATAACTGATGCTAGACAGAGGCTGTTATCTGAAACTCTACATTTAAAGCACTTGGCAGTTTGCGCTATAAAATTCACTTTTGAATGTTTCATGGTATCGTAATAGGTCAATAAATACCTGACCTACCTTTCTACAAGCATTATTGTAAAAAATAAAAAAAACATTGAAATTAAACAGAATAACACGTGATTGTACGGAAAAGAAATATTGCATTATCTTAACATCAAATAATTTTAAAACTTCACGCACTGGTTTCTTTTCGTTTTGATCATCAAAAGTATGTAGTACCATTAACTTTTCAGAGCGACAACAGCTTTAGTTTTCTTACATGGTACCCAGGCTGACCCAGGCATAATATTTTTGCAACCGCTGATTTAAAAATTTGATCCAGCACAAACTAGACAATCTATAATTACTGTGAAATTTATTTTAAGAAACAAAACATGTATTTTCAGTGTTTTATCAATGAATTTGTTCTTAAATCTTCTGCGTAGGAAGCACTGTATACATAATTTTGTGGTTCGGATGAGCCATGACCATTTAATGTGATATGAAACACTCCGGTTGGGTGATCAGATAGAAATGGAGAATAATCTTGCTCAAGTAGCTATTTTATGTATTAATTAAATGCAATGACTTTCGATAAGGAAATCATTTGCGTAAGTCTCGCCGATTGTTGCATCCCGAATCGAGATGTAAATATTTACAATTAAGCGTAGTTCAGAATGGTATGGTTGATTTCTTTGAGATTTATGGCGATGTTAGTAGAATGCTACATTCCCGCAGTTGGTATATCGCCTGATTACTAGCTTATCAGTTTCACGCACCCGAAGAAGTCCATTATATGTCATTTGGTCTAATAATGTTCAAAATTTTGAAATACGCTTTGGCACACTCAGAAATTTGATCTCGAAATTAACAACAACTGACTGCAATTGCAACAAAGTGGGGGTATGTACTCAGTATGGATATATTGCAAACGACATGACATGATATTTTACCTCTATACTCAGTATGGATGTAGAGAAGAGAAAAGGTAAAAGCGGTACCAGTACCTTGATACATTATTAATTATTAAGTTATAGCATTTCCACAAAGTTTTATATCCAGATTAATAGCAACATACAACAAATTTATCACTTATGGGGAATTGTCCTATGAATCCTTTAATTGTCAATCATAAGTTTCATGAGGTTGAACATCAGCTTGTGTCGGTTGCCAAAAAAACCTAATTATATGATGTTTTGAAGCCTGTCACCGTGCATAGTCACCAAGCTGTGTTATAAATGTAGAACGGCAGAATTCTTGAATGGAATAACACTTTCATAGTTGTTTGTCATCCCATGATTTTTAACTCGAATATTTGCTTCCTGTTCATGTGCACTGTTCTATTGATACATCTTTTATCATACAGGAGCTGATGAATTTGTGTTGTTTGCATGTAAATACTCTGTGAGAGGAGCACTTCTGAATGGCCCGTACCAGTCTGATGTTATCTACCCGGCTGTGGGGAAGGAGAGTGGCAGACGGAGGGTTAATTATGTGGCGGTTGACTATGACGCTGAGGAGCAGCAGATTTATTTCTCAGATGTCAGATCATACACTATATACAAGTCGAACCTCAATGGATCAGGTGTGAACATCATAAAATATTTTACTGAGCTGAAAATTTGTCAGAGATTTCTGTCAACATGATTTCCCAGGGTTAATATTTTATCACAAACAATAACAGGATGTTGAAATTGAAAAACTAGTGTCATGCTAGTCAATATTTAAAATTGCTTTTTTTCCTATGTCCACCGAATTTGTCCTTTTGTCATGGTCCAGTGGTTAGCTCCCTGGCATCATGTGTTAGATTGTTATTGGTAGTCGTTTGCAAGCGACCTCATACTACACCCAATATAAACTCGCAAGTTAACTTTTGGGCCACAAAATTGACTCTGCATGTCCATGTTGATTAATTTCAGCCAAACAGACTTAACAACTGCACTATTTTTATACACCCGTTTCTTTAAAAAATGGGACATATTACGTTAATCATCTGTCCGTCCATAATGGGGCATCTGTCCATCCGTCCATTCGCTTTTGGTTTCCGGATGATAACTTTAGATAGTCTGAACTGAATGGAATGAAATTTGGAATGTGTGATTACTAGCATAAAATACAGGTCAAGTTCGAATTTGGGTTCCGCCCGCAAATTTTAACCAGTCATGATACTTTTTGTTGGAATTCGCACTCAATTTTTGTATCTGGATGATAACTTTAGTTAGTCTGAACTGAATGGAATGAAATTTGGTATGTTAGTTTATTAGCCCAAATACATGTCAAGTTCAAATTTTTACCAAAGTTATTGTCCTTTGTTGCAATTTTTTGCTTTTGTTCTTTAATAATAATAATTAGTTTTATATAGCACTCAATCCAACAGCATGCCGTTAGACGCTCTATACATATTATTACCACGGCGATAAGGCACAGTGACACCAATTTCTTTGGTCTGAGGAGAATGTTCTGCAATGCATACATATGTGTGTGTGTCAGGATTAATCCACCAGCACCCCACCAAGTTCTCTTAATGCAGTACAAGTGACCTTGATCAAACGTCACAACTTTGTGAGAGATTTGAACAGCGTAATCGCACCTCGCCTAAATCTGACCAAGGCACTGTTGTGTAATACTCAATAGTCCACCGGGAAAGACAAGTCGGACACGCTAACCACTGGACCATGGAGCTCCACATTTCTTTCTTTCTTTGTCCTCCCCTGTCAAAAAAGATGGCTATAATTATAGTGCATGCTGTTTAATTTATGTAACTCCATTTTTTTGTCAGATATGCAGCCATTAGTTCTGAAGAATTTGCGATCAGCCGAAGGTATAGCAGTTGACTGGATATCAAAGAACCTGTATTTCACTGACTATGTTCAAAGCAGTATATCTGTTCTCCAAATAAAGAATCCCAGTGTACGACGAAAGATTATTTCCGGTTTAGCTAGTCCACGAGCAATCACAGTTAATCCAGTGAAAGGGTGAGAATAGCTGTACAGAGGTCCCCTGATGCTCCAGGCCTCGAAATGTTCTGAAATATATATTTATTACAGGACAGGGTTCTTACACAAAATAAAAAGTGCTTAAATTTCATCCCACTCGTTTGATGGTGCTTAAATAGATTGCTTCCTTTAAAAGAGCTTAAAAATCAACCACTATCCTTGAAAAGTCTTTAAATTCTGAATAAAATGGTTTGCATGGGTCAATTTATTGGAAATCTCAACCAAAAACTCGAAGCTGTGATGTCACAGCCAATTGTAATATTGTTGATATCGGTTACTATAAATAATTATCTTAATTTTCCACCTCCCCAAAACGTCATCAGTGTATGTCACTTCTCAACCAATAGTGCAGTTTAACAAGTTCTCTTTTAGGAAAATGATTTTCGGAAAATGCGCCGTTTTAATCAGATTTGGTGGAAGAAGTATGAATGGATAAGAGCTGTGAAAGGAAATATGTTTAAAGAAGAGTGACGACTATAATGCATGAAGGAGATAGACTGAGTTCTGGCATTGAATGGCAATTCGTTCCAATAACTTTCTATTCACATTTCGAACTCCTTGCAAGGCGTTTACAAATGACTACTTATGTGACTATGATTTTGTGAAATGGATATTTATGTGACTAATTTCTGTTACGTGGCTAGCCACATAACAGCGTTCAGATGAACCTTCAAAAATGATCTATTTGGCCTAATCAGCCTACAGTGAAACCTGACTTGTGCGACCTCTCCATGGAGCGGCCACCCGTCTTCGACGACCACAAAACCCATTCACCGACTGATTTCCTTAATTAAATACCTCCCGTGGGCGACCACCTGTCAAACGCGACCGCGACCGGCTATTTGCATCCCCAACAAGCAAATTTAACCTGTTATTAACGACCACCCAGTCTCCCGATTTGAGCCCTTAAACACCACACTCCCACAACCTCCATATGATCTCATGATTTTGTGGGGAAAGACAGGTAATGCAACAAAGTTATTTCAGAAAAATGTCGCATGTAACCAGGAAGTAAATAATAACCAAGTCTCGCTGAGTCACGTGCAAAATTCTCGTCAGCGAGATTCTCGCTATGTCGGGTGCGTTCTATTGTCTACCGGAGTAGGCGTCTCAATAGAGGCCCCAATGACGGCTTATACTAAGCCGTGGGGGTTTATTACACGCGATGAAATTACGGAGTTGACTTTAACAGCTTGCCTTGGTGCGACTTCCGAATCCATTCTATTCAAAACTAAATAAAATAATTGAATATATGGCAGTTTGTTTTTACTGGGGATTAATAATTGGTGACACTCAAATATGTGCATGGTGTATATATATCATATGGCCATCATTGGCAAATATATCGTCAGTCATGGATCGTTTTGCTATCTATACGACACCTCAAAAAAAACGTACAGTTCTTACACTTGAGCAGAGAGTGAATGTGATAAAAAAATCCGAAAAAATATTCCCTATATATATATATATATACAGTAAGAAAAATAGTGAAATTGAAACTAAGGTTTACCATATCCATCAACGGTATCAATGTTATTTGTGTAACTCATTTGATACTCTTTATGGAGAGGGTGGAAATTATTTTAAACTGTGCACCACCCCATTCCAAACCTTCAATGGGAGACCACTTTGATTGGACAAAAGATGTGGTCTCTCAAGACAGGTTTCACTGTATTTAATTTTGAAGTCACTCAAAAGTGGGAAACTAAAAGTTCATGATTTGTCAATAGGAGGTATTCAGACAGTTATGTGGCTATAGTCACCCAATCACGGACCTGTCAGTTTCTCCTATTCCACTGTCCTAGATGCTGTATGCAAGCTTTTGAGTTATAATCAGCTTATTCTGCTATAATTCCAACATGTTATGAAGCCATATTCTGAAGTTTTATCACTATCAACTACTTGATAGCCACATAAAATTTAATGGCTACTTGATAGCCACATATCTACCCATTTGTTAGTCCGTCCGACTTCAATAAAATTACCACTTTGGAGACAAAGTTTTTTTTTTTCCTCCAGTCATTTTGCATGAATAACTGTAAGATAGAAAGCACTTTCATAATAACGTCAATGAATTCGGTTGGAAAATTCTCTGGATATGTTTTTATATTACCAGTATTCCTCCCAAATCATGTGTACATAATTTGGTGGTACAAATGAGCTATGGCTGTTTAATTTTAAATTTGAGATATCAATATTTTTTAACTATATCGGACTTTATACTGTTAATACTACAATGAGATACATAGGAAATGAAGTAGATATAATTGTATACATGTATTGATTCTTTTCATGGACTCTTTGGCAGGTGAGTATGTCAACCGTATGGTGACATATATGATGTTCTACCCGCCAACCGTATGGTGACATATATGTCGTTCTACCCGCCAATCATATGGCGACATATATGTCGTTCTACCCACCAATCGTATGATGATATATATGTCTTTCTACTCATGAATCGTATGGTGACATATATGACGTTGTACCCACCAACCGTATGGCGAACATATATGATGTTCTACCCGCCAACCATTATGGCCACATATATGTCATTATACCCGCCACCCGTATTGCGACATATATATGTCATTCCACCTGCCAAAGGGTTAAGCAGTAGTTGTAAATATAGAATATACATGAAAATATGAGCTGTAATTGGCAACTGAAATACATTGCACCTGTTCAGTCTGAAAGATATCTACAAAATATTTTCCAGTTTTTGTTTTTGTGTTGTAAATTAAATCTTTTTATAGTTGGATCTTTTTCACTGACTGGAAAAGGAAAGGATCAGAAAGTGCTTATATCGCTCGTGCCCATGGAAACGGTCAAAATTTGACTAAAATCAGGCAGTATGAGATAGGCTGGCCAAATGGAATATCAGTGGATTATGATACAGACAGGCTCTACTGGACTGACGCTTACTTTGATAGGTAAGTAATTAGTGTTTTTCCGCCAAGGAGAAGCCCTCAACTGAACTATATGGATTATTATCCTCGGCCTTGTGTTATCAGGAGGGTTAAAATTTATTGTCCGTTTATTGCTTACTCCGGTCAATCAGTGCTCGGATTAGCTACGCACGAATGCGTCTCGTGTAACTCTCGCGTGACAATCCATCTAGTCAGTTTTTAATTCCTCCTCCAGCTATCGGACGTGGTTAATTTTAAGGAAGTATTATTCTGTATTGCGCGTTATCAACTCAATATTTATTGTTGATAACAACTTGCAATTTATCCGTTGCTTACCCAGTCTTTTAATAAAAATTTTTACGAACTCACAGAAACTCTTCGTTTCATTGTATGCGCGAATTCCGTGTTTTTTATCGACACATTTCGTCTCGAATTTGTGATTAAATTTGACAAAAACACCGTTGGAATCACGTTGGAATATTCGCCATTGATGGCCATTTTGACTCAGATGCACATCGTTTACTTATGGCCAACCTATATTGCATTATTGTGCGTGGTGCGGTATGCGGAGTAGCCTAATTTCGCGCTACACATTCTATTTCCTGACGACGTATCTTCGCCACGTTCAGGTTATGTATACTGCTATATCATATATGCAACAGCTATGTTAGTGCGCAGAGCGTTGTCCAGGACAGAAATATCTCCTTTGGCAATAATTTACATGAATAAATAACAAAGATAGAACTTGTTACCTGATGTAATTTCTTTTGCCTCAACTAATTGTATTTGTAAGTTGACGTTGAGCAACTGGAACTTCATCGACGTTTGGGAAATGATTATCGAAGAACATCATTGTACATATACATTATGTCATTATCATTAATTGTGCTTAAGCGATTAATATTTGCAAATCTTAGCTAGCCCGAATGTCTTAACATGAGGGCTTGTATTTGGATACTTGGAACGTTGGCGCGGATGTTAGTGACTTCACAATATTTATTTGACAATCCTGACTCTGTTCTTACGATTCCATTCACTTTCCCTCATTGTATCAATGGAATAATAGTTAGAAACAAGGCGATTCTGTTCGTTATAACATATCTAGTATTATATGACCTGTGTCAAATAATGCGGTAATACTATAATCGTCTCTTTCTTTACGTACATGTATAGTATGAGTTGACAGTGTCCGGTTTCTACGACTCGTGCAACTGGTTTGATTGGGGAATAGGATTTTCAGACACACGATTTGACAACAAGGATTTTCATTTCTAGTTTACATTATCGAATGGCGATCTCCATCAAATCATAATCTGACTTTCTCTCGGCGACAATTGTGTCCGTTTCTTTGCAATTACTTACTGTATTTTGCTGAATGGGTTCCCCTGTTCCAAGACTGCACAGCCATGCAAGCGCAGTAGCCTGAACCTTCAGCTATAGTTTGCTTACCTATACAATGTTAATTCCGTGGTCAGAACTCTTTGGTGACATTTTGGATGAGATCCTTGTTGCGAGCCTACTGGCCTACTTGTGGCAAGTCGCCTTATCCGATGTGACCTGGCATGAACTGTTATCCTCAGACATTAGTGTTTATCGATACATTCAACATTCATTGGTCCATTAATCAGGACCAATATGGTATCAGTGCCTCATCGCCACAAAACCGGTCAAATGGTGAGCATGACACATGTATGGGCAGCCATAATAGTTCCATACCAATGGTATCAGTGCCTTAAATGCTCAATGACATAAGAACTGACTATATCAATATGGCGACAATTTTTTCACCGATACCGACATACTTCTGCGCTTTCAATCCGTGAATAGTAACGGCGAACTACTATGCATATATATTGTCACGTGCTCCAGATGCATTGCCAATAGCCTTTCCCACTGAGCCCATCACTTGGCTCTCAACCTTCTATTTCCACATATCGAAAAGATCAAATGTGAAATAGCCGTCACTCACGTATAAAGCACAGTTACATAACATGCATTTATATTGCGCAGGGCCGCTGCCACTATAATTTTCAACAGAGACCAACACATGGCTCTTTTCTTTCTATTGTCTCATATCCAATTGATTATCGGGCAAATAACAAAAAAGACAGCATTTGTATTGTCACACATATTAAGTGCGCTTACATGAACAGCATTTAGATTTATATTGCGCACGACCACGGCAGGCCTGCATATTGGAGGCACACGACGGTTCGGTTCACATGACGGTTGCGAAATCTAGGTTGCGCCAAAGTTGTATGAGGCTCTCGCGATACTGATTATAACTGTTTGTGTAACTTATGGGTACCTAGGGACAACCAGACAGCCGACACATACTAGTATGTTACGGCTTGCGCATATTTTGCATTCCGCAGACCTGCCAGTGCCAATTTCAGAAGAGTCCAAAACATATCTCTTCTCCTTCTATTACTAAATATCCATATGATTATCTGGTGAATAGAATACCTAAATACACAAATGACAGCTTTTGTATCATCACACATATACAGCGCCATTCCGCAAGAAGCCTCTATATCGTGTATGACCACTGCCCAGTACCAGTGACTGGCGGGGTGCTACTATCGTTGATTCGGAAAACCAATCTTCATGGGCGCACACCTCAGCACCTGAGCCTTAGGGTGGGGAAGACTCATCATGTGCCGCTGACAGCGCACCAGCCAACCAGCCTTCAGTTCTTCCCAGATGAAAATGCAGCTCAAGCTCTCAGTTTCTCTCACAATTCAGAAGACGGATGTAATTGCATCTGTAATATAATCGTTCGTTGTGTTTCTCTCAAATTAAATGTCTTTGTGGGATAGACCTCGATACATGCATGTTTAGTTGCACTTTCACATTCCCATGCTTTAACTGCGATGGGACCGGTTTTTAAATATACCTCCAATAGTTTAATATTGAATCAACGGTTACTGTAACCATGCACATTTTGTCAAGAGGGAAGAGGGCAAAGTTTAATGCTCGTGAATTAGAGAATTACAAGTGCATACGGGTGCGAGTACAATTGCTCCTGTCATCTGGGAAGGACTGAGACTTCTGACTCTTCCCCACAGTCCATGGCCCACTCCATTACGAGAGTGTGTCTTGTCCCCCTGGAATCATTCTCCCTCGGGATATGTCCAGGCCTGCTCCACCTTCGGAGGACTTTCTGTACGCGTATAAAACATTCTCAGGATATGTGTCAACTGACTTACACAAACTTTGCGCAACTGTACCAGTCTTTACCTCGGGATGAACCAGTTCGAGCCCCATGGTCCTGCACCAGCAGTCCGTGGCAGGCGGGGTGCCGTTCTCGGAGATTCGGGCAACCAATCCTCCAGGACAATCGCACCCGAGCCTTTGGAGGCTGTTCTGTGTGGGGACGACTCGCTGTCGCGTACTGTCAATAGCGCTTTCTATTTTGGAAGATATATACAGAAATCACATGAAAACGAGAAGAAGATGCAGTGAAGTAAGCAGCAGAAGAAGAAGTCTCTACTTGCTCGGTTTCTAGCTGGCGCGTATGGTGTGGCACTGCCTGGGACGTTTCTTCCTAAAACCAGGGGGTGGCAGGTACAAGCTTGAGCAATACTGGAATCTGAATTTATGAGCTCTTTCACATAACATATCAAGGCTGATTCATGACTAAATCACATTTACATGAAATCTGTTTTCGGAAGAGTACATTCCCGTCAAACTGGGATATTAAATTTATTGCTCGTTGCCTCCTCCTGGGCTTGCATTCTAATCCACATAGTTCAGTTGAGGGCTTCTCCTTGGCGGAAAAATATAATTTTTAAAAGTAAAATTACTTTTTCCTTAAGGGAAGCCCGAAACTGAACTATCAGAGATCCCTCCCATGGCGGTGCCGTTCCCAACCCCGCAACTCGCAAATCCTATGATTCGGTCGGAAAATTAAAAACTGACTAGATGGATTGTTAGAACGAGAGACTCACGCGAGAGTTACACGAGACGCATTCATGCGTAGCTAATCCCGAGCACTGATTGACCGGAGTAAGCAATAAACGGACAATAAATTTTAACCCTCCTGATAACACAAGGCCGAGGATAATAATCCATATAGTTCAGTTGAGGGCTTCCCTTAAGGAAAAAGTAATTTTACTTTTAAAAATTATATATCGAGTGCCTGGGGTAACTTCACTCAGTGTATATATAGAGTACCAGGGTAACCTACCTTGAGTGTATACAGTACCCGCGGAAACCCCTGAAAGTAAATTTACTATTGTTTATTTACTACACTTCCAAAACACTTCGCTGGTTTTCATATTGACAGAAAGGATAGAGAGTCTTGCTTGAAGGTACTCAATGCCTTCAAAGTGGGTTAACCCTTTCAGTGCGAAGTCCGATTTTTGTATCAACCCATATTTCCTTGATCATTTTTCAAATTTATTGATTATAATAATGTGATACATTGATGGAAAGAGCTCTAAGAGCTCTAATAATGTATATTAGAACAAAGTTTATCCATTTCCCCATTTTCGTCTTATTGCTGATGTTTTTTCAGACTTTTATATTTTTTGCACACTTACCCATTACCAGTGCCTTCGGTCCCTTTAATTTAGTTATTTTTAGATCAACTTGACAAACTTCTCCTCGTTTGGTTATAAGAGTGATGTTGACTGTTATCAGGGAGAAGTACCAATGGCCGAAATTCAATTTACTCCCCAACTTCACTCTTGAATGATCCAGTAAGTATTAATACAAGACAAGAACCCATTTATAAAACCATTATGTGCCACTTCTCCCTATATTTTGTTCCAGGGAGAATTTTAAGTGACTTCTCTCTCATATACCAGTATGCATATTTATCACATAATTTGGCCATAAAAGCAGTTTCATAATTATCGGTAATAGACACGTTTAATATCAGCGCGTGCGATGACGTCACGCCGTTCTTCAAATAACTTGCGATCGCTGTAGTTTATGATTGTTGTTTTCGATGAATATTTCGCGTTGCTTCGGGTTTATTTGATCATGTGATAAAAGGTATCTCACATTCGTCCTATTTTATACGTAATTTATCAACCTCGTCCTCTAAATTCTATTTGAGCCTCGGTAAACCTCGGCTCAAATCGAATTTAGTGAACTCGGTTGATAAATTCCGTATAAAATAGAAACTCATTTGAGATCCTCTATATATGTCCCAACAGCATGTTTAAAATATATTTATTGATTATAATGATGTTCTATGTAGCTCAAATGCTGTGTATTCTGAAGTGGAAGAGTGGATCTCTTGGAAGTTTTCATAATTTTTAAGTGTTTTAATTATGTTTCAGAATTCAGCATTCTGATTTTAATGGAGATGATGTCCAGACACTATCAGGGCATGCAGTTTCTCATCCCTTTGGAATAGCTGTTTATGATGGTAAGTTTATGTACATGTACATGTATGTACATGTAAAAATCACAATCTGATATGGACTGTCTGGGCCCTACGTTTAATACAGACTACATTTTTAGATTAAATTTTTTTAATTTCCATTTGAGAATAATTCTCTTCAACAATGCATGACACAATGCTATTTGAAGCACTTTGTATTTGCATTGAGATACATTTCATTGTGATATCTGTGGTTCTGAGCAATAAATATCAACAGGTCCATGAAAATATTAGATGAACTCTGACATTGCTAACTGTGAGAAATCTCACATATTTTTGCAAATTTCAAATTCAGCAAATTGCCAACTTGAAAATTCAACAGGTCTCAACTGGGGATACTATTCTACACAGATCCACAGGCAATTACATGCTGCATTCTTGGTAAAATGTTGCTTGTATTTTTGTCATTTGTCAATTGGATAAATGTGAAATTACAAGAATTGAACTTTTTAACTCGTTTCACTCGAACAAACATAAATGATTTATAGAATAACAACTACGAATTATATAAACAAAGTTTTAATCTAGAAATTCAGGTTAACGATTTGCTTCAAATAAATTGTGCACATCATATATATATTGTTATCATTATATAATCACAAAAGACCTGTAATACAAAAACATGTATTATACAATGAAACTAACTTTTGCAGTCTATATTCTCATATGTATTGATGATCAACATTTTCAAAAGCCAATATAATCAAATAATTATCCACATCACTAAATTTGGGTGGGAGGGTGGGCGAACCATGCACATTAGAAGCTGAACGTACAATGAGCGCTAAAATCTTGTTTGTGTTCAAACACACTTTAGAACAATCGAGAAACCTGTGCTGAATCTAGTCAATATAAATCAACGTTTATCACGCGTGAACCACTATTGTCAATCACCCAGATATGCCCCATCGATTTAACCCCCGTCGATCTAATATTTTCCATTAACACCCTTATCGCCAAATAATTCTGCGTTGAACTTCAATAAAGTAATTCATGACAATTCTATGATTTATATTCTGGAATATTTTTCAGGATACGTATTCTACAGTGATTGGAGGCTAGAGTCAATAGTTAAGGTGCCCAAGAGTGGTGGTCCTGGTATCGAGGTTCGACGAGGCATTCCAATGATGATGGATGTGAAGATTTACTCGACTAAATTACAGCCCAAGCCCGGTATGATGTCATAGATCTTACCAAAAACCATTGACATTGTTTTTCCACAATTATCAGATTTTTGTATAGACTGTTTGACTATGGAAATGGATTCCATCTCTGTTTCAGAACTTTTAATATATTCTACTTTTTGACTAGATTCAAATTTTCATACTTTAACCCTTTCCATACTGAATGGAAACTCCCATTCATTATATGTGTATACATAGGAACGGTCTATTATTAATTTGGAGGGGTGTTCAGATAATAAAAGCAGACAGCAGACAAAAAAATTAACAGATTATACAAGATTAGAAAGATTCATATTCAATGGTGGGAAATGTTCAGATATAGAGGATCTCACATGAGTTCCTATTTTATACGGAATTTATCAACCGAGTTCACTAAATTCGATTTGAGCCGAGGTTTACCGAGGCTCAAATAGAATTTAGAGGACGAGGTTGATAAATTACGTATAAAATAGGACGAGTGTGAGATACATTTTATCACATGATCAAATAAACCCGAAGCAACGCGAAATATTCATCGAAAACAACAATCATACACTACAGCGATCGCAAGTTATCTGAAGAACGCCGTGACGTCATCGCACGCGCTGATATTAAACGTGTCTATTACCGATAATTATGAAACTGCTTTTATGGCCAAATTATGTGATAAAATAAGTTCATCAATGATGTTTGTTGATCTTATCAGCTGAACATTTCCTAGGTAATTACTCGTCATTGAGTCTTTAGTATAGAAAGTGTTAACAAAGATATTACTGTTTTTTCTATAACATTTATAGGCAACAACGTGTGCCAGAGACGTAATGGAGACTGTTCCCACTTCTGCTTCCCTGTTCCATACAATGGCGGTGTCCAGCGACTTGGTCGGGTGTGTGGGTGCCCATTTGGCAAGAAGCTGAACATAAACCAGCGGACATGTGACATTGATCCATCTGAGCCACTGGAGACTGCATGCAGCAATAGAATGTTTGAATGCAACAACGGGAGATGTGTGACGACAGCTTATACCTGTGATGGAGATAATGATTGCCTTGATAATTCTGATGAATTGAACTGCACAAACAGTAAGCATGTTCTGGGGTTTAGCTTTTTCTAAAAATTTATTTTTGGTTTGGTGTGGTTGTACTTGGTTGGATGATTGTTCTAATTGTTCTAGCTTTAAAGATACGGGTGGCCTTCGCGGTGGTTATAGCTGTTAAAATTGTCACATCTCCTAAAACCGCCATAAACAGAAAGAATAGTATATAATAGACAGATGTTGTTCTTATACCAATCATAACTATAAAGTACATTGCATATTATTGTCACATTTGTATGCTTTGTTATGTAAACAAACATAAAAAAACTTACAGATTCATTTGTTTATAGACAAACACTCGGAACTACCAGATCATCCAATGAAAATGTTCTGTTTTGCTGTGGAAGGCAAAGATCAATTTATTGGCGCCATCAATTGCATTTAAATCACACCAAATTTTATTTTAATTGACCCATTTTACCCATTGTCAGTTCAAAATTTAGCTAATCAACGTTACTTCATGATTGGAAAATGATTAGACAGAAAACGTGTACATAATATAATTGTTCTTGCAAAGAGATGAATATTTTTCAATCCAGTCAGCTGATCCAGTTAGTATTTTCTCATAACCTATATATGTTAATATATACCAAATAAGGAATTTACTATGATAGTATTGTGAGTTGTAAATTGTAGATGCACCAAATTAGGGGTTTTGCAACCGATATGTAATCCACATGAATCTAAATAAGGAAATGATGCAATATTGAGACTCTGCTTATAAACAATGAACTGTGCTTTTGCGAGAAACTCAACAACACTCGACCTGCATTTTCTCTGACACAAAGCGTGTTTTGTGAATAATATCACATTCATAATATCATTATGCTATAATATTAGTATATCCTTGAGGAAATGATAAAAATTTGATAAATTATAACCTACAAAGAAGACCGCCGGTCCCTTTGACAAAATTGTAAATTGAATCGTATATTTTTTGGTTGCTACTTCAGACCCACGATGGACATCTGCAGTTATGAAATCAGCTTTGCCCAACATTTCTGTTCAGCCTTAGGCTCACTCCTTTGTTAAATTATGTTATTTTTCGCATGTTAGGACAATAACTCAACTACAAATTGACTTATTTAGTTTATTCTTGGTACATGCCATTTCCTGAACCTAGTTTGGATGGAAAAGTTCTGAATTTTGAGACTTGATTTTTCTCTTAATTAACCTATTCATTATGGGAGCTGCACTGGTGTAGCATTGAAGATTATGTGCCAGTGCATTCTCTTATATATGCGAGTCTCCCATAGGGAGCCTTGCATATATAAGAGAATGCACTGGCTTACAAGGAAAATATTGTCAGGCCAATGTATTCTCTTAACCCTTTACCCAACAAACCGGCCAAAACCGGCCAAATGAAGCTTCAACAGCCTAAAATATCTTCGGTCTGTCTCAATAAAACCATACAAATATGGATATCATTGGAACCGGCTCATTGACCACATTGTGATGGTTATAGTTATGCCCTGTGCCAATGCATTCTCTTATATATGCGAGTCGACCATAGGTCGCCTCGCATATATAAGAGAATGCATTGGCCTTTTTTTTAACACTTTTTACCATTTTTTCTTACATTCTTTAACAATTTTATAATTTTTAATGTGTTAAGCCAAGGGCCCTTCTGTTGGGTAAAGGGTTAAACATACGAATCTCCCATAGGAGAACGCATTGGCAGTGTTTTCAAAACATTTCATGGAGCTCCAGTCATAGAAGGGTTATATTTTCTTGCTTTATCTTTTTCAGAAGTGGCATGCCCATCTAACCGATTTGCATGTGATAATGGAGGTTGTATTTTAAAAGGTTGGCGTTGCGATGGTGACAATGACTGTGGTGATATGTCTGATGAGAAAAACTGTGGTATGTTGAATAGTTATTGATTTGTTTCACTTTTCTCTTGCTTTCAAGTCTGGAAATAGTATGTCTGACATTTGCAGAATGAGGTCCCCAGAGGGTGAATTTAGTGATATGCTATCCTGAATGGGCTAGCATCACCAAATTCAGCCTCTGGGAACTTAACACTTGTGGGGCCTCAACTGCTATGGGAGACCTAGGTCTAGGACTTAGGTCTAGGTCTCCCATAGCAGTTGAGGCCTCAGAAGAATGATGTTCCCAGAGGGTGAATTTGGTGATGCTAACACAATTTCCAGACTTGCATGCTTTGTATTGACGTTTCGGCATATCCAGATAATGTAGTTTGAATGCCGGGATAACTTTGTACACATACATATATACATGTATGTATATTTCTCTATATCTATATTCTAAATAATAATGATATACATACAATGAAATAAAGGCTTTTTTATAGCTATTCAATTTTGATGACCCTTACATTTCCCAAGTGTGTTATAAGTGTCAAATAAGTGTTGCATAAGTATAGGAAATTTTTTCCTCTAAGTGTGCACTTACAACCAAGTGTACAAGTCCAACAGTGGCAGTAAGTGTAGTGCAAGTGTAACATAAGTGTACAGTAAGTGTACGTTCCAACTATGTAAATGAGGTGAGTGTCATATAAGTGTATGATTCTAAAGTGTGGTATAAGTGTATGTTGGCAAGTGTAATATAAGTGTATAATAATTGCAAGTGTTTTATAAGTGTAAGTTCTGAATGGGGTTGTAAGTGTATTGTAAGTGTACAATGGTGATTGTGATGCAAGTGTATTATATAAGTGTATAGTACATGTATGATTGTATCAGTAAAATAAGTGTATATCATAGATGGGCATGCACATATTAAATTTCACTATCAAAGATCTATGGCAATTGATGCATTAATCAAGGGAATCACATTCACAATGGTTTAGACTGATAAAATACTTTATTATATTATTTATTAATAATGTTTTAATATATAAATCATCTATCAATTAGGTTCCTTGGCTCAATAAATATATTTCATAAATCTGGTGCTGATATGCGAAGTTTGAATGAGCTGAAGTATCTTCAAGCTTGTCTCTTCCTGTTAGTCTTTACTCCACTTATGTCATGATGTCCATGTCATATTCAGTACGATGTCCCATTTAAAGCATGCAGTGCCTGCTGTGGGATGTTTAGTTTAGCACGGAGTGTGAGAGAAATTTGCAAACGTTGGCATGACCGATTCCAGTTTTTTTTGCCAAAAAAGCTGTAAGCGAGTCATTTTTTTCTTCTTCTGATGTCACATTGTCTCTGAGATGATCCAAATTCCAATGTGCTCTGTGTGCCCAGTCTACCCCTCCACCAAAATTAGTTTTGTCCGGTATCACAAGCATTTGGACAAGACGTCAATATGATTGAAATTGAATCCGTGATCAGTCCTCTTGGCGAGTCTTGCCAACATTGGGCAACAATGAAACATGCGAGAGATCAATCACTGAATCAGCTGGACGACAGCCATCACTCTCCGATTGAGAATTATCACTTGTAAATAAATGTATGTTGTATATCTGAATTTAGCGCACGTTTCCATCGGTTATAATCTGTATGCATCCAGTGTGACTTTACTGTTGACATTTAATTTCTCAATGTCATCGTGTCATTGTAGGATCAACGGAACAAACTTCGCCTATTTGCGTAATTATTTGCCGAATTCAGCCTCCTACCACCTGTTCTATCTCTAGTGTGTTTAGTTCCTTTCTTCTTTTTGCCAAATTGTTGAATTGTTTTGGCTTTTCTCGCCGTCATTTTCTTAAATGAAAGCTGTTGTCAAATAAAATGCAGATGAAATTTAAATTTGATTTCTTGACCGCCGAATGACCGGAATGTGGTCTGCGCATGCGCATGTAGTCACCGTCACAGTCACGTGTTAGCTTTTAGCCAATCGTATGCTCAGTTCTAGGATATCACTTGATTTAGACAGGGATTTCCCTATAAAATGATGACATCAGAGGACAATGTTTACACACAGCGATATGGGATTAAATTCCCCATACACGAACACGTGGGCAGAAAGCCCCAAGCAATTTACTTTGGGAGATTTACAGTGGGTCGATAATCACACGTATATACAGTTAAACTTTGTTATTTTTGATACATTTTACGTTAAATTAAAAACAGATAGCAGGTACATATACGTACTTCTCCGAGAATGTTAAAAACAATTTTTATCTGTTCATCATTAGGCCTATTTTATTTTCACGAAATTACGCTAACTATCGAAGTTTTGCCATAAAAAAAACCCCGATAAAAATAATTCTATTTGGGAGTATTGCACGTCAAAATTACGGGTTTAGAAACGATTTTTATTATACTTAATTCTGATCTGCGTCGTCAAACTACTATCATACAACATTTCTATATTCGTAATGGCCATTTTTTGACTGCAGGGTGTTTGGAAACACAATCATTGAAGCTTTCATATACGCCAATTTCAATATACGTGATAGCGACCAATTTTCATTGTTTCTCTGACAAACATTTTGCAGTTAATAAATTGTAGATATACATACTCATATATCTTTATTTTAGCACAAAAGATTCATAAAATTTATTACTATCGGAATATAAATATTTAAACAGAAAAACGAAATACCTGTAATTTCAAAATTGAAAAAGTTCATATTTAATACAAGACGGCAATTATATAGTACAAATGTGCGAGGCTCTGAGCAGTATTCCTGAACATATCCATATCAAAGTTTGATAAGTTTGGTATAAGTGTTGATAATTTTTTCCAAAGTTCCATAAGTGTACCTTTAAGTGTGGGGCAGTGTTCCCAAAACATTTTAAAAGTATAAGTATCATCAGTGTGTCATAAGTGTATAGAGAACTTTTCAAAGTACCATAAGTGTAGCTGTAAGTGTGGGCAGCATGCCCAAAGATTTTCAAAGTCTCAAAAGTGTAGAGCAAGTGTACACTTATTACAACACTTACACTACACTTACGAAATAAGTGTACATTTCGAAAAAAGTGAGTGTGGTACAAGTGTACTGAATTAAAATGTACTATAAGTGTATACCTGAACTACACTTACAATGAAAGTGTACACTTAGAAAATATAAGGGGATAGCATTGTAGTAATTTGGAGATGATAAACAAAGCACCTTGTGCATGAGTGATTGATTTGCATCAATTATTTGTTCCTCTTTTCAGCGAACCTTACATGCAATCCCAACGAGTTCAGCTGTAATAACTCCCTGTGTATCAACGTCCGCTTCAAATGTGATACAGATAACGATTGTGGAGATGGATCAGATGAGGGTGATATATGCAGTAAGTGACACAGATAGACAACCTCTGGATATAATGATAGAATTGATGTTATGTCCCATTGGCGAAAGTCTAATTTGACTTCGGTGAAAGCCAGCACTGGCTCACACTCTGGTTATTTTGACAGAGAACTGGACCATCTAGTCTCTGCAATAGGCATTGTGGACTGTCACCAGACTGAGCTTCAGGACGTAAAAATGCTGATATTGGGAAGTTTGTCCGCATTGTCTTGTTTTTTTCTTTTCGGTTGCGTCTTTGTTGTGTGACTTTCCAGTAGTGCGTGGTCTCCCCCTCAAACTCAGCATGTTTAGCTCTTGAAAATAAGAAACATGAAACTTTTTGTAATTGGGAAAAACCCTGTTTCTAAATATAGACATCACTTTTTAAACAAATGTGGAACAGCACTGTTTCGGGTATGCACCTATCCGCACTGGGCAGACGTCTCATTTATTTGCGCATTCAAATTACGTATTTCCCGCCATTTTCAATGTTTCTCTGTGAAATTTTATTTCTCATTTCAATAAAATCTTGATTTACATGTGGTAATTTGGGCACATTTTTGTAATTTGAGCACACCGTTTACCAGCTGAATTTGGGGGAATTTAAAAGCCTGGTACATAATATTGAATATGTTGTATATAATGTGATCTGGACATTAAAAACTTAATTGGGCCTTTAGCAGAGCAATGCCTGAAATCCAAGTATCTGAGTGAATCCGACTTCACAATTAACTACTCTCTTTCAGCTGACCACACTTGTGAGACTGGCTATTACCAATGTGATGACGGCCGATGTATCAATGCAGCTTTACAGTGTGATGGTAAAGGGGACTGCTATGATCAGAGTGATGAGCTCGACTGCCCGCCATTAAACTGTTCTGCAAGCCAGGTTCCATGCAAGAATGTGCGGCAGTGTATTCCAGAACTCTATCTATGCGATAAGGCAGCAGATTGTCTGGACGGTTCAGATGAACAAGATTGTCGTATGTACCTATGAGCCTATATTGTTGGCTCAACTTGGTTGAGTCAAGCTGTGCTATCTCCATGTCATGACGGCAGACAGATGAAAAGATAATAAATGTGCTGAAAGACGGGCGTCCATAAGGACGCAATATCTGTAGCGCAAACATCAACTGATTTCAATCATATTTGGTATATGGGTCTGTTGCAACAATATCTCTAATGAGTTCGTAAACCAGGTTTGTCGAATCTTTTATACAAGAGTTATGGGACTTAGTTGTCTATTTTTAGCGATTTTGATCACTCGCGACTGTTAGCGCGATAACTCAAACTTTTACTGATTTTAAGGAATTTACTCCATGTATTACTAAATGCTTTAGCACACGTTACAGGTCACATTTCTCATCCAATCATCTCCAATCTTCATATGGATCTTCAGGGTGACCTCTAGATGGGAGCCTCCTTTTTCCCCCCGAAATTCGATAACAAAAACATGGCCACCAATAATTCTTTTGCAACAGATCCACTCTTTCAGGCATAAAAACTTGATGAGCGCCATCTTCCGATGCACACCTCTTGTTATTTCATTATTTATGGGTCAATTTAGTCTGTCTTGGGTTCAAAGAATTTAGTCCATTAAATCCATAAGTTGATCTACAGTGTGGCCATATCTTTATCCTGATGATTTTCAGCAACATTGGTTTCTGGTAGGTATAAGAATAATATGTTATCCTGATGATTTTTAGCTACATTGGCTCCTGGTAGGTGTAAGGATGATGAGTTCAGGTGTGGTGGAGGTGGAGGCTGCATTCCAAATAAATGGAAATGTGACACTCGTCCCGACTGTGAGGATGGATCAGATGAGCCTGAAGACTGTCGTAAGTAGCATTAACCCCTTCAATACTAAATGGATTCTTCCACTCAGTTATAAAAGTATACATTCAAATGGTCCAATATTCAGTGGGAGGGATTTTATCGATATATGAGCAGACAACAGCCAGATTAAATGATAATACAAGTGCAGAAGTGTTCATATTCATTGATGGGAAATGTTTAGAAAATAGATGGGAAAAGGAACAATTCATATCATAGTTCAATTAAGTTTCCTCATACGTAAACCAGCTAGTTACAGTAATGCTCTAATTAATCTAATTACACAGCAGAATTATGGGTAACTTTTCAGGATTTAGTCGAAAATATGGCTTTTAATTAGAGCATTACTGTATATCGGTAGAGTGAGATGCTAGTTATACCCCCCGCAACAAAGTTAGGGGGGGGTATACTGGAGTCAGCTTGTCCGTCCGTCCGTCGTCCGTCCGTCCGTGGACACAAATATGTCCGGAGTTTTTCTCAGCTGTTTTTTTTGATCAATTTCCGTGAAACTTGGCACAGGCATCAACCACCATGGGAACCTGTGCACCTGCGATTATGACGTCTGTCGGACTTTTTTTGTTGGAGTTATTCCCCCTTTTTCGACTTAGAACATTTTTCGGTCAATAGGTTTAAGATTACAGTTAGGTTTGTGCACCTGCAATGGGAACTGTTATTTTATTATTTTAACTAAATGTTTACTGACATGTGAAACATCTTAGTATTTTAAAAACATGGGGGGTATCCTTAGTCCCATTGGGACAGTCACACCTCTAGTTCATGTTTGAGGTCCATTGGACTCTAACCGTTGTTAACCTTCTCAACTAAATCTGCCAATAAATGTAATGAGATATCACAATTGTGACAATAAACTGTTTTTTTTCCATAGAAAACATGATATTTGTTATGAACTCCACAACAGTTGTTGTGAATGTGAAATTTTTAATGTGAAAAATATATTTGATTACAATGTTTACATAATTTCGAAAGATTACGAACTCATTTGACTTTACGAAGTGTACTTTGCTTTTTCAGTTGTTCCGATATGTAAAGTTTGTTTTCATTAGGAAGCGTGGTCACTAATTGAAAACAAATAGCATGCTAAATGGAAAATAAGTTTTTAAAAACATACAACACGAGATGTCCAGTGTAAGAACTAAGAAGTAATGACACCGGCTTACCATTTAAAAAACTTCTAACAGCAATACTGGAATAAAACTCCATGCCATGCGTTTATGTGTTCATGTTTTGGGTGTGTTCGATCTGCCACCGAGTTAAAATTGTTGTTGGTGAAAATCTGAATGTTGCCGAATAGACTTTGGATGAAGTTGGGTCTTTTTGTAAAACATAGCATGATAGAATGCGTGGTTTCTTTTAATTGCATGACATATTCTAAGCTTATTTTAACATAACATTTTTATTATAATACATTATTGTGACTGTAATATATCACCCTTTCCGATAATTATATTATTCCATGCTGATATGTAGGATAAAGTGGATTATATTTTATGACAAATCCAGCCACTGGACCTGGGCGTAAAGTCCGCTATAAAGGAATAATGGGAGCGGTCTTCGGCATAAGCTAGCATCTGGCTCTACCGATATCACATTTACGCCAAAGGAAACTTGGGCTAAATTTTTATCAATGCAAATTTAATTTACAGGTACCAGTGAATCTGGTGAATATTAAGTTTATGTTTAACAATTTTGACATTATTCCTCAGCTGAAGTAACATGCTCTGGTAAAAAGTTCCGATGTGACAACGGTATGTGTGTTTACAATAGATGGTTATGTGATGGTGATGATGATTGTGGAGACAACTCCGATGAAAAACATCCAACCTGTCGTAAGTTTAGTGTACATAGAAATATTGGTTGTGATTCTTCTCTTCTGTGTCATGTCTTGTAAGGTCTTGGAATTGAACATCTAATTTTTGTAGGTTTTTGCTATTTTAGAAGCACCCTCCAGAAGTATGAATCGAACAAGAACAGCTCAAATACTGACCAAAGAAGATGTTCTTTCAATTAGCAGAATGAAGAAAGCTTTGTAAATTTGCAATGAAAATTTTTACCCTTTGTAAATTATTGATGAAGCCGGATGGAGTGGAGAAAATAATGTCATATTCCTCGCTTAACCCTTTGAGTCCCAGGTCCGATTTTTGTATCAACCCATATACCCTGTGCCAATGCATTCTCTTATATATGCGAGTCGACCATAGGTCGCCTCGCATATATAAGAGAATGCATTGGCTTAACAATTATTATTTTTTTTTTTTTTTTTTTTTACAATTTTTTACAATTTTAATATATTTTATTATATTCTTTAACAGACTTATTGTGTAGGTTTAGGGCCGATAATATCGGCCCCTGGCACTCAAAGGGTTAAAAGGTCTCAGGGCCTTCAAAGTGGGTTATTCTATAAAACAACTATCATCAACAAGTACATGTAAAATAGGTCAACTTTATTCTTGTTTTTTTTAATTAATAACTCTCCAATAACAATTAGTCCAATAAGATACCAATGATTAAAAAAACTTGACGGTAAACATTGGAAAAGGTCAAAGCTTTGAAAAATATTCTGAAAATCATATTCAGACTAAATAATTTGAACACGATTAGCAATGTTTGTTTACACATTATTGTAACAGTTTTGTTTACATAACAATGATTTCAATTTCTCCATGTTCTTAGTGATGATGTTTGTACAAACTTTAATTTTGTTAACATTTACCCTCTGTGAGTGTCTTGGGTCCTTTAAATGAACTCGATGATGTGACATTTTACAATGAGCATATCTGTTAGAACCGATAATGTTGATTCCTTGCTCTGGATTCATAATAATGAGTTTGATTCCAGTTCTCAGAGCATTAGTTTTTACCTTGGATATATTTCTTCTAACTCTCTTGGACTCACATGACCTTTGGTGGGTCATATGGCATCAAGAAGCCAATGTAGATAGAAGGGAACTCCAGGCCGCCGTCTGTTGATGGATGGGTTCCTTCTTCTTGATTTCAATGGATTTAACTTTCCTCTTAATGAAATTGTCCTCTGATATTAACTTTCACATGAGTGGTGTCTCTTTTGTTGTTATTAACCAGGCAGTGCTCGACAAATGCTGAATAGTGTCTTGTTTGATGCTCTTTTATTCTTATGTCTAACTATCTAGCTGTATTTAGCATATATGTTGTAATGCTTTGATTGCAGTAAGAGGATAAGAGCAAATGGAATGTGACTCAATGCGATCTAAGCAGTGTAACTCTAAATTTATCGTAATATACCGCACTATAATTAGAGGTCAAATTTTGCTTTTATGATTCTTAGAAAGCATGCTATATCTCATGCTCTCTTTAACTGATCAGTCTGCAATTTTGCATGTCATATTCTAAGATGGGCAACCAGACATGGATTTGAGGGTCATATTTTTTTAAATGTGCCAAAATTGTGACAAGAGTTACAGACAGACACACAGTTGGCTTTTATATAAATTGATGATTTGGGACCCATCTTTATATCAGAATAATTTCAGCATTTTTTGTGAGATGCTCATGCCTTGAAATAGTGAGCCTGTCATTTGCAGAATGAGGTCCCCAGAGGGTGAATTTAGTGATTCTACCCCGCATAGCAGGCTAGCATCACCAAATTCACCCTCTGGGGACCTCATTCTGCTTACACCTCAGCAGAATGAGGTTCCCAGAGGGTGAATTTGGTGATGCTAGCCCGCTATGCGGGGTAGCATCACTAAATTTACCCTCTGGGAACCTCATTCTGCAAATGACAGGTTCACTATTTCAAGGCTTGGAGATGCTGGTAGCCCATTTATTCTATACACTCCTGTATTCACAAAATATAAAAAAAAAACTAAAAAACAGATGTACTTTTGCCTGTGTATTTAGTGATTTTGTGTGCTGGTTGTTGGCCGTAACCTGCTGCACAGCGATATTGGTTTGAAGGGTAATCATGTTCTACTTAGGTTGTTAGATTGGCAATGGGATCAGCATTTTTTATCTCTTGCTGGGTCGATATTGCTATTCGGGTCTTATGTTACGTTTAAACTGTGTCTGAAATAGATGCACTTTTTTTTTTTTTTTTTTTTTTTTTTTTTTTTAGATGCACTTTTTATACTAGAATTTATGCATCAGGAGCATGAGGATATTACATGTCGTGTAAGTTTAAGGGTTTTTAGAGATGAATCCATAAGAAAACTTTGATCAAAATGATCACATGGTAACGTTTTGCAGCTCTATAAGGCAATAATGGTGTTGTTGATCTGATACAGACAACCGATCACCCAAAAACTCGACATCAGGCTTGTTGGTAACAATATTGAGTGGATTTTGCTTGTGTATATCTCGCATATCACCACATGTAAAATACACAGGCTAATGGCTATGGCCATTGGTTTGCAGTCAGTAGTATTTGATTTTTTTTATAATTTTGATTATTGTCTGTTACAGCTGAGCCTCCATTCAAATGCCAGAGTGGACAATGGGAGTGTCCAGGGATGAAAAGGTACTGCGTGAATAACACCCAAGTTTGTGATGGCCGTCCAGACTGTCCCGGCGGAGGAGACGAGAGCCCTGTTTGTAGTATGTATCTTGTTTATCATTAGGTTATTAACAAGCCTGGATAAAGTGTGTCTGCCATTTGCAGATTGAGGTCCCCAGAGCTTTTATGACCCTTAGAAAGTGTGCTATACAGTAATGCCCTAAGTAATCGACTTCTTAACCACAGCAGAATTATGGGTAACTTTTCAGGATTTAGTCGGAAATATGGCTTGTTGCTATTCATCGGAAATTTAGCTCTCTGAAAAGTTACCCATAATTCTGCTGTGGTTAAGAAGTCGATTACTTTGAGCATTACTGTATCTCAGGCTCTCGTTAACTGATTGGCCCGCAATTTTGCGTGTCATGTATTCTAAGACGTGCAACTGTAGTAGGTATGTTAAAAGTTGACTGTTGACAAGAATTTGAATGGTTAACTATCTCAAGAAAAATACATTAATGCTGATAATAATAATGATCTCATAATGAGATAAGTTCAGCCTTCTCTTATCTGGATCAAATTAACCCTTTCATGATGGGAGTCACGCTGGTGCAGCATTAAAGGTTCTGTTCCAGTGCAATTTGGGCTCCCTTGGGAGACTTGCATATATAAGAGAATGCACTGGCTTATAAGGCCAAGGTAAATATTGTTAGGCCAATGTATTCTCTTATATATGCAAGGCTTCCTATGGGAAACTCGCTTATATAAGAGAATGCATTGGCACAGGGTTTTTGAAAAATTTCAGGAAGCTCAAGTCATGGAAGGGTTAAGTACCATGTTTGGAAATATATGGTGAGCTGTTCCTGTAGCGAAGCTCGTGCACTGAAAATATCAACATGACTTACTAAGACTTAATATCTGTAGCCTTTGAGTGCAATCTTAGTTCAGATAATGATCTGAGGGTTTTGCTGGGTTTTGCGATCTTTCATGCCTCAAGGTTACGCTATATATATAAATACTCACACATGTATTTTTCTGTTAACCATTATTGCGCAAATAAACCTCATTGTAAACAATTTAATTACTTCTATTTGTCTGTGGTTTTCAGATAGTGACTCGTGTTCTGCAGACAATGGTGGATGTAGTAATGAATGTGTCCAAACACCCCGGGGAGCGGAGTGTCAATGCCCAGATGGCCAGGAACTCAATGGAACGAAGACATGTGTGGGTAAGGTACATGTTTCATGTAACCAGGGACCAGTCTGCAGCATCTCTAACATAATGTAACAATAACCCTTTCATGACCGAAGATGGCCGAGGACAGTCCGGAAAAAAATTGTTTGTCAATTGGTGTCAAACTGTGCATTGTTTCCCAATCAAATTGGTTTATCTGTTAGAACAGTATGTGCACTCTGAATCATCCATTTTGGAAATTAAATTTCACCCGACATTCTAATCAGGGTATCTCTGCTGGCTGATCACAGTATTTTACTCTAAATATAAAGTCAAAATATTTGTGATGTCATATCATCTGTGCTGAATGAGCGGTATTGTTACCAATATATTGCTGATGCGCAACATTTATATGAACAATGGAAAATATTGTTTTTCGCAAAGGTATTCCCCTTTCTTGTCTAAAAAATTATGATCTTTTTGATTTTGGGTACCTTCATTGTGTAGTCAACTCCTCACACAGTTTCAAATGCAGAGAATCGGAGCTTTATAATCTTGGTACCCTATATTGCTGATGTGCAACACGTATATGGACAACGGAAAAGATTGTTTTTCACTGAATTATTCCCCTTTCTTGACTAAATGTGCAACAGAAATATTGACAACTGAAAAAATCATTTTCCAGCAATGTAGACTTCTCAAAGATCTTCATATTTCTGGACACAGAATAATTTACATTCAGTGGATGAACAGTTAATTTGAGTTGTCTCGATCATAACTTCAACAATACTTTTCCAACTTTGATGGAATTTATTTAGTAGTTCATATTTGAGAATGCAAAGATTACAAGGTCGAATTTGGTCATGCATTACATTTTGTTGTTGTTTATTTTGGTTTGTTGTTTCCATTTTTCATAGAGTTTGCCCCATTTACAACTTGAATATAATTGTTTTGGTGTTGTCGGAATAATAAATTGAGCAACAGTTGAAATAAATTTTCTTGAAGAATGATTTTTACTGAAGTTTCATTTTTGTTTTGTTAAGAAAAAGCCAACCTTCTAAGAAAACCATCCTTTTTCGGAAGACTTTTTGTCAGCGACATTTATTTAAAGTAATGAAATCACAAAATTTAGCACGTTGAAACCATTGTTATCTAAAGAAAACTTTTACAGTGATATGTCAACAAACATCGCTAAACGCGTTGTATGTTAAAATATTTTACTAGTATTTTAAATATTATTTTCAATATTATATGTTAATATATTTTAGTCTAAATATTATTTTCCGAATGTTTTTCAATGCTTTCACCTTTACCATGTTTAATGTAAAGTTTTTATTAAATTTTGGTATTTCATTGGATTAATTGGACATTGATCTGGAATGCCACTGTAACACTAATGTTTACATAGCAATGGTTTTGACATGCGAAATCTCATTATTGGAGAGTTATTTATAATGAAAATAAGAACAAAGTCAATCTATTTTTAAATGTACTTGTTGATGATAGTTGTTTAACCCTTTCAGTGCCAGGGGCCGATCTCATCGGCCCTAATTTACGGTCTGTAAAATCGGCCCTAAAAAAATAAAAAACATTTTTTTTTTTTTTAGATTTTTAAAAAATTATTAAAATTGTCAAAAATTGTAAAAAATAATAACAAATGATGAAAAATTGTTAGGCCAATGCATTCTCTTATATATGCGAGGCGACCTATGGTCGACTCGTATATATAAGAGAATGCATTGGCACAGGGTATATGGGTTGATACAAAAATCGGACCTGGCACTCAAAGGGTTAAACACTTCTATAAAATTTATATTATTTCACTTCTATGAAGGCCTTGGGTCCTTTAAGTACGTGATTATAAAGGAATCCAAGACCTATGAGTCACCTGTATCTATATACTTCAACTGGGGAACTTCAATCTGATCCTAGGTCTCCCATAACAGTTGATACCTAAGCAGAATGAGGTTCGCAGAGGGTGAATTTGGTGTGATTCTAGCCCCCGGCCCCCCCCCCATGCGGGATAACATCACTAAATTCACCCTCTGGGAACCTCATTCTGCAAATGACAGACGCACTATTTGCAGTCTTAGCCCAGAAGATATCTGTTAATTAGTTACCTGAATCAGTTACTTTTATCTAGTCTGAAATGAGAAAATACAACAGATATGTCGCCATGCATCAGTTGGTCATAACTTGACTTGTGATTTCATGAAATTTAGCTTGTTAACCATTCCATTACTAGAGTTTCCTGTAAGTTTGCGAAAACCCTGTGCCATACAATCTCTTATATATGCGAGTCTCCCATTGGGAGCCTCACATATATAAGAGGATACATTGGCCTAACAATATTTACCTTGATCTTGTAAGCCAGTGCAGACTTGACAGGAGACTTGCATATATAAGAGATATCACTGGCACAGGCCCTTTAATGCTGCACCAGCGCAGCTACCATCATGAAAGGGTTAATACTCAAAAATTGAAATGTTGTTTTTATGCCATTTCCACTGTAATGACAACCAAGGCTCAAAATAATTAATTTTTTACTGCCTGTCAAATTTTCAGATGTACTGTATGAGACAGTATTTAAATTTCCAATCAACTTATTATTCGTCAATGATGCACACGTTTGGTGAGCATCCAAATGCCACCTAGGAAAAACCCTAGTGAAATAACTTTACTTCGATTAATAGATACACATGCAATTTGACATAATTATATTATGAATTGATCTGAAATTAAAAAAGAACTATTTTTTACTTTCAATGTCCTATTTGGCCAGAAGTGGCTCCTTGGACAGATACATATTGTTTAGAGAATTGCATTGGACAAAATGTCCGACAGATACAGATGTGCACTGGACATAAGTTATTTTTCGTCGGACAATGACTGTGACCTGCCACCTATTTTGAGCCTTGATGACAACACATATCATTTTTTACAGCAGGTATGAAACAGACATGTTATTCTTTCAAATGACATATATTTTTTGGGTGTCAGGATTAATTCTAGGATATTATCAACAAATAGATTTCTTAAAATAATAAAAGTAAGATCTGATGACCAGTGCAATCGATGCAGAAATAATAATGAGAACATCTCAGATATATTCTGGGACTGCGCATGCGTACAACAATTCCTAGGTGAGCTTAACGATTGGTCAACCAAAAATAACCTTAATCTCAAATATTGTGTTGTACTTTTCAGATCGAGATGAATGTGCTATGCCAGGGATGTGTAGTCAGTCGTGTACTAACGTAAAGAACACATTCAAATGTCAGTGTTCCGAGGGATACCAACTCCTGGATGATAAGAGAATATGTCGTGCTGATCGAAGTATGTCATAGTTCAAACATTGTTGTCAGTTAGTCATTGATTTAGAGTTTGGATAAAATTTTAACAGCTCAAATTATATTCCACACAAAACAGGGATATACATGCCAAACTTTATGCACAAAAATGGTAATTTCCACATGACGGGAATGTTTTCTCGATCTCAAAATGCATAAAAAATTTGGTAATCTAATTAGCGTTTTACATAAGTATTGAAAAGGGATTAATAAAAGATTTAATGGCTGCTAATTATTTCACCCATTGTTGTTATGGTAATATAATAACATTCTGACATTATGGGAGGCCATTTTCACATTTATTAAATAATTGGACTTAAGCGCAATCAGTTGCACAAAATTGAAATTCAATTGCACTTTAATTGTGCTTAAGCGCAATTCATTTAACATTTTGTGGGCAGCAATTGCGCTTAAGCACAATTAAAAACTCTCTAAATTGAATTCCGCTTAAGCACAACAAAACAAAACAAAATCCCCTTAATTCTTATAGAATAGTCTGCAGGATGACTATCCAGCCAAACATGATTATGAACCTCATTTGATCTTTGAGTGGTGAAAACTTGCTATGTAAGTAATTGCACTTGAGTGCAATTGAATTGTGTTTAAGTGTAATTGATTTGCACTTAAGCACAGTTGTATTGCGCTTAAGCGCAATTGAATTGCTCTTTTGAATTTCCCTTAAGTCCAATTATCTAATAAATGTGAAACGGCCTCCCACAGCATATGACATTTCATATACATCAAACAATTTACATCAACTTTGGTTAGTAAAACAATGCAAAGTAGATTGTTATAAGTGCAGGACAAGCAACTGCATATTAATTGTTTCTGAAAAAATCTTTGCCCATTTAAAAAATAGAATGGTGATTAGCAATTTGGCCATTGGCAGTGTGAATCCATTATTTTGTAACATATGATGATGTCATTATAATAACTTTAAATGTTATTTTAGATGTAACTAGACCATATATCTTCGCAACGGCTGGTAAATATCTACTGCGAACAACAATTGATGATCCAGGATACGCAGTTAGGAGCTCACTGACTCATCTGGGTGCCGTGGATGTATATGTCAGTAAGAGCCAGATATACTTCACAGACCAAGTAGAAATGAAGATATTCAAAGTAAATATAGATGGCAAGAACTTAACAGAGGTAAGTTATTCGCTGTATTTTAAAGACATACTATGGACTTGTTCATGTTCGTGGAATTAATATGTTAGTACTTATGCGCTATCCTAACCTGGGGAACAGGGAAATTTCCAGGGCTGTTTTGATACCTGTTACAGGTATGGGCGCCCAAACTTGAGAAGCCTAAATGACCCCAAACTCCTAGTGGACAGTATTGAGTCAACCTGAATTTTCAAGGCAATTCAACAATATGCGCTGTAAATAAACATCTGCAGTTGCAATAGCACAGCCTTCATTTGCATGTTGAATTTTTTAATCAGAAATATTATGTCATATTTATAATATATGCATCTGTATCTGTGTTGGTTCGGTGTAGAAGCTGTATTTTAAAGTTATATTGGGATATCGGTACATCCTCTGATGGTAACAGGTGTCCCCAAATTATCTCTGGATTCTTCCCTGCTGGGGAATGTAGCATTGTACTAACATCACCCAAAATTTCAAAGAAATCGACCATAACACTCGATCATAGAAAACATTGTCTGAAATATGCTCAATTGTAAATATTTACATCTCAATTCGGGATGCAACTATTGTCGATAAACTATGCACAAATGATTTGCCATAGAGAGTAATTGCATTTAATTAATATTAAAGAATGAGTGTGTTGTCAATTTGGATTAATAAAAGTAAAAAATAACTACTTTGAGCAAGATTATTCTCATTTCTATTTGATCACCCTACCGGAGTGTTTCACATCACTTTAACTCTTTCAGTGCCAGACTTATTTTGTAGGTTTTGTGCCAGGGAATCTTACGTTTTTCATGGGCATCAAAATTATTACTATGAATACTTGGTGATAGTTTTTTTTTTTTTTTAGGGCCGATTTTATCGGCCCTGGCACTCTACAGACCGTAAATTAGGGCCAATGAGATCGGCCCCTGGCACTGAAAGAGTTAACAAGTCACTCTTTTTTCGAAGCTTTGGTCATGATTGCTGACTCTAGAATTGACTCTCACCCAGAAATTAAATTTATATTGTAGGTGTTCCCAAATGTTGTGAGCGTTGTTGATGACATTGCGGTTGACTGGATTTCTGGAAATTTGTACTGGAGTGATACAAGCTATGAGACTATTGAAGTAGCTGACATAGAGAGTGGTCACAGAATGATTCTTTTTAGCGAGAATGTGTCAAGCCCAAGAGGCATAGAAGTTGATCCAAGATTGGGGTATGTATTAGAAATGTATTCTTAATGCTAACAGAACAGTGTATATGTGACCCGCCATATCAAATCCAGTTGTAAGTCGGGATTTTTTTTACCCTGTGCCAATGCATTCTCTTATATATGCGAGTCGACCATAGGTCGCCTCGCATATTTAAGAGAATGCATTGGCCTAACAATTTTTAGCTCAACTTACTTTTGTAAGTTTGAGCTATTGCCATGGCTTGGCGTCCGTGTGTCCGTGTGTGCGTCAACAATTTCCTTTGGCGCGGGCTACAGGTCGTACCTTTGGTCTGATCTTTATGAAATTTTGCATGAATGTTGACATTGACATGTAGATTGGAACGAGTCATTTTGGGGTCATTTGGCCAAAAAACATGGCCGCTGGTGGCCATCTTGGATTTCAAAATTCAATCCATTGGCGCGGGCTACAGGTCGTACTGTTCGTTTGATCATCATGAAATTTGTCATGGATGTTAATATTGACATGTAGATGGGAACGAGTCATTTTGGGGTCGTTCAGCCAAAAAACATGGCCGTCAGCAGCCATCTTGGATTTTACTCTTTGCATGACTAAATCATTTGGCGCAGGCTACAGGTCGTAGTTTTGATCGGAACTTCATGAAATTTGTCATGGATGTTAACAATGCCATGTAGATGGGAACGAGCGATTTTGGGGTTGTTCAGCCAAAAAACATGGCCGCCAGCAGCCATCTTGGATTTTACTCTTTGCATGACTAAATTCTTTGGCGCGGGCTACAGGTTGTAGCTTTGGTCAGAACTTCATGAAAT
This sequence comes from Siphonodentalium dalli, assembly GCA_032622095.1. Lineage (NCBI taxonomy): Eukaryota > Metazoa > Mollusca > Scaphopoda > Gadilida > Siphonodentaliidae > Siphonodentalium > Siphonodentalium dalli. The sequence continues at coordinate 268,499,783 of CP136064.1, read as the reverse complement.
TTGTCATGGATGTTAACAATGACATGTAGATGGGAACGAGTGATTTTGGGGTCATTCGGCCAAACAACATGGCCGCCAGCAGCCATCTTGGATTTTACTCTTTGCATGACTAAATCCTTTGGTGCGGGTTACAGGTCGTACCTTTGGTCTGACCTTTATGAAATTTGTCATGAATATTGATATTGACATGTATATGGGAACGAGTCATTTTGGGGTGATACAGCCAAAAAACATGGCCGCCAGCAGCCATCTTGGATTTTACTCTTTGCATGACTAAATCCATTGGCACAGGCTACAGGTCATACCTTTGATCGGATCATTATGAGATTTGTAAAGGCTGTAGATGGGAACAAGTCATTTTGGGGTAATTCGGAAAAAAACATGGCTGCCGGTGGCCATTTTAGAATTTACTCTTTGCATCAATAAATCCTTTGGCACACCATAATCACCACATCCCTGATCCGATCATTATGAAACCTGTTATGAATGTTGATATTGACATGTACATCTAGTCTTACTTAGACATTTCAATTAGCACTTTTCCTATTCCTCCATTTACTGTCGACCATTAAATTATTCCCCTACCTAAGTTGAGCTACAGTGTCATTGACACTTTCATTTACAATTTTAATAATTTTGTCTTGTATTCTTTAACATTTTTATAATTTCACCCATACAGAGCCCCAGACAAACATGAGCAGACGACACTCTTCTATATGCTTCTATATATGTGTGGGGCTCCCTGCAGGGTAATGGATGTTTTTTATTTTATGTCCTAAAAATTGTAAGAAACATTTATTTTAAAAAAATGATAAAAAATTGTTAGGCCAATGCATTCTCTTATATATGCGAGCGACCTATGGTCGACTGCATATATAAGAGAATGCATTGGCACAGGGTAAAAAAAATCCTGACTTACGACTGGATTTGATATGGCAGGTCACATATGTGCTATCATGTAATACTCTTAAAGGCATCTTCTCTGGAAAGTATCTTTCTATCATATTAACAAGCTTTTTAGTTTCTTTAGAAACTTCCTTAGAAAGTTTCTTTTTTAGTTTAGTTTCACTATATCCCCAAATTGGCAGACAACACAGTGCATAATCGAGGTGCCCAGTGAGTGCACATCACCATCTTCACCATCTGGGAACATAAATCTGAGTCCAGGTTTCCCACAGCAGATGAGGCCATGCAGAAGCAGGTCCCCTGAGGATGAATTTGGTGTCGCTAACCCATGGTGTAGGGTAGCATCACTAAATTCACCCTCTGTGGACCTCATTCTGCAAATGTCCGGCACCATATTTTGAGGCCCAGACAAGATACTATAACATGATATTGGGTTTAAATGAATAGTTTTAACTTTGTATGTCCCGATATTTATTTTTAAATTTGTAGGTCTCGATATTTATTTTTAACTTGATATTTATATTTAACTTTGTAGCTCTCGATATTTATTTTTAACTTGATATTTATATTTAACTTTGTAGGTCCTGGTATTTATTTTTAACTTTGTAGCTCTCGATATTTATTTTTAACTTTGTAAGTTATTTGTTTTTAACTTCGTAGGTCCCGATATTTGTTTTGGAGTGACTGGAGTCAGTTGCCAAAGATAGAGAGAGCAGACCTAGATGGACGTAACAGAATCACTATAGTAATAGAGAAACTCTATTGGCCTAATGGTCTGACCATTGACTATCCGAATAGGCGGCTTTATTTTACTGATGCTAGGATGGACTTCCTCGATTATTGTAATTATGATGGGACTGGCAGGAGACAAGTTCTTGCGAGCGATCACGTAAGTCTTCCTCTATTAATGTAACTACAGTAATGCCCTAATTAATCGACTCCCTAACCACAGCAGAATTATTGGTAACTTTTCAGGATTTAGCTTTCCGATGAATGGCAACAAGCCATATTTCCGACTAAATCCTGAAAGTTACCCATAATTCTGCTGTGGTTAGGGAGAAGAGAGCTTTCTGATGAATGGCAACAAGCCATATTTCCGACTAAATCCTGAAAAGTTACCCATAATTCTGCTGTGGTTAGGGAGTCGATTAATTAGGGCATTACTGTATGAGGCAGGAGACAAATGCTTGCAAGAGATCACGTAAGTCTTCCTTGAGTTTGTGTGATTTTTTTTACGAGCATGGTTAAAAAAGACTATAATTGACTCTTAAGGGGTCACTCTCCCCTGAAAAAGTTCTCTCCCCTGTAAAAGTGCTGAAGGGTTACCAAGGTTTTGAAAATGTGCTGAAGGGACAGTAATGCCCTAAATAATTGACTCCTTAACCACAGCAGAATTATGGGTAATTTGTCAGGATTTAGTCAGAAATATGGCTTGTTGCCATTCATCAGAAAGCTCTCAGTGAGAGCTTTCCGATGAATGGCAACAAGCCATATTTCCGACTAAATCCTGAAAAATTATCCATAATTATTTTGTGGTTAAGGAGTCGATTATCTAGGGCATTACTATAAACAGGATTTGCTATCGGTGCTGACAGTGTTGCGTCAACTGTGTTACTGAAAGTCTGGCACCCATCATTAGTTTGTTTTCAATTCATTTTGATTTTGATTGGACGTAAACAATTATTCTCAGCACATTTTCAAAACCTGTGTGCCCATCAGCACTTTTTTTGGTGAGAGTGACCCCTTCAGCCTAATTGACTACAACATAAAAGTTAAATGGAATGAGACAAACTCTTCTAAGAAGATGGAACAAGATGTCGGTGGTGATATTTCTATGAATTAATTCCGAATAGTGATGTTGTGATGAAGTCGCTATCATGCTGGTAAGCAAATGCTCGAGAACACAGGTATTTATATACCCCCACTTTTCCGGTATGATTTATTTTGGCTGTCTGTCCATCTGGGAATTTATCTGAGCCATGGGTTATCGGATCTGAATGAAATGTGTTATGGTGGTTCACAATTGTGGCTGCTTTCAAAAGAATGACAAATGATGTTGTACGCTTTTCCATTCTACATTTATCCTTCTTTGGTTATCTGGAAATATTGTTTTTATTTCAAAGTTTTCCAGATGCTAACATGTAGCTGTTTTATTTCCAGTTTTTGAGACATGCCCATGGGTTGACTGTGTTTGAAGATTTTATCTATTGGACGGAGAGAACGGCCAATGCTATACATAGGTGTGGCAAGTTTAACTGCTCAGATAGGAGTGTAGTGGCTCAGTTTCTAAGTAAACCAACAGGCATCACAACATTCCACCCAGTCCGGCAACCAGAAGGTAAGCAGACAACAGGCTTTATTATACAACACAAGAAGCTTCACCTTTTGTATTAAAGATACTCAATCTGATCAGATGGTCCCCATACCATCAAGATACAACAACAACAACATTTCTTCAAAATACGCTTTAGTTATCAGAATCAATTTATTGCAACAAAATAATGCTAACTATGGTATAAAATTTCCCAAAACCTGTTATTTATCAACATTTTGTTCAACAAAATGTGGCCGTATTGTCACTAAAGTATCAAGAAATTTGACTATATTACCACTTGATTTTAGAGTTATCCATCTTCATCCGCAATTTTATCCGAGACCCTCCGTTTGACCACGTTTTTCTGGGCCACATATTATTACACATCTCGAGAAATAACAAACTTCAAAAATCGATATCTGATCACTCTGAGCTTTGAAATAGTAATTTAGGAGCGTCTGATCTGATTGAGTACCTTTAAATTATCAGAAACAAATTTTACAAATTTCACATCAAGCATTGTGTTACCCCCTGGTGACTTAATTTTTAATAAATTGATTATGTTTATACCCAACAGACATGCCACCGGTATACAATGCCCAATAATGGTTTTATATCGTACATTGTATATTGATATTTACTCTACCAACTGAGAAGAAATTATTTCATTGGATGTTAATTTCGTGGTTGAACTACTCAAGAAATGTTCATCATAAGCAGCAATTGACTCTTAACATTTCAATCTCAAAAAAACATAAAGGGTCATTGATCTTTTCAGGTCCTGACCCATGTCTGAATAGCCCTTGCAGCCACATATGTCTCCAATCTAATCTTCAGTCTACTGGTTATTTATGTAACTGTCCAGTAGGATGGGAACTTGACAACAGCAAGATCAATTGTATCAAAGGTTAGTGACTGCAGTACTGTCTGTTACGTGTGTGTTAACATTAAATTGATAACTGAATAATCGCTGATGAGTAGTTACTTGATTCCCATTTATTTATTTGTTTGGATGTTCTGCTAATAGCCCTAGACTGTTTGTTGAACTTATTAACCTTTTCTGAACTAAATACTCATTGATGAGTAGTTCCCTAGGAAATGTTCTGATGTAAGTTGTTTTTAGCTCAACTTGACAAAAGTCAAGCTTGAGCTAATGCCATGTGTTGGCATCCGCTGTTTGTCCGTGCATCTGTTCATCATCAATTTCCTTTGGCTCACACTAATATTTCTGAAATTTGTTGAAAAACATGGCTGCCAGCAACCATCTTGGATTTTACACTTTGCATGACTAAATCCTTCGGCACACCCTACAGTCCACATCCCTCATCTAATCGTTACAAAACTTCATATGGATATGGTGAAATGTTTGAGATGAAAATAATTTCGTCTACGCAATAGAAGCCCTTTACTGTAACTTTATACTTTCCTTCTTCTTTATCATTCTCAGCAAAAAATTAACTCATTCCCCAAGTTGAACTACAGTGTCATTGAACCTTTCATTTATTTATTGTTGTTTGTTAAACTTTTTATCTGCACATTTCCCTCCAATAAATACAGTAATTCCATAAATAATCGACTCCTTAACCACAGCAGAATTATGGGTAATTTTTCAGGATTTAGTTGGAAATATGGCTTGTTGCCATTCATCGGAAAGCTCTCACTGAGCGTTTTCCGATGAATGGCAACAATCCATATTTCCGACTAATTCCTGAAATGCTCTCAGTGAGAGCTTTCCGATGAATGGCAACAAGCCATATTTCTGACTAAATCCTGAAAAATTACCCATAATTCTGCTGTGGTTAAGGAGTCGATTATTTAGGGCATTACTGTAGGATTCCTTCTGTACTGGTATTATCAGATGTCTATTGATTCTGGAACAACATTTATTTGCCAAGATTAGGGTCCTGATAGGTATCCATAGACATTTAATGATTGAATATAACACAAATTCTGATATGTGATATTCTCATTTTCTAAAAATTTGCCTGAAAATTCCAATAACTAAGGCAAATAAAGTGCTAAATTTCAACGCGATATTCATCTGATATTCTGAAAATATTTTTCTAATATTTTGGAAAATCATCCTTTGTTTTCTCTGCTCTTGGCTCCTTGAGTACCTTGATCACCCCCTAACATTATATGACAGGGTTGGGGGCGATTACATTCCAATGAAATCGATTACGATTACTTTTGATTTACATGATTATGATTACTCATGAAAATTTTTCAACTATAATTGATTATGATTACAATTACTTAAGTAAAATATAACCAATTACTTTTCTATTACAACTGATTGCAATTTTTAGTTTCCAACCATTTTGATCCCACATGAATAAATAATGAAATATTATTGAATAAAAACATCACAATAATATATTAACTTAACCACTTTATTTCTCTATTGATCACACATTTCTTGTTTTTCTAATATAGGCAAAGAAGAGTTTCTAATTTCAACCAAGATTGGGAAGATAGAAGGGATTGGACTTTATAACCACACAGAGGTTCCTTTTGGGCCTTACATGAGCCCAAATCAGATCACAGCATTTGACTTTGATCCCATCAACAGAAAAATATATTTTATCGCAAATGTGAGTATAAATACATTGTCATGGATTCAAACAAATCTGGTTTTCTATTAATAGCTTAATACTGTGGAATATTCTCCAATTAAATTAGGCTTTGATTTGTTTTGTTAACCCTTTACCCAACAAACCGGCCAAAACCGGCCAAATAAAGCTTCAACAACCTAAAATATATTCGGTCTGTCTCGATAGAACCATACAAATATGGATATCATTGGAACCGGCTCATTGACCACATTGTGATAGTTACAGTTAGCCCTGTGCCAATGCATTCTCTTATATATGCGAGTCGACCATAGGTCGCCTCGCATATATAAGAGAATGCATTGGCCTAAAAAAAATCTTTTTTTAACACTTTTTACCATTTTTTCTTACATTCTTTAACAATTTTTAAATTTTTAATGTGTTAAGCCAATGCATTCTCTTATATATGCGAGGCGACCTATGGTCGACTCGCATATATAAGAGAATGCATTGGCACAGGGCCCTTCTGTTGGGTAAAGGGTTAACCATTTACTCATTGGGTAGTTCCCTAAACTTCCCTTAGGATATGTTTAGATACTAAGTTTATAGGTCATTTGTTGAACTTATTATCTAAACATTTCCCACCTTATCTTTTGGTCTGTCTGTCATCAGCTCATTTTTCTGGAACACTCTCCAAATGAATAATTCAGGTCAAACATACTGCATGCTATGATATGCAATACACACTGGTATCACTGTGACTGGCTTCTCTCCAGACTAAGTGTCGGTTCATGTCACAAGACACACAAACTTCCATCAATGATTAGCAATTAATATTATTGGGATCTCACTACCCAGTAGTGAATTATGTCACTTCCACTAGCATGTTACTCACAATCGAAATTGATGCGCCATTGGTGCAATGGCAGTATTATTTGGATTTCTGATAAGTCAGATGTTTATAGTGAAAGGTAATAAACAGAATAATCACTTGATTGAACTGGTGGCGTGAAATAATTCATTCGAGGCAGGGACTATTTTGTAAAACACTTGTGTGCAATGCGCTCTTGTGTTTGTACAACGTCCCTGCCTCTCATGAATTATTTCATGTCACCAGTTCAATCAAGTGATTATTCTCTATATATTGCACTTGGCGAATTAAGCTGTAACCAGTTGTTCCAAATGTTTTATGGATATGCAACTCACCGGTATGTTCTATTTATTTCTAGGAGAGTATTTGGAAGCTGAACATGGATAATGGCGTGATAGAGGATTATTCTGGGACGCATTATATCGGCTCTCCTCATGCCATCAGTGTTGATTGGTTAACCAGAAATCTTTATTGGTCGGATTTTAACAGTGGCAGTATCCTTGCGATGAGGATGGATGATACAAACCAGTATATGTCAACGATTGTCACTAACACAGGGACTGATAAGGGATGTGCTAAACCTACATCAATCTTCGTCAACCCAAGAAACAGGTATTTTTTATATATAAACAAACCCGAATAGAGTGCAATTTTCAAAATGAGGTTCCTAGAGGATGAATTTAGTGATCCTATCACGGGCAAGCATCACGAACTTCACCCTCTAGGAACCTCATTCTGCTCTGGGAGCCCTAGGATCAGTTTGAAGTTCCCCAGTTGAAGGTGGTGATGTTCATCATTAATCAGCTCGATTATGCATTTTATCTCCTGCAAATTAGGGGATATAGAAACTGTACAGAAGGGAAAAAGTAACTAAAAGCAATGTTAATTTGAAACTATAGATACTTCCCAGAAGATGAGGCCTAAGCAGAATGAAATCCTCAGAGGGTGAATGTGGTGATGCTTCTCCACCCAGTGCAAATGTCAGACACACTATTTCCAGGCAAATCAGTAACCCTTTCTATACAAAATACTCATTGACGAGTAGTTATCCCTTAGGAAATGTTCAGATAATGTTGAAATTATAATCTGAACATTTCCCTTCAACAAAATAGGACTTCTTCAGCACATGTACTATCTTTCGTTTTTAGAGTTTCCATGTTATATGTTACAATAAATCAGTTGTTATTATCAGAACATTTAATGAAGATCTGGATCTGTTCCAGTATGAAAACATGGCAGCTGGCAGCCATCTTGTATTTTTCTCATTGCATAACTAATTCTTTTGGCGACATCCGTCCGCCTCATCTGATCATCACCAAACTTCATATGGATCTCCGGAGTGACCACTAGATGGGAGCCATCAAATTTTTCCAAGTTTTATTGAAAAACATGACTGTTCACAGCCATCTTGGATTTTACTCTTTGCATCACTAAATCCTGGGGCACACCTTACAGGCCACATACCTCATCCGACCGTCAACAAACTATGTATGGATTTTCATGGTGACCTTTAGATGGGATACCTAAGTTCGTTAAAAAACATTGTTTGGATTTTACTCTTTCAGTGCGCGACCTCTGATATTGCTTAAACATTTAAACTTTCCGCTTTCCTTATTGCTCTATTGACTGTAATGTCTCCAAGTTGAGCTACAGTGTCATTGATACTTTCATTTTATTGAAAGATGATTTCGGTTTGCCTATAATATGTTTTTTTCTCTTTGAAACGGTGTAAAATATATAGTTTAATATTTAAAATATACTTAGATTTTCCAACACTGACTTTAAGAAAAATAAACTGCTCACATCATTTACTATTTTATATGTTAGTATCTTGTACTGGTCTGATGAGGGCGGAGTGGGAGTTCCAGCAAAAATCGCCTCTGTTTCATTGAATGGTGACAGCCCAGCCATCCTGACTCAGAAGGATATCAGACAACCCACTGGACTCACATCCGATGAGAGCTTCCGAGCATTATACTGGATTGACAACTTTGATCAGAAGGTAAATTGTACATTACTCAGGGCCAAGCCTTAAAATAGTGTGTCTGTCAATTGCAGAATGAGGTCCCCCAGACGGTGAATTTAGTGATGCTAACCCCATACAGCGGGCTAATGTCACTAAATTCTCCCTCTACCCTCTGGGAACTTCATTCTGCTGAGGCCTCAACTGCTATGGGAGATCTTGGATCAGATTGAGTTCCCCAGTTGAAGTTGCTTATGTTCACCCATTAGTCACCTCGATTATGCTTTTTATCTTTGATAAAATTAGGAGATATAGACATTAAACAGAGGGGAAACAGTAACTAAAAACAATGTTAATTTGAGACTATAGATATTTCCCAGAAAATGACGCCTAAGCAGAATGAGGTCCCCAGAGGGTGAATCTAGTGATGCTAGCCCACTGTGCGGGGTAGCACCCTCTGTGGGATCTCATTCTGCAAATAACTGACACACTGTTTCAAGTTTTGCTCAGGGAAAGAAATCTGTAAAATTATGTGTCCCTGGCGGATATGGCGAACTGCATGCTTTTATGATTGTTAGTAAGTGTCCTTCAATTTGTGTTATATACCAGTTGGTGATGTCACATCAAAATGATATCTCAGGTGTGTACAGGTTAGAACCGAGAAGGGACACTGAAACCAAATGAACACTAGTTTAATCACCTGTATCTGCATTATTGCGGGATGCTGATTTTTGTAACATTGCATCGATATAGGAGACATTAGATGGATACCACAAATAAAACATCGTTAAACAGGTGAACATAATCTTATTTATTTCATAAAGTTATAATTCTATCGGTATGTGTTTGTGATAAACAATAATAAACCACATCGGTATGTGACTTCAAACACCACACCTGTCGGCAGTATTGCGTTGACGATTGTTAGTAACCCCAAAAATAGTAATTGTGATCTCATTCAGATACTGTTTATATTTAGGCCAGGAAAATCTCTTTATGGCCCGTACATGTTAGGTATGTGTATGCACCAATCAATTAGTATTGATGCCGAATATCACCCAAAGGTTATCCAAGTCACTAACCAATAAAATCATTTGTATATCCCTGGAAATATTGTATTATTCCCGAAAATTATTATTCTGTGCCTGCTAAATCGGGCAGCTGCGAAGAAAGCGTTAACATCCCAATAAGTCAGTCGTTAGTGATTCTCTATCTACTGTATCTTTTAGTATTTGAACATGACTACGGAATTAATTTTATACTTTCAGAACTGAAGGGGATATTCTTTTCAGTGTCAAATGGTTAAATCTTTCACTGCCAATAAATGCGAGTTACCCAATCGCTGCCAAAAGCGCGTTTATGCGAATTCGGGGGTGCATCTGGTATAAGGGATGTAATTCTATTGTTTTGTTGCATCACGAAGGGGTTCAGTTATTTTCTAAATAGTGCTGGTGAGTGTTGACAATTTAGAAGAAAGGTCAGTCAAGGTCATTCTATTCCTGCAGTTCTATGAGTACAGTCCAAGCCAGAATATACCGTTTGTGAATTCACTTTTGGTGGGATGCGATCAATGAGTGGAAATAAACATCATAATTGTTCCCATATGAAAAAATACAATAGACTTTTTAATTGTATGTACAATAGTAATACTACATGTATAAACTATACCAGTGTATTACTATAGTATACAATGTTATACAGTACTGCAGTATATTATGGTTTTACTACAGCACAGTATAAAATACTATGTATCTATGATCTACCATAGTAATACTATGATACAAAAACTTCCGAAAAACATAAAACAAATCCAGATGGCCACCAAGGTCACGTAAACACGTTAACCCTATGACCTTGAATGGGTTTCCACAGCGGCTGGTGGTGGGTCAACTAAATACATGAATAATTACCCAATAGTCATTACATTACCCATATATACATAAAATACTTGTACTTACACCCAGAATGCTTGGCACCTGGGCGTATGTCCATGTGGCGGGGTGGCAGCAAAATAGTTAAAGATGCATAATCCGAATTAACGCTCGCAAATTACTATTTCCTTGGCTTCGGGGGTGAAATGATTTGATTCGAGTCGAGGAACCCACCCATCAAAGTTCAGAGTGAATAGATATCGATTTTTTAAATCTCTCTCATTTTGCACCACCAATAATTTTAAGTGGCCCAGTAAAATTCGACGAGAAGACGGACTCGGATAAAATTGCAGATGAAGATGGATAACTCTAAAATCAAGTGTTTTTTGTGTCAGATATTTGACAAACCGTCAAAATTTATTTGAACAAAATGTTGATAACTAACAGGTTTTGGGCAATTTTATACTAAAGTTGACTGTGGTTAGCATTATTTTTCGGCAGTTAATCAATTCTGATAACTGAAGCAGCATTTCAGAAAATGTTGTTGTTGTTGGAATCTGATGATTTTCCCCCTCCTGCATCTACTTTTTCCCTGCCAAGCTATAATATTGTTGTGTCCTTATCAACCATATGAAATTTATTTTCAGATTAGATCCCTGTCTATTGGCTTTCATCAGACGACTGTGATTGTAGAGGATGCCGGGTCTCTCAGAGGGCTCACTGTCTTTAAAAACAAGCTTTACTATAGTGACTCCTCGTATGAATCAATCGTCATGGTTGACCTAATGAACTTCCAAAACAAGAAAACAATAAGAAGGAATGAATACTTCATTGGGCCAATCAAGGTGTTCAAGTCTAGACTCAGATCAGGTAAAGGCCATCTTGAATTGTTTGAAAACCAATTATAATTTTAAGTCTGGCGTAAGTCATTGGTTTAAAAGTACTTCATAGTGGGTAAATGTGCAAAAATTATAAAATTCTGGAAAAACATCACCACCAATAAGAACATGGAGAAATAGATCAATTTTGTTTTTCTATTAATTATTGATAACTCTCTCTTTTATAAAATTGATTTATTTTGCCCTTCCATGACTGGAGCTTCCTGAAATTTTGCGAAAACCCTGTGCCGATGCATTTTCTTATATATAGAGAATACATTGGCCTAACAATATTTACCTTGTCTTGTAAGTCAGTGCATTCTCTTATATATATTAATATCTCTTATATCAGGCCCTGATCCCCTAGCCAAGTTTTCCCCCATCCATGCAAGATACATCACGGTCAAGATCAGTGCGATGTCGCGTTTAAAAGCCAGCATGCTCAGGTATGCTAGAATATATTGTGCGTGTGTATATGATGATCCGAGGGTGAATGGACCCAGCACTTGGATGATTCATCGAGAAAGACTGGGACAGATAAATGACAATTTCAAGGTGATGAGAGAAAGAAAGTTTTACTTTTAAACATTCCAAAAATGCATAATGTTGTTTACTCATAAACAATGTGCATCACTCAGGGATGTAGAAACTTAACAAAAGGGAAAAAGTAACTAAACACAATGTTAATTTGAGACTATAAATACTTCCCAGAGATGAGGCCTAAGCAGAATGAGGTGCCCAGAGTGTCAATTTGGTAATGCTAGCCCGCTGTCCAGGGTAATGTCACTAAATTCACCCTCTGGGGACCTCATTCTGCAGATGACAGACACACTATTGCAAAGCTTGTATACACAAGTCTATTCAGGGGATATATACCACCAACACACATTCTATTTTTATACGTCTGTTTGAAAAAATGGTCGTATTATGTAAATGGGTTGTCCGTCGTCCGTCCACTTTTGGTTTCCGGATGATAACTTTAGATTAAATCGAGTGAACTGAACCAAATTTAGTATGTTAGTTTACCACACCAAAATACAGATCAAGTTCGAATATGGGTTTCATCTGCATGATTTTGACTGAGTTTATGCCCCTTTTTGTCTGCCGACCCAACAGGTTCGGAGGACTATTATAATCAGCCTGTGCGTCCGTCCGTCCGAGGTTTCCGGATGATAACTTTAGTTAGAGTGGACCAAATTAAATTAAATTTGGTATGTGGGTTTACTAGCAGAAAAGACAGGTCAAGTTCGAATTCTGGTTCCGTCCGCCAATTTTCACCAGAGTTATGCCCCTTTTTCGACTTAGAATTTGACAGTCTGTTAACATTTTTGGTTTCTGACCGATAACTCCAGTTTGGATTATTTGATCTGAACCAAAGTTGGTATGTGTCTTTCTCCCAGCAAAACACAGGTCAAGTTCGAATTCGGGTTCCGCCCGCCAATTTTCACCAGAGTTATGTCCCTTTTTGACTTAGAATTTTTGCCAATTTAAGGTTTCCGGATGATAACTTTAGTAAATGTGTACTGAATGAAATTAAATTTGGTATGTAGGTTTACTAGCACTAAAGACAGGTTTTTATGTGCAAACAACGGTCGTATCAAGCCGACGCTTAGAGACATGAGGTCTACCGACCTTTTATTCGACTTAGATTTTACCTGATATGCGGTTTCCAGATGATAAATTTAGATTGAATCGAGTGAACTGAACCAAATTTGGTATACAGATCAAGTTCAAATATGGGTTCTGTCTACATGATTTTGCAATGATTGTTGATGTGGTTATTTCTCACTGGTAACAAGGTATATTAATTTCAACTTAAAATGTTTATATTTTGAGGTTTCTGATAGGGCTTCACGATATGATCAAAAATATTATCGATACGATATCCAAATTATTATCGCGATATGGATATATATCGATAATCTAAAGTTTTGAATTCCAAACTAATGTAATTTTAAATTGTATGCTTTCATGAAAAGCCGCGAACGAGCATTAGCAGTTTGCGTATTTTCGTTGTATACATAACACTTCCATGTTACTTCCGGTTGTAGTTGAAAGTAAGAACTAAACGATAAGTTTACGTAATATAGTAATGTTTATTGAATTAACACAGCATTTGAATGAAAGAACATACAGGTAAAACAATAATAACAAAAGTGGCTAACAATATGAAGGTGACTTGCACAGAGACATATTTACATGTTTGACGCTAAGAACGAGAGCATATTCACTTTTTCCGGTTTCAAGCAGGATCGTTTTGCTGCTACAATATGTCCTGATTTGCTAAACAACCGTTCGCTTGGTACACTGGTCGCACATATACACAAATATTTCATAGCACACTTCGCTAGCATTGGATAGTTTCTGTGGTTGACGGACCACCAGTCTAATGGATTTCGTTCTGAGTCCAGGTAAGGTGCACTACAATAACTTGTAATTTCGTCGTCAAGAGTTGATACTACTCGCTTGTTGTCTAAGGCAAACAAACTGCCCAACGTTTTCTTCCGTTTGGTGTCCGGTTCCTCACAATCGACTTTATGCATAACACTGTCTCGCTTCACCTTGGGGCACATAGTGTCCGATTCGGATCCATCATCAGGGATGTTTGATCTAATGCTTTCAAACTCTTCTTTGGATAGATATCGACGCTTAAATCTTGGATCCAGAAATGTCGCCACACTAAGCATTTCGTCGAGGTTGCCGTTGTCATATTTGTTGCACTTCAAAGGTCCTTTGTCAGTTTTTGTTCATCATTGTTGGAGTTCAGTAATTTATTTCGAAGTAGCTCAACTGTCGGTTTCACGGCTGACACTGTAACGTAATTTTCAGCAGAGACTGTTCTTTAATGTCCATTTCGCGCTGAATAGCTCTTAAATTGTGTCGACGTATCCAGCTGGTCGAGAAAGCAGACACTATCCCGCGGCAAATACTAAGCAATCTACTAACACGTTTGTCGTCTTTCATAGAGTTGTTAACAGCCAGATTCAAATTGTGCCCGAAGCAGGAAAGGTGTTGCCATCCGAGTATGTCAACAGCTTTGATAATGTTTGACATGAGTCGAGTAACAGATGATGTCAGTTTTGTCCACCTCTGGGAGTTTTTCTCGTATGATGTTGACATTTGAACTGCCGATATGATTGTTGGTTGGTTCGAAGGTGTTTTCACAAAACTAGTTTCAGTTTCACGTTTACGTTTTTTTGCAGTTTCTAATTTTGAATATTCTTTCGGATGGTGAATTTTCATGTGCGATAGAAGGTTTGACATATTTCCGCCTTTCGTTCTCACGTTCTTTTGACAGATACGGCACACTGGTTTACTGTCATCTTTTACTGAACCATTGTCGTCTTGTTTAAATCCGAAGAATGACCACACAGGAGAAGTAACATTGCTTTTACTAATGAGATCCATCGTAAACATGAGAGGTGTACGAATTCTCATTTGTTTGTCGCTTATATACAGAAAATAGTTTACAGTCATTAGGCTAATTTAATGACAACAATGACTCTGCTTTAGGGACACGCCAACATCGAACTTATAACTTAAATGGCTTCACGCCAGATAATCCACACACAATACAACCTGTGAAAACACTGCTTATATCACCACAACAGTGTTTAATCAACGAACTTACTGAATGAGTAGCCTTCTTTTCACGTTAATTATTTGTAACGCCTTTAGCAATACAGCGAACTCTTTGTCTAGCCAGCCACCAATGCGGGTGACAGTCATGGCTATTTGCACGTTATCACACTGTCGGTTAGAATGCGCCTACATGAAACTTTTTGTTTTATTTAATTCAAATTTATTAAACTTTGGAAATATATTGTTGATGACAATAATTTAGTTTTGGGTCGGTACGATACGATAATTTAAAAATATATCGACATTCGATAATATATCGATATACCGTGAAGCCCTAGTTTCTGATTGATAAACAAATTTGGTATGTGAATTTTTCAGTCAAAAATACCACACTTGAAGTTACTGTGTTTTATTTTTGTTATTATTTCGTCTTAAGTCAAAGGTTTCAAACAAATGAATTAAACCTTGCCCCACTCTACTCCAGAAACAGCCATATTATGCCACGTCCCGACGGCGTGCTCTTGTTTGTAATGACAACTCGACATTACTGATGTATCCTCATATCGCATTTAGGAGAGCCTGGTCTTCCATATCAGTTAAGAACACAATTATCATCTTATAGGCCTTATATTCACGCTGTGAATGTGCGATTAGCACAAATGCATTTTCATTGACTGTAGGGTCTGGACTGTAGAGCTAGAGGAGATTGAAATGCCACAAAAGTGAAAGATTTGACACATACTGTGTACAACTTTGTTGTCAAGTTGATAACATAAGTTAAAGTTATTGGATAGCTTTAAACGTTAGTATGTAGATTAATCGCATGGAAATACAGCTCAATTTATTGGATAGCTTTAAACTTTAGTATCTAGATTAATCGCATGGAAATACAGCTCAATTTATTGGATAGCTTTAAACTTTAGTATCTAGATTAATCGCATGGAAATACAGCTCAATTTGAAATGTGGGTCCAGTCTGACTATTTCTGACAGAGTTATTCCCCTTTTAAATTTTGCCAATTATTTCCATTTTCACCTTGTATTTCAGATGCTCATAACGGTTGTTCTATAAACAATGGTGGTTGTAGTCATCTCTGCTTGCCATCTGGAGTGCACGGACGAACAAAGAATTGTGTATGTAGTGTGGGGTTCAGAGGGTCTCCGGACAACACATGTGCAGGTAATATGGCTTGTTAACCGTTCCATCACTGGAGCTTCCTGAAATTTTATGAAAACCCTGTGCCATGTATTCTCTTATATGTGTGAGTCTCCCATAGGGAGCCTTGCATATATAAGAGAATACATTGGCCTAACAATATTTACCTTGACCTTGTAAGCAATACATTCTCTTATATATGAGAGGCTCCCTATGGGAGACTCGCATATATAAGAGAATTGCACTGGCACAGGATCTTTAGTGCTGCACCAGAGCAGCTCCCGTCATGAAAGGGTTAATCATTGTACATGCATTGTCCTTTTTCCGCCAAGGAGAAGCCCTCAACTGAACTATATGGATTATTATCCTCGGCCTTGTGTTATCAGGAGGGTTAAAATTTATTGTCCGTTTATTGCGTACTCCGGTCAATCAGCGATCGGATTAGCTCACGCATGAATGCGTCCTGTGCAAATCCCGCGCTCTTAACAATTCATCTAGCCAGTTTTATTTCTCTCCTTGGACCTATCAGACGTGGTTTTAACTAAAGGAAGTATTTCTCTATTGCGAGTTTATCAACTCAATATTTATTGTTGATAACAAACTTGCAATTTATCCGTTGCTTACCCGGTCGTTTAATATTTTTAAGTACGCGCAGAAACTCTTCGTTTCATAGTATGCGCAACGCAATTTCTAAAAATTCCGTGTTTTTTATCGACACATTTTATCTCGAAAAATTTGGGATTGGAATCGACAAAATCACGTTGAGAACTTCGCCATTGATGGCCATTTTGACAATGACTACAGACGCACATCGTTTACTTGTAGAAAACCTATATTGCATTATTGTGCAACATATACGGTGGCATGAATCGTCCGATTTCGGAGTCCACGTGGTACGGTATGCGAAGTCTCCTAATTTCGTGCTAACAATATTTCATGAAGCCGAATTTTCGATACGTTCATTTCATGTACACTACCTCATCGTATATGCAACAGCTCTGTTAGTGCGCAGAAAGTTGGCCAGGACAGAAATGTCTCCTTTGACGATAATTTACATGTATTCATAAACAAGATAGAACTTGTCATCCAATGAAATTTCTTTTGCCTCAACTAATTGTAAGTTGAAGTTGAGCGACATTTGGATAATGATTATCACAGAACATCATTGTACATATACAACATGTCGTTATAATTAATTGTGCTTACCGATTAATATTTGCAATCTTAGCTAGCCCGAATGTATTACTATTAACATGAGGGCTCGTATTTTGATACTTGGAACGTCGCGAACGTTACATCAACTTCAAGATATTTATTTGAAATTTGACCCTGTTCTTGCGATTCCATTTTCTTTCCCTCATTGTATCATCGGAACAATCGTTAGAAACAATGAGATTATGTTTGTTACAACATATAGTATTCTATGTTCAAATAATGCTGTGTCTCTTGAATAGTCTCGTTCTTTACATGCCTGTCCAGTATTACTGACAGTGTCCGGTTGCTACGAATCGTGCAACTGGTTTGATTGGGGACTAGGATTATCTGACACTAGATTGGGCACCAAGGATTTTCATTTCAAGTTCCAGGGCTCAAAATACATTCAATTTTACGAGAATCAAATGATGAATCATGTTAGTCATAAAACACTGCAAATTGTAAAGTTTTGTGAGAATCATTACGGGAATTGATTCGGTGATTCTCGTCGAATCTTGAAGCCTGAGTTCCCATTGTCGAATGGCGATCTCCATCAATTCATACCGGTACTCTGTCGCTATTTCGGCGACAATTGTGTCTGTTTCTTTGCAATCACTCAATGTATTTTGCTGAATGGGCTTCCCTCTTCCATGACTACACAGATATGCAAGTGCAGTAGCCTGAACCTTCAGCTATAGTTTGCTTAAATATCCAAGGATACTTCCGTCCGTGGTCTCTCTTTGGAGATATTTTGGATGAGAGCCTTTGGCTGGCCTACTTGTGGCAAGTCACCATACCCGTGTGACCTAGCATGGTCGCAGTGTTGAAATGATTCATTGGCTAGCCAGTGTCTCAATAAATTTTCAGTCAATCAATGTTTATACTTTTGATGTTTCACATTTCCATGTGTTCACTGTTAAACAAATAGACAACATCTGAATGTTATCCTCAGACATTAGTGTTTTCGATACATTCAAATTATGAATTAACATGATACAAAATGGTGAGCTTAAAAACATGTATGGCGAGCCATAATTGTTCCATACTAGTACAAGGGTGTCAGTGCCTCAAAGGCTCAATGACATACGAACTGACTATATCAATATGGCGTGCGTCAATTTTCACTGATACCGACATACTTCTGCGCTTTCAATCCGTGAATAGTCAAGGTGAACTACTATGCATTTATATTGTCATGTGCCCCGATGCACTGCCAATAGCCTTTCCAACAGAGTCCATCACTTGTCTCTCTACCTTCTATTTCCACATATAGAAAAGATCAAATGTCAAATAGCCTTCACTCACTTATTAAGCACAGTTACAGGCAATGCTTTTATATTGCGCAGGGCTGCTGCCACTATAATTTCCATCAGAGACCAACACATGACTTTTCCTTCTATTGCCTCATATCCAATTGATTATCGGGCAAATAACAGAAAGGACAGCATTTGTATTGTCACACATATAAAGTGCAGTTACATGAACAGCGTTTATATTATATTGCGCACGACCACTGCAGGCCTGCGTATTGGAGGCACACGACGGTTCGGTTCACATGACGGTTGCGAAATCTAGGTTGCGCCAAGGTTGTGTGCGGTTCTCGCGATACTGATTATAACTGTTTGTGTAACTTATGGGTACCTGAGGACAACCAGACAGCCGACACATACTAGTATGTTATGGCTTGCGCATATTGCATTCCGCAGACCTGCCAGTGCCAATTTCAGAAGGGTCCAAAACATATCTCTTCTCCTTCTATTACTAAATATCCATATGATTATCTGGTGAATAGAATACCTAAATGACTAACACAAATGACAGCTTTTGTATCATCACACATATACAGCGCTGTTCCGCAAGAAGCCTCTATATCGTGTATGACCACTGCCCAGTACCAGTGACTGGCGGGGTGCTACTATCGTTGATTCGGAAAACCAATCTTCATGGGCGCACGCCTCAGCACCTGAGCCTTAGGGTGGGGAAGACTCGTCATGTGCCGCTGACAGCGCACCAGCCAACCAGCCTTCAGTTCTTCCCAGATGAAAATGCAGCTCAAGCTCTCATTTTCTCTCACAATCCAGAAGACGGATGTAATTGCATCCGTAATATAATCGTTCGTTGTGTTTCTCTCAAATTAAATGTCTTTGTGGGATAGACCTCGATACATGTATGTTTCGTTGCACTTTCACATTCCCATACTTTAACTGCGATGGGACCGGTTTTTAAATATACCTCCAATAGTTTAATATTGAATCAACGGTTACTGTAACCATGCATATTTTGTCAAGAGGGAGAGGGCAACGTTTAATGCTCGTGAATTAGGGAAGGACTGAGACTTCTGACTCTTCCCCACGGTCCATGGTCCACTCCATTACGGGAGTGGGTCTTGTCACCCTGGAATCATTCTCCCTTGGGATATGTCCAGGCCTGCTCTACCTTCGGAGGACTTTCCGTACGCGTATAAAACATTCTCCTCACCGTAAGCAAGGGCACCGCGAAAACTGTTCTTGCACAGGAGAAATCGGTTCTCATCGTCCTCTTCGCCGAGAAGTGACAGTATCTTACCTGCAGTTCAATTTCTAGCAGGTAAGACCACGTGGCCACATAATGAACGGAATTTACCTTATTAACATTATTTTGCATTAACTAACAAAATATTTTGTGTATTACGCTTGCTAATAACTAACAGAAGGTCTTGTCTTGCTTATAGTCGACGAGATTCGACTTTGATGGCCACACACCGTGCGGGTTGCTCAAGAAATAAACGCAGCAATATGCGGTATTGTCATTGTTGGATGAGGGCCCGTTGGTCCATGGTTAAACAATTTGAGCAAACGTACCAGTCTTACCTCGGGCAGTCTTACCAGTCTTACCTCGACCAGTTCGGCCCCCCCGGGTCCTGCATCAGCAGACCATGGGAGGCAGCGTGCCGTTCTCGGAGATTCGGGCAACCAATCCTCCAGGACATCAGCACCCGCGCCTTTGGCGGCTGTTCTGGGTGGGGAAGTCTAGATGTCCGGGGCCGCTCAATGCGCTCCAGCCAACAGGCCTTCTGACACTTCCCCACGGCGCCGTGGCTCACCTCATTACGAGAGTGGGTCCTGTCCCCCTGGAAACGTCATCCCACGTGATACGTCCAGGCCTGCTCCTCTGCCGTCATGGGATCCTAGTGGTATGTCATCGACGTTTATTCCAGCTTGTCTGGACCACCTGCATTCGGGAGATTCGGTGGGGGGGTTTTCTCTGGTCAAATGGATCCTTCTAATTTTATCTTTTTGCTGACCTTATGGCATTGGGGTGGGCCAAAAGCACCTTAACTTCGACTGCGAGAGCATTTATACCTCGTTCGAGCCATTCCCCGAGTGGGCTTCCCTATAGTACCTTATCTCAACCTGATGCAGGGTGTTCTGTTGCTGTGGTCGATACTGACATGCTTCCTATACTTCTCATGGCGTCTGATGGCTTTGACGACGATGGGCAAGAATCACGGGATTCTGTCGTTCCTAAGGATATGTGTCAACTGACTTACACAAACTTGCACAACTGTACCAGTCTTTACCTCGGGATGAACCAGTTCGAGCCCCATGGTCCTGCACCAGCAGTCCGTGGCAGGCGGGGTGCCGTTCTCGGAGATTCGGGCAACCAATCCTCCAGGACAATCGCACCCGAGCCTTTGGAGGCTGTTCTGTGTGGGGACGACTCGATGTCGCATACTGTCAATAGCGCTTTCTTTTTTGGAAGATATCTACAGAAATCACACTCATCACATGAAAACGCGAAGAAGATGCAGTGAAGTCAGCAGCAGAAGAAGAAGTCTCTAATTGCTCGGTTTCTAGCTGGTGCGTATGGTGTGGCACTGCCTGGGACGTTTCTTCCTAAAACCAGGGGGGGGGGTGCAGGTACAAGTTTGAGCAATACTGGAATCTGAATTTATGAGCTCTTTCACATAACATATCAAGGCTGATTCATGACTAAATCACATTTACATGACATCTGTTTTGGAAGAGTACATTCCCGTCAAACTGGAATATTAAATTTATTGCTCGTTGCCTCCTCCTGGGCTTGCATTCTAATCCATATAGTTCAGTTGAGGGCTTCTCCTTGGCGGAAAAAGATAATTTTTAATATTAAAATTAGTTTTTCCTCAAGGGAAGCCCGAAACTGAACTGTCATAGATCCCTCCCATGGCGGTGCCATTCCCAACCCCGCGACTCGCAAATCTTCTTATTAAAAGTCGGAAATAAAACTCATGGCTAGATGAATTGTTAAGAGCGCGGGATTTGCACAGGACGCATTCATGCGTGAGCTAATCCGATCGCTGATTGACCGGAGTACGCAATAAACGGACAATAAATTTTAACCCTCCTGATAACACAAGGCCGAGGATAATAATCCATATAGTTCAGTTTCGGGCTTCCCTTGAGGAAAAACTAATTTTAATATTAAAAATTATCTATTGCAGCAACTGTTTTTTTTATGTCTATGATTTGCTGGGCCCTACCTTCCATATGTCCCCAGTTTCCTGACCATGAATTATTCATGGTTATTCAAGGATAATTCATGAATAACCATGGTTATTTAACCATGAATATTCATGGTTATTCATACTTTTTAACCATGGATATTCATGGATATTCGTGGTTGTTAAATGGCCCATATTCATGGTCCATGAATATCCATGGTCCATGAATATCCATGAACAATGAATATCCATGCATAACCATAGATATCCATGGTTAATAACCATACATGTAGATATCCATGAATAACCATAGATATCCATGAATAACCATAGATATCCATGGTTAATAACCATACATGTAGATATCCATGAATAACCATAGATATCAATGAATAACCATAGATATTCATGGTTAATAACCATGGATATTCATGGTTGATGAATATTCCCCAACCATGTCAAATGTTTTTAGGTATGAAAGATACAAAACGTCTGCTGGTTTCCACATAATATAATTGTTCTGTTTTGGTCGATAACAACAACTTCTATACAGATGCATATCATATAGAACTAGCAGTTTTACACAATTTAAGTTTGTACGTCAGTACTGTCACCTGCACTGCACTGTCTGCAGTGGCATCGCCATCAGAACTTCAGTACGAAAACGACACAGGTCGGCATGGGCTGGCCTAGATCCTAATATACTTGAATGCATATGGAACATCACCAGCTGAAATCACTGGAATTTCATGGTTGATCAACTGAATCCGAATTTCATGGTCATTGAATTTTCCTATCCAGTCTCCACTGTTCATCCCATTCAAAATCGGCGAGCTCGCCGGTTTCCGTGTCAAGACACCATCTCACTTCGAATTGAAATTTGAATGTATTGCAAACAGCACTACTACTACTAGTAGTAGTATTGCCTTCACATAATAATGACGAAGAATGATTACGGTATTCCAATTTTATAGTTTTACGATGTGCACACACTGTCATAATAATCATATTCCATATAATTATATTCCTCAAAGTTCCCTCAAGTTCAACAGATCCACTGATTGTGTGCGACGGTTTTCAATTTTGAAAATTAGAGTAATTTTGACCGCGCAAAATTTCGCCTGTTTGAAAAAGCGGCTTGCAGAAAGAAACGGATCGTTGAGGTTGTTTTATGGGTATTTTGCTTCATCAGGATTATTTCTACACAAAATATATACAAACAATGATTTACATTGGCATTATATTAATAAATGATATATCTAAAACGTCGCACATTTTGTATGACTCAATTCCATATTCCAGTTCCTGTTCCCGTTTTTCACTTTTAAATTTATTACTTTCGATTTCACATCCCCCCACGATATATTTGATTTGTTTTCATGATTATAAACCCAGGATCGCGACAATAAAGCTATTCGATAAAAGAACTGATAAAGCCACATGGGGTATTGAACCTTTTAAAAACATTATTTTGAATTTTGTTGTCCATAAATTGCATAATCCATCGCTTGTTAGATCGGAATTTTAAAAAAATGTTACCACAGTGTTTCACACAGAATTGATTTATTTTGCTGTGGATTATGTTGAAATTAATGATGCAAATTATCAAACACAAACTTTAAACAAATATATGGTGAAAACAAAATTGAAATATTAAAATATTAAAATGCACATGTGGCGAACAAAGATTCCAATGCACTAACTGCGAACTTGAAACTAATATAAAATTTACTGTGAACTTATCGCTAATGGTTTGCCTCGAATCTAAATTTTCTGCAAAGTTGCAGCAAACATTAAAAAAATTTACTGCAAACAAAAAGTTTGCGGCAAAGATCTGCGAATATGTGCAATTGACTTTCTGCGAACAAACCATTTGCTGCAAACATGCCGCACATTTGCCGCTAAATTGCAGCAAACAACCATTTCGATAAGGGAATTATATATGTCAACTTCCTTATCATCATATAAGAAAATATTTATATAAAATGAATATTAATTGATAGAAGCATTTCCAGACAGGTGTCTTCGACATTATTACTTAATACCGCAAAATATATAAAACGTGTTTACGACTGTTTACGAAGGGATAATCCATCTTTAATTAGTAAACACAGTCTGGTCTGATTTGATTGTTATATAAATTGCTTATTATTCATGGTTGTTCATGGAAGGATGAATTCCAGATTTTTTTTTATTAAATATTAGACTTAAAATATTCATGGTTATTCATGATATAAAATTGCTATCCTATTTGTATTTAAATGTTAAACACGCTGCATTAGACTTGCCAACATTTCTTACTCAAAATATATACAAAAACTATTATATATAAATCCATTAATACATTCATGTTTATTCATGCTTATTCATACGTCCATGGCTATTAGAATTTAATGTTTGCAATAATTCATGCTTATCCACACTTTTTCCTACCTTATAAACCTGCAAAATTTACTATTTCCAAAAGTTCATATATATTCATGCTAATTCAGCCTTTAAAACCATGATTAACCATGAACAAGCATAACCATGAATATGAATCATGAATAAAGAATGAATATTCATGAATAACCATGAATATTCATGCTTTGTTCATGCTCCATGAATTACAGGAAACTGGGGGTATAATCTTGGAGCCGATGTCATTCGGTATAGATTTTTAGCACAACTTGACAAGTTTGAGCTATTGCCATGGGTTGTCGTCTGTCAACAATTTCCTTTAGCACACCATACAGGCCACATTGCTCACCCAATCATCACTATATGATCTCCGAGGTGACCTCTAGATGGCACAACCTGCCTCCCACAATTATAGGCGAAATGTTTATAGGTATGTTTTGAATAACATCTGGATGGCGGCTATTGAATTTGAATGATTTCTGATGAAAAACGTGGCTGCCTTCAACCATCTTGGATTTTACTCTTTGCATGACTAAATAATTTAGCACCCCCGATAGGCTCCTCCCTCATCCGATCGTTATCAAACTTTATATGAATCTTTGGGGTTACCTATCATTCTCTGTATTGACTTGTTCCCCCCTGATATTAGAGGCTTTACGGATATGTATCACATTATGTAATTAGTCAAGCTTTGTATCAACAATTATGGAAAATATATTTTGCTTCTGAGCATTTGATTTCACAGCATTTCCATTGTATTTTTTTCTTGCACATTTGACTGTACAATAAACACAATGTAATGACATCGTTGAGCAGTGAAGACTTTTATCCCATTGGATATTTTGCAGTTGCCGACTCTTTCTTGGTGTTATCACAGTTCAATGTTATCAGAGGAATATCTTTCAACAAAACTGTCTTATCAGACGTGATGGTTCCTATTGCTGGCAAATGTGAGTACATGGTTATAATACACCCTGCAATATGTGCTAAACGATCAAATAATAATTAAAAGATTTAGTTTTTTAACCGTTTAATGTAGATTTTTAATTTAGTTTCTTTAGGCCAAAAAAAAAAGGGGGATTTGATTCTCAGGCATCGCCACATCGAATAAAATGGCCCGCATTTGACCATTTTATTATGATTTGGTTTCACGTAGTTGTTAAATGTGCAACACGAAAATAGGAAACTGTACCACAGAAATTAGGTATGTTTCAAATATCGGATAGGAGCTAAATACAATGGTGTATGTGTGGGTAGTAAACAAAAGACCATAGGCAACACTATCAGGGATATTGTCACCATATTGTCCAAACCCCCAAGTCAAGGTGTTAAATATTTCGATCTGCGGTCAGAAGGAATTTGGATATTGAAAGAACAATTTCGAAAAGGTATAAAAAACAAATTCGGGAACGCAATAAAAACTCAGTTTCACAATCATATTGGCCAAGTTTTTTTGAAGTTTTATTTTCTATCATCCATTACAGTACATACACAGTCTCTAATTAGTCAGCAGAATAAGTGAACCAAGACTTTCTATGATAGTTTGGAATATCAGTTTATCTTTTCGTTTCGACTGTATTTATGCTCCTTATTTTTTTATATGTAGTTCTGGTGTTGTTAAAAATGATTGTGCCAATATTGAAATGATATCAAAACATGGGTAGTATAATTGTCATAATTTGTCATTCTTTGTATCAGATTAAATTAGTTTATATCCATTACGAAGTTCTCCCTACATTTTCTGGACCTGAGAAGGTATAGTAACCCATTCTTACTATGCCAGTCTATGGACAGAAAAAAATAAAAAATAAAAATAAAACCCTCGCACCCACATTGATTTAAAAACAAAATCAAGTATTTTGTTTTGTTTTTGGCTTTGACGTTGTATTTTATTCTTTATTTAGAAAAGGGTTTAATAGCTAACTGACTGTTTCGTTAGGTTTCCCATTGAATGAAACAGGAATTTCTAGTGGATGGTAGTATGGTACGCAGTTCGTTCAGATGTTTGTTTAGTAGCCATATAAATGGACCCTAAAAAGGAGTTTTTAGACAAATCTGTTGTGTCTGTTACGTTATGCGTTGGCAGCTTGCATTAAAATTGGAATCTAGGGACACCACTAAGGCATGCAGATGGCTGCAGTCAAGCCTTGAAATAGTGTGTCTGTCATTTGCAGAATGAGGTCTCCCAAAAGGTGAATTTAGTGATGCTATCTTGCACTGTGGGCTAGCATCACCACATTCACCCTCTTGGAAGACGAGATGAAATATTATTAATAATAATTTGTCAATAGTCTATTCATACATGTTTATGTACAACATCGTCCGATCACTACTATAATAGTTTGTATAAACAATGCTCAATGAATTGGCTAATAGTAATAGACGGTAGCTATTAGTTCTAATAGACGGTAGCTATTAGTGCACTGCTGGTGTGATGCCTTTCAGTGCCAGAATATCTGGGGGTCCAATTTCTCAAAGATGTCATTAACCTGTATTTGTAGGACCTGTTGATGTGGATAAATATGTTATCTGAACCGCAAATTCATGTACCCACAATATGGCCTTTATATAAGAAACCATGAAAATTAAGGCCGACCGAATCAAAGCCATTCACAGTAGTTATACTTCTGTTCCTGTGTTCGTTATTCAGATACAAACAGATTGATTTATTTCCTCCAAATTTCTTGCAGCTAAAAAAGTACTACAACTTGGAGTTGATGTGGCTAGTAAACGTATATATTGGTGCGATGAGGTTCGCTCTCTGATACATAGCATCATTACCCGAAGAAGCGTGAACAACACGTCGCTCATTCGTCGCTCATTCATCAATGGAACGGGCTATGAAGATGTCCTTACTGACGGCATTGGCAGCACTGGTATACGCGGACTGGCTGTCGATTGGGTAGCAGGTTTTAGCTATTTTCTTAATCATAGTTATCTGAGCATTTCCTATGGGATAACTACTCATCAATGATGCTCTAGTATAGAAAGTATTAATTTCTGGATGTCGATTTTCAAAAAGCGACATCCAGGTATTAAATCTCCATGTACCCCACTTTTTTTACCAGAGATAATGATTTTGTCCCCACTACAATATTCGTGCAGCCTCAATTTACGTGTGATTTTCATATGTACTCATAATAACTCTTTTGATGCCAAACACACGTTATTGCGAATTATCCAGTTGACACCAAATGCACATAATGGTGAAAAATTCCCTGCTTATTCCAATATATCATGGCACTGGGACATCCTGTTATGGTGCTGGGTGGTATCAAAAGAGTTAAATCATACCAATAAGAATAATTCAGTAGTCGACCTATGGATCCGGCTTCATGTTATGTCAAACTTGGCATGCTAGAACAAACTGCCATGTCAAGGATCATTCATATACCCCTCATGTTTCACATGCTAATATACCCCCGATAATTGCTCATGTTCTCTTAAACCCGCTCTCAAGGGTGATTTGAAAGTGGCTTGTGAATCAGATTGCAAGTTACAATTGGATGTGGGGACAACATCTTTTATCTGATTTTAATACAAGAAAATTGTCTGCAAAAAGTTATTTTGTCAAGTTGGCATTATCTAACGTAACATTTAATCCTTTCTATACTAAATACTCATTGATGAGTAGTTCCCTTAAAAGATGTTCAGATAATAAGTTCAACAAATGAAAATATCTGAACATTTCCCACTAAAGAAGATGAATCCTTCTGCACTTGTATTATCTTTTTGTCATACTGTTGTTGTCTGCTAATTTTTCCTGAACACCCCTCCAAATGAATACTAGACCATTTCAATGTATACTTTTACAACTGAATTGTATAATCCATTTACTATAGAAACGGTTAAGGCCCGAGGACTATGTTTACTTGTGCTGTGAGGCTAAACATATGTTCCAACACAAAGATATCAAACTATGTTCGTCCTATTTAATATTTCCCAACATATTTGGTGTCAGTTAAGTAGTCACAAACCTGCCATATTGATAAATAATATGAAACCCAGTTGTGAATAAATATGGATTATTATCACATGAAAATTATATTAATGCAAGAGCTGTTGTTGAATTATGATTTATCATGTCAAGTTATAATGGAATTATAACTATTAGACATCGAAAGACGATCTTACTGGAAGCGGCACAGAAAAACTTCTTATTTTAAGAAATATATTAATAAAATATTAGAACAGGCTTGTATTTCAATTGTGATGATTAAAAAAAACAAATCAAAACATGATATCTTTTCTACCACCGTGTATTCATTGCATACATTATTGTGGATTTTCAACTGTGTAAATAAATTGACCAGGATCACACTTATTTCTTTGCATTGCAGGAAACCTCTATTTCGTTAATGTCTTCAGTATGACAACATTCATAGAAGTTTCACGGTTAAATGGCAGCAGTCGGCTTGTGTTGATCAGAGATTATAACGATTCTCCTCGAATGCTTGCTGTTAACCCTGTCAAGAGGTAATACTTTCACTACAATAGAAATACACTCTCATTTTTTAAATTAGTTTCTGAGCTATGTCATTTTATTTGTACTTATACCATTTGGTGATTTACAAAAGTTGAGTGAACAAAATAAATCACATTATTATAACCCCCCCCCCCCCCCCCCCCCCCAACCCCGGAATCAGCATGTCAACTTGACTCCAGTCAATATTTTACAAAATACCATTGTTTTAGTGGAATTATTCCCCTTTTTTTGCTACCCCATAAATTTATCAGAGCTTGTTTACTTAATTTATTGGTCAATGTTTTTGACCTTCTGTGAAGCCTTTAATTTTATCTTTTACAATTGAAAGCTCCTGTGCATTATGCACTAATGAGCCTATAAAGATGTTATCATTTTATTCCTGTCATCTTATAACTTGATCAAGACTCATACAGCAAAACATATACATCATCAAATTACTTATGTTGCTAAATCTTTCTAAGTCTATAAAGGTGTTATCATTTGATTCCTGTCATCTTATAAGTAATTTTATGCAAGCTTGTACTCCTTCGCTTCCTGGTCAATTTCTATGAAACTTTGGACAGATATTTACCACATGATTGATTGGACATATATTTACCACATGATTGATTGGACATATATTTACCACATGATTAATTGGACGTATTTGTTGAGTTATCACCCTTTTTGTCAATATTTTTATAGTTGTTATTTTCATCCTTGATTTTGAGTTGTTTGAGGGAGGTCTGTTTGTGGACACATTGCCATTTTGATCTGTGATTTCAAGTTGCTAACAAATTACTTATACATAATTGGATGATCGAAAGAGCCATTTCCTTTTGGAATGGCTAATTTTGTAGCCCATGTGTCCTGCAGGGATATCCTTAGTCCCATAGTCTCACCTCTAGTTAAAATAGTAGAACATTCTTTAAAGTGTGAATTATCATATTTTCAGACTGCTCTATTGGACTGATTATGGCCAGCAACCAAAGATAGAGAGGGCATACCTAGATGGAAGTAACAGAACAGCGATTGTCAAACACGGTGTGCGATATCCACGAGGGTTAACAATTGACATCACCACTAACGATGTCTACTGGGTCGATTCAACTGTAGATGCTCTACAGGTACTAAAAAGCCAGATTTGTAATTTAACCCTTTCTATACTAATTACTCACTGACGAGTAGTCCCCTTATGAAACGTTCAGATAATAGGTTAACCCTTTCGATACTAAATAATCATTGACGAGTATAGCAGGAGTCCACATTTATTGGAAGGAAATATTCAGATAATAAGTTCAACAAACGACTTGTGGTCGTTTGTTGAACTTATTATCTGAATATTTCCTATGCGAACTACTCGTCATGGAATATTTAGTATAGAAGAGTTAACTATCTTGTTACTGAATAATGCCAACCCGCCAATACCAAATGACAGCCATTGGTTGTAATTTTTGATAGTGCCATTGACCACGGCAGGCCAGATATTCATTATCTGTATAATAGGAATAATCTAGGTTAACTTATTAGTTTCCTAACAAAGAAGTATGCTGTCTCTATGATTCTGTAGCGACAGTTGAAATAAAAAATCATGGGCGATGAACTCATGCCGGTGCATTGACATTATTACGAGTCAGACACGCTAACCACTGGACTATCGAACTCCCAAAATAATAGAATATCTACAGTAATGCTCTAATTAATCGACCTCTTAACCAAAGCAGAATTATGGGTAACTTTTCATGATTTAGTCGGAAATATGGCTTGTTGCCATTCATCGGAAAGCTCTCGGCGAGAGCTTTCCGATGAATGGCAACAAGCCATATTTCCGACTAAATCATGAAAAGTTACCCATAATTCTGCTTTGGTTAAGAGGTCGATTACTTAGGGCATTACTGTATGTTAGGATCGTTATATATTTTCAGAAAATGTCATTTTCCGGTGGATCTCGAGAATATATTCGATCAAATCTACCAGCACCAACTGGTGTAGCTGTTGTCAAAAATTACATCTTTTGGGCGGACAGCAATCTAAGAAAAGTGAGTTAAATCATTAAATATTCTCTTGACAAGCTTTGTTAAAATACAGTAATGCCCTAATTAATCGACTCCTTTAACCACAGCAGAATTAGGCCACATAAAAAAAGGTGTTTGTTTCTCAAGGATTTTTTTTTTCAAAAGTGATGAGGGAGGCAGGTATATGTTATTATTATTTATTTCAAATTTTTCAGATGAGGGAGGCAGGTTTTTGTTTTTTATAATTTTATTTTAATGATACCGTGTAACAAAACACTCCTTTATATTCAAATTTATCATATAACATGGAAAGCCTTAGGTGGTGGACAGAGTACATGCAGCTAAATGATAACAGATCTGAAATGGGAAAGTATCTGAAAGTCTGAAACTATATTTCATTTGGGAAGGAATTTATATATGCAATTAGAAATGATATAGAAGCAGACAAATTTTATTATTTTTTAATTTTTGGGGTCATTATACCCAATGAAATGTTCAAACATTCTTGATAAAGAGCATGCCTTTTGAAATCCAAGTGTCTCATTTCATTGAAACACACAAAGTCTCTCGATAAATCATATCTTCTTGGTTTGCTGTTGTATGTTGGAAATGTGGTACTTTCCTTCTTCATTAGAATAGAAGTTCAAAAACATTTTTTTTTAATACATGAATCACCAGCATAATTTGGAACTGTAACATCAATGTCATCCTTTTTTATAATTATTTCGAGTTGTATGTATCGACCGAACGTTGTTGCAACATCAGAGGCATTTAACTGTTCATCAACACAATAAAAATCCGATGTTTTCAATTTTGAAACGCGAACTTGAAACAGTGTGAAAAGTGATTTCAGAATTGTTCGCCTGAGTTTCCTCTCGGTATTCAGTAAGAATTATCCGGTTTGTTTTCGTCAATAACTTTCTCCCGAAGGAATTGAAAAGAATGTGTATTAGGGCATGGTATAACTGTCCATGGTACAAGGTATTGAGGAGGTGCTCCCAGCTTCTTTCCAAACACGGCAACATTTATTAGTTCCGAGCGTGGTCATTTTTCATACCGGAAACAACGAGGAGGTGCGCTCGATCTCGCAACCCGGAATCCGGTGTACTTTTACCACCAAAGAGGCATAACTCTATATACTTACATTACTTTCATCCTGCCAATCTCAACAGTAAAAATTGGGAACGCGCGGTAGGGTAGTAAGCTTATTATAAGCCGGCGATAAAAAGTGCCAATGCGCACAGTTTTTTAAGACGCGGCGGTCCTTGAGAAACGAAGTTGCATTTTTATGTGGCCTTATGGGTAACTTTTCAGGATTTAGTCGGAAATATGGCTTGTTGCCATTCATCGGAAAGCTCTTCCCGAGAGCTTTCCGATGAATGGCAACAAGCCATATTTCCGACTAAATCCTGAAAAGTTACCCATAATTCTGCTGTGGTTAAAGGAGTCGATTAATTAGGGCATTACTATAACCTCAGATACAAATTCATTTGTTTTTAGCTCAACTTTACTTGTAAAGTTTTAGCTCTTGCCATGGCTTGGTATCCGTCGTCTGTGTGTGCTCGTGTGTGTGGAGATGTCCATCAACAATTTCCATTAACACTGGCTACAGGTCGTACCCTTGGTCGGATCATTATGAAATTTGTCATGAATGTGGCTATCTTGGATTTCAAAATTCAATTCATCATTCCATTCATTGCTCATCACAAATATTTAACTTCTTCACAAAGTTGAGCTACAGTAATGCTCTAATTAATCGACCTCTTAACCAAAGCAGAATTATGGGTAACTTTTCAGGATTTAGTCGGAAATATGGCTTGTTGCCATTCATCGGAAAGCTCTCGGGGAGAGCTTTCCGATGAATGGCAACAAGCCATATTTCCGACTAAATCCTGAAAAGTTACCCATAATTCTGCTTTGGTTAAGAGGTCGATTAATTAGAGTATTACTGTACATTGTCATGGAGACTTTCATTATCAGCTGCCTTTGAAATGAAGTTATTATTCTCAAAGGCGCTGGTATTACCTCACTAATATTTTATGTCATAAATCAATCTCAATTGTTGTTGTAAGGATGCTGACAAATACAAAAGATTTCTCATCTTAAAGAGACCCAGTGCACTTGCAGTGTGTTAATGTGCATAAAATATGAAAGTCTGTGAAAAACATCACTACCAAGATGAATGTGAAGAAATGGATAAACTTTGCTCTTATACCGTACTGACCCGGTTCAAAGCCCATACCCGTGTTTAAGCCCACCCATATATTTTGGCCAAATTCCATGCACAGGGGTATATTCGTGTTTAAGCCCACCCCAAATTTTTTTCAATTTCAGCGGTGGTAAGTAAGTATTTGCTAATGATACTTCCCAAATAAATAATTCCAATATAACGGGAAGTATATTCACAAACGATCGGTGACGGCGAGAATGCCACGAAAAATGGAAAGTTATACTTCGTAGGTATTAGTGATAATAAATAAAATAAAATTATGTGAATCTTAAAATCTCATTTGTTTATTCAATTATACTTCCTGGGGGAAACCAATCGTCAACAGACATCAAATACAAAAGAACGCACTCGCTAACGGCGTATATCTGAGAACGCGATAAACATCAGTCACTTCAAAGAGTCACATGCGTCCATCGCGCACATGTCAACAACAGTACTGTAAAAACATATTCTTTGTATGTCGGTATGTTCCTGCATGTGGCCAAACACAAAAAGAACTCATTCCCTGGTTATGTAAACACACGGTGAGTATAATAATGGGGCAGAAGGGGGACTTGTCATCCACAACACCCCAACAGCACAAGATGCCTTCAAAAAAAGAGATACCGATGTCGTATTGGTACCCGGTAAATAATCATTATTTAAAATTTTTAAACTTCTATTTTTCACGTTTTACGATATAGACTATAGTATAAACATTAATCTGTGTCAACGGTTTGGAAGCGATAGGCTAACTCTAAACATTCAAACACGTGTTTTTTTAGTATACGTATTTACATCGTAAGTTCGTTAATTAACTAGACTCACTGGGGCCGTCACTATTGTATTGTAACTCTTTGTAGACAACGGGCCATGAATAGAGCACTGGGTTCATTGTTATCCTAATCGGATTAAGTCACTCTCTTATATGTTGCATATTATTTCCCTGTACAATTTTCAGACATTTTTTAATTATTATCTTTGGCTTCGATGACGACGGCAAAGTTGTGTTTTAATTATATTGTTGTGGGGATCACGTACATCTGAACATTGATATAAACTATAGATATAGACTATAGATAGTGGATTTACCCAGCTGTCTGAAATGGCAGAAATCCGATGACCCATGATGCTTACAAACTGTAATTTATGGGAATTTTGGTCAATAAAACAAGACAAGAAGTAATATTTTAATATACACATCAAAATGAAAAAAATACTTTCTCAAAGTAACTTATACTTAACTTTATTTAATCTGGAAGCCGTGTATATTTCCCCGAAACTCTGTGTTGGATCGACTTTATTTTATGGATCCATTTCTTCAGTTTTACTGTCCCGATTTCTTGGGATTTTTGGTTTGCAAAGGGTCATATTCGAGTTTAAGCCCACTTGGATTTTTGAGCTCAAATAAAACAAAGGCCCCCTGGGCCTAAACACGGGTCAGTACAGTATATTCATTATTGATAGTTCGCCAATAATGGAATTTTGCATGTTGAACAAGACTTTGTGATTTGTTAATAATAATGAAAATAAGAATGAAATCAATCAATATTTTTTATACATGTACGTACATGTTGATGATAGTTGTTTTACAGACTTTAATAAAATATGTGTTATTTACATGAACCCACTTCAAAGGCCTTTGGTTCCTTTAATTGAATATTTTATATATGTTCACACTGCTATTTGGTTTGACTATTTAGGCAGTAGTACAATTATTGTACTGTCCTGTTCATTAAAGGTTACTCATTTAAATATCTCTTCCCTGTATCGTGTGGTCACAAAGAAAAAAGAGACCATAGAAATGGCGCTGTCTGCTTATATCCTAGCTTAACGACACGTCATCAAGTGACCTCGCAGCAACCTTACAATTAAGCATAACATTCAAAAGGTACTTATGCTAAAAATTTATAAGGGTCTCATAGATCCCCCTTTGTGAATAGATTGTGATATGTCAACTGCCAACTGGGTCATCCATTTCATACCCCAATAACACAGACCATAACACGAACACGACATCACAAATTGTTGACCTAATCTGATCTAATCACTATAAGCGGTCAGCGAAATAATTGGGCATGCACCATTAATTACTATATTTACAATACAGAGGCAATATGGTTAAATTGACTAATTATATTGTTTATGGTAAATTCAGAACATAAAATAATTAGTGTTTGGAACTTTGATTCTGCGAAACTTAAATATTACATATCATCAAATACTTTAGCTTTAAAGGAACTATAAATTTGTTATGAAGAAATTTTACCAGTATTGTTGTAGCTAAAGACCTATTTTCGGAAAAAAAATTATACCATCGTTGCTTCTATTTGCTATTAGTTTGAACAATAATTGTTAAAATTATCCAAACACAATTTGTGCCATTAAATATTTTATAATTGTTACTTGTAAGAAAGTAGGCCAGGATATGGAAAAGTTTCACTCTTCCCTGTCCAAGCCTTGAAATAGGGTGTCTGTCATTTGCAGAATGAGGTCCCCAGAGGGTGAATTAGTGATGCTACCCCCGCTAGCGGGCTAGCATTACCAAATTCACCCTCTGGGAACCTCATTCTGCTGAGTTGTAAGCAGAATGAGGTCCCCAGAGGGTGAATTTGGTGATGCTAGCCCACTATGCGGGATAGCATCACTAAATTCTCCCTCTGGGGACCTCATTCTGCAAATGACAGACACCCTATTTCAAGGCTTGTCCCTGTCCTGGATTGAGAGCATGAATGCAGTTTGTCTTTTCCTCATTAGTCAGTCTTTGTTCTAAGTAATCCAAGACTGAGTTTAGTGTGCCTGCCATTTGCAGAATGAGGTCCCCAGAGGGTGAATTTAGTGACACCATCCTGCATAGCGGGCTAGCATCACCAAATTCACCCTCTGGGGAACTCATTCTGCATGGCCTCATCTGGAGACATAAGACTCAGATTGAAGTTCCCAAATGGTGAATATTGTGATGTGCACCCACTGGTAACCTCGAATATGCAATGTGTCGTCTGCCAATTTGGGGACATAGAGAAACTAAACTAAAAAAAGGAATAGAATGATTATCAAATTTCTATAGAAACTTCTTCACATAGATTCTAATAATTTATTAGAATCTATGTGAAGAAGTTTCTATAGAAATTTGATAATAAAGAAACTTTCCAGAGAAGATGAGATCTAAGCAGAATGAGGTTCCCAGAGGCTGAATTTAGTGATGCTAGCCTGCTATGCGAGATATCATCACTAAATTCACCCTCTGGGGACCTCATTCTGCAAATGACAGGCACACTAAACTCAGGCTTGATGTTGTTTAGCTTGCCAGTCTCAGTCTACTAAGTTTGGTGATCATCTCTTGAGTCATAAATTGACTGTCTTGTTTATAGATTTATAGGATTCCTAAAGATAAGACGTCAAGTCGACCAGTTGAAATGAAGAACAACTACAAGGGCCTGAATGACTTAGCTGTATTTGATTCTGAGCAACAACCTTCAGGTAGGGAATTACTTTGTGGACTGCCCCTATTGTCATGCAAAGGGGGAGAGCGCATAAAGTACTCATTTTTGCTTCATTGAATGACAAGAAATTCCTTTATATCAACCAAGCCCGAGTTTCGTGTGCCTGTCATTTGCAGAATGAGGTCCCCAGAGGGTGAATATAGTGATGCTAGCCCACTTTGCAGGAAAATAACAGGCACACTAAACTCAGACTTGATATCAACTGAAATACTTTCACAATTGTGATATTTTATTACTATCGTTTGGGGTTTAGATGAGCTGGTGATTTACACTTAAGGTGCGCTATATAAGAGTTCGTCAACCGCACTTCGATGTAAACCAGTATTTATCCCTACCGATTTCACTTGCGGGTTTACATTGAAGGAAACTTGGGTTACAGAGAAAATGTAATCTAGAATTCCTACATATCCTGCCAATGGTTTACGTCATTGTGGGGTATGCTGTTAAAATAGTCACAACCCGTTAAAACTGCCATAAACGGAAAGAATATTAAAATACAGACATATTTTGTTCTTATCATAAATATCGTGTAAATAGTATGTTATTGTCAAGTTCAAATGCTGTGTTATGTAAACAAAAGCCAGGTTCTGTATGTAACCGTTTTGGCTTTTGTTTACATAACAAAGCATACAAACTTGACAATAACATACTATTTATGCGATATTTATGATTGGTATGAGAACAAAGTCTGTCTATATTTTGATTTTCTTTCTGTTTATGGCAGTTTTAACAGATGTGACTATTTTAACAGCAATATCCACTGCGAAGGCCATCAGTGCCTCTATTGACACCCTTCACGTGATTCACTTTCCTTTTTAGCTCAACATGACAAAGTCAAGTTTGAGCTATTGCCATGGGTTGGTGTCCGTCGTCCATCTGTCGGGGGCATCTGTGTGTGCATCTGTCCATCAACAATTTCCTTTAGCACACCCTACAGGTCACATCTCTCACCTTGCAGGCCGCATTTAATGGAGAATTATTTTGAAAATTTACAGGCGTGTTTAGGATCACCTCCAGACAGGAGCTATCAAATTTGAACTAACTTCGATGAAAAACATAGCTGCTGGCTAACTCCTTTGGCACATCCTACAGACCACATCCCTCATCTGATCGCCACCAAATAAAAGGTTGACCTCTAAATGGGAGCCTTCGATTATTTTTTAAAACATGGCCGCCAGCAGCCATCTTGGATTTCAAATTTGAATCCATCGGCACATTCTGCACCCCTCATATATTGAAGAAATGTTTGAAAATTTACAGGCAGCTATCGAATTTGAATGAATTTTGATTAAAAACATTGCCGTCGGCAGCCATCTTTAATTTTACTCTTTGATGACTAACTCCTTTGGCACACCCTACAGACCCATCCCTCATCCGATCACCACCAAATTTCATGGGAGCCATCAATTTTTTCTGAATTGCATTGAAAAACATGGCCACCAGCGTCCATCTTGTATTTTATTCTTCGCATTACTAAATCCTTTGGCACACACTACAGGCTACATCCCTCGTCCGAGCTTCACCAAACTTCATATTGATCTTTTGGGTAACCTCTAGATGGGAGCCGCCGATTATTTCCAAAATTCCACGGCCACCAACAGCCATATTTTATTTCAAATTTGAATACATTGGCACAGCCTAGAGCCTGCATTTATCGGAAGAATGTTTTGAAAATTTACAGGCATGTTTAGGATCACATCTAGATTTTTAGTGAAAATTATGTTTGCCAGCAGCCATCTTGTATACTCTTTGCATAACTATATGTAAATCCTTTGGTACAGCCTACAGACACAAACCTCGTCCGATCATATCCAAACGTTATATGAATCTTCAGGGTGACCTCTAGATGGGATCCATCAATATTTTCTGAAATTCATAAGAAAAAACATGGCTGCCAGTGGCCTTCTTGGGTTTTACTCTTTGCATGACTAAATCATTCGGCACACCCTACAGGCCACATCTGATAATCACCAAACTTCATAAAGATCTTCAGAGGGGACCTCTAGATGGAAGCCATCGATTATTGGAGAAATGTTTGAAATGAAAATAAACTTTTTGACTTTCCGTCATAATTCCTTGTGCTGAGCTGCTCAGTATAAAATTATCGCCTCCCGAAGTTGAGCTACAGTGTCATTGACACTTTCATTTTTCATCAAATCATTTTACCTGATTTACTGGCCTATAGCTTTTGATAATTTTTCTTTAATGTTATTTTTATTTCTTTATTCTTATTTTTCATTTCTTCTTTGGTCTAGTTGACAGTCCATGTGCTGTCCTTAATGGCGGATGTGAGCAGCTGTGTTTCGCTATTCCTAATATCAACAAGCCAACATGTGCCTGCTCTTTTGGTCAACTAGCCCCAGATGGAAAAACTTGTGCAGGTAACATAATACCGATCCAAGCCCGATTATAATTTTCCAAAGGGTTTGGGCCAAAATAACCTACACAATTATGATTGGGTCGGTCATTCTTAAATTGAGTAGGTGAAAATAGTAGGAAGCTGTATGCAATATTTTAAATATAAATTTGTCACTTTAAATGTGTTTTATCTTTCTTTGTTTGAATAGTGTGTAGTATAAAATAAGGTTAATTGTTCCATGAGGGATACAAGATAGCATTAGCTAAATTGGAGACTTATATATTTTGTATTTTGTATTTACTTTGTAGCAATCAATTATGGACCTCTATTTGCAGCATTGCTGTCCATAACATTCTTAAAGACTCAGATGTAGATGAAATTAACACCATGACATTGGTTATACTGACAATGACCAAACCTGTAAACCTGTTTATTCATTAATGAGAAGAATCTTTGATGTAGAAGACATTGATAAACTTCCTGTTTAAAAGCTAAAATATTGATATCTCAACCTGTTGTCCCATCATCATTTTGCTCACATGTGCAAGATTGATGGAGATTTGTTCAAATTTTCAGCTCCGAAAGAATTCCTGGTGGTCACAATGGAGAAGGAAATTAAGGGGATATCATTGAATGCTCAAATGAAATCTTCACCAATACCAACAGTGAGGAAGCTCAGGAAGGCTGTGGCTGTGGAGTTTGACTACAGACATAACTACATCTATTTCTCTCAAGTGTCGGCCAAGAAAATCAGCAGGATGAAAAAAGGGTCAAACATGATTGAAGACTTCATCTCACGAACAGCAAGTAAGTGCTCAATTTGTCATAATTCTAATATCTACATACTTAGCCCTTTAACCCTTTACCCAACAGAAGGGCCCTGTGCCAATGCATTCTCTTATATATGCGAGTCGACCATAGGTCGCCTCGCATATATAAGAGAATGCATTGGCTTAACACATTAAAAATTATAAAATTGTTCAAGAATTTAAGAAAAAATGGTAAAAAGTGTTAAAAAAAGATTTTTTTTAGGCCAATGCATTCTCTTATATATGCGAGGCGACCTATGGTCGACTCGCATATATAAGAGAATGCATTGGCACAGGGCCCTTCTGTTGGGTAAAGGGTTAATGATGGGAACTGCACTCGTGCAGCATTAAAGATCCTGTGCCAGTGCATTCTCTTATATATGCGAGTCTCCCATTTTATGCTTACAAGATCAAGGTAAATATTGTTAGGCCTATGTATTCTCTTATATATGCGAGGCTCCATATGGGAGCATATATAATAGAATGCATCAGCACAGGGTTTTCACAAAATTTGAGAAAGCTCCAGTCATAGAAGGGTTAAAACTGACCAAAGACATCTTATTTGATTACCTACTCTGGCTGGAATATCTGCTTGCATTATATTTTCATTTTCCTTATGTGTATATAAGAGAATGCACCTCGGTTTTCGCAAAATTTCAGGAAGCTCCAGTCATGAAATGGTTAATTCCCCTTTCAAATCTACTGTTGGATTGATATAATTTTGTATATGCTATTTGTTATCAATATGTTTCCACACTAATTATTTATCATACATAGTGATTTTGCAATTAATGGATCTTTCCACAGCTGTCAATCAATTAATTATTAGCAGATATTTTCTACCAATTAGTGACTGAGCTGGTTGCTTGCTGAATTGAAAATTCTCTGTTCACCAGCTGTGTTCGCCTTAATGTATGATGTATGAAATTTGTATTTCTATATTGATGTTTGAAATTCATATAGTAACAATTAAGAAAAGGCAATTGTTGATGACAACCTACCAAATAACACCACATTTCCTTTTAGAGAATCGTGATCTGAGGTTTTCTGTCACTGCCGAGGGGATGGCACTAGATTGGATCAGCGAGAGGCTATATTGGTCTGACGTCCCAAACACAGCTATCATGTCTATCAACCTAGATGGCAGCCATAAAATAAGAGTGGCAACGGTGAACAAACCTAGAGCATTAGTTGTCCATCCATGCAGAGGGTACGATTCTTCATTGAGTATTTATACTGGTTACCTTATAACTTAACCCTTTGGAGAGTATTTATAACGTCATATACATGACGTCATGTGTGAGTTTAAAGTCAATGTCATAGCAATAATTATTAACAAATTCGGGTCAAAAGGGTCCAATAATTTGTTTTAATTGATGTGTGTTTTCTGTTTACATGTACTATCATAGTCTATTGCACTTATACATTGGGACATTATATCAATCAAAATATCTGCTATAAAATTCATTTATAAATCGGATGATTAATTGAAGTTATGTCTACATAAAAATGACACTTTCTGAAACGGAATATATGTTGTTCCACTCGCGAACCATACAGCGACATATATCGTTCTACTCACCAAAGGGTTAACCCTTTGGTGGGTACCAAAGGGTTAACCCTATGGTGGGTAGAACAACATTTATTTCGTCATACGATTGTCGGGTTTGAACAATATTTATAAACTGGTTAATTTGCATGTATGGGACCACTAGATTATCGGATATCCAGAATAACTTAATTATTACTACAGTACTTCAACTGAAAATATTAGTATATTTGCAAATATATTCATCCATTTGGCTGACTTGGCATATGAGATACTGATCCATCTAAGGGTTAAACCGATAGCAATGGAAGTGCATTGTGCTGTTGTGATAAAGGTAGATCTGCTCTGTGTCACAATTAGAACCCATGTTAATACTGACGCGCTTCTCAACTCCTGATGAAAGGGTTTCCTTTAAAGGATGTCCCTGTGTGGAGATGGTATGACCATAGGTGCCATCATCGCTGTCTGAGCTAGACGTGAGTTCGTGGGTTAAAACCCTGACATGGGCAATATTGCAGCTTGATTTGAGTTGAGGGACATCTTATTGTGCCATTTTGATCGTAACATGACCATTGCGATAAGAATTGTTTATTTCTTCATGCACATATATGAAGCAGTGAACATAGCAAACTGAGTAGTACCTCCATACATTCAAATATATTCTCAAAAAAAAAAATGCAACTTCTATTATTATTGTAAATCTTATATGTTATATTATTAAATGCCCACTGTTTTATTCATAGTTTAACCCTTTACCCAACAAACCGGCCAAATAAAGCTTCAACAGCCTAAAATATCTTGGGTCTGTCTCAATAAAACCATACAAATATGGATATCATTGGAACCGGCTCATTGACCACATTGTGATGGTTACAGTTATGCCCTGTGCCAATGCATTCTCTTATATATGCGAGTCGACCATAGGTCGCCTCGCATATATAAGAGAATGCATTGGCCTAAAAAAAATCTTTTTTTACCAATTTTTCTTACATTCTTTAACAATTTTATAATTTTTAATGTGTTAAGCCAATGCATTCTCTTATATATGCGAGGCGACCTGTGGTCGACTCGCATATATAAGAGAATGCATTGGCACAGGGCCCTTCTGTTGGGTAAAGGGTTAAACTTTGTTATTAATTTTCGTCAGTTTGCTGTAGGTGATCCTGGACACTCCCTGGAGATGGAGACGTAACAAGAATTTTCAGTAGTTTGATTTATCAAAATCATTGCAGAACAACAAATGTTGATTGGAAATGCTCAGAATAATATCACTTTTGTTTGTGGTATGTAATACATATAGAGCCATACTCATGTCGGTTTTCTTTAGTGATTACCGCACACAAGCAGATTGCAGAAGGATACCCATTTTGCCTGAGTGAGGTTTCCTTTCACCATATGCTCTCATGATAATCGTACGACAAATATCGTGCAACATATATCGCTTCGAGTGTGACCAGCTTTACCAAAAACAACACAGTGCGGCTCTATGTACTATTTATTTGCCATCTCATCCTTTCAGCTACATATTTTGGGCAGACTGGTCTAAGATTGAGAAAATAGAGCGATCAACATTAAGTGGTAACCAGAGGCGTACTATAGTGGGATCAGATTTGGGCTGGCCAAATGGGCTCACTATAGATTATGAAGAA
The DNA here is from genome assembly GCA_032622095.1 of Siphonodentalium dalli. Taxonomy (NCBI): domain Eukaryota; kingdom Metazoa; phylum Mollusca; class Scaphopoda; order Gadilida; family Siphonodentaliidae; genus Siphonodentalium; species Siphonodentalium dalli. The sequence continues at coordinate 268,457,077 of CP136064.1, read as the reverse complement.
GATAAAATATATTGGGTTGATGCCATGAAGTAAGTTTCTTGACACTCGTTAATCATTCTTCTACTTTCTCTCTTACCACTCATTAATCACTCTTCTACTTTCTCTCTTACCACTCATTAATCACTTTTCTACTTTCTCTCTTCCCACTCATTAATCACTCTTCTACTTTCTCTCTTGCCACTCATTAATCACTCTTCTACTTTCTCTCTTACCACTCATTAATCACTTTTCTACTTTCTCTCTTGCCACTCATTAATCACTCTTCTACTTTCTCTCTTGCCACTCATTAATCACTTTTCTACTTTCTCTCTTGCCACTCATTAATCACTTTTCTACTTTCTCTCTTACCACTCATTAATCACTTTTTTTCTCTCTTGCTATTAAAAAAAATTTCCCATAGAAATTAGTTATAGACGAAATATTTCGTTTCGTGAGACCATGAATGCTGTGACAACATGGATGAAAATTTTGGCTAACTTTGTCTGCATGCTTAAAGACATATTATTGTTTGCTTATTTTTAGTGAACTAAACTAAAAGTGAGTACCCAGGCACATTTAATTCCTGAAAGAATGTAGCATTCAACTAATATTAAAACAAATTTCATCCACGCTGATCGTACCATTTCAGAAAACACAACGTCTCAACTCTGCACAAATGTAAATATTTACTCGGGATTAATTTTCATGATAAATGCATGGCAATGATTCTTCCAAAGAGTTGTTGCATCTAATTCATATATAAGAATGACATTGCGTCCTGCTGATTTGGGTATAATATTTATGAAAATAACATAGTTTTATTCCCGTTTTCTATTTCCCCTAATTTTCAGAAGATAAAATGCATAAATCGAGGTGACTAATGGGTGAACATTACCAACTTCAACTGGGAAACTTCCATCTGATTGTATGTCTCCATAACAGTAGAGGCCTAAGCAGAAATGAGGTCCCCAGAGGGTGAACTCTAGCTAGACTGCTCTGCAAGATAGCTTCACTAAATTCACCCTCTGGGGACCTCATTCTACAAATGACAGACACATTATTTGCAGACATGGCAAGAGTACTCTATACTCCTTTCCAAGGAAAAGAACCAATTGCCAATGAAAACATTATCTTGAGGATGCAGTTTACATTTGGACGATATAGTTCTTGGTGAATTTGCCATGTCGTCTGAGAGCTTATAATCAGATACAACGACAATTGTATTTTTTTCCTCACAGAGATAGAATTGAGAGAAGTGATTTGGATGGTGAACATCGGGAAGTTATCATGCAGACTGTTATTCATCCATTCTCACTCACACTCTACGGGTACTACATATACTGGACTGACTGGACTACTAGTGAGTAACATAGAAGTCACTGGATTTAATTTTGAATTATAATGCCCAACTTCAGGGCTGATGGGTATAGTAGTAGTATAATCATTTATTTATGTGACATATGCTATATTATATAATATAGTTCATTACATATATTGATTACATAATGGATCTATGTCATGCTGAAAAATAAAGATTATATAAATGCATGCCAAGGCAGAACCACCAACTTGGGAATATGATAATAATATAAAGGTAGGATACGCTAATACAAAATTATCTATAGAGAAATTTCTTTTGCATCATATAAGCAGTATATTCAAATGCAATGTCTCTTAATAATTTTGACAAAGGCAGCTTAAAATTCATTTCTATTTCAGATAAGATCTAATATATCATCTGAGAGACAATTTAAGAATGATTTCCTGTGTGTGGATTAAAAACTACATTTCAGAAGAAAATTAGTTTCATCTTCGATTTATTGGGAGAAGCACATGACACATAATCTTTTATGCACTTTTTCATTTCTATGTGAACTATAGTTTTATTGGTATGGCAAACCAAGTAACTGAAATTTGAAAACATGTGTCTATGAAGTATTCATATCAAGTGATTGTACATGCATATGCAAAATGCTGTCATATGCGTGCAGAGATGGCATTGGGCTCGCAGCTCTACACTTCTGGGTGTCATCTAATGTTCGTGGTGATCATGGTATGAACAAACTGAAACACAGAATCAAAAGAAGCAATTCTGAGTGCTTATCAATCGGTTGGAAAATATAATTTTACACCTAAGAATGTGAATAATTTTTGCAGGGAGTGAATATATACTAAATATTTTGCAGAGGGTACTAGTAAATGTACATTGTTATTTATGAGCCACTACTACCCATATTCAATTATGTGCTACCCAGCTCACAAACTATACTATGGATATGTGTCAGAGAAACCATGTTTTGTTTGATTGCTTATATTAATTTCCCTGATATTGCTTGTGTCAAATTGATACCATTGTCTAAAATACAAGTCTCCATTATCTGCCAAGAGAAATTTTAATTTTGTCTGTAGGGAATCGAGGTAGTCTACCTTAATTTGAGCAACCCTTTGACACTTATATAACTATAAATGGGAAGGTGGTGGGGGTGTAACATCTTTTTCAGATTTGCTTCACATATGCTGTTTAAATTTGTTGTGAGAAATGAGTTCACAAATTATTGCTATTTCAGAGGGAATTTATCGAGCTGAGAAGCATACTGGTGCAAACATGCAAGTCTTAGAAGAAAATATGAATTACCGACCGATGGGCATAAGTGTTTATACTGGAAAGAGACAAGCATGTATGTATTACACTGGCAAGCCAGAGGCGTAGGAGGGTTATAAGTATTCGTACGGCCCATAGGTATCATTCCATAGCCGCGCGAGCGCGGCTCCGAGGCGCGTGGAGCGCCGAGAAGGGGAGATGGTATGGAAGGGGGGTGTCCCCACTTCCAAAATTGGGAATTTTTTTAATATTCAACATTGAAATGACGCTTTCTGGTGCATTTTGGCGTAACCAATGTTACATTACACATGCTGGGAGAAAAGAATGAAATATGCATCAATACTCACCGGTATAACAACCATGCATGTATAGCATCTGAATGAATCATGTCCCGACGCACGTGTCACACAAATAAGATAAACAATGTCACTGTACAAATTAATCACCAATGTTCTGCAAAACTTAAAGCCGTTTTCCACAATAAAATAACTCCTCCAAAAGAAAATTCCATCACACGAATATTGGAACGACGATGGATAATTAATTTTGCTGAATTGAAGAGATATATATCATACCAATGAATATATAGAGCTTGAATAATAGATGGAACATATTTACAGTCGTTTTCGGGAGCACAAATTCAACATCAGATTGTTTGAACTGATTTGTCTCTGCTTGGTACCGATGCCTAGGATTTGTCATATTTGCTGAATTTACCGAAGACAGCAGAGCGATACTGCTCGGAGTTTGACACAAATAATTCCCGGCATCAATCAGATTCAGCTGCTGTGCCCTTTCTTTGTGTACATATGTCACCATCAGATGGTTAAGGCGGTTCTGTGACATCGTTGTTCTTAGAAAAGTTTTGAGTTGTCTGAGAGCACTAAATGAACGCTCGCTGGTAGCATTTGTAGCTGGCATAATGAGTACTAACTTCACTAGTTTGACAGCTTGTGATTTAAGACAGTAAAAGAGCAGTACAAATAAATTAAGTTAAATTAAATTCTGGGAGAAGCCGGGAAAGAGAATTTGAGATACATATTATATGTGATGCTGGGAATTTATGGGGATCTTAATTATCGAAGACGGATTACATGATATAGTCGACGACGTTTCTTCGATAAGAACTATAAATTAAGCAGCATGGCATCGTAGAAGTTTCACAGTTCGTGTTTTATGACTATAGCCAATCGCACCATTCCCATGTGTGTAACAACAAAAAACTTCACTGCTGCGAATATTGGTACGGCCAAAACCGTCCGACCGTACCCGCTCCTACGCCACTGCAAGCTCATGATCAGGTATTCCAGAGCATTTTAGTACCGACACTGTATATAGCGCTATTGTGACTATATGCCCTTAGCCCTTTCTATACTGAATGGATTCTCTCATTGAGTTTTAAAGGTATACACAGGAATAGTCTATCATTCATTTGGAGGGGTGTCCAGACAAAATTAACAGACGACAGTATGACGAAAAGATAGGAATTAAGTATTCATATTCACAGGTGGGAAATGTTCAGATAATAATATCTGCCTATAATATGATTACTGTGTAAGTTCACAATGTTGAGGGGCCAATAATGAAGGGACCCAAGGCTCTCGCAGTTGGTAAATGTGCAACAAATGTAAAATTCTGTAAAAACAGCACCTCTAAGAAGAACATGGAGAAATATCAAGATCAACTTGGTTCTTCTATTCATTATTGATAGTTCTCCATTAATGAAATTTTCAATGTTGAAACCATTGTTATGTAAACAAAACTGTTATTTTTTAACAAACAATGCTAATTACGTAGTAAGTTAAAATATTTCAGTCTGAATATGACTTGCAGAATATTTTCCAATGCTTTAACTGTTTCCAATGTTTACTGTTAAGTTTTTATTAAAATTTTGTATGTTATTAGACTAATTGGACATTTATCGGTTATTACTGTAGCAGTAATGTTTACATAACCATGGTTTTGACATGTGAAATCTCATTACTGGAAAGTTATATAAATAATGAAAATAAAAACAAAATTGTTCTGTTTTTACTTTTACTTGCTGATGAAAGTTGTTTAATTAACAAACTTTTATAAAATTTATGTCATTTCTCATGAACCCACTTTGACGGCTTTGAGACCCTTTAATGCTCTCTATTACAAGTAATTTCCTTATGGCCATAATATATATAGATAGAACGACACAACTGTGTGAACTGGTTAACGTTATTGCACGAGTTTGTTGTAACGCGATGGTAAAACGAGAACCGGAGGTTTGGGTTTTACCTCAAGGGACGACAAACGAGTGCAATAACGTTAACATGTTCACAAAGCTGTGTTGTTCTATGTTTATTGCACAATCTGAAGATTGTGGATTATAATATTCTAACACTTAGGTTGATATTGTTTCATTTAATTGAACAAACGTCCGATTAACCCTGGGTAACAACAATGACTGCTGTCTAAATTTTACAGGCAATGTGAATCCGTGTGAGGTGTTTAATGGTGGATGCAGCCATGGCTGTCACCCAGCCCCAGATGGTGGAGTCGAATGTTCCTGTGATGTTGATAGTGGTCTGGTACTCAGTAATGGAAAGAAAAGGTGTGTTCCGAGGAATAACACATGCACAGAGACTCAGTTTGTTTGCGGTAACGGGAAATGCCTGCCTCATAGATGGACTTGTGATACAGATGATGATTGTGGCGACAACTCAGATGAAAATCCTAACATTTGTGGTGAGGTTTAAATTTGCTTATGTGTCATCAGAATGATTACTTATCCCTTTCTATACTAAATGGATTCTCCCACTCAGTTATAAAAGTATACATTGGAATGGTTTACTGTTCATTTGGAGGGGTTTTCAGTTAACATTAATAGACGAGGTACTGACAGGTACAGAAAAAAAACGCCACTTATAATAATCTTCAGTCTGATCAATTTCTGTCAGATCTCACATCTGTAACTAGACTTATCACATATAAATGGTGCTCTAATATGAACAAATTTATTACCAAACCATCTCTAATCTAATTAGCATGCATTGAAATTGAAATCTGTTTGGATTTTCCCCTTTTCTATTCATTTCATGTTTGTATTCTGTTGTATTCAGTTTAATGTTCTATTCAATCTTTGTCAAATTTGAGTTGATATAAATAATGTTTGATCCAAAGTGTCAGCCAGCCCAAGAGATTTAACCCTTTACCCAACAAACCGGCCAAAACCGGCCAAATAAAGCTTCAACAGCCTAAAATATCTTCGGTCTGTCTCAATAGAACCATACAAGTATGGATATCATTGGCACCGGGTCATTGACCACATTGTGATGGTTACAGTTATGCCCTGTGCCAATGCATTCTCTTATATATGCGAGTCGACCATAGGTCGCCTCGCATATATAAGAGAATGCATTGGCCTAAAAAAAAAAATTCTTACATTCTTTAACAATTTTATAATTTTTAATGTGTTAAGCCAATGCATTCTCTTATATATGCGAGGCGACCTATGGTCGACTCGCATATATAAGAGAATGCATTGGCACAGGGCCATTCTGTTGGGTAAAGGGTTAAAGGAGATATTTGTAGATATTGCATCCTGACTGGGCTACCTTACTCATATTTAAATTTGCGCCATACTATTTTTAGCACACCCATCGGTGCGAGAATTTAAAACTGAGAGAAAAATAGTACGACTCCCAAGTTTAATCTAAACCACAGCCCATAGGAAATATAAGAGGGCTATGTTGCTGAGTTTACATATATTATGAATGGTTGAATAGACAATTAAGCCTGTACATGTATGCATATATTTATTATTCGGCTAACCGCTATCAAGATAATTGCTCACAATTCAACCGACAAATCATAGACATTGTTTAAATGCTTGTATTAGAAATACTAATAGTCCAGGTCGCCACAAAATTTAAATGTATGTAGTTACTAGTTTATTTTCTACACGATGTAAATCCGCCGCGATTGTGTTTAATATACACATATTCTATCTCCAGCAATGACTAAGAACCGAAACTGTCATCAGCTCCAAGGTATCCGAAAATATCACAGAAATATTACGAACATATTTTTGTCAGTTTTGAATTCTTTTATTTACTTTATTTATTTTTTCACATATTGTTACAGCTGCACACACCTGCGACCCGACATACTTTAGATGTAATAATGGTAGATGTATTCCATTGAAGTATAGATGTGACCACGATAATGACTGCCGAGACAATACAGATGAAGAAAACTGTGGTTGGTCTCGATTTTACCTATACCATCATTCCTGCTGTAACAGGTCTCTGATACATGCAGTTCTGATTAAAATCATACTCATAACGCTCTGCATATTGAGTGTGACGAAACTCACTTTTTGTCGCATTACCATCGCTATAAATAACTTCCACAGACAACATCTGCAGTATGACGTCACTGCCCACATTTTACTTTAAAATGTTCGCAAAAGAAAAACATGGCGTACGTCTTATTCTATTTCAACCCCTATTAAGTCATATCCAATAGTGAAATCTATCTCAGATTGCTCAGTTCTAAATGTTTAAATTCTTGATAATATTCATTTATATTGGACATGTTAGGTAATATTGGTCAACTCTGGACTCTTCATATACATGTACTAGTCTGCCTTTCAGACACTGTGTGAAACTAGCCATGCGGTGATAAAGTACTTATGCTATTTTTAGATCAACTTTACTTTGTTTAAGTTTGTTTGTGTTGGCATCCGTTGTCTGTGCATGCGTCCCGACATGTGTGTAGCTGTGCGTCCATCAACAATTTCCTTTGGCTCACCCTACAGGCCGCACCCCTCATCCGATCATCACCAAACTTCATATGGATATGGATAGGGAAAAAAAATTGGTTAAAAAAAATGGCCGCCAGCAGCCATTTTGGATATTTTGGAATCCATAGTCACACCCTGCAGCCAGGGCTGGCGATCTAGAAAATCCAGGAGGGCTATTAATAGCCCTCCTAGATATGCCTAGGAGGGCTATAGCCCTCCTCAACTTTTAAAGTTATGATTTATTTTATCTGAGTTACTACTGCCGTTAGTTTGTCTATTTTTGATGTTGTATAACTCCATTTAAATTAATTTTCTTCATGTGGAAACAAAGTGTCCACAGAGTTGTGAATGTCAAAATCCCCCACAGTAATTATGTATGGTGAATATTTAACTATGTTTTATATGTTGTGATAATCTATATGTACAAGAAACAAAATGTAAGAGTATTTGTACTCAACAATTTGTCAGTCGGTGTCCAACCCATGCAACGGAATTGGGTGAGTTTGTCCACATTAAAAGCATTCTCCATGAAAGTGTAATTTTACGTAAAATACACAATCAAGAACAATATTAAATCCAGTATATTTGCACTTGAATATTGACTGCTTTTTCTCTCAAAGTAATCCATATTCCATTGTCGATCGCAGACTGCTGCTTGCAGCGGTCAAGTCGCTATCTATAGATTTACTGGGTGTTTGCAATTGAGGACATAGAAAATAGTTCTGAACTTTAATAATTGAATAACAGTGTAAACTAGAATACGTGGATACATTTAGCTAATTATATTAAAATATTGTCAATCGAAGCGATAAAAGACGGCTGCAAGCTAAATACAATTTTCACTGATAGGAACCGGAAACGGAACGAAAGGTTGAACTTAATTGGGACAGTGACATTTGGTTCTCACTATCCACAAACATGTGTCATTTTATCCAGTGAAATATATTGTAAGCTCAATCTTATGAAGAGAAATTATTTATTTTGGTCATAAAATGTGTGAGAATCGATCAAAAGATCAGATTTACGAAACAGTTCGTTCCGGAATTTACTGATTCCGCTATAATTCCCATTTGACATTACCGTCAAGTCACGCATGCGCACAGTCCCCACACTGTACAATATAATTACGATTTCGATGCAGTATTTTACTCATTAAACACAATAAAATAACTAAATAATAAATGTCCTATCGTAGACGAGGCGGGCTATAAAAAGCCCGCCTTGGAAAATTCTAGGCGGGCTGTAGGCGGGCAGCCCGCCAGCCCGCCTTGAGATTTCCAGGCCTGTGCAGCCCGCATTTATTGGAGATCTGTTTTGAACATTTACAGGCATTGTTAAACCAACGCATTCTCTAATATATGTGAGGTGACCTATGGTTGACTCGAATATATAAGAGAATGCATTGGCACAGAGTTTTCGCAAAAATTCGGGAAACTCCCATCATGGAAGGGTTAAGACAAAGAGAAGGCTGTGCGTGAAGTTTCTAAATTATATCATGCTAAGATATCTAATGTAGCTTTTCTGGAAGTTGCACGTTGTTCTGTTTCTGATTCCAGGATTGGAATGAATACAAATGTCGCAACATTTGAACTGTTTTCAAACAATATTATAAGGTGTAATTTGGAGCACAAACCGTGATGTGGCTTTAAGAAAGGGTTAAACACTCATGACGCCCATTGAATTGTCCTAAATTACAGGGAAGGCCCCATAAAGTGCTATTTATGTAGCTGTTTGTATATCTAAGATTGTTTTCAGAAATTCTACTTTAAGGTGTTTCTGTTTTTTTGGATGATTTCTTGAAATTTTCTTAGTGCCCTGAAATTTTCCAGATTTCATTGGTTAAAGAAACAACTCAAACATTTCAAGAAATTATAATGCACCAGGGAGTCTCTTAACCATTTCTTTGCTAAATTGACTCTCCCACTCAGTTATAAAAGTATACATTGGAATGGTCTATTTTCATCTGGAGGGGTTTTTGTGATAAATAAGCAGACAACAGATAATACAAGTACAGAAAGAGTGCTATTTATTGAGGGGAAATGTTCAGATCTATATGGTCGTTTGTTGAATGTATTAACTGAACTTTTCCTGAGGGAACTACTCATCAATGAGTATTTAGTAAAGAAAGGGTTAAAGTTGGTTTACTGAGAAAATCTTTCATGGTGATAGAAATAATGTGTGACTTGTTTTTTTTGTGCAGAATTTGAGTCATGTGGAGTTGGCCAGTTCACCTGTGCTAACAGCCGATGTATCGCTAATACCAGTCTCTGTAATGGTATTGATAACTGCAGAGATGGAGAACGATCAGATGAGCAGAATTGTCGTAAGTTCTCTCAAATTGGTGAGAAGTAAAACTGTAAACAAATTATCATCAATTATTCTTAAGTATATTCTGAAATAATAGTATGAAAGAGATATTATGTACAAAAAATGAGGCTCTTGTTCAGTTTCCAGATGATAACTTTAGTAAGTCTGAACTGAATGGAATGAAATTTGCTATGTGAGTTTACTAGTCCTTTTCACCAGATTTATGGCCCTTTGTTGAAATTACCACAGGTGTATTTTGCCATGCCCTAGCGATGCTCTTGTTGTTTTTTTTTTTATGGAAATCACATTGATTTGTTTAGAATTTGTCAGCAACGAAGTCCTCCATAAATTTCTGGAAATTTGCCTCTGTAAATTTCGGGAAATTTGCAAGTTATTAGATAACTACCTTCTTTGATTGATTTGAGGTTTCCTGATAATAATTGTTGTTGGGTCAGAATGATGTTTTGTGTGTGTGCTTGTCAGCCAACTATGCAGGTCAAAATTGAACAGGGTTCGGCCTGTTGACAATTTCAAATTGTTATTTCATCACATTGTTTTCAATTTGATTCTTTGGGGTATGCCAGCATCCATGGTTCATGTTATATTCTTGGTATTTTCAGCACCAAAGGAGTGTAACATTGGGCAGCAGAAATGTCCTAACAATAACATCTGCCTGAGTAGGAGATTCCTGTGTGACGGAGATAACGATTGTGTGGATAATTCTGATGAGAACCCCATGTTCTGCAGCACAATAGACTGTGAGGAAGGTGAGTTCTAGATTAGTACACAAGCAAAATATGTAGCCATGTATGAGTCCGTTCTATTGGGTTTTACCCTACAACTTTTTTTAAAACCATTTCTATACTAAATAGATTCTTCCATAACAGTATAAATTTGAATGGTCTTTCATCTGGACGGATGTTCAGGAAATGTAAGCAGATGACAATCCGCATTGAATTTAAGTTTGTGTCTTTATATTAGGGGAGAGGAGCATTTCCTAAGTTGAAATAACTTGTGCTCCGATCCCCATTGTATCCCCATCATCTTTTTCTGTTATTACAGCTTGTGTATTATTGCTATATATTATGTCAATGTTTGGGATGTTCAACATAATATGGAATGGAATGGACAAACGAAAAGATGATACAATCACAGAAGAAATCACATTCTTTGGTGGGAAATGTTCAGATAATAAGTTCTTGTTGTATGTTGAACTTATTATCTGAACATTTCCTAAGGGAAATACTTGTTAATGAGTATTTAGTAAAGAAAGAGTTAAACTTATATTTAAAATTGTAATTATTCTGGATCATAGATTAGAGCTATGTTGATTAGATATTTTTCTCCTCGAAAAGTAAATTAATTGGTGTTGTGGTTGGGCGGGATGGGATGGTTGGTATTGTTTTTTCGAGGGAAATTAATTTTCCAGGGGTAGGTTAATTTTTGTAGGCCATATGTGTCAATGTCAACATCCGTCATTCAATTTTAGCAAGAACCACAGACTATTGATATAATCTCATCTGTTGATAATGGAATGTTAGAATTAGAATACAGCCAATACCACTGAGGTGTTCAAACTACTGTGATATGTCTGTTACATTGTATCCATTAATGCATTTAATGGAGAGGTGCTGTTTTCAACACAATTAATGCAAGCCCGAATGCTTGCATTATCATGCAATTTCTTTAGTGGTTCTTGATTTCAATTGATTACAGCTGGCAGCTAAGTCTGTGACGTGGAGTAGCTAGTCATTTATTTTATGTGTATATGTGGATACATTTGATCTAAAATAATTTTATCCTCATGTAGACCCTCAATTAAATTTGGCAAGTCCTTTTGGAATATGGTAACAAAAAATCTCATTTGGCAAACATTTTGGCAAGTGAAAATATTGGTCTATAGTGCCAATGCTGTGCAAAACAATCATTCCTAACTGATTAAGGCCTTTAATAATGTCAAATTTATGAAAAAACTTATTTCGGCATGTTTCTTTGTTCTTCCGTTCTGAACACCTCAGTGGAGTGGAGTTTTTCACATCACTGTAAAAAAACTTGTCCTATGAACAGTGTTCAAGAGATATATATATACTTTCATCCTTTCCATAAATTCAAGGGGATTTTCTCTGTAATAGCAGTATGAAGTGTATCCCAGGATCATGGCATTGTGATGGGGACGCTGACTGTTCTACTGGTGATGATGAACCAGAGGAATGTAGTAAGTTGACTGATAAAAACTTGAAGATGATGTCTACTAGATTGCGTTGAATATAATGAATTGTTAATTTGTATTATTATTTTGTGGGAAAATTGTCAACACGTCATTGACCTCCATTCTTGCAATTTAAATAAAACCAACCACAAAGCAGTGTTTGTAATTGTTATTGGCTTTTTATAGAGATTGGATTTCACATTATAGTGATTTGTTACATCACTAACCAATGAAATTGCAACCAGTCTGAGCCATAACCAATGAAATGGAAGGAATCCATCAATACAGAAAAGAAATCACTATGAGAGATCGAGGGATGTATATCTGATAAGATTATCGTCCACTTTTCACTACATCACGCTCATGTGACAGAAGTTTATAACACATGAGCAGTTCTGTGAATGTTTGTTGACAGAAGTTTATAACACATGAGTAGTTCTGTGAATGTTTGTAGGTGTTTACTTACATTGTCTATATGAAGTGGTTCAGAATACTTGGAAAGTCGACCAATTGATGGCATGTCAAAATTCTTGTAAGGATCCTGTAATTAGAAGATTAACTGTGTTATATTGAGATAACAATTAGTTTTATATAGCCCTTAATCCACCAATGTGCTCTTAGACGCTCTATGTATATTATTATCCCCTGGCCATGTTGAAAGGGCTGAGTGATACTAATTTATTAGGTTCATCCTCTGAGGAGTATGTAATCCGAGCTGTAATGCAACTAATCATGCTGACAAGATCCATCGACACCCTGCCAAGTATTATTTTAATGCTTGAGTTTCAAAGAGACTGGTGAACACTTCATTATTCTATAGACGTATTCTCCTAATTCTTTTCTTTAGAATTGTTAAATAGGACATGCTTTGGTAACCAGTTTACCTGTGGTAATGGCCGATGTATAGCACAGCGTTGGGTCTGTGATGGTGACGATGATTGTGGAGACAATACTGATGAGAAGGATGACTTACGTTGTGGTGAGTTTTATTTCTGCAGAAACCACTTTACCTTATAATCCTTTCATAACGGGAGCTGCGCTGGTGCAGCATTAAAGATCATGTGCCTGTGCATTCTCTTATATATGTCAGTCTCCCATATATAAGAGAATACACTGGCTTACAAGGTCAAGGTAAATATTGTTAGGCCAATGTATTCTCTCATATATGCGAGGCTCCCTATGGGAGACTCGCATATATAAGAGAATGCATTGGCACAGGGTTTTTGCAAAATTTCAGGAAGCTCCAGTTGCGGAAGGGTTAATAGAGTAATATTTATATACATCAGTGTATATTCTACAAGGGAAGGCTGTTTTGGAGGAAAGTTTGTACGTCCCTGTGAATCGCAATTTTTTTTTTTAATCAAATCTCGAATCAATTCATAGAAAAATATTAAATAAAATCTTGCCGATTGCAAATAGAGGAAAGTTTGTACGTCCCTGTGAATCGCAAATTTTTGTTTGAATCAAATCTCGAATCAATTCATAGAAAAATATTGAATCAAATAGACCACATATACATACTACCAACATACTGAATTTTATAATATCAGAAAAGTCTACATATTGTCTGAAATACTCTAGAGATAGTATATAGTCATAATAACAATAATCATTCCATTCATATAGCGCATTAAACAGTAATGCCCTAAATAATCGACTCCTTAACCGCAGCAGAATTATGTGTTATTTTTCAGGATTTAGTCGGAAATATGGCTTGTTGCCATTCATCGGAAAGATCTAAATTCACTTTACATAAAATTTTACCTTGGCCATAGGGCACATGACAAACAGCTGCAACAAATGCAAAAGCATATCAAGATTAATATACCAGCAAGATCTATCAAGACCCGAACCAAGTACTATTTTAACACATGATCAAAATATAGGAATTTTGAGATAGAGTTGTGCCTCTTTGCCCATACCTTTTATAAAGTTATAATGGTTGTGGAAAGCGCGCGATGGGAGGAATTGTACTTTTTCGCATCATTATCAGGATCCCTGGCAGTGCAATGATTAAGTATGTAAGGTTAGATATATATTGTGGCTGACTTGGTTGCAGTGTAATGCAACACATGTTGCTTGTCATGTTTGTAGAGGAGATATAATCAGTCTATGATAACAGTAACTATCGCCTTACTACAATCATACAGGATCTTGCTGAATTGTTCTCTTGTTATGTCTGGGGTAGGGGCTTTCCCTGGTGGTATATTGGCGGTTAGCTCTTTGGGGCTTACTCCATTTGGAACCACATAATTCTAGGAAGCTGGCCTGTAGGTTCAGTCTGATTTCCTTTGCTGTCTTATTGTGAATGGCTTTATACTGATTCAAGAATATTGAAGTGTGATCATTGACACCTATCTTAAAAGAATTACATTTAATTTAACATTTCCACAAATCTCATTCACTCAGAAATTAAACGGTGAAGAGTTTTTCTTTCCAGCTGATAGAACTTGCCCTCCTGATTCATTTTTGTGCCAATCAAACCATGCGCTTGGAATTTATTCATGTATCGACCGTGCTCTTGTTTGTGATGGTATACAAAACTGCCGAGACGGCGAGGATGAGCAACAGAACTGTCCACGAGTTGACTGCCAATCTGATCAGTTCCAGTGTAGTAATGGGATATGTATATCACGACGTTTCTATTGCGACCATGACAACGATTGTGGTGATTCATCGGACGAGCCAAATACTTGTGGTAAATTATTTATACTCTTTAACCCTTTGATTGAATATCATGATGAGTAGTTACTTGACTTACGTTTAGTTATTTGTATGGATCAACAAATATCCTTAAAGGACCACTTAATTTTCGAGTCACCGATTATTTTTTTTCAATGCCTTGATATACGGTTTTAATAACAATCTGTACCATAAAATATGATTAAAATACTATAATTGATCACAATTTGAAATGTCTGTGCCTCAGAAGATGACCATAGAGAAATAGAAAACATCTGAAATCATAAAAAAATGACCCCGTTTTGGCTCCCAGAATGCAACAGAATTCAAACTAAAAATGTATATTCAATGGAAGGGGAATAACTCTATCTTTAAAATAGAAAATAATACACTTTGCACAACAAAACCAGATGAAACTTAAGCAAAAACACATTGGTAACTCAATACAATGTTTTGGAATTTCCTCTTTCAAATGGTATATAGTATGGCATATATTTTATATATGAGATCTGGGGGTTCGAAAATTAAGTGGGCCTTTAAGATATTTGTTCTTGTTAGTTGAACATCTCAATGAAATCTCAGAGTTTATCTTTTCCTGCTTATCTACTAATTAATATATAGAGCATGACTTGGAGTTGACAACGCTGGTGTAGTCTGCAGTGGGGTGTGAATACAATGTGAATATCTAGCTATACCAATCCCACTGGGTACTATACCTGCATAATCAATGACAAGACATTCTGTAAATATTATATTTTACCGAACAGTTTGAACTTGTAGCATGCATACTACAGTAATGCCCTAAATAAACGACTCCTTAACCACAGCATAATTATGGGTAATTTTTCAGGATTTAGTCGGAAATATGGCCTGTTGCCATTCATCGGAAAACTCTCAGTGCCATTTCTCCGCCCTTTTGCTAGCGGCCAACAGAAGAAGCTGCCTCGCCCCCCCCCCCCCCCAATTTGTTCTCTACCCCTGCCTCTGCTTTGTTCAGGTATCTGGATCTTTGCACAAGTAAATTTAAAACGAAAGATTTGCTTTTAAATAATTATTCAATTTTTATTTTTATTTTTAATTTTAAAAACGTTTGTCCTCCATGTAGATGTAAGGATTTTGCTTTCATATTTTCAGAATTTGAAAAATGCAGCTCAAACAAATTTACCTGTAAAAATAAAAGGTGCATTCCATCTAGATGGGTGTGTGATGGAGATGATGACTGCCGAGACAAATCAGATGAAGAAGAGAAAATGTGCTGTGAGTTTAGTATTTTTATCATTATTAAATAGAGTAAGTGTTTGGGTCCTTTTTCCTCTTTGTCCCAGAGTACAGTAATGCCCTAAATAATTGACTCCATAACCACAGCAGAATTATGGGTAAATTTTTCAGGATTTAGTCGAAAATATAGCTTGTTGTCATTCATCAGAAAGCTCTCATTTTCCAATGAATGGCAACAAGCCATATTTCCGACTAAATCCTGAAAATTTACCCATAATTCTACTGTGGTTAAGGAGTCGATTATTTAGGGCATTACTGTACAACAAATGACATATTCTTAACAATCACGGAGGACTTCCAGTTTCTTAACAATAAGATCAATATGAACTTGACGCTTCCTTCAACTTCCGATATTTGATACATTCAATTACAGCAATTGAAGTGTTGTGTATAGCAGACATATTTTCGATCAAGTGGTTTGGTGCCAGGGACCATCATGAAAACAAGTAGGCCATGTCACTCGTTTCATCGGTGACATTCAATCCCATAATTGTTGTCTGCCCGCAGTCTACTAAAACCCATGAAATGGTACATTACTTTTAGGGCCGATCTAAACTTCACACAAAAAGTGTCTATTTCTAGACGGAGCTACAAATCATTTTAGTCGTCCATCAATTACCATGATCTATCTTAGTTTTGATTAAGAAACAATTTTGAGTTCACTGACATTTTATTTTCTATTAACACCTGATATTTTAATTACTTTCAGTAACACCTACTCCGACATGTCCTAATGGAGAGTTTCGATGTAAGAATGGTGAATGTATCCATTATCAGTTTGTGTGCAACAAAGTACCTGACTGTTCTGACCGGTCCGATGAACTGCACTGCAGTGAGTTACATTTTTGTTCATTGCTTGATCACTAAGCCTGAGTTTAGTGTGCATCTGCAAAATGAGGTCCCCAGAGGGTGAACTTAGTGATGCTCTCCCATCCAGCGGGCAATCATCAACAAATTCACCCTCTGGGGACCTCGTCTGCTATAGGAGACATAAATTCAGGTTGAAGTTCCCAAATTGTGAATATTGTGACGTACACCCTTTGGGAACCTCGATTATGCAATGTATCATCTGCCAATTTGGGGATATAGAGAAACTACATTAAAAAAGAAATAGAATCTACGTGAAGAATTTTCTATAGAAATTTTATAATAAAGAAACTTTCCAGAGAAGATGAGGCCTAAGCAGAATGAGGTCCCCAGAGGGTGAATTTAGTGATGCTATGCAGGATAGCATCACTAAATTCACCTTCTGGGGACCTCATTCTGCAAATGACAGACACACTAAACTCAGGCTTGTTGATAACTATAACTTATATATAATAGAAATAGGGGATAATTACATTTTCCTGATAATAACATTTTCCTTATAATAACATTTACAAGAAAAATTAAAAGAAATGCCATTGGTTTCTCTTCACATATAGTATTTTAACTGCAGCTAAAATGACTCATCAGCTATGAATTTATCCTTGGCCAAAAACAAAACTTTGGGGAAGATTATTATATTCATATGCTGAGCCCATAACATTTATTGGCAAGGACCTCGAGCCATTTCTCAAAGTTTGTGCTATCAACGGGATTTAAAACCTCATAACAGTTCAAAGCTGAAATTTATTATTTTTCAACTTGATTTTTTAGTCAAATTTAGAACATTTCGGTGATGTCATCCATTGTTTGCAGCAGGTGTCTATCCTGACTAATAGACACAATGGGCTTGTTGTATTGGTGTGTAATTGACACAAGCATTGGATATCTGGGTGTGACAATTGGTTATTATGGATATCCAACTGTTGGATATTACAAATATCCAATTGTTGAGACAATAAGTCAGACACTTGGTTCGATTAAGTCGTCGCGACCAATATGGTGGGGCTGATGTGGGGTGGGGGGGGGTGGGGGGGGGGGGGGGGGGGGGGGGGGGGGGGGGGGTCTTACACACAAACACACAGCAGTATCAATTTAGAAAATACATTATAACGACAAAGTAAGTTATCCATTGAGGTCCGGTGACCGGCAGTTATTTACTGCAAAGATCTTTAGGTCATCGCATGTACTGCGTGCTTGAAATAATATATGCCTATATAGGCATTGTATTCCCGCAACACTCATTGATTGACCAACTATGCACTCCCGAGCATTTAATCAAAATATTAGTCCACTTATAAGCATTACTGATATGCGCAGTCACACCAAGTTTTCTTACAACAAGCAAATGCAGGACGTATCGACATAAAATACGGGAGGCGACACATCATGCCAAATATTTAAATGTTGATAATCCAAATCAGTTTGTAATGCCGAGTACGCCACACTAGAACTTAAGTGGAATAGTTACATTGATTACATGGAATTTCATAAAATGTTAAGAATTTGCAAGTCAAAATGCGGAAATTGAAGATCGTTTTACACAGGCAACGACTATTATATATTTACGGTAAATACACCTCATTCGATAACTTACGGTCAAGAACTGCTTGCAAATCCAACTTCGAATTCATGGAATAAATAAATTCGATAAGCAGTATAATACGAAAACTGCTCCTCGAAAGAATTTCTAATATTTTTTATTCCAATATTAACGGAAAACATCAGTTGGATCATCGGCCGGGTCGTCATTTACCTCCGGGCGCTTGTGATGTTTATTTTGTTTATAAAACGGACGCCATCCTGATAACATATAACTATGTAATATCCATTTAGATAACGTTGACACAGAAAGTTTAGAAAATTACTTCATTCGTCTTTGCCGTCAACACATGCAGAATCAGTTTTGACAATAAGTCAAACATTACTTATCTAGAATGCTAAGTCAAACTTTAAGTCCCCCTTTTGAATGCGGAGTGTGGTCGCATCACGTTTTCAACCAATGTCATATTCATGTTCACGTTCATTCGTGTATGTTCGGTCCACATTCTGAAAGTTTTGGAGACAAATTAGCAATGTACGCCGGGTAGTATTTTGTGACGTATGCATACTGTAATTGAGTTATACTCAGGCTATGATACTGACAAAATTCACTCCTCTCACCCGTGCTGATATGGAAATGAGTAGCTGATTGGAGACATTCAATGTGCAAATGTGCCCGACAACAACGTGTTAATTAATTAGAATATAGAGTGGGGCAAGCTAATCGGCGACAAAGACAATATCATGCTTGGGGCTAGCGAAGGGGGGTAATAGAATATATAAATTTCATTTTTCAAAGTGTGTATATTACACAATCAATTAACATGATTTGCTTCTCTCTGGTTTCTGACACCTTGAACCACCATACGGTGGTATTGGATATGTGGGAGAAACAACCTACAGCCCTCAACGGTGTTGTTTCTCCCATATATCCAATACCAACTCGGTGTCTATCTATAACATAGATAATTTTTTAAGAATTCAGCAATATTCCTTCTATATTGTGTTACTAACCGACAATTGATGACACCCCTTCAATCACCTAGAGGCCTCTGACCTATCTATGTACTATCCTTATACTCATTACTTAACCCATTGAACCCTGGCTCCCCACAACGATCGACGCCCTGACCCTGGGCTCCCAGGGGTATTTTGACTTATTGTAGACTGTGCTCAGACGCATGGCGCTGTATTGTATGCATTTTCTTCTACCATATTGTTTACACCGTTGGAAAGATTATTAAATTCGGAATTCAGCACATCACAATTTATTTCAATATCTTAAATCCAGAAAAAGTTATAAAAAATTGAAAACTTAACGGAATTTATTATACAAACTGCCAAAAAATGTTACATAACGTCACAATTCCAACGTAAATACATGACGTTATATGGGCTTTAGCCAAAACAAACTGTGTGTTCTCTAAATACCCCACCAAAATCTAAAATGTGCGGCATTGTGCGGTCTATTGGCTTATGCCAGGTTAAAGACAAGATTCTGAACTTTATTCTCGTGTAAATCTATATAGCGTGTACATTTGCGCAAAAAAGTTATGATTTAATGAACTCGGAAGTTTGTATATTCTTGAACAAAACTTGTATGACATGTGTTTACATCTGACCATCGTTAGCGCGAATTACATAATTTAACGGGAATTTCTTCACACAAATTGAGAGTTATAAATACCACAAAAATACGTCACTAAAGTTTCTACCTATAAATATAGAACTTATGAGCCATATAAGGCGATATGACCTAACGCGAAGCGAGAGGTTGCAAGAAGCAATATGGCGGTGCCGTAATTGCAGAAATGTGATAAAATGGAGACTGCATCCGGTGTTTAATCGGCAGATACTTCGTTGTGCCAAAGCCAACCTTGATAATTGTTTGACAGCTAAAACAGTTATAATATGAATTTTTTGAAACACTATTTTATTTTTCTTACCATTGAGTATTTATCGAAATATAAAATATAATGTGCAGCACTGCGACGACGACGGTTGAACGAGTTTACGTCATGGCCGGAAAACCGGCCAGTCTCGTATATATGCAATTACGTTCTGGCCATAATACCGGGTTCAAAGGGTTAAACTGACAGCCAGTAACACTCAAGTTGTGTGTGTCCAACTCCAGCTGACCAATAAATTATTTGCTATTATATTTCAGACATAAATGAGTGTGAGAGTGTTACATCAAACCGATGTGAACATTCATGTGTTGACACGGTGACCAGCTTCCACTGCAAGTGCAACGATGGATATAAACTAAGATCAGACAGGAAAACATGCCGAGGTTAGTCCAATATTTACACACCTCATGTTTTTAAAGTAACTTTTTATAAAAAGCTTTAAATAATCAATTTATAAATATAGGATCTCTAATGAGTCGCAATTCTATACGCAATTTATTAACTGAGTGTACTAAATTTGATTTTATGTCATAAAAAAGCCGAATGTAATCTTGATTTATTTTCACAAAATCTGCCAAGAATTTAAGACAAGCCCACGCAGCACACTAAGTCAGCCCAATATAATATTTACAAGCACTTAGCAATGATAATGTGATCAATATAAATAACTGGCTTCAGATGCAATTTGGCTGAAATTTTAAAAGCCTGCCCAATTATTCTGCTGTCCGCTTTTTGTGATTATGTCAGATTAGGTCAACAATTTGTGACGTCTGGTTCTGTTATGGTCTCTGTCATTGGGGTATGATATGGGTGACTCAATTGGCAGTTGACCAATCACGGAACTGGATTTAGTGTAACACAGGCATGCTATGTAAATATTTACTGATCACACACTAAAGGGGTGTTCAGACGATTTCCATTGCATACATTAATGCTCTAAGTAATCGACTTCTTAACCACAGCAGAATTATGGGTAATTTTTCAGGATTTAGTCGGAAATATGGCTTGTTGCCATTCATCGGAAAGCTCTCCCCGAGAGCTTTCCGATGAATGGCAACAAGCCATATTTCCGACTAAATCCTGAAAAGTTACCCATAATTCTGCTGTGGTTTAAGGAGTCGATTATTTAGAGCGTTACTGTAGCTTGTGTTGAAATTGGAATACAGATAATAATAATAAAGTGTTTAGACGGCTGCGATGTATCCGTTATTGTATCCATTAACAATGGAGACATTCTTTGTAGTCATTGATGAGTAGTTTCCTTAGGAAATGTTCAGATACTAAGTTCAACAAGCAACCATCTATAGGCTGTTTGTTGAACTTATTATCTAAACAGTTCCCACCAATGAATATAGGGGTGATAGGCAGGGTTCGCGCTGCCACTTGCCAAATTTGCCAGTGGCAAAAATAATTCACATTTGGCAAAAAATATTTTCATTTGGCAAAAGTTTTGGCAAGTCACTTATTAATTCCTCAATAAAGTTGAAAAATATCGGTCAAACAATACCATTCATTTTAGGAAACTATAACAATAGAATTATATTAGTGGTGTCTTATATGGTTTCGGAAAAGTTAACACCTCCATTAAGATGCAGTTAATCTGGTAGCATTATTATCGATGGGTGGAGGGATTATCAATATTTAGTTTGATGGTGGTGTTTACGTAGCTAATCCTCTTGTGATGTTCCCTTCTGATGAAGCAACTCTTTTATAATTCTGTTGTTTGGTGATTGGTTTATTGTTGTATGATAAACAACAATAGAGATGCGAGTATAATTATTAACTAACTGCTTTCCTATTAATATCAAACGTCGTTGAAACCGCGAGTGTCGAAACATAAAAACTCAATCAAGGTTGCAGAAAATTATACTATCAGGGATAACATTTGGCAAATTCTACCGTACTGACCCGCGTTTAGGCCCAGGGGGCCTTTGTTTTATTTGAGCTCAAAAATCCAAGTGGGCTTAAACTCGAATATGACCCTTTGCAAACCAAAAATCCCAAGAAATCGGGAGAGTAAAACTGAAGAAATGGATCCAAAAAATAAAGTCGATCCAACAGAGATTCGGGGAAATATACACGGCTTCCAGATTAAATAAAGTTAAGTATAAGTTACTTTGAGAAAGTATTTTTTTCATTTTGATGTGTATATTAAAATTATGACAGTTTGTAAGCATCATGGGTCATCGCATTTCTGCCATTTCAGACAGCTGGGTAAATCCACTATCTATAGTCTATATCTATAGTTTATATCAATGTTCAGATGTACCGGTGCGTGATCCCCACAACAATATAATTAAAACACAACTTTGCCGTCGTCATCGAAGCCAAAGATAATAATAAAAAAAAAGTCTGAAAATTGTACAGGGGAATCTGGATAAATACGTCCAAGTAACCAATTTGGTATGATAGGACGGGCGGTGGGCGATGTTAATGATAATATTATGCAACATGTAAGAGAGTGACTTAATCCGATTAGGATAACAATGAACCCACTGTTACCCAGTGCTCTAGCTATTCATGGCCCGTTGTCTACAAAGAGTTACAATACAATAGTGACGGCCCCAGTGAGTCTAGTTAATTAACGAAATTACGATGTAAATACGTATACAAAAAAAACACGTGTTTGAATGTTTGGAGTTAGCCTATCGCTTCCAAACCGTTGACACAGATTAATATTTATACTATAGTCTATATCGTAAAACGTGAAAAATAGAAGTTTTTTTAATAATGATTATTTACCGGGTACCAATACGACATCGGTGTCTCTTTTTTTGAAGGCATCTTGTGCTGTTGGGGTGTTGTGGATGACAAGTCCCCCTTCTGCCCCATTATTATACCCACCGTGTGTTTACATAACCAGGGAATGAGTTCTTTTTGTGTTTGGCCACATGTTGGAACATACCGACATACAAAGAATATATTTTTACAGTACTGTTGTTGACATGTGCGCGATGGACGCACGTGACTTTTAAGTGACTGATGTTTACCGCGTTCTCAGATATACGCCGTTAGCGAGTGCGTTCTTTTGTATTTGATTTCCCCCAGGAAGTATAATTGAATAAACAATTGAGATTTTAAGATTCACTTTATTTTATTTTATTTATTATCGCTAATACCTACGAAGTATAACTTTCCATTTTTCGTGGCATTCTCGCCGTCACCGATCGTTTGTGAATATACTTCCCGTTATATTGGAATTATTTATTTGGGAAGTATCATTAGCAAATACTTACTTACCACCGCTGAAATTGAACAAAATTTGGGGTGGGCTTAAACACGAATATACCCCTGTGCATGGAATTTGGCCAAAATATATGGGTGGGCTTTAACACGGGCATGGGCTTTGAACCGGGTCAGTACGGTAATAGAATTTGGCAAAAAATATTTTCATTTGGCAAAAGCTAATTTCAGTCCAGCGCGGACCCTGGTGATAGGAAGACAGTCAGTCATGACTGTATCACCCCTAACAATATACATGAATAGACTATTAATATTATATTTATTTGTAATTGTACTTTCCATATGTGTATATTGTAAATAAAATTATCCTATCCTATCCTATGAATCAGTCTGCTCTAGTATTATCTGTTTTTCTCAATTATCTGTCTGTCATCTGCTTTTATTACCTGAATACCCCTCAGAATGAATAACAGACCATTCCAGTGTTTACTTTTATAACTGAGTGGGAGAATCAATTCAGTATAGATAGGGTTAACCCTTTCAGTGTCAGGGGTCGATCTCATCGGCCCTCTGGGCCGATCTCATCATTTTTTTGGGTATAGCTAATCATCACCAAGTATTCATTGTAATAATTTTGATGCCCATGAAAAACGTAAGATTCCCTGGCACTAAACCTACAAAATAAGTCTGTTAAAGAATATAAGAAAAAATTATTAAAATTGTAAAAAATAATAACAAATGATGAAAAATTGTTAGGCCAATGCATTCTCTTATATATGCGAGGCGACCTATGGTCGACTCGCATATATAAGAGAATGCATTGGCACAGGGTATATGGGTTGATACAAAAATCGGACCTGGCACTCAAAGGGTTAATATAACTATTTTTCACTGAATTTGGTACAGATGTCGACGAATGTGAGGAAAAGCCCGAATCCTGTTCTCAGATGTGTGTCAACACCATTGGCAACCACACCTGTAAATGTAATAACGGCTATCTGAAGCTAGATGATGGTTACACATGCAAGAAAACTGACAGTATGTATATTATTTGCTGTGTTATGGTTGAATACTTGCGTAAACCCGCATGTGTTTTGTTTACCCAGTAGCTAAAATATTTGGAGCACCTGCCCACTGACACTGGCGGCCAAGCCTTGAAATAGGGTGTCTGTCATTTGCAGAATGAGGTCCCCAGAGGGTGAATTTAGTGATGCTACCCCGCATAGCGGGCTAGCATCACCAAATTCACCCTCTGGGGACCTCATTCTGCTTACACCTCAGCAGAATGAGGTCCCCAGAAGGTGAATTTGGTGATGCTAGCCCGCTATGCGAGGTAGCATCACTAAATTCACCCTCTGGGGACCTCATTCTGCACATGACAGACACCCTATTTCAAGGCTTGATTCCAGATGGGTACCCCAATTGAATGAGAACTGCTGCCAGTGAAATTATGGAACACTGACATTGTTTTATTGTCATCATACATTGAAGGTCACTCAGTGATTCTTGTTTTACTTCTGAATTTTGAAAAGTCATTTAAATGCTAATTTCAGGAATTATTACTCAATTACTTATATGGTCGATTTTCATACATTAATCGCCAATCTTGGCATTTATGATGTCGATTTCTCATTTTAAAAACCAGTTTTTGTATCATTACACACAGCCATTGAAGGCACATATGGCCTTGGTTGTAAGTTATAATTTAGAAATAAAAGTTATCAAATTATTAATTTCCTCAAGAATATACTAATAGTATAATAATAATACTATAATAAGACGATTAGATAAATTTATAACTGAATGTGAGAATCTGTACTGCAATGAAAAAGTTTATTTTTCTGTTGTCTTTTCAGATATAACCCCGTGGTTAATCTTCACAAATCGCTATTACATACGAGAGCTATCGGTGGACGGTGAAGTCTACCGTAGCATTGTGAGTGATCTTGACCATGCTGTTGCACTAGATTTCGACTATGCTGAGACAAGAATATACTTTTCTGATGTCAGATCCAGGAAGATATTTAGAATGTTCATCAACGGTACTAATAGAGAAGCAATCATCCATCATGATGCAGACAATGGGGAGGGAATAGCTGTCGACTGGATCACAAGGTAACATATACACGTCATGATGCGGACAATGGTGAGGGAATAGCTGTCGACTGGATCACAAGGTAACATATACACGTCATGATGCAGACAATGGTGAGGGAATAGCTGTCGACTGGATCACAAGGTAAGACACACGTGTGTTTCTAGCTGTCAGCTTATGTGACCAGTGTGATGATGTAAGGATTGCACCATTCGGCCTTGAGTAATATGCTTCCGCGATCACAAGAATACCATAAACTATTGGCTAGTAAGACACGATTGCAGTTCTTTGTTTCTGTCGTCTGCCTTAACATCCCTTCAAATGAATAATAGACCATTCTGATATACACTTTTTAACTGACTGGGAGAATCCATTTAGTATAGATAGGGTTAACTGCTTGACCGACATCTCCTAACAGATCATATCTGATGTATTCTGAAGAATTATTCCATGCTATTTATTGTCTTATCATGATGCTTTTATATTTTTCCTGTTTCATTGTCGAGATGAACATCATTTATGTCATGTGGTGTTGACGTCATTCAATTCCACACTCATGTGTGGAATATCTTGAAAAATATGTCACGAGCTGAGACGCAGGAACAGTGTGTTTTTCACTAACATATTTGTAATAAAATGTTATGTGCTACAGTAATGCCCTAAATAATCGACTCCTTAACCACAGCAGAATTATGGGTACTTTTTCAGGATTTAGTCCGAACTATGGCCTGTTGCCATTCATCGGAAAGCTCTCACTGAGAACGACTGTAGAGATAATAGACAAGTCTAGATCAGGCAGGCCAGACATAATGAGGTCCACAGAGGGTGAATTAGTGATGCCACCCTGCACAGTGGGCTAACATCATTAAAATTCACCTTCTGGGGACCTCACTCTGCTTTGGCCTCATCTTCTGTGGAAAATATCTTTATTATCAAATTATCGAGGTTTTCATTTTTAGCTCAACTTTACTTTGTAAAGTTTGAGCTATTGCCATGGCTTTGTCGTCCGTGTGTGCGTGTGTGTGTGTGCGTGTGTGATGCGTCAACAATACAGGCTACAGGTTGTACCTTTGTTTGGATCATTATGAAATTTGACATAGCTGTTGACATCAACATTTATTTTGGGGTCATTCGGAAAAAAAAACATGGCCGCCAGTGGCCATCTTGGATTTCAATATTCAATCCATTAGCACAGGCTACAGGTCGTACTGTTTGTCTGATCATCATGAAATTTATCATGGATATTAATATTGACATGTAGATGGGAACGAGTAATTTTGGGGTCATTCGGCCAAAAAACATGGCCGCCGGCAGCCATCTTAGATTTTACACTTTGCATGACTAAATTCTTTGGCACGGCCTACAGGTCGTACCTTTGGTCGGATCATCATAAAATGTGTCATGGATGTTAACAATGACATGTAGATGGGAACGAGTCATTTTGGGGTCATTCGGCCAATAAATATGGCCGCCAGCAGCCATCTTGGATTTTACTCTTTGTATGACTAAATCCTTTAGCACGGGCTACAGGTCGTACCTTTAGTCTTATCGTCATGAAATTTGTCATGGCTCTTGAAACTGGAATGTAGATGGGAACGAGTCATTTTGGGGTCATTCGGACAAAAAACATGGCCACCAGTGGCCATCTTGGATTTCAAAATTCAATCCATTAGCACAGGCTAAAGGTCGTACCTTTGGTCTGATCATCTTGAAATTTGTCATGGATGTTTACAATGACATGTAGATGGGAACGAGTCATTTTGGGGTCATTCGTCCCAAAAACATGGCCGCCAGCAGCCATCTTGGATTTTACTCTTTGTATGACTAAATCCTTTAGCGCGGGCTACAGGTCGTATCTTTAGTCTGATCATCATAAAATTTGTCATGGATGTTTACAATGACATGTAGATGGGAACGAGTCATTTTGGGGTCATTCGTCCCAAAAACATGGCCGCCAGCAGCCATCTTGGATTTTACTCTTTGTATGATTAAATCCTTTAGCACGGGCTACAGGTCGTACCTTTAGTCTGATCATCATGAAATTTGTCATGGATGTTAATAATGACATGTAGATGGGAACGAGTCATTTTGGGGTCATTCGGCCAGCAGCCATCTTGGATTTTACTCTGTGTATGACTACTTTACTGCTCATTTTTTACACTCCTTTTTAATCTCTCTGTTCATTGCTCATAACAAAAAAATTACCTTCTTTACAAAGTTTAGCTACAGTGTCATTGACACTTTCATTTTATAGTTTAGTTTCTCTGTGTTCCCAAATTGACAGACAACACAATGCATAATCAAGGTGCCCATTGGGTGCATATCACCATCTTCACCACCTAGAAAGTTAAATTTGAGTTTAGGTCTCCCATAGCAGATGAGACCATGTAGAATGAGGTCCCCAGACGATGAATATAATGAAGCATTTTTGGTGGTTGTGCCTGTGAAAAACGCAGAACCAGACATGTGTGTTATTTAACTCCTCTTTATCCCATGTTATTTATCTAACACTCTTTGTTGCAGGAAACTATATTGGGTCGATAAGAAGACAGACTGTATATACGTATCAGAATTAAATGGAACCAGCCAAAAAACACTACTGTCCACCGCCATTAGACAACCAAGAGCCCTGATTGTAGATCCATTACATGGGTAAGTCTATTTATGCCAATTACCTTCTTTGTGGAATACTCTTTATATATTAATTATACCCACCCCCCTCATAACAACTTATGGGAGGGGTGTTTTTAGGAATCAGCTTGTCTCTTGGCGCATTTGTAGATGCCACTTTGACCAAGCTTTTTTCTGCCGATTTTTTTAAGCATGGCACAGATATTTAGTACCATGGGAACCTCTGCACCTGCAATTATGAGGTCCGTCCATCTTTGTTTTTGTGTGGGTTATCCCCTTTTTCAACTTTTTTTTCTCTAGATATATATTTTGTCCAAATTTTCTAGTTAATTTTTCAAAAACTTAGCACATATATTTAGTACCATGGGAACCTGTGCACCTGCGATTATGAGGTTCGTCCTACTTTTTATATGAGTTGTTCCACTTTTTAGACTTGAAAATTTTGCAACATGCAGAATTTTGTCCGAGCTTGTATTCCTACATTTTTTAAGAAGAAACGATACAAGTGCGATAAACCTAATGGACTTCAGCTACTGCACTGACTGTCATGGGGGGTATCCTTAGTCCCATTCGGACAGCCCACCTCTAGTTTATCCTGGATTATTATTGTTTGTCAGCATTCGGGGTACATTAGCATTAATCTTTGTGTGTTAGATTTGGGTACCACAACTGTTCATTTAACTTGCAAACAATATCTCTTGTATCACAAATTAAAAGTTCCGTTGGTCTAAAACAACTTGTGATTTTGTTTGTGCGAGACACCAAAAAAAAACCCATAAAAATGCAAATTATATATATATGTGAATTTTAAAATTTAATTGGGGGAATAATTTCATATTAGCGCATGTGCATTCTTTACATTCTGTATTCCGGAATTATGTCACCGGTAGGACAGACAAAGATCCGGACAGACCGAAAACATTACTTGCATCAAGCATAGACTGATGCAAGTATTAAATATATTCAGATACCTAGCTATTCTGTGTATAAATTATTTCTCTTGTCCAATTAATTTCATTGAAATTTTATTAATATATTCAGGTACCTATTCTGGAGTGACTGGTCATCGACACCGTATATTGCAAGAATGGGCTCCGATGGAAGCCGCTACACGCAGATAGTAACGGAGAAATTAGGATGGCCCAATGCTTTAACTATTGATTATGAAACCAACAGATTGTGGTGGGCTGATGCACACTTAGATATCATAGAGTAAGTTTTCTCAGGCCTAGTTCAATTTTGCTCTTAGATTTTAATGATTTATACACTGAGATGTGGCCTGAGATAATTCTAATATTGTATGGGGCGTTTTGTGGTAGGAAGAGAGAGATGGGCAGTGGTGCCCAATAAATATGCAGAACGACACAAGTATGTTAATGGGTTTGTTGATACGAGCGCGAGTATGGAAGGATAGAACGTTATGTCGTTATGTGTTTATTACATATGCCACCCATCCTAGAATCCTGAATTTTAAAATACAGATCAAAGGTTTATTCAGGCACGTCATATCTAATTAATAATTAGAGGATATTACTTTATAATAATGAGGTGATAAACATGATGCCTGGAGTGTTTATGGGACATTTATGATAAAAACAATGCAGTTTTAAGAGCGCGAGTTGTGATGCACATCTATCTTTTTTAGGTTTGCAAATTCTGATGGAACCAATAGAAAAACAGTGATGAGTGGTCAATTGGCTCATGTATTTGCTATCACATTATTTGAGGACACAATGTATTGGACAGATTGGAACCACAGATCCATAGAGAGTGCTAACAAATATACAGGAGAAAATCATGTTTATCTGCAGAACTTAACCCACAGACCCATGGATATACATGTGTACCATCCACTCAGGCAACCTCAACGTACGTATGATCAATACAGTCTCATTGTGGGTAAAATAAACACAGAACCTAACACACAGACTTATGGATATACATGTGTAACATCCACTCAGGCAACCTCGACGTACGTATGATCAATACAGTCTCAATGTGTGTAAAATAAACACAGAACCTGACATACAGACCTATGGATATACATGTGTACCATCCACTCAGGCAGCCTCAACGTACGTATGATTAATACATGTGTGTAAAATAAACACAGAACCTAACACACAGACCTATGGATATACATGTGTACCATCCACTCAGGCAGCCTCAACGTACGGTCGATTAATACAGCCTCAATGTGTGTAAAATAAACACAGAACCTAACACACAGACCCATGGATATACATGTGTACCATCCACTCAGGCAACCTCGATGTACGTACGATAAATACAGCCTCAATGTGTATAAAATAAACACAGAACCTGACACACAGACCTGTGGATATACATGTGTACCATCCACTCAGGCAGCCTCAACGTACGTATGATCAATACAGCCTCAATATGTGTAAAATAAACATGGAACCTGACACACAGACCCATGGATATACATGGGTACCATCCACTCAGGTAGCCTCAATGTACATACGATTAATACAGCCTCAATGTGTGTAAAATAAACACAGAACCTAACATACAGTCCCATGGATATACATGTGTACCATCCATTCAGGCAGCCTCAATGTACGTTCGATTAATACAGTTGCAATGTGTGTAAAATAAACACAGAACCTGACACACAGACCTATGGATATACATGTGTACCATCCACTCAGGCAGCTCCTGCGTACGTATGATCAATACAGTCTCAATGTGTGTAAAATAAACACAGAACCTAACATACAGACCCATGGATATACATGTGTACCGTCCATTCAGGCAGCCTCAACGTACGTACAATTAATACAGCCTCAATGTGTATAAAATAAACACAGAACCTAACACACAGACCCATGGATATACATGTGCACCATCCACTCAGGCAGCCTCAACGTACGTACGATTAATACAGCCTCAATGTGTGTAAAATAAACAGAACCTAACACACAGACCCATGGATATACATGTGCACCATCCACTCAGGCAGCCTCAACGTACGTACGATTAATACAGCCTCAATGTGTGGAAAATAAACAGAACCTAACACACAGACCCATGGATATAAATGTGCACCATCCACTCAGGCAGCCTCAACGTACGTACGATTAATACAGCCTCAATGTGTGTAAAATAAACAGAACCTAACACACAGACCCATGGATATAAATGTGCACCATCCACTCAGGCAGCCTCAACGTACGTACGATAAATACAGCCTCAATGTGTGGAAAATAAACACAGAACCGAACATACATACCCATGGATATACATGTGTACCATCCACTGAGGCAGCCTCAACGTACGTACAATTAATACAGCCTCAATGTGTATAAATTAAACACAGAACCTAACACACAGACCCATGGATATATATGGGTGCCATCCACTCAGGCAGCCTCGATGTATGTACAATAAAAACAGTCTTAACATATCTAAGATAAACATAGCCTCAACGTATGTAAGTACATACAGTAATGCTCTAATTAATCGACCTCTTAACCACAGCAGAATTATGGGTAACTTTTCAGGATTTAGTCGGAAATATGGCTTGTTGCCATTCATCGGAAACCTCTCGATTAATTAGAGCATTACTGTACAACCTCAATGTGTGAAAGATAAAAACAGAACCTAAAACACAGAAGACATAGATTCAAGATGTATGCAGATCATACATATTCTACAGATTTTATACGCACCATCAACTCAAGCAGCCTCAATGTATGTACAATAAATACAGCCTAAATGTGTGAAAGATAAATACAAGATATACACGTGTACCATCCACTCATGGCACCTCAATATATGTAAGATAAATATTCAATATCTAGCACATAGACCCATGGAATTACATGTGTACCAGACATTCAGTCTCAATATGTGTTGTAAGACATACACAGAATCTAGCATACTCACCCAGGCAACGTCGGAATATATGTTAAAACATATTGATTACACACTTAGTCATTATTTATAAGGATTTCTCCGTGAATTATGTCACCGGTGAGCGTTTCGATCAGCTGATCGTGGACTATTTTGTCACATATTATCTTTAGAATTAGCGCCTTTAATCAATTGGTTTCGATGATTACATGATATAATTAACTCGGGGGAACCTCTCACTCGGGTTTTACCAGCCCGGCATCCCTCATGAATTCACCAGAGGGTGACTTTATTGCTGCTATCCCACACAGCGGGCTAGCATAACCAAATTCACCCACTGGGGACCTCATTCTCCTTAGGCCTCATCTTCTGGGAAGTATCTATAGTGTCAAATATTATTGTTTTTAATTACTTCTGCTCAGTTTCTATATTCCCCCTAATTTGCAGAAGATAACATGCATAATCGAGGTGACTAATGTGTGACACCACCAACGTTAACTGGGGAGATCAATCTGATCATAGGTCTCCCATAGCAGTTGAGATCTAAGCAGAATGAGGTTCCCAGAGGGTGAATTTAGTGACGCTATCCTCATAGCGGGCTAGCATCACTAAATTCACCCTCTGGGGACCTCTTCTGCTTAGGCCTCTTCTTCTCTGGAAAGTTTCTTTATTATCAAATTTCTATAGAAACTTCTTCGCATAGATTCTTTTTCTTTTTTAGTTTAGTTTCTCTATATCCTCAAATTGGTAGACGACACATTGCATAATTGAGGTTCCCAATGGGTGTACATCACAATAATCACCATTTGGAACTTCAATCTGAGTTTATGTCTCCTATAGCAGATGAGGCCATGCAGAATAGGGTCCCCAGAGGGTGAATTTACTGATGCTAGTCCACTATGTGGGATAGCGTCACTAAATTCCCCCTATGGAGACCTTATTCTGCAAAAGACAGGCACACTAATCTCAGACTTGGATGTTGCGGGAGATAACTGATATTGTTGTGTATTTCTACAGGAGATAACCCTTGCAGAGATACTAATGGTGGCTGTAGCCACTTGTGTCTGATGGCAGCGGGAGGAAATACATACAATTGTAGCTGTCCCAATGACTTCTTCCTGGGACCGGACAGCAAGACATGTGTGGCCAACTGCTCTAATGCACAGTTCCGATGTGGTCTTTCTGATGATAAATGCATATCACTGCTGTGGAAATGTGATGGTCAAGAAGATTGTAAGGACGGCAGTGATGAACCAGATGATTGCCGTGAGTTAATGCTTTTCTTTGGTGCCCTGGCTTTGATGTTTAAAACATAATTCATCAGCATAATTTTGGTTATTTGTTGTATATGTTATTAATTGGTTGTTTCCATATTGGCCGAGTTATGAGGCCGAGGTCTGTCGTATTGGCCTGAGGCCGCAGGCCGAAGGCTAATACGACAGACCGAGGTCTCATAACTCGGTCAATGTAGAAACAACCAATTAATAAGTATTTTATTAATTAGCAACAATGGCAACAATTGTTTCACAGGATGAATATATTAAAATAGATATAGGCCTACCATTGTGTGTTTTATTAAATTAACAATTATTCCAGCAATTTTTATTCTTGTGAACTTTGTGAAGAACTTGCAGCGATTTCACAGTGCTGACAGTTTCCACTGGAATGATATTGATACGGATACATGTAGTTCATCCACGTACATGTATATTTACTCCCAAAAACAGTGACTGTCCGTAATTCATCCGGAATCAACTGCAATCTATCTTCCGTCGATGCAATACTCTTTGCCGATCGAGCTAATTACGTATGACGTCATTTACGTCACCTTGACTTATTGGCCGCGTTTTCTACTTATTGGCCGACTTTTTGTTACTTATTGGCCGCGTTTTCTACTTATTGGCTGACTTTTTGTTACTTATGACGCGGGCAGCGTTATACTTATTGCGGCCGATAATGCGTAGCTAATTAATAATATAAGTTATATATGGTGTAGGGCCCGACGAAGCTTCGAGATTCGATTTGATTTCGAATCTTACATTTCGATTTGATTCGAAAGGGGTCGGGTGATTTGGGATATTTCGAATCGTTATATACAAGTTCTTTATCACCGGGAATAGACTGGATTATCTATAAAAATTATTCATTATATCCCCAATACTTAACACAATTAAGATTCGATTCGATGTTGAAATTGCCAAATCGTCGGGCCCTAATATGGTGGGAGAAGTGCAAATATACCAAAAGTGTTTATAAATCTTTTGTGGAAAATTTTCCAGAGGCACATCCTGCTACTATGTCAGGCTGTTTTCACATTTATTAATAAATGGACTTAAGTGTATTACAGTTGCGCTTAAGTGCTAAGAGCAATTATGGTGCAAAGCGCAATTACTTCATCATCATCTCTATCATCGTCATCTCTATCAAATTGCTCTCAAGCTGACAACGACACCTTCGATGATTATATAAACAAAATAACCTTGCCATGACTGTGAGCGGAATTTAAAGTTGCACATGTTGTGCTTTGTAAGTGGACTCCAAGCATTTCATGAGATTCAGGGTTCTCTAGAATTTTATTTATACTATTTTTATTTTGGACTGGCTAAAACTGCTCTGACGGCAGACTGTCTGTTCATCATTAGCAGAATATAAGCTTCCGGCGAGTAAGGCAGGGTACCTTGTTTGCGGGCCCAGGACACTGTGGCATCCCCCATTGCTCATTCTGATGTTGGGCACCATAAAACAATTAAAAAAAAAAAATGATTATAAAAAATGTCACTTAAACACAATCGATGTTACATAGCTTTTAATTGTGCTTAATGTTAAATGAATTGTGCTTAAGCACAATTGAATTACATTTATGTACAATTTAGGTCCAATTTAGTATTTAATAAATGTGAAAACAGCCTCCCATATGCTACTGGTTTCATTCAATAAAGTGTTCATGTTTACACATATATTTATTCTTTGCTTTAATAGCTGAGAGAAAATGCTCATATGGTATGTTTGAATGTGCCAACAAGAACTGTGTGTTTTCCTATCAACTTTGCGATCAGAAGAATGATTGTGGCGACAATTCTGATGAGAAACTCTGCAGTAATCGAAAGTGCGAAAAATGGCAATTCAGGTGCAACAATTACAAATGTATACCAAGTGTCTGGTCATGTGACGGCGAAGACGATTGTGGAGATAACTCAGATGAAATCGGCCAAAATTGTGGTATGTTTTGTCTACTTACTCCAAACACGGTCTGTGATAATATTTGAGGTTAAAGGTCGAATTTGAATATGATTACGAATTACTGAATATTTGCTGGACCCTAGGATTAATATTCTTTTGTGGGAACTGTTCAGAATATAAGTTCAACAAACGGCCTATATCCGTTTATTAAATTTATTATCTGCACATTTCCGAAGGGAAGTACTCGCCAATGAGTATTTAGTATAGAAAGGGTTACAGGCCCACTTAATTTATGAATCCCATGATCACATTATATACAACATATTCCAACATTATATACAACATATTCCATATTATATATTATTCGAAAGAGGAAGCTCCAAAACATTGTATTATCAACTTATCCAGTCGATTAAACTGTGAACATGTTTTGTTTAAGGTACCGACGTGTGCTCTGTGCTTAATTGTAATCTGGTCTGTACTGCCAGTCTATTATTCTCAACATAATTGTGAATTATGATGCATTCTGGGATAAATAATGAGGGAAGTCTCAGGGTGAATCTGAGAATCTCTATCACTTGGTGGACACTCCTAGGCCACAGATGTTCCATATTCCGGTGGAATATATATATCTTTGGTTCTTCTTCAAACTGGTATGTACTACGGAATATGTTGTATATAATGTGATCTGGGCATTCAAATATTAAGTGGGCCTTTATTTACTAAATACTCATTGACGAGTAGTTCCCTTTGGAAATGCACAGATAATTTCTGAACAGTTCCTACAAAAGAATAGTAATCCTAAGGTCCAGCGATTATTCAGTATTTGTAATCATTTTTGATTCGCGAATAGTATGCACTATTCGATTTTATATTTGATTCGATCATATTTGAATATTCGCGGAACCATAAAATATAATCCTTCTGCGCTTGTCTTATCTGTTGTCAGCTTATATATTATGTGAACATCCCTCCAGATGAATAATAGACCATTCCAAGATATACTTCTATAACTGAACGGGTGAATCAATTTAGTAAAGAATGGGTTAAACCTTTTAGAGCAAGTGCCATCCAGATTGGCCTAAAATACAGTTTCTGCAAGTTGATTGTGTGCGAGAACAAGATGTCAATCCTCTGTCACAAATAAGATCAAGACAAATTTTGGCATAAAAAAGTAGTCCTTTTATCAGATTAACCCTTTCAGTGCCAGGGGCCGATCTCATCGGCCCTAATTTACGGTCTGTAAAATCGTTTCTAAAATTTTTTTTTTTAAATATATTTTTTATTTTTGGGTTGATTTTTTTTGGGTATGCTTAAGCATGCTATAGCGAATTTAAAAACAAACTGGATATAACCTTAGGGGCATGTTATAACTCAAAACTATCACCAAGTATTCATAGTAATAATTTTGATGCCCATGAAAAACGTAAGATTCCCTGGCACTAAACCTACAAAATAAGTTTGTTAAAGAATATAAGAAAAAATTATTAAAATTGTAAAAAATAATAACAAATGATGAATTTTTTTTAGGCCAATGCATTCTCTTATATATGCGAGGCGACCTATGGTCGACTCGCATATATAAGAGAATGCATTGGCACAGGGTATATGGGTTGATACAAAAATCGGACCTGGCACTGAAAGGGTTAAAGGGGTAAATGTGCCAACAATATAACAGTATGCAAAACATCACCACTAAAAAGAACATAGAGAAATAGCTAAACTTTGTTATTATACTAATTATTGATAGCTCTCCAATAAAAAGATTTTCACATGTTGTAAACAAAACTTACAGTGAAACATTGCTAATTGTGTTGTAAGTTCAAATATTTAAGTGTAAATATGATTTGCAGAATATTTGTTAATGTTTTGACCTTTTCCAATGTGCCAGGGGCCGATCTTATCGGCACTAATTTACGGTCTGTAAAATCGGCCCTAAAAGATTTTTTTGGGTTGAATTTTTTTTGGGTATGCTTAAGCATGCTATAGCGAATTTAAAAAACAAACTGGATAATACCTTAGGGGAATGTTATAATTCAAAACTATCACCAAGTATTCATAGTAATAATTTTGATGCCCATGAAAAACGTAAGATTCCATGGCACTAAACCTACAAAATACTGAAAGAGTTAAAGAATATAAGAAAAAATTATTAAAATTGTAAAAAGTAATAACAAATGATGAAAAATTGTTAGGCCAATGCATTCTCTTATATATGCGAGGCGACCTATGGTCGACTCGCATATATAAGAGAATGCATTGGCACAGGGTATATGGGTTGATACAAAAATCGGACCTGGCACTCAAAGGGTTAAACTTGTAATTCCACTGTAACAGTAATGTTCACATACAATAGTTTCAATATGTGAAATCTCGATATTAGAGACTTAAAAATAATTCAAATAAGAACAAAATTGATTTGTTTTTA
Organism: Siphonodentalium dalli; assembly: GCA_032622095.1. Lineage (NCBI taxonomy): Eukaryota > Metazoa > Mollusca > Scaphopoda > Gadilida > Siphonodentaliidae > Siphonodentalium > Siphonodentalium dalli. Next base: position 268,419,531 of record CP136064.1, on the reverse strand, counting down.
CAGACTTTTATCAAAATTTATTTTGTTTCACATTAACGCAAAGGCCTTGGTCCCCTTAAGGAACAAATTAGATGAGGTTTTTTTCCTTATGACTTCATCTATTGTATTATTCAAGGATCAATCAATAGTTTTGAGAAGGTATATGTAGGAAGAAGCTCTAAAAAGATATTTAATGAGTTAACCTTTCATGATAGGAGCTGCCCTGGCGCAACATTAAAGACCCTGTGCCAATGCAATCTCTTATATATGCGAGTCGACCATAGGTCGCCTCGCAAATATAAGAGAATGCATTGGACTAACAATTTTTTATATTCTCTATCATTTTTAGCTCAACTTACTTTGTAAGTTTGAGCTATTGCCAATGGTTTGCCATGGTTTGGTGTCCGTCATCCGTGTGTGTGTCCGTCAACAATTTCCTTTGGCGCGCACTACAGGTCATACCTTTGTTCTGATCTTTATGAAATTTGTATTGAATGTTGACATTGACATGTAGATGGGAACGAGTCATTTTGGTGTCATTCGGCCAAAAAACATGGCCGCTGACAGTCATCTTGGATTTCAAAATTCAATCCATTGGCGCGGGCTACAGGTCGTACTGTTCGTCTGATCATCATGAAATTTGTCATGGATGTTAATATTGACATGTAGATGGGAACGAGTGATTTTGGGGTTGTTCGGCCAAAAAACATGGCCGCCAGCAGCCATATTGGATTTTACTCTTTGCATGACTAAATCCTTTGGCGCGGGCTACAGGTTGTAGCTTTAGTCGGAACTTCATGAAATTTTTCATGGATGTTAACAATGACATGTAGATGGGAACAAGTCATTTTGGTGTCGTTCGGCGAAAAACATGGCCGTCAGCAGCCATCTTGGATTTTACTCTTTACATGACTAAATCCTTTGGCGCGGGCTACAGGTCGTACCTTTTGTCTGATGTTTATGAAATTTGTCATGAACGTTGTCATTGACATGTAGATGGGAACGAGTCATTTTGGGGTCATTCGGCAACAAAACATGGCTGATGGCGGCCATCTTAGATTTCAAAATTCAATCCATTGGCGCGGGCTACAGGTCGTACTATTCGTCTGATCATCATGATATTTGTCATGGATGTTAATATTGACATGTAGATGGGAACGAGTGATTTTGGGGTCGTTCGGCCAAAAAACATGGCCGCCAGCAGCCATCGTGGTTTTTACTCTTTGCATGACTAAATCCTTTGGCGCGGGCTACAGGTTGTAACTTTGGTCAGATCTTCATGAAATTTGTCATGGATGTTAACAATGACATGTAGATGGGAAGAGTCCTTTGGGGTCAATTGGCCAAAAAACATGGCCGCCAGCAGCCATCTTGGATTTTACTCTTTGCATGACTAAATCCTTTGGCACAGGTCAGACATTGCAATTAGCACCTTTCTTTTCCTATATACTGTCAACCATTAAATTATTCCCCTACCTAAGTTGAGCTACAGTGTCATTGACACTTTCATTATAATTTTTTCTTACATTCTTTAACATTTTTTTTTTTTTTTCTTAAATTCTTGAACAATTTATTATCCTTTTTTTTTTTTTTTTTCTTATATTCTTTAACAATTATAAAAAATAATATAAAATTTGTTAGGCCAATGCATTTTCTTATATATGCGAGACAACCTATGGTCAACCTCGCATATATAAGAGAATGCATTGGCATAGGGTTGTCCCAAAAATTCTTGAAGCTCCAGTCATGAAAGGGTTTATAGATTACAACTATCATATGGGCCAATCATGCCAGAATGAAATTAAGGTTTCCAATGCTACTTCTCACTACTTTTCCCATTTGGAAAGCCTTTTATCTTATCCCAGATTGAGTTTTAAATTGATTTGATGAATATACATGCCATTTAATTATACAAGAAATGGGTAATTCTCCCGTTTTCTTTTAGGAAATTCCACTTGTTCTCCTGAACAGTTCCAGTGTGATAATAGGAGATGTATTCCAGCAATCTGGAAATGTGACTATGATGATGACTGTGGTGATAATTCTGATGAGAAACCAGAGCTAAAATGTCGTAAGTCATTCATTATTATACCTCCTTTTTAAAAAACTGTTTTGCACATGTCCGTCCATCCGATGTCTGTTCATGACAGAGGGTTTGTGCGGATTTTCTATTCTAGAGTTATTCATCTTTGTTTATCTGGAAATGTTGGCTTTTTGGTTCGTCATAAGGCATAGGACAGTCTTGCAATTATTTAGAATATTCATCTTCCACATTTCTATTTTAACAGGAAGTATTTTGCTTCAGCATTATTAGTCTGTTGACAACATAAGTAAACAATGAAACTTCAGGTATTTGTTTTATCAAGTAATGGAATCTGAAACAAATAAAAATTTTGTCTTATTAACAAGACAGTTTTGATGAGTGTTGAACCCGAATGGTTCAATGAATGTGGAATGATGCTTTTGTTTGATTTAACCCTTTCTATACTAAATGGATTCTCCCAGTCAGTTAAAAAATGTACATCAGAATGTTCTATTGTTAATTTGGAGGGATGTTAAGGTGATAGCAGATGACAGATAAATAAAAGTGCAGAAGGAATCCTATTTATTGAGGCAAATAGTTAGATAATAAACCTATTGTAATTTTTTAACTTATTATCTGAACATTTCCTATGGGATAACTACTCATCAATGATGCTTTAGTATAGAAAGGGTTAAACTTATTATCTGAACATTTCCTATGGGATAACTACTCATCAATGATGCTTTAGTATAGAAAGGGTTAAACTTATTATCTGAACATTTCCTAAGGGATAACTACTCATCAATGATGCTTTAGTATAGAAAGGGTTAAACTTATTATCTGAACATTTCCTATGGGATAACTACTCATCAATGATGCTTTAGTATAGAAAGAGTTAACCTTCAACTTAAGAGAGTAAAATTATGTAGTCTTCTTTAACCCTTCATGGTGGGAGCTTCCTGAAATTGTGCAACAACCCTGTGCCAATGCATTCTCTTATATATCTGAGTCTCCCATAGTATGCCTTGCATAAAAAGAGAATACATTGGCCTAACAATATTTACCTTGATCTTGTAAGCCAGTGCATTCTCTTATATATTCAAGGCTCCCTATAGGAGACTCACATATAAGAGAACGCACTGACACAGGATCTTTAATTCTGCACCAGCGCATCTCCCGCCATTAACGGGTTAAGGTGATAAAAGCACACAACACAGGCCCCAAGCTAGGAAACAACTCGGGCGAAGTTCTCACCTTCGGGCTGGCGACTTCACCCTCGGGTGTCCGCAAGGCAAATATGAAGTCGCCTTCCAAATTTGACCAAAATGAGATTTATCAGTGGAAATTTTACTTGTTTTGCCAAAAAATATATTAAAATATATCTGTCATAATTCTGTTGTCCTATCTCTCTGAACCACATTTCCTTAAAATATCCCTTTCTGATCAATTAAGTTGTTCACATTCCACCCCGGCACAATCTATTTGAAGTCACCTATATTCTCCAGGATTATCGGAGGATTATATATCTAACCATCAAAGTCATTATCGCTAGTATAAGAAATAATTAGAACATTCAAGTTACATGAATTTATAAATTAGTATAAGACTGCTGTCTTGCTTTTCATATATAAAACAATTACGACATTATCAGAGTATGTACCAGGCGCTTTCGGAAGTTCGTTTCTGCAACGTGTCACACTTTTGGAATAGACCGCTTCCGTAAATAGATGGCAGCGCCCACTTGTCAAGCTTATTGCTTTAATCGGATTATACCATTGACGTTGTCATTAATTAAGGGAGGCCATTAATTAATAAAAGCTTTAGAAATAGAATTAAGGCTTTTGCAACTCCTTTGTTAGTCATTGTACCCCCACTTTCGAAGAAAATGGGGGGTATACTGGATTGACTGCGTCCGTCCGTCCGTCCATCACGCTTTCTCCCTCCATGTGTCCGTCCATGTGTCCGTCCGTCCGTCCGTCCGTCCGACCTCATAACTCGAACAACTATGAACCGATTTCAATAATATTTTGTATGCAATCTCCTTAGGACGGTCTCTCCGCATGATGCTAATTGCGGTTTGGTCCGACTTTTTTTTTTCAAGTTACGCCTCATTTTCGACTTATTTTGACTTAGAAAATTCTGTCCGACTTAATAACTTTAACAAATATGAACCGATTTCAATAATTTTTGGTATACATGCTTCTCACAATACCCTCTCTACATGATGCGGCTAGGGATTGGCTCAAACTGTTTTTCGTAATATTACACTTCATTTTCGACTTATTTTGACTTAGAAAATTCTGTCTGACTTAATAACTTTTAACAAATATGAACCAATTTGAATAATTTTTTCTGTACAAGCTTCTTGTGACACCATATCGATATAATTAGTCCGAATTTTTCTTTAAAGTTAAAAATCTTTTTTGTTGGGTTTACGGATAATGCGGGTTGAATTTGCCACGGTGGGGGTATGCTAGCACTCGAGTGCACACCTCTTGTTATTGTTTATTTTAGGGGACACCACATTACAGCATGGACCAAATTACACTTAAGAAGTTACATGCTTCATGATTCAGACTGAACAAACGTATCTTCCAAGTTCCAGTCTAGGAAATAATACTGCAATATTGTATTACAATACTACTTCCATTTAAGTTAAAAAATTAACTACTACTGTAACTGCTAATTGTCTTGCTTAAATGATATTTACACAAAAAAAATCCAAAAATTTCAAATTTATAATAACAATTAGGTTAATTTCTTCAGATAAAGTAAAAAAGATTTATTTTATCTTTTTATTGATGTTATAAATAAAGCGATATTTGAAAATTAATAAGTGGTTCTTATGTTTTTCTTATGTCTCCCCACTTTGGGCTGAAGTCTCCCTAAAATATCCAGAGGGAGAAGTCACTTCTCCCTGTTTTCAACCCCTAGCTTGGGCCCTGAGACAACAGATATATAAAAGTGGAGAAGGAGCCCTATATATTGAGAGAAATGTTTAGATAATAAGTTCAACAAACGAATTTATTTTTGGAACTTTTCCTTTGGGATAACTACTCCTTAACTCTTTGAGTGCCACGGGCCGATCTCATCGGCCATAGTTTACGGTCTGTAAAATCGGCCCTAAAAAAATATTTGTTTTCTTTTTGGTTGAATTTTTTTTGGGTATGCTTAAGCATGCTATAGCGAATTTAAAACAGACTGAATAAACCTTAGGGACATGTTATAACTCAAAACTATCACCAAGTATTCATAGTGATAATTTTGATGCCCATGAAAAACGTAAGATTCCCTGGCACTAAACCTACAAAATAAGTCTGTTAAGGAATAAAAGAAAAAATTATTAAAATTGTAAAAAATTGTAAAAAAATAACAACAAATGATGAAAAACTGTTAGGCCAATGCATTCTCTTATATCTGCGAGGCGACCTATGGTCGACTCGCATATATAAGAGAATGCATTGGCACAGGGTATATGGGTTGATAAAAAAATCGGACCTGGCACTCAAAGGGTTAATGATGCTTTAGTGTAGAAAGGGTTAAGCTTCAACTTACCGTACTGACCCGCGTTTAGGCCCAGGGGGCCTTTGTTTTATTTGAGCTCAAAAATCCAAGTGGGCTTAAACCCGAATATGACCCTTTGCAAACCAAAAATCCCAAGAAATCGGGACAGTAAAACTGAAGAAAAAATAAAGTCGATCCAGCAGAGTTTCGGTGAAATATACACGTCTTCCAGATTAAATAAAGTTAAGTATAAGTTACTTTGAGAAAGTATTTGTTTCATTTTTATGTGTATATTAAAATATTACTTGTTGTCTTGTTTTATTGCCCAAAATTCCCATAAATGACAGTTTGTAAGCATCATGGGTCATCGGATTTTTCTGCCATTTCAGACAGTTGGGTAAATCCACTATCTATAGTCTATATCTATAGTTATTATCTATAGTTTATATCAATGTTCAGATAATTAAAAAATGTCAGAAAATTGTACAGGGAAATATTATGCAACATATAAGAGAGCGACTTAATCCGATTAGGATAACAATGAACCCAGTGCTATATATTCATGGCCCGTTGTCTACAAAGATGTTACAATACAATAGTGACCAATTTAACAAAGCCAGTGAGTCTAGTTAATTAACGAAATGACGTTGTAAATACGTATACAAAAAAACACGTGTTTTAATGTTTAGAGTCATCGCTCCCAAACCGTTGACACAGATTAATGTTTATACTATAGACTATAGTCTATACCGTAAAACGTGAAAAATAGCAGTTTAAAAATTTTAAATAATGATTATTATATACTAACCACCGGGTACCAATACGACATCGGTATCTCTTTTTTTGAAGGCATCTTGTGCTGTTGTTGTTGTTGAATGACAAGTGCCCCTTCTGCCCCATTATTATACCCACCGTGTGTTTACATAACCAGGGAATGAGTTCTTTTTGTGTTTGGCCACATGTAGGAACATACCGACATACAAAGAATATGTTTTTACAGTACTGTTGTTGACATGTGTGCGATGCACGCATGTGATTCTTTGAAGTGATTGATGTTTACCGCGTTCTCAGATATACGCCGTTAGCGAGTGGGTTTGATGTCTGTCGACGTTTGGTTTCCCCCAGGAAGTATAATTGAATAAACAAATGAGATTTTAAGATTCACTTTATTTTATTTTATATATTATTATCACTTACCTACGAAGTATAACTTTCCATTTTTCGTGGCATTCTCGCCGTCACCGATCGTTTGTGAATATTCTTCCCGTTATATATTGGAATTATTTATTTGGGAAGTATCATTAGCAAATAATTACTTACCACCGCTGAAATTTAACAAAATATGGGGTGGGCTTAAACACGAATATACTCCTGTGCATGGAATTTGGTCAAAAGATATGGGTGGGCTTAAACACGGGCATGGGCCTTGAGCCGGGTCAGTACGGTAAGAGTAAACTTCCTACTCTTCTATATATGTGCATGCAATAGATTGATTTCTTCTTCCTTGATATTTCAGAATCTCAGACCTGCAAAGTTGGCTGGTGGAAGTGTGAAACTAACTATCGCTGCATTCCTAAATGGGCACTGTGTAATCGCCATGACGACTGTCGAGACAACTCAGATGAAAAAGATGAAAATTGTCCTAAGTGTCATCCTACTGGTGATTTCCACTGTCTCAATAAGCGATGTATACCCAAGCGATGGATGTGTGATTTCGATGATGATTGCGGTGATAATTCAGATGAAAATATTGCTGTCTGTGGTATGTGTTAATTGTTGCATGTCAATATTTAATAAAAAATTTAAATATAAATTCTTGGAATCTATAGTTATTCAACATGATATTATTCTGCAGGAAGAGATGAAATTATTCTGCAGGAAGAGATGAGGTTAAAGGACTATAGTTATATTTCAAATATTGTATGACCTCTATAAAAATATCAAATTTTGTGATAATAAACAGTATTATCTACACTCATTATTTGAAAATTTATGTTTTAAATGGATAAAAAAAGATTGGAATGAATGGCAGAGTGAAATTGTTTTCTATTCTTTAAAAATACTCTTTTTCAGCTTCCCATTATAGAAAGTGTTCCGAATCCGAATTCCGTTGCAAGAATAATAAATGTATTAGAAATAAATGGAAGTGTGACTATGATGACGATTGTGGTGATGGATCAGATGAAGATCGTCAGCATTGCAAAGGTTTGTAGAATACTGCAAAAGTACATTTATTCATGGTGGTAACGTTTCCCGCTTTTCGCCTAAGAGGCCAAAATCTCAGACACGATTCCCGCGAGGGCGCTGTATGTCCCGCAGACAGCCTGTTGCCACGCAGGCGCGTTTGCGAGACGAATATTCCGGCATCGGATCATTTTCATTGTTCCTAAAAACAACGAAATTTAAAAACCTATGAAAAATGGTCAACAAAAGTTTTGCTGCCTTAAACTATAGCGGCCATCATTATGGAAAATACTATGGAGAAGATTCTATACTAACCAGGGTTACATACAAATGTGGTCATCTCATTTAGCTTTGTGAAAATAAATTTGAATATTTGGGGAGTTCAATCGATAGGAACTAAAGTTTGGTTATACAGTGTTTCCAGTGGTCGAGTATCTATTTTACCATTTTTAAACAGCTGTTACGTTGCATCTTTTCATTGGCAGTTTGGGTGTTCGTGTTATATGGTACACATGTAGATTATTAATTACATTTATTTAGATTATGTAATTGAATCCTGTGGTTAGCCTTTTCGATAAAAGCTCATTTATGCGATGTGTTATAGTTATATGCCTGCAGTCTGGATGTGCAATATCTGACAGCCCGCTGTGGTGGCTATATACACTGCTGTTTCTCAGACTTGATTGTTAATATTGGGAATTTCTAGGTAGCAATTAGTCACTGTTAGTGGTGAATCCACAACTTTAAGAACCCACACAAATGTCATAAATTGCTCAACCACGAAAATTGATGCTGAAGAAATCAAAGACATTCATATGATCTGGATTCATTGTTAGGCTTAATTTACATTCACATGATCCAGATTCATTGTTAGGCTCAATATTACATACGTAAGAAATAACTCTTGTTTCAATTAAGGTTATGCAGTTATAATCGAAACCGATAAATTCTATAATGCGCATAGAGCGTACAACATTGAGATTATTTCCGACAAAAAGACATGTGAAGTTGAAAGAGACATCTGTCACTCAAAACTTAAGCTTACCGATTGATCACGTCGGGTCGGAAATTCATTTTTTTTATTGGCTTGTCACAACTGATCACGGATCGCGTGACACAGGACAGCTGTAGTTGCATGTTAGATTGATGTTCAATGCGGTGGCACAAACAATTGTTAGCTTTTAATTACCGGTACCGTGTTTCATTTCTTTGCAAATGTTCCATCTTGTTGATTTGTCTGGTTATTTGTGCACTGAATATTAGCATGTAGTATTGTTATTGTCAATACAGTCATATCCGAAGGATTATGATGCCGAAATTTCATGTTAAATGGTAGGAAGTATCAAACAGTTTCCATGTACATTTTTTAGGCATGTGGCATAGGCGTGGTCACTCGGCGCTGCTGTCATTTTTGTAGCGGGGACAGTAATCAAGTAAATTAGGTTATCGAGAACAATTGTTTTACAGTATTCCATGGATTGACCCCTTATTAAATTACAGTAGGTTGACAACAAACACAAAATGTTCATACAGCTCAACAATTGGCTTATTTGTCTTACACAATCTACAATAAACCCTGCAGTGTGGGCTCTCATTATCCAAGGTGTCACCAGAAAGGGTAATTTCAGTGACACACCATATTAATGTAGTCTAGCTATTCTAATTTCAGGTTGTTGCGGGATGAATCTCTGGGACAAAATATGATTTTTTTCACATTTTCCTCATCCTACCGAACCAGTCCATTAACAGTCTTATAGACTTCAATCATATCTCCTCTATAGCACTGATGCTTAACCCTGCATGACTGGCGTTTCCTGAAATTTTACGAAAACCCTGTGGCAATGCATTCTCTTATATATGCGAGTCTCCCATAGGGAGCCTCGCATATATAAGAGAATAAATTGGCCTAACAATATTAACATTCATCTTGTAAGCCAATTATGCATTCTCTATTATATGCAAGGTTCCCTCCAGTGGCACAGGATATTTAATGCTGCACCAGTGCAGCTCCCATCATGAAAGGGACACCACACTCAATTTACAGAGTCGTGTTGCATAGGGTAGATCCCTGAACTTTGGAATTAGTTTTGTCACATCCTTGAACACTCTTGATTGCTCTGGAATGTTTCAATTTGTTTAGATGGCTAACTGCATTCCCTCTTGATTGCTCTGGAATGTTTCAATTTGTTTAGATGGCTAACTGCATTCCCCTACTCCGGTCTTATTAGCATCCTCATGAGGGTAGCTATTACAGTAATGCCCTAAGTAATCGACCGAGAGCTTTCCGATGAATGACAACAAGCCATATTTCCGACTAAATCCTGAAAAGTTACCCATAATTCTGCTTTGGTTAAGAGGTCGATTACTTAGGGCATTACTGTATGTCCCCTTTCTTTGTCAGTGAAAGACCTTTTGATGATGTATACAAGCCTTGAAATAGGGTGTCTGTCATTTGCAGAATGAGGTCCCCAGAGGGTGAATTTAGTGATGCTACCCCGCATAGCGGGCTAGCATCACCAAATTCACCCTCTGGAGACCTCATTCTGCTTACACCTCAGCAGAATGAGGTTCCCAGAGGATGAATTTGGTGATGCTAGCCCGCTATGCGGGGTAGCATCACTAAATTCACCCTCTGGGGACCTCATTCTGCAAATGACAGACACCCTATTTCAAGGCTTGGATGTATACCATCTTTACAGAATACCAGACTTGTGGAGGTGATGAATTCCAGTGTAAGAGTGGTCACTGTACTAATATAAAGAACTTATGTGATGGCAGCGCAGACTGTGTAGATGCATCAGATGAGTCTAATTGTACTGCTAAACTTTCTGGTGGTAGATACTGTGAGGATGATAAGTTTACATGTTCTAACAATGTAAGTTCCTGCTCACCACTCTTCCCTTGAAGTGTAATGTAATATTTAAAGGTACTCAATCCGATAAAACTCATCTCAATTACTATTTCAATGGCTTCGGGGGTCAAAAATATTTGATTCGAGTCGAGGAAGTCACCCATCAAAGCTCAGATTTGTTAGATATCGATTTTAGAAATCTATTATTTTTCATTATCGGGAATTCTTTCTGGCCCAGTACGTAGTCAAAATTGCGTGATTATTACCACTTCATTTTAGAGTTATCCACCCTTGTCTGTTTGAATAGAGTTTTGGTGTAATCATCTTGAGCAGGTTTCAAAATTGACGGCAATTATTAGTACTCATCTCGAGAAATTAACAAATTTCAAAAATCAATATCTAATAACTCTGAGCTTTGTTTGATGGGTTCCTCGACTCGAATCAAATATTTTTTACCCCCAAAGCCAAAGAAATAGTAATATAGGACCCTCTGATCGGATTGTTGTTGTTGGAATCTGTTGAGATGGGGACCCTCTTTACGGATTGAGTACCTTTAAGCCTCAAGCTAAATCTTAGTAGTTACTCATTGTCACACTGCTTGAATCGATTAGGTCAATAAATACAAATAAATATTGGGTGTTTGTATAGAAAACTTAACTCAGCTTTTTATACCCCACTCAAAGAGAATGGGGGGGGATATACTGGACTGACGGTCACTGACCTCGTCCGTCCATCTGGATATTTATCCATCCGTTTTTTCCAGCTGTCTGTTCTGTGCAGACATTTATCCATCTGGATCTGAATATAATTTGGCATGGATGTTCACTACTATGAGGGCATTCAATAGAGTGTTGTTATAAATATTATATCTTAAGATCTTGATGATAATTTCAAAGTGAGTAATGAAATCACATTCAAATTTGGCATGTATGATGTTTAGGCGCCTGTCTTGAAAAAAAACAACGTAGTATGTTATTGGTCTAGCCATCGTCCGTTGAGCCATCTGTCTGTCTGTCCATTTGTTTGCTTTTTTCATTTCCGGATGATAACTTTAGGAAATCTTAACTGATTGGACTTAAATTTGGTGTGTGTGTATACCAGCACAAAATACAGGTCACATTCAATTTGGGTTCCGCCTGCCAATTCTTACTTGTTACGACCCTTTTTGATGGAATTTACACTTGTTATGGCCCATTGTTTAAATTAACACAGGCGTATTTTGCCACACCCTAGCGATGTTCTTGTTATCACAGATATTTCCTTTGTTTGTTTGTTTGTTTGTTTGTTTTTTTTTTAAATGTTTATTGAAGAAACAATCACATTGAGGAATGTCAAATACAGAATATTCAATGGCATTGATATGTGTATTTCCTTTGTTAACCAAAACTGCTTTTCTAATAACTATTTAGCACAGCAGACTAGCATCATCAAATTCACCCTCTGGGTGACCTCATTCTGGGAAGTATATAGCCTCAAATTAACAGTGTATTTAGTTACTTTTTCCCTTCTGTTCAGTTTCTATATCCCTTAATTTGCAGAAGATAAAATGCATAATTGAGGTGAATAATGGGTGAACATCACCAATAATGGGTGAACATCAAATGGGGAACTTCAATCTGATCCTAGGTCTCCCATAGCAGTTGAGGCCTAAGCAGAATGAGGTTCCTAGTGGGTGAGTTTGGTGATGCTATTGTTAGAAAAAAATTAGAGATGTTTCCGGAAACCCGCACGCCCCAAGTCCAGACCTCCGTCTACTAATTTTACTGAGCCCCCCCCCCCCCCCCCCCCACCCTAAAAAATAAATAATCGCAAAAACAAAAAACAAAAAAATCAGGTCTATAGATCTATGATCATAGTAAACTGTGCTGATCAGTTGCTGATCTGCATGATTTACATTGGAAGTGGATGTTTTAAGATGGCGGCACCCTAATATATACAGGTCGTTCAGTTCAGCCCATGTTTGATGTCAAGATCGTTTTGATCAAAAATACTACCATTAAGGCTTCATTATACCTCCCAATACACACAGAAATATGCTAATTGTGATCTGCCATATCAAATCCAGTCATAAGTCGGGATTTTTTTACCCTGTGCCAATGCATTCTCTTATATATGCGAGTCGATCATAGGTCGCCTCGCATATATAAAAGAATGCATTGGCCTGACAATTTTTTATCATTTTTTTTAAATAAATGTTTCTGACAATTTTTATGTTTACCCATACCATGTATGGTAAACATAGTGTCGTTGTCCGGATTGACCACTCGTCGTTCGTCCGTCCGTCCGTCTGTCCGGCCGTCTGTCCGTCCGTAGACACTTCACGTGTAATGCGATAACTCAAACATTTTCTATCCAATCAGAAGCAAATTTTGTATATGGGTATATCAGCCCAAAGTACAGATCGAGTTCGAATTTGGGTTTGATCCGAGTTTTTGTTACAGAGTTATGGCCCTTTTTCTACTTAGAATTCACACATTCTGCCATAACTCAAACATTTTTTATCTGATTGGAACCAAATTTGGTATGTGAGTTTCACAGATCTAGTTCGAATATGGATTTGATCCGATTTATTTTAAAGGAGTTATGACCCTTTTTCGAAGAAAAAAATTGATTTAAAAAAAAAAATATTTTTAACTTTTATAATAATAATAAAAAAAATGTCATTGACATTGTCATTTGTTTTCATTTAGATATTGATGATTATGATTTTACAAGTTGATAAAAAGATTTCCAATGTGTCCCTTTAATTTTTTTAAATAATTAAAAACAATTATAACCATTATAACTCTGCCAAGGGTACCCCGAATCACCACACCAAATTTGATTAAATCGGTCAAAAATCTTGTGTTATGTACTGGTAAATCTGTTTGGAGCAACATTAAATCCAATTCACCAATTGCATTTGGACTACTTAGCTATTGATAAAGCTATATTATTTTCTGATGTCTCTTGTGCCAATGTGCAAATAATCTGATAAAGAAGCCTGTGGTATCTAATTTAAAATTAAGATTCAACAATAAACATCACATGATATTAACAGTAGACTTGGACATCTGTGCTGCAGAGTTATATCTTCAGATGGTCTGATATCATTATAATTGTTATTGGTTTAATAGAGGTCAGTGTTCAACATAAACAATTCCTGTGATTTTTTGACAGCTGTGCTATATAATTGATAATTGAATTTTCTGATGTTATTAAAAACCTCGGTGTGACCATCGACAAAAACTTCTCAATGTCATCTCACATCAGCAACCTATGCAGGTCCTTATATATGGAGCTCCGGCGCATTTCGCATGTACGTCCATATATCTCCGAACAATCCACACAAATATTGATGTCCTCATTTGTGTTATCCAAAATCGATTACTGTAATTCTATTTTAGCAGGACTCCCAGATTATCAACTTCACAAACTTCAAAAAATTGTTAATATTGCTGCAAAAATTGTGTGCCGTGCAGGCAAATTTGATCATGTTACCCCACTGTTGTATAAATTACATTGGCTTCCCATATTTGAACGAATTGTGTACAAACATGCTACTTTGTGTTATAGAAAGTCGGATATTGATAATGCTTTGCCACCATATATTGATACATTGTTGGTCAAATATGTACCTGCTCGACCACTTCGATCACAGGATGCGAATGCGATGGTTGTACCTAAACGAGATCTGATGTACTTTGGTCGCCGTTCTTTCGAGGTCTATGGGCCGACCATTTGGAACAACCTTCCCAAAGAGGTGAAACTGACTGTTTGGAAACATTCAAATCGGCCCTAAAAACTCACCTATTCATCTCCCATTTCGGACAAATAACATCAGAAAACGTTGAGGAGACTTAATTATTGAAATACATGCATATTATTTATTGCGTATATGTTATAGTGTGAATGTGTGTGACTGCGTTTGTGTGAATTGTTCAGCGCCATGAGCCATACGGGATATGGCGCTATACAAATACTCTATATTATTATATTAATGGGTCAGTGGTGAGGTTGCTTATCTGTATACTAGGACACATTATTATTGTAAACTTAAATTGGACTCTCTTAACCCAAGTATTCCATGTCCAGGGCACACCTACACATTTAACCCACGGACTTGCTGGCTGTGGCGGTTTAGCATTACAGATCCTGTACCAGTGCATTCTCTTATATAAATGCCAGTGACCCATAAATTCCAATAATTTGTGTTATGTACATTTGTCTATAATAGTACATAACAGTATACTCTATAATTCAACACCAAAACTCTCATTTATCCGATCATATTAAATTTTTATCGCCAAGGGATGGGTTAACATCTGCCGATCGTGATCGGCCTCTCGTTAGGACATAAAATAAAAAACATCCATTACCCTGCAGGGAGCCCCACACATATAGAAGCATAGAGAAGAGTGTCGTCTGCTCATGTTTGTCTGGGGCTCTGTATGGGTGAAATTATAAAATTATTAAAATTGTCAAAAATTGTTAGGCCAATGCATTCTATTATATATGCGAGGCGACCTATGGTCGACTCGCATATATAAGAGAATGCATTGGCACAGACTTACGACTGGATTTGATATGGCAGGTCACAATTGTGTCCTGTTTATCATTTGTGCCGCCAAGGGCATACATTCAAAATGATTATATTCCATATATCATTTATGGTTGTTTCAACAACAAAAATTCTGTCTGCCCACCCCTACTTTTTTCTCCTATGTTACTGGAAATATCACTATCTTTTTAGGCCTTACCCTGACATAATCTTTACCTTTCTTCATTTTGCCACAGCTGTGCATACCATTGGAATGGAGATGTGATGGATATAATGACTGTTTAGATAATTCTGACGAAACACTTCCCACTTGTCAGAAAAGACCATGTGATGAGTCTGTGCGATTCCGCTGTAACAATTTAAGATGTATTCCAAGATGGCGTCTTTGTGATCATGTTGATGATTGTGGAGATGGTTCAGACGAAAACGTGAAAGACTTGTGTGAGTAATATTTTAGAAGAATTTCAAGAATGATATTAAGGAGGAGGTCAAGTGAACAATTTTGAATGGGGATTTCCATGCAAAAGTTATGTATGAAGCAGTTGTCCGGAAAACCAAAGCAGGCATATCATTGAACATTGAATTACATCACTGACCTACATTTGAAAAATCAATATGAAATTCAAAATTAAATACACCAACATTATGTTGGAACAATTTCCAAGTGGACCGGCCAGATAAATACCTGTTATTTCCAATACCACATCAAGTCACACTCAGAAATATGTGCAATTCTGTAACTTTTCTGCACAGATTTGCATGGAAATACCCATTCAAAATTGGTCACTTGACCTCCCCCTTAACAGGCTTCAAAATATGGTACTTGACATTTGGAGAATGAGGTCCCCAGACGATGAATTTAGTGATACTAGCACACACAGCGTGCTAGCATCACTATATTTACCCTCTGGGGACCTAATTCTGCTTCCTTATTTGGAAAGTATCTTTATTATCAAATTAACAAGTAGTTTTACAGTTTCTTTAGAAAGTTTCTTCTTCTTTTTATATGCCCTTTTGAAAAAAAGGCCGTATTATAGTATTGGTCTGTCCGTCCGGGCGGGCGTCCGTTAACCTGTTGTCCAGATGATAACTTTAATTAGAGTATGTGGGTTTATTAGCCGAAAAGTAAGTTCAAGTTCGAATTTGGGTTCCGCCCGCCAATTTTCACCGGAGTTATGCCCCTTATTTAACGTTTTTTGACTTAGAAAATCCTTGAAATTTGTTGTCAGGATGATAACTTTAGTATAGTTTATCGGAATGAATCCAAATTTGGTATATTACTTTCTACCACCAAAACACAGGTCAAGTTCGAACTTGGGTTCTGTCCGACCATTTTTGGCAGAGTTATGCCCCTTTTTCAACTCAGAAAATTCAGTTTTTCTTATGTTTTTTGGTTTCCGGATGATAACTCGATTTTGGAATGTTTATACGCAAAACCCGTTTTTTTGTGGATTACATATATCGAAATACAGCTCAAGTCCGAATTTCGTTTTAATCCGATAATGTTTGCGAGAGTTATGGCCCCTTTTTTGACGTAATTTGACTTAGAAAATCCCTGAAATTTGTTGTCCGGATGATTACTTTAGTTAGAATGAACCGATTTCAATAAAATTTGGTATGTGGGTTTATTAGGAGAAAAGACAGCTCAAGTTCGAATTTGGGTTCTGTCCGCCCATTTTCACCGGAGTTATGCCCCTTATTTGACGTAATTTGACTTAGAAAATCCCTGAAATTTGTTGTCCAGATGATAACTTTACTAGAGCTTATCGGATTCAATGATAATTTGGTATATTACTTTCACCCACCAAAACACAGGTCAAGTTCAAATTTGAGTTCCGTCCGCCAATTTTTACCAGAGTTATGCCCCTTTTTTACCAGTTTCCGTATATTGCACGCCCAGCGTAGCTCTTGTTTAGTTTAGTTTCTATATATCCCCAAATTGGCAGATGACACAATGTATAATCGAGGTGTCCAATGGGGGCACATCACCATCTTAAATCTGTATATAGGTCTCCCATTGCAGATGAGGCCATGCAGAATGAGGTCCCCAGAGGATGAATTTGGTAATGCTAGCCCGCTGTGCGGAGTATCATCACTAAATTCACTAAATGTTATTATGCAATTATGCATTAAGTGATGATTGCCTGTTGAAGAGACAGATTTATCATGAAAATTTCCAAATACGACTCACGGATGTGGAGTTTACTAACCCAGTGGTTAGAGTGTCTGTCTTGTAATGGTGTTAACGCACCGGCATGAGTTCGCTAACCCAGCGGTTAGAGTGTTTGACTTGTAATGGCATTAATGCACCGGCATGAGATCGTGCCCACATTTGGACTTCGTCTCCACAACAGTGGTTTGGTCAGATTAAGTGTGTGTGTGTTGTAGAGCTGCATGCCGTTTAAATATCACGCCAGGTCATGAGCCTTGAGAAATAGTTTTTAGCCCATCGCAAAGAAACATTAGCGATAACGCAGCAGGGTGCCCGATTATGACAGAATGTGTGATCAGGTTGTCACGCAACGGAAAAGTATTCCACAAATATTGATTCTCTTTTTTGTCTGTCTATCATCTGATTTTATTATCCTTCCAAATTAATAATAGACCATTCCAATGTATACTTATATAACTGAATGGGAAATTCCATTTAGTATAGAAAGGTTTTAACAGTTCATATATATTGAGCGAAAAATGGCCAGTGATTAAATGTGTTTTGTTTCATTAATAGGTGCACCAACAATACCGGTGTGTAAACCAGAGGAGTTTAAATGTCAGAATGGTTTGTGTATCGGTGGATACCTGGTCTGTGATAACATCAATGATTGTGGAGACTCCTCAGATGAGTTGGCATGTTGTAAGTAAATCATTTATGTGACGTCATCCACTGTCTGTAGTATGTGGCCATCCTGATGATTTGTTTCCAGAACACTCTTGATTATTCATCGTGAATGGGCAATGAAACCATAAACACTTTTTATCGTAGATGATCCAGCCAATGAAAATTCAAAACCTGGTAAAAATACTTAAATTACTCCATATTTCGCTATCAGAACTCTCGCGAATCAACAATTAGGTTCGTTATCATTATATTCTGCATCAAATTCCAATGAAACACAACTTACCACTGGTTCTTGCAGGGTTATGTGCCATTTTAGTATATCCGTTCTAATTGATGTGAGCTGGTTGACAGTTGTGATAGATATTTAACCAAGCCCTGTTGCAAATCAATCAGCTCACATGCTGATGTGGTGTCCATAAATCTTGTAATATATTGGATATTTTGATGACTTATGTACCGTATCAGCCCAGAGAGGTAGCTTGTATGTCTGAGTGGTGTAAATGTAAACATTAGATAAAACACTTGGCTAAATTGCACTTAAGAATAATGCCATTAGGCTTAAGTGTAATTCAGATTTCAGTTACGCATAAGCTTATAATGCCATTATGCTTAAGCGTAATGCGATTACGCTTAAGCATAATTCATTACGTTTAAGCATACTGGAATTTGAATTACGCTTAAGCCTATTGCAATTATGCTTAAGCGCAATTCAAATTCCAACTCTCAAAAATCCCCTGCAGCTGAAATGGATGCAGCCAATTACTGATGCTGGTAACTTTTGACATATGTTTACTTTAGATTTTACCATTATATGTGAGGTAGTGAGGCTATGAAAATCTATTATGCTTAAGCGTAATGGAGTTGTGAGTGAGTCAATTATGGTGAAGCTTAATTGCATTACACTTAAGCATAATGCATTAGGCTTAACCCTTTGAGTGCCAGGTCCGATTTTTGTATGAACCCATATACCCTGTGCCAATGCATTCTCTTATATATGCGAGTCGACCATAGGTCGTCTCGCATATATAAGAGAATGCATTGGCCTAACTTTTTTTTTAATTTTTTTTTTTACAATTTTAATAATTTATTCTTATATTCTTTAACAGACTTATTTTGTAGGTTTAGGGCCGATGAGATCGGCCCTGGCACTCAAAGGGTTAAGCGTAATTAGCTATTAAATGTGAATTTGGCCTCCCATACCGACAAACCAGTTTAACCGAGTGTGTTACCCCTTACGTAAAGGTGAATATTTTGTATTCGTAATCATATTCATATTCGACTATGAACAATTAATATAAGAATTTTTGTCCATGTTCTTCTTGGTGGTGATGTTTTTAAAGACTTTAAATTATTTTTGCACTTTTACCCACTGCGCTTGCTTTGGGTCGATTAACAGGCTTTTTCTATGATTCTTGCATTTTCCTTCATATGTAATTTCCATTGACAGTCTGTCCTCCATTCCTGTATGTGTAGATAAATGATATTATATGATTAATCTTTGTCATCCAAATAGTTTCACAATCTTATCTGGGCCTGTCAGAAAAGTTACAGTGTCATACCAGTAGCCTGTATGTCACACAATTTGCATGCTCCTAAAAGTCAGGCTACTTGTGATGCAGCTTGCTCAGTTATCTGACCTGATAGTTCAATTGCTGGATCAAACTCACCACGTCCTTGTGGCAGGCTTCAACTCGACGTGATACTACCAAAATTAATTCATTATTGATACTAGTGAGGGGTGTGAGCATTACATATGGTTTGTATAAAATTTTGGTGAGATTTATAAGCCATTTGTTGTGTAGAATTGAGTTATTAAACATTTTGTAGCTGTTGTCTAGAAACATCTTTAATCATTTTTGCAGACAAATCATCTAGCTGCTCAGTGAACAATGGTGGTTGTGAACAGAACTGTACAGGCCTAAAACAGGGTGGATATATTTGTTCATGTAATCAGGGGTATAAGCTGTCGGTTAGAGACAGGAAGAGTTGTGATGGTAAGTGCCTAAGGATGGAAATATGGTGTCTGTCATTTGCAGAATGAGGTCCCCAGAGGGTGAATTTAGTGACGCTATCCCGCACAGCTGGCTGGCATCACCAAGTTCACCATTTGCTTGGGAACCTCATTCTG
Organism: Siphonodentalium dalli; assembly: GCA_032622095.1. Classification (NCBI taxonomy): domain Eukaryota; kingdom Metazoa; phylum Mollusca; class Scaphopoda; order Gadilida; family Siphonodentaliidae; genus Siphonodentalium; species Siphonodentalium dalli. The sequence continues at coordinate 268,399,483 of CP136064.1, read as the reverse complement.
CTTAGGCCTCAACTGCTATGGGAGACCTAGAATCAGATTGAAGTTCCCCAGTTGAAGTTTATGATGTTCACCAAATTAGTCACCTCGATTGTGTATTTTATCTTCTGCAAATTAGGGGATATAGAATAAGGATATATTTAAAAAATGTAACTAAAGCAATGTTAATTTGAGACGATATATACTTCCCAGAAGATGAGCGGGGTAGCATCACTAAATTAACCTCATTCTGCAAATGTCAGGCACACTATTTCGAAGCTTGTGAGTGCCTTCATTTTACCCATGTTCGGCCCCACTATTTGTCATACTGTATGTGAAATGGACAGGGAGAGGACTATGTAAATGGAGCTGGCCCATACAAGGAGATTTCAATCTTACTATCTTTTTAATATATTCCTCAAGGAGCACTCAAGTTAGACTATGAAACATGGATATTTTAATTAGGCACTTTCTTACTGGAAACTAACTATCTGACAAATTGTAATACAACAAAAACTGGGTAAACTACAGTAAACTCTTTTTTTTTAAAGTGCCATAAATTCTTGAGATGACACTTGTCTTAGCTCACCCTGGCCTCATAACTTAAAATTGGGTGATATTTCTTTGAAAGCATCAGAATCTATATTTTATAGTATGTGCCAATGCAAATTGAACACAAATTTCAAATGCAAGTAATGTTCATATTTGAGCTCAGCGTTTGACCTCTTTTTCAGATATTAATGAGTGTGCGTCCTGGGGAAACCACTGCCCACAGATTTGTCACAATACCAAAGGATCGTACAAGTGTCAATGTTATGACAGCTTCTTTGATTACAGAAATAATGGTACTTCGTGTGGTGGAGAAGGTAAAGATTATTATGTGTTCAGCAAAAAATGATGATTTCAACTGTTTGCTCAATTTAAAATTTAATGGAACATGTTGACCCTTTCATGACTGGAGCTGCGCTGGTGCAGCAATGAACATTCTGTGCAAATGCATTCTCTTATATAGGCGATAGTTTGTGATAACCCTGTGCCAATGCATTCTCTTATACATGCGAGTCTCCCATAGGGAGCCTTGCATATATATATAAGAGAATGCACTGCTTACAAGGTCAAGATTGTTATGCCAATGTATTTTACATATGCGAGGCTCCCTATGCGAGACTCACATACATGTATATAAGAGAATACATTGGCACAGGGTTATTTTAGGAAGCTCCAGTCATGGAAGTTTCAGCACATTCACTGCTCACCCAGTCAGTTATGCTTGATAGGTCACTCTCACCGGTTTTTCTGTGATAAAGTTACCCAGGTTTCTGAAATTGTGATAAAGTTACCCAGTGGCCTGTACTATAGATTTACAATTGCCGTGTTTGAACAGGTGTACAAGGTTATGGGAGGTACACAGGAGGCGTGAAGTCCAATAGACCACTGTATTGTAATAGAGTAGATTATACCCGTGTGCTCATTACCGATGGGTGATTGGGTTTGATCAGAATGGTATTCAATATAATACTCCAGCGATTTTGCATGACAACCCAACTAGAAATTGAAATACATCTTAAAACTTGAATTGTTGGAACAGACGATAACCATTGATGACATATAACACAATGCACAAACGGTTGCGGCGTACTCACTGAGCGATTATTTAAAGGATACTGATTACCACTAATACAATTGAACACGGATTACCCATGCACTAGCGATAACATATCAATGAGTGTCTCCGAGGAATATTTTTTTTCATTGGTCAATCAAGTCACATGTGGTAAACCTATTATTTTATTGGTCACCATGCATGTAAACGAGGCGTTGCAAGAAGTCGCCTTTTCACTGTAAGAATAAGAGTGGAGGTCCATGGTAATAGACACCCTCTGTGTGCCCCACATAACATTGTACACGTGTTCAAACACGGCAATTGTAAATCTATAGTACAGGCCCCTGGTTGGAGAGAATTGTGATAAAGTTACCCAGTTTAATTACATTTCATGTTTAATAGCAACAAATTATTCATTTTTGCGATCAAAATGACGAACTACAGTACTAATACGACTTTAATGTATGCTTAATAAGGGTTATTACTTGCCAAAACTGAACAGTATTTCCCTCTGTCACTTTTAAATCGAGTTCATATTGTGAGATTTACTTAACCTGGGTAACTTTATCACAAAAATAGAAACCTGGATAACTTTATCACAGAAAACCGGTGAGAGTGACCTATTCAGCTTCAGTTGCATGCAAAAAGTACGAGATAACTCTTAGTCGGCAGTGAACGTGTTAAGTAGCAAATCCGCTGCATTTGTTCACACAGGTGCATATTTTTCATTGTAACATATCGCTTCAGATTAATAATTGTAGCTAATTACAGTAATGCCCTAAGTAATCGACCTCTTAACCAAAGCAGAATTATGGGTAACCGTAACTTTTCAGGATTTAGTCGGAAAAATGGCTTGTTGCCATTCATCGGAAAGCTCTCCAATGGCAACAAGCCATATTTCCGACTAAATCCTGAAAAGTTACGGTTACCCATAATTCTGCTTTGGTTAAGAGGTCGATTACTTAGGGCATTACTGTAGTTTGATATTGGAATAAATGCAATATATTAAATCAGTCCATCAATAATGCTCCGACAATGTCACTCACATATGTAAAAGAATGCACTGGCACAGGATCTTTAATGCTGCACCAGCGCAGCTTCCATCATGAAAGGATTATTGGTTGGAACAGCAGTTTGTTATAATTGTAAACTGTAACCTTTTGAAATTGTGCATTTGGCCACATCCATTCTTATTGTGTGGGCTAGGAATAAATAGACATAGCTTTTATTTTTCATTCGAATGTGATTTCTAAAAAAAATCATGGTTAAATCAATTTTGATATCCACCAGAAGGGGATATAGAAGTTTTTACTTTAACACTAGCTCGCGACCAATCCACTTGGTGTACCAATGCGCTACTTGACTATTTCAAAAGCCTTCTTGACTAAGTTATCCTTTACAGTTATTATTATTGTTAGCTCAACTTTACTTTGTAAAGTTTGAGCTATTGCCATGGCTTGGTATCCGTCGTCCGTGTGTGTGTGTGTGCGTGATGCATCAACAATTTCCTTTAGCACGGGCTACAGTTCGTACCTTTGGTCCGATTATTATGAAATTTGTCATGGATGTTGACATTGGCATGTAGATGGGAACGAGTCATTTTGGGGTCATTGGCCATTGGCCATCTTGGATTTCAAAATTCAATCCATTAGCACGAGCTACAGGCCGTACTGTTCGTCTTATTGTCATGAAATTTGTAATGGATGTTAATATTGACATGCAGATGGGAACGAGTAATTTTGGGGTCATTTGGCCAAAAAACATGGCCACCGGCAGCCATCTTAGATTTTACTCTTTGCATGACTAAATCCTTTGACACGGGCTACAGGTCATACCTTTGGTCAGATCATCATAAAATTTGTAATGGCTGTTGAAATTAGAATGTAGATGGGAACGAGTCATTTTGGGGTCATTCGGACAAAAAACATGGCCACCAGCAGCCATCTTTGATTTCAAAATTTAATCCATTAGCACAGGCCACAGGTCGTACTGTTCGTCTGATCATCATTAAATTTGTCATGGATGTTAATATTGACATGTAGATGGGAACGAGTCATTTTGGGGTCATTCAGCCAAAAAAAAATGGCCGCCAGCAGCCATCTTGGATTTTACTCTTTGTATGACTAAATTCTTTAGCACAGGCTACAGGTCGTACCTTTAGTCTGATCATCATAAAATTTGTCATGGATGTTAACAATGACATGTAGATGGGAACGAGTCATTTTGGGGTCATTCGGCCGAAAAACATGGCCGCCAGCAGCCATCTTGGATTTTACTCTTTGTATGACTAAATCATTTAGCCTGGGCTACATGTCGTACTTTTAGTCTGATCATCATAAAATTTGTCATGAATGTTAATAATGACATGTAGATGGGAACGAGTCATTTTGGGGTCATTCGGCCAAAAAACATGGCCACCAGAAGCCATCTTGGATTTTACTCTTTGTATGACTAAATCATTGAGCACGGTCGTACCTTTAGTCTGATCATCATAAATATTTTTATGGCTGTTGAAATTGTAATGTAGATGGGAACGAGTTATTTTGGGATCATTCGGATGAAAAACATGGCCGCTAGTGGCCATCTTTGATTTCAAAATTCAATCCATTAGCACGGGTTACAGGCCGTACTGTTCGTCTTATTGTCATGAAATTTGTAATGGATGTTAATATTGAGATGTAGATGGGAACGATTAATTTTGGGGTCGTTCGGCCAAAAAACATGGACGCAGCAGCCATCTTGGATTTTACTCTTTGTATGACTGAATCCTTTAGAACGGGCTACAGGTCGTACCTTTAGTCTGATCATCATAAAATTTGTCATGTGGATGTTAACAATGACATGTAGACGGGAACGAGTCATTTTGGGGTATTTCGGCCGAAAAAACATGGCCGCCAGTGGCCATCTTTGATTTCAAAATTCAATCCATTAGCACAGGCTACAGGTCGTACCTTTAGTCTGATCATCATGAAATTTGTCATGGATGTTAACAATGACATGTAGATGGGAACGAGTCATTTTGAGGTCATTCTGCCAAAAAACATGGCCGCCAGCAGCCATCTTGGATTTTACTCTTTGTATGACTAAATCCTTTAGCACGGACTACAGGTCGTACCTCGAGTCTGATCATCATGAAATTATTCATGGCTGTTGAAATTGGAATGTAGATGGGAACGAGTCATTTTGGGGTCATTCGGATGAAAAACATGGCCGCCAGTGGCCATCTTTGATTTCAAAATTCAATTCATTAGCACAGGCTACAGGGTCGTACTGTTCGTCTGATCATCATAAAATTTGTCATGGATGTTAACAATGACATGTAGATGGGAACGAGTCATTTTGGGCTCATTTGTCCAAAAAACATGGCCGCCAGCAGCCATCTTAGATTTTACTCTTTGTATGACTAAATTCTTTAGCATGGGCTACAGGTCGTACCTTTAGTCTGATCGTCATAAAATTTGTTATGGATGTTAACGATGACATGTAGATGGGATACAATCAGTTTGGGGTCATTCGGCCCAAGACATGGCCGTCAGCAGCCATCTTGGATTTTACTTTTCTCTCCATGTCTATAAACTAGTATTAGACATTCAACTTTCCACATTCCTAATCGCTCCATTGACTGTAATACATTAAATTATTCCCTTTCCAAGTTGAGCTACAGTGTCATTGACACTTTCATTATAATATAAAATATCAAGTCACTATAAATAACATAATCGGTGACTCAAAAATTAAGTGGGCTTTCAATTTCAAACATTCTATCTTAAGGTAGCATACGACGACTGTTGTTTTCCATTGGCAATGAGATACGGTTTTACATCAGTGGTGACAAGAAAAGTGAATATACAACGTCCATCCAGTGGGGTCAGAGAATAGAGTCATTTGATGTTGACGCCGACAGGAAAATAATATACTGGGCGGACACTGGTCTGGGAAAGTTGTACAGGGCGGCACTACCAGAAATCACCAAAACAACTCAGCAGGCGCAGGATTTGGAAATATATCATCTGGGCCGACCTGAGGGCATAGCTGTTGACACTTTAGAAAAGTTAGTGTGCTAAGTGACGAAATAAAACTCTTTTTAAAAATGTTTGCTTATATAATCAGTCATATAAACCATACTGAGCAAATACAGATTTTTTTATTCTGCACAATATATATCAAGATGAATGGAGGCACTGGGGCTCAGTATGGGTATTTATTGCTTCAATGATGGAGGCACTGGGGCTCAGTATGGGTATTTTTATTGCTTCAATGGTGGAGGCACTGGGGCTCAGTATGGGTATTTATTGCTTCAATGGTGGAGGCACTGGTGCTCAGTATGGGTATTTATTGCTTCAATGATGGAGGCACTGGGGCTCAGTATGGGTATTTATTGCTTCAATGATGGAGGCACTGGGGCTCAGTATGGGTATTTTTATTGCTTCAATGGTGGAGGCACTGGGGCTCAGTATGGGTATTTATTGCTTCAATGGTGGAGGCACTGGGGCTCAGTATGGGTATTTATTGCTTCAATGATGGAGGCACTGGGGCTCAGTATGGGTATTTATTGCTTCAATGATGGAGGCACTGGGGCTCAGTATGGGTATTTTTATTGCTTCAATGGTGGAGGCACTGGGGCTCAGTATGGGTATTTATTGCTTCAATGGTGGAGGCACTGGGGCTCAGTATGGGTATTTATTGCTTCAATGATGGAGGCACTGGGGCTCAGTATGGGTATTTTGATTGCTTCAATGATGGATGCACTGGGGCTCAGTATGGGTATTTATTGCTTCAATGGTGGAGGCACTGGGGCTCAATATGGGTATTTATTGCTTCAATGGTGGAGGCACTGGGGCTCAATATGGGTATTTATTGCTTAAATGGTGGAGGCACTGGGGCTCAGTATGGGTATTTATTGCTTCAATGATGGAGGCACTGGGGCTCAATATGGGTATTTATTGCTTAAATGGTGGAGGCACTGGGGCTCAGTATGGGTATTTATTGCTTCAATGGTGGAGGCACTGGGGCTCAATATGGGTATTTATTGCTTAAATGGTGGAGGCACTGGGGCTCAGTATGGGTATTTATTGCTTCAATGATGGAGGCACTGGGGCTCAATATGGGTATTTATTGCTTCAATGGTGGAGGCACTGGGGCTCAGTATGGGTATTTATTGCTTCAATGGCGGAGGCGCTGGGGCTCAGTATGGGTATTTATTGCTTCAATGGTGGAGGCACTGGGGCTCAGTATGGGTATTTATTGCTTCAATGGTGGAGGCACTGGGGCTCAGTATGGGTATTTATTGCTTCAAGGATGGAGGCACTGGGGCTCAATATGGGTATTTATTGCTTCAATGATGGAGGCACTGGGGCTCAGTATGGGTATTTATTGCTTAAATGCACATGAAAAAATTAGCATTTCTTATAGAACTGTCCATGTATATATCGAAATGGCACATTGAGATGTCCCTGAACTCAGATCGAGTCTGAAAATTGATTTTCGTCCCATGTCTGGGTTTGAATCCACTTCGTCTAGCCCATAGATATCTTATTCAAGTTTATTGTTATATGCCTGTGGCTACACTATGGGAAATGGCATCAATTACAGTAGTGCCCTAAGTAATCGACTCTTTAACCACAGCAGAATTATGGGTAACTTTTCAGGATTTAGTTGGAAATATGGCTTGTTGCCATTCATCGGAAAGCTCTCAGTGAGAGCTTTCCGATGAATGGCAACAAGCCATATTTCCGACTAAATCCTGAAAAGTTACCCATAATTCTGCTGTGGTTAAAGAGTCGATTACTTAGGGCATTACTGTACATGCAGTTGTCATATTTATGGTACCTCCTTCTATAAAACTTGTGATATATGCTAGCCAGGCCTGAGAATTTGGTGCCAAACATTTACAGAATGAGGTCCACAGAGGGTGAATTTAGTGGTTTAGTATCACTAAATTCACCCTCTGGGGACCTCATTCTGCTTATGTCTCATCTGCTATGGGAGACCAAGACTCAGATTTAAGTTCCCGTATGGTGAATATATTGATGTGCACCCATTGGGCACCTCAATTATGCAATGTGTTGTCTGTTTATAAAGAAACTAAACTAAAAAATAAAAAAAAACTAGTTAATTTGATAATAAAGATACTTTCCAGAGAAGATGAGGCCTAAGCAGAATGAGGTCCCCAGAGGGTGAATTTAGTGATGCTAGACCGCTGTGCGATGTAACGTCACTAAATTCACCATCTGGGGACCTCATTCTGCAGATGTTCAGCACCATTTTCTCAGGCCTGGTCCTGGCAGTTAAGATGACATCATTTGTTTGTGATTCATGTATCGATTCTATAAATTTGTCATTATCAAAGACATATTGGCGAAATTTCAGAAGTTAAATTGTTTATCTTTGATGAAAATGGAAAATTAAGTTATAAATACCGTTCACTGGCACTAAAAAATTAGTACTCGGACACTAGTAAGATCACTAAAATTCACCAGTAAGTCTAATGATATTACGATATTTCAACAGTTAATGAACAAGGTGTAGTTTCAGATTGGCCACGAAATGAGTCTGTTACTATATTAAATAGAAAAAGAATAGTAGGCGAGTAGGAATCCTACTGGGGTACTATGTACTATCGGAAAATAGTATAGCAGTGAGCAGCCAATCAGAATGGGAGAAAGTCACGTGGGAAATAATATGGTAAAGTAGATGTGTATAGTAGGATATGTTGGTTCTAACACTGTATGTCTGGGAAAGCTTATCTGCTGTCCTTCGTGTTACTTTAACCCTTTCATGATGGGAGCATCCTTAATTTTTGCAAAAACCCTGTGCCAATGCATTCTCTTATATATGCGATTCGACTAATTATGATTGTTAAATATGTAAGAAAAATGAAAAAAAATAATAAAGAATGCAAGAAATAATGATAAAAAATCATAAAAAAAATCATAAAATTTGATAAAGAATGTAAGAAAAAATAATAAAATTGTTAAAGACTATAAGAAAAAATCATAAAAATTGTTGTTAAAGAATGTAAGAAAAAATTATAAAAAATTATAAAAATTGTTAAAGAATGTAAGAAAAATTGATAAAAAAAAATTGTTAGGCCAATTCATTCATTCTCTTATATATGCGAGGCGACCTATGGTCGACTTGCAATATAAGAGAATGCATTGGCACAGGGTTTTTAATGTTGCGCCAGTGCAGCTCCCATCATGAAAGGGTTAAGATCTTCATAGTATAGCAGCTTAGTCACTGAAGTCAAAGCGACTCATTAAACGTAATAACTTTCAATTTAAATTGCCATTTAGCGAGATGCCACCAAAAAGTAGCTTTTCGATAGTGATGTTTGACATACATAAGCCTGTTAAATGATTTGCGAGAGTAATTCTCTGAATTGTGAATAGCGTGCAATTAAAGAACTAATGACTCGTATCTTCAACTGGATGACCACATCAACAACTGGGATCATCAAAAATAAAGATGTAAAATTGTTCAGCATTTAAATCTCTATATAAGTTACAAAGCTTACAATGGATTATGATCGGTCACAGTTTTCCAGTGTTAAAGTGATCAGGGGGTTTGAGGACCATGTCTATTGATGCTAAACTTTTATTGAAAACACTTAGCTAAGTGAGCAACTATTTCTTAATTTATGCTGCTGATCAAAAAATCTTTGGATATGTGCTATCTTGGGCCATATATATGGGAGGCCAAATTCAATTTTTATAGCTAATTATGCTCACGCGAAATGCCTTGCGCTTAAGCATAATGTAATTACTCTTAAGCGTAAACCGATTATGCTTTAGCCTAATGCCATTACGCTTAAGCAGTGCCAAACATTTACAGAATGAGGTCCACAGAGGGTGAATTTAGTGGTTTAGTATCACTAAATTCACCCTCTGGGGACCTCATTCTGCTTATGTCTCATCTGCTATGGGAGACCAAGACTCAGATTTAAGTTCCCGTATGGTGAATATATTGATGTGCACCTATTGGGCACCTCAATTATGCAATGTGTTGTCTGTTTATAAAGAAACTAAACTAAAAAATAAAAAAAAACTAGTTAATTTGATAATAAAGATACTTTCCAGAGAAGATGAGGCCTAAGCAGAATGAGGTCCCCAGAGGGTGAATTTAGTGATGCTAGACCGCTGTGCGATGTAACGTCACTAAATTCACCATCTGGGGACCTCATTCTGCAGATGTTCAGCACCATTTTCTCAGGCCTGGTCCTGGCAGTTAAGATGACATCATTTGTTTGTGATTCATGTATCGATTCTATAAATTTGTCATTATCAAAGACATATTGGCGAAATTTCAGAAGTTAAATTGTTTATCTTTGATGAAAATGGAAAATTAAGTTATAAATACCGTTCACTGGCACTAAAAAATTAGTACTCGGACACTAGTAAGATCACTAAAATTCACCAGTAAGTCTAATGATATTACGATATTTCAACAGTTAATGAACAAGGTGTAGTTTCAGATTGGCCACGAAATGAGTCTGTTACTATATTAAATAGAAAAAGAATAGTAGGCGAGTAGGAATCCTACTGGGGTACTATGTACTATCGGAAAATAGTATAGCAGTGAGCAGCCAATCAGAATGGGAGAAAGTCACGTGGGAAATAATATGGTAAAGTAGATGTGTATAGTAGGATATGTTGGTTCTAACACTGTATGTCTGGGAAAGCTTATCTGCTGTCCTTCGTGTTACTTTAACCCTTTCATGATGGGAGCATCCTTAATTTTTGCAAAAACCCTGTGCCAATGCATTCTCTTATATATGCGATTCGACTATTTATGATTGTTAAATATGTAAGAAAAATGAAAAAAAATAATAAAGAATGCAAGAAATAATGATAAAAAATCATAAAAAAAATCATAAAATTTGATAAAGAATGTAAGAAAAAATAATAAAATTGTTAAAGACTATAAGAAAAAATCATAAAAATTGTTGTTAAAGAATGTAAGAAAAAATTATAAAAAATTATAAAAATTGTTAAAGAATGTAAGAAAAATTGATAAAAAAAAATTGTTAGGCCAATTCATTCATTCTCTTATATATGCGAGGCGACCTATGGTCGACTTGCAATATAAGAGAATGCATTGGCACAGGGTTTTTAATGTTGCGCCAGTGCAGCTCCCATCATGAAAGGGTTAAGATCTTCATAGTATAGCAGCTTAGTCACTGAAGTCAAAGCGACTCATTAAACGTAATAACTTTCAATTTAAATTGCCATTTAGCGAGATGCCACCAAAAAGTAGCTTTTCGATAGTGATGTTTGACATACATAAGCCTGTTAAATGATTTGCGAGAGTAATTCTCTGAATTGTGAATAGCGTGCAATTAAAGAACTAATGACTCGTATCTTCAACTGGATGACCACATCAACAACTGGGATCATCAAAAATAAAGATGTAAAATTGTTCAGCATTTAAATCTCTATATAAGTTACAAAGCTTACAATGGATTATGATCGGTCACAGTTTTCCAGTGTTAAAGTGATCAGGGGGTTTGAGGACCATGTCTATTGATGCTAAACTTTTATTGAAAACACTTAGCTAAGTGAGCAACTATTTCTTAATTTATGCTGCTGATCAAAAAATCTTTGGATATGTGCTATCTTGGGCCATATATATGGGAGGCCAAATTCAATTTTTATAGCTAATTATGCTCACGCGAAATGCCTTGCGCTTAAGCATAATGTAATTACTCTTAAGCGTAAACCGATTATGCTTTAGCCTAATGCCATTACGCTTAAGCATAATGAGATTATGCTTAAGCATAATTGCCTCACTCACAACTCCATTATGCTTAAGAATTACGCTTAAGCGTAATGCCATTTTACATATGCATAATAGGTTTTCATAGCCTTACTACATTACATATAATGGTATCATCTAAGGTAAACATATGTCAAAAGTTAATAGCATCAGTAATTGACAGCATTTTCAGTTTCAGGGGAGTTTTGAGATATGGAATTTGAATTACGCTTAACCATAATGCCATTATGCTTAAGTGTAATCTGAATTACGCTTAAGCATGATGGAAAATTATGGTTAAGCATAATGGAATTACGCTTAAGCATTACGCTTAAGAGTAATTGGCTATTAAATGTGAATTTGGCCTCCCATACATATAACATTAGCGAGTTTGCGATACCCGTTCGACGGGTACGGGTACCGGTAGATTCTGGTAGATTGGTGAAATTCGTCACGGTCATTTGCGTACTTTGAATGCAGCACATAAAGCGATAGGGATTTGGAACGGGTAGATGTATCCCGTTGACTGGTAGTCTTTCACTAAAGTTTTCTCACTCAAAAGTACATTAGTTCTATGAAATAACAGTCAGCTATGTATTAATATATTTATTGCACGATTACGTGGCCAAATCTCATTGATACATTTGTCATTTAAGCCATGTTTTATGTTCAAAGTGTCGAGGCGGCTTCTATCACCAAGATAACTATGGAACGCCGATTTGTTTACTGACAACGGTCTTCACTCAAGTAATGACATGCTATGATTAAGAGAGTTATTTGATGGTGCTATACGCAGTCTCGGCACAGGGACGTGATTATAGAGGGTCTCCGCGTTGAGAAGGGGTGTCCACCTTCACATTCCCTACCAATTGAACCACACCAGGTTTGTGCGGAATTCCAATTATGCACCCCGTTGGGCTCTGATCCCCCCCCCCCCCCAACTGATCCTTCACTGTCCTGAATATTATTCTAGTCTGTTCTAAATGGATTAGTAGTCTTGTTAAAGAAGTCATGTAATGAAGGGTCCACCTCGCCGACCAGAACGAGAACAATTTTGTAGATATGAACCTGGAAATTGCAAAATCATAACATCTAGTGGTCTAACACCAGGCAAATTCACGCCCTATATTGTTTTTCACAAATTCATTATCAGTTTTGACGAGCCACTGAATGTGGATAGACCAGGACCTACCGGGTCGACCATGGCTCGGTCTGGTGGGGAGAACATTTTGAAATCTGAACATGAAAATTGATCAATTATAGACTTTCCTCAAGCTTTACATTTGTTGGATATTTCCAACATAACAGTTGGCCATATAGCCCGAATTCTTTCTACCAAAAGTAGGTATATTTGCAAATGTTGGTCAAAAACTATAAAATAATCCCCACTAATACATTTTTGGAAAATCATACGGAATGACAGAATAATTTCAACGTATGTTTGGTGTGTTAGGTATATATAATTTCCAACTGTTAAACAATTTGACAGAAGTTGGGGTGAAACACCCCAACCCTCTCGCCACGTCCCCTATCGACCCTTTGTGCGTGGGCATAAATACACCGTGAATGTGTTACACGATTGAATACAACCGTTCAGTTATTATATCTTATGTGGTGACTGATTTCTCATTTTAATATAGATATTTGACATTTGAACGGACATAGCGCATTTGAACCTCAAGACTGTTGTATATTTGTAGTGGCCGATAGTGACACAAAATACTGATATACACACCTCATACTCGGCACAATCTTACCGTCGTCAGAGCGACTTTTATCTGTTTTCTTTGTTTGGCATACAAGTGAAGCAAACTTGAACGCTTTTTATTCAAACCATATAATGAATATTGTACCATTAAACACCCTTTATATCTAACAAAGTTTAATTTTTCTACCTATACATCCGGATTTAGACCCAGACAAATATCCGAGTTCTTGGGATAAATATTCCCTTGCCAGACCCTTCGAAAGATTCCAACCAAGTATCAATTATATGACTATATATTCCCCAACTAATATAAGTAAGGGGCAATTTCGGTCTTATATCTGACTAAAAGTACATGCATGTTGGACATTCTTGGACCCTGTGATTTCAAAACGTGTACCGGTACGGGTAGCTACCAGTACCCGTACCGGTACCCGTACCCGTTTGAAATCGCAAACTCGCTATTATAAAATACATTGTGTTTATAATGTAAATACTCTTTTATATTTCAGGAACATATACTGGACAGATTCTCTCAGAAAAACTATATCAGTCGCCAGTGGTGATGGCCGCTACCATAAGCTGCTTATAACTGATGACATAATATCTCCTAAGGCCATTGCTGTCAATCCAGGCACAGGGTCTGTAATATTAAACCTTTCATTACTAAGTCGATTCTCCCACTCAGTTATAAAAGTATATATTGGAATGGTCCATTATTCATCCGGAGGGGTTTTCAAATAAAATAAGTTGACTCGTCACTGAGTATTTGGAATAGAAAGGGTCTTGGTTTCTCCCATTCAGTTGTAAAAATAGACATCATCATAAGCAGACAACAGACAGTTGAACATAATTTCAGCAGGATTGATTTGCATTGGTGGAAAATGTTCAGATAATATGTTCAACAAATGGCTAAACTTATCTGAACATCTCCTAAGGTACAGTAATGCTCTAATTAATCGACTCCTTAACCACAGCATAATTATGGGTAACTTTTCAGGATTTAGTTGGAAATATGGCTTGTTGCCATTCATCGGAAAGCTCTCGTCGAGAGCTTTCCGATGAATGGCAACAAGCCATATTTCCGACTAAATCCTGAAAAGTTACCCATAATTCTGCTGTGGTTAAGGAGTCGATTAATTAGAGCATTACTGTAATTGCCCAACACTGAGTATTTAATGAAGGAAGGGTTAGTAACTAATAATTTTTAGCTCAACTTGACAAAGTTAAGTTTGAACTATTGCCATGGGTTGGCATCCATCCGTCAATATTTTCCTTTGGCACACCCAACAGGGCACATCCCTCATCCGATCATCACCAAACGTCACATGGATCTTCGGGGTGACCACTAGGTGGGAGCCATAGATTTTTCCCACAAATTTAGGCACACCCTGCAGCCCGCATTTATCGGAGAAATGTTTTGAAAAGTTAAGGCATGTTTAGGATCACCTCTAGATGGAAGCTATCGAATTTGAATTTTTTTTTATTAAAAACATGGCTGCCGGCAGCCATCTTGTAATTTACTCTTTGCATCACTAAATCCCTACAGATCACATCCCTTATCCGATCATCAGGGTGATCTTCATGGTGACTTTTCCAAAATTTGTAGAAAAACATGGCCGCCACTGGCCATCTTGGATTTTACTCTTTGCATGACTAAATCCTTCGGCATGCCCTACAAACCACATCTCTCATCCGATCGTCACCAAACTTCATACAGATCTTTTGTATACAAAAAAATAAGTTGAACTTTTTAGCTTGAAAAGTGTTTTCCTTCCTCTGTTTCTTAGATTAATGTTCTGGACAGATATAAGTGGAAGCAAACCAAAAATAGAAAGAGCATGGATGAACGGAGATAACCGACAGACAATAGTGTCCCATAAGCTATCCAGACCTGACAGTTTAGCGATCGACTACCTGATGGGTGGTCGTCTATACTGGTCAGATTCTAAGGAAAACGTCATTGAGTCTTCGAAGCCAGATGGAACTGACAGAGTTGTTGTAATCAGCCGAAATGCCCACCAACCAACCAGCATGGATGTTTTTGGAAATGTAATGTATTGGATTTCACAAACCAAAGGACACATCATGGCAATGAATAAGTTTGGAACTGGTAAAAATACAACACTACAGACAGGTCTCTATATGCCTCGGCATGTGAAGTATCTGCACACATGGAAGCATAATCTCTATGGTGAGTTATGCTGAAAGACTATTGCAAAGTATATTGCATATCTTCTCTAAGCAATTTCGCCAATCATGTGAATGTACTAATGTATGTGCTGGCAATATACTTAGATAAAAAGTTTTCGACAAGCTCGTAAACATGTGTGAATCATGATTCTCATTCTGAACTGATCTATTTGATTTTCATTTGGGCATTTTCGAAAAAATCTGGCAATAAGTAAATTTGGCCACTGACAGCACGTAACCTGGAATGTTCGAACCAAGTCGACAATTTTCAATATTCGCTGACCAGATTTGTGCATCTGGGCAAGTTTATCATTTGCGTAATACTGGACGTCAGTTATTTCTGCATTCAGTGGAGTGATTTCCTAGTGAAATTAACCCTTTCATGATGGGAGGTCAAGGTAAATATTGTTAGGCCAATGTATTCGTCTTATATATGCGAGTCTCCTATGCATAAACATTGATCAACACTGGTGTGAACATGTTAACATTATTATACCCCCACTTTCGAAGAAAATGGGGGGTATACTGGATTGACTGCGTTTGTCCGTCACACTTTCTCCCTCTGTGTGTCTGTCCGTCCGTCCGACCTCATAACTCGAACAACTATGAACCGATTTCAATAATTTTTTGTATGCAATCTCCTTAGGACCGCCTCTCCGCATGATGCTAATTGCGGTGCGGTCCGAATTTTTCGACTTATTTTGACTTAGAAAATTCTGTCCGACTTAAAGGGGTACTGTACACCAATTTCAATAAATTCCCGGTGACAATAGCGATCTAATATGAATATTATATTATAAAATAACTAATTTGAGTCGACGATGTCTACTCAAAAAGTTCCGGTTAACAGGCTATCGTAAAAGTAAAATTGAAATTGAATTATTTAATATAAATTCATTTATGGCTGGAGTCATAAAATGGCGAATTATACCATTACGAGTTACCGTTCTTGAAATCGCATCTGCTGCGTGTCTTTTATTGACGACCGTTCGCAAACATTATTGAGTTGCAAACAAAACATGTTACCTGCAAAAGGAAGGCCCGTTATAACCGATTCGAAAAAAAGGAGAAAGAAACAAGAGTCATAAAGCATCAAGTACTTTTATAGGGCGTGAGATTGTTCGACGGAAGAGATTGAATGCATCAATCGAAGCTGTGAGTAATGAACTTCCGGTTCTTCCTGAGACCTGCGTCTTCTCCGGTGAAGGTCAAAAACATGGCGCGTAGTTTGAAATCGTAATATTTTTCTTCCCAAGATCAATATTTTCTTCGCTATATTAGGTTTATACGAAACTCATATAACACGAACACAATCTAACTTGCAAGTTATTTCAATGGGAGTAAAAAAAAAATTGTCTATCTCTGTGTACAGTACCCCTTTAATAACTTTAACAAATATGAACCGATTTCAATAATTTTTGGTATACATGCTTCTCACAACACCCTCTCTACATGATGCGGCTCAGGGTTGGCTCGGACTGTTTTTCCTAACATTACACTTCATTTTTGACTTATTTTGACTTAGAAAAGTTTGGGATTTTTTTTTGGGGATTTTTTTCTGTACAAGCTTCTTGCGACACCATATCGATATTATTAATCCAAATTTTTCTTTAAAGTTAAAAATCTTTTTTGTTGGGTTTAATGCGGGTTGAATTTGCCACGGTGGGGGTATGCTAGCACGCGAGTGCACACCTCTTGTTGTACTCGTCATGCCGAGAGGTGCAACTCACACCACAACAAACTTGTGCAATAACGTTAACCAGTTCATACACTTTTGTCCTTCTGTCTATATACTGGTACAAGTAGATAACAGATCTTCTGCTGCTTATTCATTTTATTTTATTTTCTCACTTGCCTATTTTAGTGAAACCAAGATGTCCATCTAAAGGAGAGGAGCAATGTAGTCATCTGTGCCTATTGATCCCATCTGGATACCAGTGTGCCTGTCCTCAGTACACAGAGTTCAAGGCAGACGACAGATTCAACTGCGATGCTCGTAACTATTTATCACATCAAGCTTAAAGCATGTCTCCCATTTGTTAACTTCCCTGAATGAAATAAAACCTGCAGGCTAACATCACCAAATTCACCCTCTGGGGACCTCACTCTGCTTAGACCTCATCTTTTGGGAAGTATCTATAGTATAGTATAGTATCTACAGAATATAAATTGCATAATCGAGTTGACTAATGGGTGAACATCACCAACTTCAATCTGATCCTAGGTCTCGCATGGCAGTTTAGGCCTAAGCAGAATGAGGTTTCACTAAATTCACCCTCTGGGGACCTCATTCTGCAAATGTCAGACACACAAAAATCCAGACCTGAATGAAATTATAATGACCCTGAGTTATGTATTAAGTAATGTACATACATGTGACGATACTTTATAATAATATGTCCTTGTAAATTTTGAGCAGGTATACACTTTATATTTCATAAAAAATTAAGTCACATCCTTGTACTAGATGTTTCATACCAGGATGATTTGCAATATACGTTCATATGCTTATGATTATTTTATCTGATCGTTCAAAAAACTCTTTTTTTAAACCCAAATAAATGGCAGGGTCATTGAAATACCTGTATTCCATATCAAAATATTTCAGCGCTCTTTTCTCTCTCTTCGTCATCCAACTTCTTGTCTTTTCTGGTCAAGACAAATTGAAAATGTTTGCTATTTTACTCTTTTTTTTCAGCCAAGGAACTTGCGCGTTCCCTACCTTGTGAGTGTATGAATGATGCCATGTGTGTGTTTAAAGCGGATTATACCTACAAGTGCATATGTAAAGAAGGTATATACATAGTACATATAATGATCTATAATGATTCACAACTCAATATTTAACCAAATAATTCTACATATACCACTGGGTCAATTAAGCTCAAAGGGAACAAAAGCTAAATGTCATCATAATGTCAGTTATTAATAGTGGTACCAATCCTGAATTTATAGGTTATATTGCCAGACAAGTAGGCTGAATAACTGGTTTTCTTCCTTGAGACTAAGTTGAGGTCATTAAAGGGACCTAAGATCTTCGCGTAAAAATTAAATAAAATCTGTAAAAACATCACCACCAAGAACATGAAGAAATCGATAAACGTTTTTCATAAATTAATAGTTGATAGCTCTCCAATAATGAAATTTTGCATTTTTAAACCATTGTTATGTAAACAAAACTGTTACAGTGGTTTGTCAACAAACATCACTGATCTCGTAGTAATTTTTCAAATATTTTAGTCTAAATATGATGTTCAGAATCACAGCAATACTATAAGTGTTTGTTTCTACATGTATGGAAACCACACTGTTTCTTTCCAACATTCCTTGTTAATTCCAGGTTTCTTCGGTACATACTGTGAACTGAATCAACCACAACATCTAATAGATGAACAAATTCGACAAAGTTAGTATCAACCAGCTCCTGAAATAAAGAGTTAACCATTCCATGACAGAAGCTTCCTGAAATTTTGCAAAAATCCTGTTCCAATGCATTGTCTTATATATGCGAGTCTCCCATAGGGAGCCTCACATATATGAGAATGCATTGCCCTAACTATATTTACCTTGACCGTGTTAGCCAGTGTATTCTCTTATATTTGCGAGGCTCCCTATAGGAGACTTGTATAATACTAGATAATGCATCGGCACATGATTTTTAATGCTGCACCAGTGAAGCGCCCGTCATGAACCCTGTCATGAAAGGGTTAAACCCATGTTCTCCAATCTAATTAATCCATTGAGTTCATTAGCCTCTTAAATAATTAATGAGGTTATGTCATTGTGTAACTATAATAGTCTAATATGTTAGTGATTCTAGCCCGACAGACTGGATAAAAGTGCCCCCCTGCCCCAGCTTCATGCGGTGCTCCCATCATGTCCACTTAGATGCATAGACATGCTGCTCTATATTCCAGCATTCATATACAATAACATTGCGAGAATGTCAGAGGCTCTAAGCTCTAAGCACTTCAAATGTTGCAGTCGCCACTCTTTTGTAAATGTTGGACAACCTAAACCAAGAAGGATAATCATATGCGGTTTTAACGGAAAATATATCATGTAAGGTAAAAGAGAACAAAGTTCTCCAGGGAAAACACCAGTAATCAACTAAACCTTTGGCGATAGGTCTACGTGTTTCGAATCTAGTGATTCTTCGTTCAGGACCAAATGTGGTTTGTAAAATATTGTGGGAAACCTCGTCCTTTTATAGCCCGTTTGGGGCCAAGCTTCGATTTCATTGGCTGTTGCCAGGTTAATATGGGTCAGACTGGGGTTGTTGTAAAGTTTACATGTATGTCTCGTGATATGGGGTTCTAATTGGGGTTCTCATGTGAGGTGAGATATAGATGGGGTTATCGCATGGTGTGGATGGGGTTCCCATGAGAGACTCCGTGGAGGCATGGGGTTGCCATATGGGGTTCTCATGGAGTGCCCGTGCATAGTGACATGCAGTGTTCACGCTGGACCGAAAAAAACTTTAGCCAAAAGTTTAGCCAAATGAAAATTTTATTAGCCAAATGAAAAAAACTTTAGCCAAATGTTTTTTGGCCAAATTAAAAAAAACTTTGGCCAAATTAAATCATTGTTTTCTGGTCGGTTCACAATTAATGACTAAAACGTAAAATCTAACAGACACAACAGAGAAGTATTTTTATATATATCATTTATTAAAAATTTATTAATCTTTATGTGAAAGAGTGATTGGGGGGGGGTGGGGGGGGGGGGGGGGGTGGGTAACCCGGGATTGTCCTTCTTAATGTCATTATTTTTTTGTTTTATATCAATATATATTTTTAAATAATTAAATATTTATTCTTGCGAAAATATCTAAGTGACATCTGAAAACTAATAACTTAATATTGTTACGTCATTATCAAATTACAATCTGTCATAAAAGCATGCATATTATTTTGTCCGTATCGGTATTGACGACAAATAGCCACAAAATATCTAAGTGATTCACATTTGGCTGATTAAGCTATTGTCTTACACTTGGTGCTCATAAACCTCGACCGTCATAAATACAATGTCATCATAAACATGCATTGTGCGGGAGTCCCGTGAGTGACCAGACAGACAATGGGGGATTAGGGGATTAAATGTAAAATAATAACCTTTTGCTGTTTCGTGCAGAATGACGTAATTTTTCTCCAGATTAAAACAGCCTGTTACGAACAAATTGCTAATATACCAGCGTCAATGCACACTTTACAAAATATTGCTTTCTTCACATTGTCATGATTCAAACACGGTCGGTTTAATATCCATGCGTCTTTGAATGTCCGTCTTGTGAAAACTAAAGATGATTGCATATCACTGTGTGATCGCTTGGTTGATAGAGTTGTCGATCGGGTTTCCCTTTGTACTGTCCGCGATCGGGTTTCCCTTTGTACAGTCGGCAATATATTCCAACTTTCGATATTTTCGGACTAGATCGTTCACATCACAGAATTGAAAACCCACTTGCCAAAATTTATGTTAGATTTGGAAATAAAAATATGTTTACTGTACACTAAATGTTAGAGCTTACCTTTTGCTGTTACGGAACGATATTTCATAAGTACGAAATTAATGAAATACTTTCGTCACCTAACTTCGTCTTGAATGTCGATCTATTGAGCGCTTTTATGAATTAGCTTTCTGACTCCATGCTTTCAGTCTCCATTTGGGGTAAAAAAAAGTTTAGCCAAATGAAATTTTTATTAGCCAAATTCGAAAAAGATTAGCCATTGGCTAATTTGGCTACCGACAGCGTGAACACTGGTGACATGGGGTTCTCACTTGGATTCTCATGTGTCGTGAGATGTTGATGGGGTTCTCATATAATTTGTATGGGGTTCCCATGTGAGGCTGTCTGGAGGCACAGGGTTGGAATGTGAAGTCCTAGTGGGGTTCCCGTGTTTGATTATGAGGGGTTCTCATGTCTTATGGGGTATGGATGGAGTTATCGTATAGTTTGTATGGGCTTCCCATGCGAGGCTTGCTGGAAGCGTGGGGTTGCCATATGCGGTCCCATTGGGGTTCCCAGGTATAGTTATAAGGGGTTATCGTTGGGGTTCTCCTGTGGGTGAGATATAAATGGGGTTCCTGTATGGGGTTCCCGTGTGGGGGTCTCTGGAGGCATGGGGTTGCCATTTGGGGTCCTCATGGGGTACCCGTGTGTAGTTCGCTGGGAGTTGCATTGCTTAATGGGGTTCCCATGTGGGGTTCTCCAGAAATTATTCTGAAATGAGAAGGGGTTGCCATTAGTGGTTCCCAGGTGGGCTATGTGTGGCTGGGGGTTCCCATGTAGTGTCTCCCTTGGCACATGTATGATCAGGATTACCGTATTGGGTTATCCCTTTGGAGTTAACCATGATGTTTAGGGTAGGGTTCCTGTGTAGGGTTCTCCGTTGGGGTGGTTTCCCTATAATGGGGGGAGGGTTTTTCTGAGACGGTTGTCTGATGTTGAAGCTGTAAGGGGCAAGTGGGTTTTACTCCACTGATAGTGTTTGTTGAGTCCTGGAATTGGTGTTCCAGGTTGAGTGAAAGACGATAGCGTGTGGTAATAATATTTTATTCACCGACAACGCACAAAGCACGTCTGCCTGGTCATAGCGTGTTGCTTAATGGCTTGATGTTTCGTAGCCACTTCCCTGGTGTGGCGTTACGATTGTGAAGTCAGTCACTAGCAACAGGGGTGGCTGTGTGTGAACAGGAAGAGGAAAATAATTAAAATAAAAGGGGGGTAAATGACTAAAAGTCCTTCCTGTTCAAGCCAAGTGGGGTCAGTGTTTGGAGGGTATAGATCCAGTGGATCACTCGGGTTTTTCTAATTTGATGTCCTCTCACGCATTCTGGATCGCAATTGATGATGTCACTCATACGTTATGACAGGTCTCCATGATCATGGTCAGGTAGATTATAGTGAAATGCTACTGGGGTGTTCCTGTTGTGGTGTATGTCTGCTTGATGTTCTGGCTGGTTTTTTACAAAATCTGCTCCAGTCGTTCTTTTTCGATGTCAGGGATGGGCCCTTTCGGTGAGGGCAATATCACAGAGAGCCCTCTAGGGCTGACTCCGTTGAGCACGCAGGATTCAAGGAATTCCAGGTGGAGTGAAATTTAAGTTTAAGTTTCTTGGTGATTTGGTTCTGTATGTTACGGTATGTTGAGAAGTTATCTTCTGTGATACATGCTTTGGTGTATCGTGGGGGTTCCTCATCAGTGCGTGTGCGTTTATTCGGTCGGATGGTGTCCAGTTGTAGGAATTCACCGTGGACTCAGATGCACTGCTGAGTGCAGTGTCTGAAACACTGGCCAGCGCACTGTTTGGTACAAATGAAGCCATTGTTGATTACTGGTGGGAGGAATAAATAGGTAAGGTAAAAGAGAACAAAGTTCTCCAGGGAAAACACAGAAGATAACTTCTTAACATACCGTAACATACGGAACCAAATCACCAAGAAACTTAAACTTAAATTTCACTCCACCTGGAATTCCTTGAATCCTGCGTGCTCAACGGAGTCAGCCCTAGAGGGCTCTCTGTGATATTGCCCTCACTGAAAGGGCCCATCCCTGACATCGAAAAATAACGACTGGAGCAGATTTTGTCAAAAACCAGCCAGAACATCAAGCAGACATACACCACAACAGGAACACCCCGAAAGGGCCCATCCCTGACATCGCGGAAAATATATCATAAAATCCTGTGTACATTTTTATGTTTTCTTGGCAAATCTCTTGGCTAATGTTTATCAAAGTAGATAAATGCAGAATTTTAGCATCTGATTGTGTGCATTTTGCCATTGAAGAATTCACAACAACAATACTGCCGTTATAGTATTTCTCGTATATGTCTATATATAGTCAGTATCCCATGCATATCAAATTATATGAAACATATTTTGATTAAAATGTGACGTTCTTGTCTAATTTTCATCCGTAGAAATATGTACTATACATTAACTAATAACACCACAAGCCACAAGCAATCTACCACTCTGATAGAATCGATCTGAAAAAGACCACTGTTCTGCAAACCAACATTGCCATTATGCAGTGAATGACGGCCATTCTGCTAGCCATCATGGCAGCCATTTTGAAATATTTTGATCGCTTATGCATTAGTATATATGCTTCTTATGTTTTACGCCATGTATCGCTCAATATAAATTTTCAATTTCTTTTTTCAGGGAAATTAACCATCATTCTGCCGATCCTATTAGCTATTCTGTGTGTAGCCGTGGTGGCATTCAGCTGTTTTATATGTCGCAGGAGAGGAATGTAAGCAGTCATTATTTTGCATTGTCACAATTTAATAAGGCAAGACTTCTGGTCACTATACCTATTCTTTTGTATGGCCTGAATGTCTCTAAATCTATTCTCTATGTATTTGTTATATTTAGGCCAGATAACCAAAATTGTTTCTCAAGGAACACCACATCCCCAAAAACCTGTGCCATATATATAATTTTCCAAAAATTATATACTGCCCCATTCTCCAATTCATATGACGGAACATTTAATGTCGGGAAGTTGTCCTATGCAAGCATGGATATAGTGTGCCTGACATTTGCAGAATGAAGTCCCCAGAGGGTGAATTTAGTGATGCTATCCTGTACAGCAGGCTAGCATCACCAAATACACCCTCTGGGGAACTCAGTCTGCTTAGGCCTCATCTTCTGGGAAGTATCTATAGTCTCACATTGTTTTTAGTTGCTTTGTCCCTTCTGTTCAGTGTATATATCCCCTAATTTGCAGAAGATAAATTGCATAATCGAGGTGACTAATGGGTGAACATCACCAACTTCAACTCGGCCCCGAACTTCAATCTGATCCTAGGTCTCCCATAGCAGTTGAGGCCTAAGCAGAATTAGGTTCCCAGAGGGTGAATTGGTGCTGTGCAGGATAGCGTCACTAAATTCACCCTCTGGGGACCTCATTCTACAAATGTCAGACACACTAGTTCCAGGCTTGGTCCTACGTAAGATGAAAATCTAGCTTGATATTCATTGGTGCCAGGCTGTAGAAAGATATTTCATGAGATGTTGTAGCCGGCCCTCCCCCATCCAATGCATATAACTTAAAATAGATTGTATGGACCATTGAAGCTCAAGGTAATATTCATGGGTATGAAATATGGACCACTGAAGCTCAAGATAATATTCATGGGTATGAAATTGCCTTTAATAACTATCGTCAAGCTCCACTTCATACTAGCAAAAATCTATTTCCAAAGAAAATTATATTCTTAACACACATTATTTACTTCTCTCACTGGTATAAATGTCTGCTGATATGCAACTGTCTGCGGTTTAGCTTAAAGGTACTCAACCCGATAAAACTCCTCTCAATTACTATTTCAATGGCTTCGGGGGTCAAAAATATTTGATTCGAGTCGAGGAAGTCATCCATCAAAGCTCAGATTTGTTAGATATCGATTTTAGAAATCTATTATTTTTCATTATCGGGAATTCTTCCTGGCCCAGTACGTAGTCAATTATTACCACTTGATTATAGAGTTATCCATCCTTGTCTGTTTGAATAGAATTTTGGCGTAAAATCTCGAGCATGTTACCAAATTGACGGCAGTTATAAGTACTCATCTCGAGAACATAAGAATTTTCAAAAATCAATATCTAATAACTCTGAGCTTTGTTTGATGGGTTCCTCGACTCGAATCAAATATTTTTTACCCCCAAAGCCAAAGAAATAGTAATATAGGACCCTCTGATCGGATTGTTGTTGTTGGAATCTGTTGAGATGGGGACCCTCTTTACGGGTTGAGTACCTTTAAATTATTAAACCAAATATTAAATTTTTTCAGAAAAGTTGATAATTTTGTGAAAAGGAAGAGCCTACAAAAGCAAATAATAAATAATTAAACTAATAAATGTCTGCTGGTGTGCGACAGTCTGGTTTAGCTTTTAATATTTATTTTTTTTTCAGAAAAATTGAAAATATTTTGAAAAGGAGGGGCCTACAAAAGCAAACCAGTGTGGTTTCCTACACAGAAGGAGGAAATGTTGATTTGGGCGATTCTGGAGGCATATATGACACCCCCAACATTAACACTATTCAACCGGTAATACAATTTATTATATGCTCTACAGTGAAATAGCTCTAAACGGTCAGGAAATAAATGGCGAATCAATCGCTTGTCCCAGCGAGCTAATACCAAAATGTTATTTGCTTTTCATATTAGACTTCATTACATTGCTATCGATGATTTAACCCTTTGCCCAACAGAAGGGCCCTGTGCCAATGCATTCTCTTATATATGCGAGTCGACCATAGGTCGCCTCGCATATATAAGAGAATGCATTGGCTTAACACATTAAAAATTATAAAATTGTTAAAGAATGTAAGAAAAAATGGTAAAAAAAGATTTATTTTAGGCCAATGCATTCTCGCATATATAAGAGAATGCATTGGCACAGGGCATAACTGTAACTATCACAATGTGGTCAAGGAGCCGGTTCCAATGATATCCATATTTGTATGGTTCTATTGAGACAGACCAAAGATATTTTAGGCTGTTGAAGCTTTATTTGGCCGGTTTTGGCCGGTTTGTTGGGTAAATGGTTAAGATGCCAATAGTCCGTACTGATCTCTTATGCACATTACAGAGCGATATCAAACTTTGTGTAGTGTTTTATCTATGAGCCAGATATGAGTCAATCAGTTGGCGATCAACTGATTCGTTTCGTCTACTTTTAATTCGGAAAAACAATCGCCTGAGAGAAATAATTGTAAATTGAAATAATGAAACCACATATAATAAAAAGAAAATCTACAGCTTTTGACTGAAAAAGAGAATTATCATTCGAGGGTACAAGCAAATATAAATTTTCCACTCACTGCAAGCCGCTCGTGGAAAATCGGTATTTGCTTGTTCCCACTCATGATAATTCTATTATACAGAATATATGGTATTCTCGGGTACTATGGGTGTATCTCTGTGCATCTCTTTTTGTATTGCTCTTCTTTAACTCTCTCGATACTAGATGGATTCTCCCAGTCAGTTATAAAAGTATACATTGGAATCATCTATTGTTCATTTAGATGGGTGTTCAGGTAATAAAAGCAGACAACAGGAAGAAAAACAGATAATATAAGAGCAGAATGAGGTCCTCAGAGGGTGAATTTAGTGATGCTAGCCCACTGTGTGGGGTAGTGTCACTAAATTCACCCTCTGGGAACCTCATTCTACAAATGACCATCACCATATGTCGAGACCTGCCAATAAATTATCAAAGTTCAATCAAAACTTGATGGCAAACATTGGCATAGGTCAAAGCATTGAAAAATATTCTGAGAATCATATTCAGACTGAAATATTTGAACATACTGGTACATGATTAGCAATGTATACTGGTACATGATTAGAACATACTGGTACATGATGAGAACATACTGGTACATGATTATCAATGTTGTTGATAATTTATTGTAACAGTTTTGTCTACATAACAATGGTTTCAATGCGCAAAATTGATTTATTGGAGAACTACCAAAATTGAATATAAGACTTGTATCTATTTCTCCATGTTCTTCTATGTGGTGATGTTTTTACAGACTTTTATAAAAAAAATTCACCTTGGGTCCCCTTGACCCTTTCAGTGCCAAATACGATTTTTGTATCAACCCATATTTCCTTGATCATTTTTTCAAATTTATTGATTATAATAAATTTGAAAAATGATCAAGGAAATATGGGTTGATACAAAAATCTGACTTGGTACTGAAAGCATTAATGAGACTCAAGTAGTGGAATAAGCACATAATATGTATTAAACCTTTCATGTTTGGAGCTGCGATGGTGGTGTGCCAGTGCATTCTCTTATATATGAGAGTCTGCCATAGGGAGCCTTGCATATATAAGAGAATGCACTGGCTTACAAGGTCAAGGTAAATATTGTTAGGCCAAGGTATTCTCTTATATAAATGTGAAGCTCCCTATGGGGGACTCACATATAAGAGAATGCATTGGCACAGGGTTGCCAGTCATAGATAACACACTTTGTTTCATTACTCTTGTCAAAATCCAATGACAAAAATCGATCTTCCAGTCATTTCTTAACCCTTTACCCAACAGAAGGGCCCTGTGCCAATGCATTCTCTTATATATGCGAGTCGACCATAGGTCGCCTCGCATATATAAGAGAATGCATTGGCTTAACACATTAAAAATTATAAAATTGTTAAAGAATGTAAGAAAAAATGGTAAAAAGTGTTAAAAAAAGATTTTTTTTAGGCCAATGCATTCTCTTATATATGCGAGGCGACCTATGGTCGACTCGCATATATAAGAGAATGCATTGGCACAGGGCATAACTGTAACTATCACAATGCGGTCAAGGAGCCGGTTCCAATGATATCCATATTTGTATGGTTCTATTGAGACAGACCGAAGATATTTTAGGCTGTTGAAGCTTTATTTGGCCGGTTTGTTGGGTAA
Source organism: Siphonodentalium dalli (assembly GCA_032622095.1). Lineage (NCBI taxonomy): Eukaryota > Metazoa > Mollusca > Scaphopoda > Gadilida > Siphonodentaliidae > Siphonodentalium > Siphonodentalium dalli. The sequence continues at coordinate 268,371,809 of CP136064.1, read as the reverse complement.
AGGGTTAATAAAACCATGTAATCAAAAGATTAATTTATTTTTCAGTCGAAACCAGGGAGTCCATATAATGTGATGGACCCCAGCAACCCATCAAACTTCTGTAATCCGATGTATGACACCCTGCATGGGGAACCTTGTAACGTTGCTGTGACGGAAGACCTTGATGATTCTAATATTAGTAGTAGGAATGCTGCTGCTGACAACCTCCCAAATACATCAACAGATGAGCGCAGTTACGAGTCACCACTGGAGGTTAACCAGAGTCAATCACCATCTAAACCACAGTCACATTTCTTCACCCCGAATGAAGAGTGTGAAAAGGACACAGTAGGATTAGTTCATAGGGATGTTGCCTAAATTTAGTCCTATGTTGTTCTAACCTTCTTGCAGGGATATATTACAAGTATTTTTACAAACTTTTTGTAGGGAAAAAGCCAAAAACTTTTGAAATAAATTTATTGACAGAGACATTAAATAAATTGTATTAAATAAATAAAAATTGTTTCTTGTTCCTTTTAGCCAATTTACCCTTTGATATCAGGAGCTGTGCTGGTACAGCATTATAAATCATGTACCAGTGCTTTCTCTTATATATGTGAGTCTCCGATAAGGTGCCTTGCATACAGTGTTCGCGCTGGACCGAAAAAAACTTTAGCCAAAAGTTTAGCTAAATGAAAATTTTATTAGCCAAATGAAAAAAACTTTAGCCAAATGTTATTTGGCCAAATTAAAAAAAATTTGGCCAAATTAAATCATCGTTTTCTGGTCGGTTCACAATTAATGACTAAAACGTAAAATCTAACACACACAGGTAAAATACACAATAATTTAAATAATTTTTATGAACTAGAAGTATTTTTATATACATCCTTTATTAAAAATGTATTAATCTTTATGTGAAAGAGTGATTTTTTGGGGGGGGGGGGGGGGGGGGGGGGGGCTTGCTGTGAGTGACCAGACAGACAATGGGCTGAATGGGGGATTAGGGGATTAAATGTAACAATTAATAATGACCTTTTGCTGCTTCGTGCAGAGTGACGTAATCTTTCTCCAGATTAAAACAGCCTGTTACGAACAAATTGGTTATATACCGGCGTCAATGCACTTTACAAAACATTGCTTTCTTCACATTGTCATAATTCAACCATGGTCGGTTTAATGTCCATGCGTCTTTGAATGTCCGTCTTGTGAAAACTAAAGATGATTGCATATCACTTTGTGATCGCTTGGTTGATAGAGTTGTCGATCGGGTTTCCCTTTGTACGATATTTCATAAGTACGAAAATAATGAAATACTTTCGTCACCTAACTTCGTCTTGAATGTCGATCTATTGAGCGCTTTTATTAATTAGCTTTCTGGCTCCATGCTTTCAGTCTCCATTTGGGTTCAAAAAACGTTTAGCCAAATGAAATTTTTATTAGCCAAATTCGAAAAAGATTAGCCATTGGCTAACTTGGCTACCGACAGCGCGAACCCTACTTGCATATATAAGAGAATTCACTGGCTTACAAAATCAAGGAAAATATTATTAGGCCAATGTATTCTCTTATATATATGAGGCTCGATCCCTATAATAATAATAATGTATAGAATTTATAAAGTGCCTTAAATCCCATTAGGACCAAAGCACTCAAAGTATTACAATTATTACCCTGATGACTCTAAACATTCAGTAACCATCTACCACTCCCTGGGGACAGGGGGAGGGGTACAGCCAATAGTATACCAAGATATCATGTGGTGCGAGATTCAAACAGTGTCCAATCTAACAATTGCACATCGTTCAAAGCGGCAAAGCCACTGTTCACAATAGATCACCGTCCGGCTGCAAACTCATCCCGTGTGTTGACAGTGAAGACAAGTCGAAGCTGCCAACCACTGGACCTCGGAGCTCCTATGGGAGACTCGCATATATAAGAGAATTTAATGGAATGGTTAATTATTCTTTAGAACATATATACCTTTTTCTCAATCACTCCTTAGGACCCAGATTATTATACCCCCCCCCCCCCCCCCCCTCCAGCCACTCTCAAAGAGAATTGGGGTATACTGGATTAACTGCGTTCATCCGTTTATCAAGCAATCCATCAGTCCATCCATCCGGCTTGATATCTCGATCAAATATAAACCAATTTCAATAATGTTTGGTCTACGAGTTGCTTGCCACATTATTGCAAACCAGGTTTGTCCCTATTTTTTTTCCTGAGTTGTGGACCTTAGTTTGTCAATTTTTTGCGATTTTTGTCCATTCCGCTATTTATCTACTAGTTTCTAGGGTTTACAGTCAGATGTTCCATATTATTTGTTGTCAAACAAAATGACTTATTTTATATCTTTTTTTTAAATGTGGGGACGGGGTTTGATTGAGAGCACAATTTTACTGAGTACTAAATACAGTTGGGACCGCGGATTATTAAAGTGCCTTAATATATTATTAATTGACTGGGAAAACAAGCTTTCCCATTCGGACTGCATTCATCATTTATAATTCTCATTTCCTGGATAAATAGCTGCATGTACCAAGCATTTTCCGAGACCTTTGACCTTCCTGAAGACAGGAGAGCATTAGTGTTTAACACATGCATTTTTGGCACATTGTCAATTAAGTGAACCTAAATTATGACAGCTTACAGTATATACAGATTAGCCAATGATAGTATCATAGTAATTCTAGCATATTTATTTTCTCTTTTTTTTGTGGCCTTGACAAAATATCAGACATTAGACTCGCGTTACTCCAGCCAAGTTAACACTTCAAGTGGAGATATCGGGTATTTGGCACCACACCTTTTAGAGTAGACACTGTCCATTGACACACAGAGGAAATAAGACAGATTGAGGTTTGGTGTATCAAGGGTTCAATAACGGGCTTGTAAAGTGAACCCCCACTCTCCCCTTGCCTTTATGTGTTGTCCCTATATATGTGCCTACTGTACGTCATGGTAGTATATTTACACACTAAGTGTTGTCATCACTAAATCCAGCATTCTGATTGGTCGGCGCCCACGTGGCTAGTTGCAGTTATTTCTCGGTGAATGTGCAACGCCTCATAACACCAAGCTAATAACACCATCGATACGTCATTAGGTTTGGAAAGACGAACACGTAATGCTTTGGGCGCATTTTGACTCACGCAGGATTGACTTAATACATCATCGGGTTTCAACATGAAGAGAAATTGTTCCTATTAACTTTTGCCAAGGGTGCTATTGGGTATTTTGGGCTGATCTTGTCACGATACACTTTTCGATTTAAATATATTTACAAAAGTGGCTTTTTCGCTAAATGTATATAAATATAAGGATTAACTGTCATGTGGACTATTTTTATGGAGATGTAACGGTGAGGTAAGTGGACATAACTTGTATGTAAAACCCTTCCGGTTTTACACAAGTTATGTCCACTTACCTCACCGTTACATCTCCATAAAAACAGTCCACATGACAGTTAATACTTATATACAAGAAACAAGGTGAACAATAATATCAATATCTTCAGCAGATCTCTCCCAGTTAATACTTATATACAAGAAACAAGGTGAACAATAATATCAATATCTTCAGCAGATCTCTCCCACACCGAGGAGACTCATCTCCCACACCGAGGAGACTCATCTCCCACACAGAGGAGACTCATCTCCCACATTGAGGAGACTCATCTCCCAAACAGAGGAGACTCATCTCCCACACCGAGGAGACTCATCTCCCACACCGAGGAGACTCATCTCCCACACCGAGGAGACTCATCTCCCACACCGAGGAGACTCATCTCCCACACAGAGATATTCAACAGAAGCAGTCTGGTGAGACGCAAACCTTGAATTAGTATGTCGGACATTTGCAGAATGAGGTCCCCAGAGTGTGAATTTAGTGACGCTACCCCACTCAGCGGGCAGGCATCACCAAACTCACCCTCGGGGGACCTCATTCTGCTTAGGCCTCATCTTCTGGGAAGTATCAAGAGTCTCAAATTAACATTGTTTTTAGTTACTTTTTCCCTTCTGTTCAATTTATATATCCCCTAATTTGCAGAAGATAATATGCATAATCGAGGTGACTAATGAGTGAACACCACAACTTTAATTTAGGAACTTCAATCTAACCCCAGGTATCCCATAGGAGTTGAGGCCTAAGCAGATTGAGGTCCCCAGCCTACCATGCATGATAGCGTCACTAAATTCACCCTCTGGGGACCTCAGTCTGCAAATGTCAGACGCACTATTTCAAGTCTTGGTAAGACGATGAAATAGTTGTCTTGGTTTCGCTAAAGTTGGCGGCTCAAGATGCTGTTTCTTACTGGTGGCAGAACATAATAAAACTTTCTGTTAAAGGAGATGGTCAATTATGTAGTATATAATATCATAACAGCACTGGTTTTTATAATGAGATTAAGACAGGATTGCTTAACCCTTTCAGTGTCAGGGGCCGATCTCATCGGCCCTAATTTACGGTCTGTAAAATCGGCCCGAAAAAAAAAAAATTTTTTTTTTTTTTTTTTTTTTTAGATTTTTTTTAGTTGAATTTTTTTTGGGTATGCTTAAGCACGCTATAGTAAATTTAAAAACAAACTGGATAAAACCTTAGGGGCATGTTATAACTCAAAACTATCACCAAGTATTCATAGTAATAATTTTTATGCCCATGAAAAACGTAAGATACCCTGGCACTAAACCTACAAAATATGTCTGCTAAAGAATATAAGAAAAAATTATTAAAATTGTAAAAAATAATAACAAATGATGAAAAATTGTTAGGCCAATGCATTCTCTTATATATGCGAGGCGACCTATGGTCGACTCGCATATATAAGAGAATGCATTGGCACAGGGTATATGGGTTGATACAAAATTGGACTTGGCACTGAAAGGGTTAAAGATACATTATCCAGATTAATGCTCCTAAATTACTATTTCTTTGGCTACGGGAGGGGGGTAAAAAATAATTGAATCAAGTCAGGGAACCCACCCATCAAATCTCAGAGTTATCAGATATAGATTTTTGAAATCTGTTATTTTTCACCACATGGATTATTTGGCGGCCCAGAAAATATTTGACGAGCCAACCAACATACTCTTGATACCAAATTGCGTTGAACAAAATGTTGATATATAACACATTTTGGAAAATTTTATACTAGAGTTGACAGTGGTTAGCATTATTTTTGGTAATTAATCGATTATGATAACTATAAAGAGTCTTTTGAAGAAGGGACCATCAAATCGGACTGTGTACCTTATAAAATGTTTCCTATACATATTTCCAACAACAATGTAACAATAACTATATTGATTTTTGAGGGCATTATGGTTTATTATCAGCCCAGCAGGAATGATTAACAGCCCAAGGGCCTATTGGTGGCCCGAGACAGATTTGGATATTTGACCCATGCAATTGAGGATTCAGTGGAATAATGAGGTAGATTAAGAGAGATAAATCAAAGAAGATTTAAATTTAATATAATTGGAACACTAACTGAAGTAATTAAACTTTAACACTACATGTAAGTTAACAATCATTTGTAGTGCATGTGATTTGTGCTGTCTGTGAAATGTGGCTCCAGCCATGACACTTGGTGCGAATGGATGTTGAAGGGATGTAACTTGCGTGATAATAAACGACATCTAACTCACGGTCAGTTGCCGGGTGACGGGCCAATAATGAACAGACTTTCCGCCCATGGCCTGGTGTTTTGGTAACAATACGCTATTAATAGCCCAGAGAATGCCCTATAAAGTGGTAATAATAAGAGGTGTAACATTGGTAGGACCTGATATTATTTATTCCACACCCGTTTAATCAGGCCATGTATTTAACTGAGTACCAATCATTGAATACATATTGTTGTATACCACAAGGTTAACGACCCACTTCGCGTGATGCACAGATGAATACCGGTTTTTCATCAGACTTAAATCACAGTAAAGGTAGTTATAGAATGAATGGTAGTAACAGTCATTAATTAAGCTTAACCGACACAAGGGTGTGGAATAAATACAGAACATAACTTGTATCATAATCTAGAATCATTTATCAAACTTGTTGCTAATGGTGCAGCGGTCACATTTCACTCAAGCTCCACTTTCATGAAATATATCTTTGAACCGTCCGCAACTCATTTGATAATAGATTTTTGTCCCCCGAAAAAAATATTTTTGGGGGGACTATAGAAACGGGCTCCGTTCGTCCGTCCGTCACACTTTTGAGTACCTTCATGGTATAATCATCTCCTCCTACAGATTTCATCCCAGAGATTTGAAACTTCAGAATATTGTTGCCCATATATTGAAGATGTGCAACATGTATATAGATGACGGAAAAATTATTGTTTGACTGAGTTATTAACCCTTTTCGACTTAGAAAATTTCAACATTTTTTATAATTGTCTGTATGAGGGTACCTTCGTGGTGTAATCAACTCCTCCTACAGTTTTCATCCTAGAGATTTTTTTTTTTTTTTAATATTTTTTTATTCAGATCATTTTTTAAATTCCATCATGTGACATTAGTCTTATTCAGTATTGTATAACATTTTCAAATATTTTAAGGTATATATGAACATACATGTATATATGATTGCATGTAATTTGTAGATATAAAGTAACAAAATATAAAACAAGTAAATTTTTTTTTTTTGTGGATAATCAGTGTATTTGTGAAACGTGGATACTTATGATCGCTTATTTCTGAACTGTCGTGGGGGGAAGTTATTAAATCCATATTATGAGCATGTTTGAGTAATAGCTTCACTGAGAAGTAGATATTGCCTTGTTTTCAATTGCTAAGAATTGCTTCCAGAGCTTCCCATCTTTCCCCATATTTTTTACTTCTATCATTCAAGGAATATGTGTTTAGAGTTTCAATTCTTTTATAATATTTAAAAAATTCAAGAAGTCCATTTATAGTTGGGTTGGTAGCCCTCATCTTACATGAGTATATAAATTTTCTATACAGCATTGTACAGATATCAAGGGTATCATTGGGATGTATATCTCCATGCATACCTAGGACAGTATACTCTGGTTTTAATTCGAATGTAATATCACACTTTTCTTTTAACTTATGTTGGAGTTGAAGTAGAACTGATTTTGAAATGGGGCAATCCCAAAAGAGATGTATAACTGTTTCTTTCGTGTTCCCACAAAAGAGATTTGTAACTTCAGAATATTGTTGCCCATATATTGAAGATGTGCAACATGTATATAGATGACGGAAAAATTATTGTTTGACGGAGTTATTAACCCTTTTCGACATTTTTTATAATTGTCTGTATGAGGGTACCTTCGTGGTGTAATCAACTCCTCCTACAGTTTTGATCGTAGATATTTGAAACTTTAGAGTATTGTTACCCACATATTGGAGATGTGCAAGATGTATATAGATGACGGAAAAATTATTTTTTTACGGAGTTATTAACCCTTTTCAACATTTTTTTTTAATTTCTTCAACAAAGCGGCATCGACTTGCCACCTTTTCGGGGGACACTGTGGTCTGCTGACCTTTTATTGATTCAGATGTGCATTGTGTCCTGTCTATAAGTTTAACCCTTTCAGTGCCAGGGTTGAATATTTTTTGGGTATGCGTTTAACCCTTTCAGTGCCAGGGTTGAATTTTTTTTGGGTATGCTTAAGCATGCTATAGCAAATTTAAAAACAAACTGGATAAAACCTTAAGGGCATGTTATAACTCAAAACTATCACCAAGTATTCATAGTAATAATTTTGATGCCCATGAAAAACGTAAGATTCCCTGGCACTAAACCTACAAAATAAGTCTGTTAATGAATATAAGAAAAAATTATTAAAATTGTAAAAAATAATAACAAATGATGAAAAATTGTTAGGCCAATGCATTCTCTTATATATGCGAGGCGACCTATGGTCGACTCGCATATATAAGAGAATGCATTGGCATAGGGTATATGGGTTGATACAAAAATTGGACCTGGCACTGAAAGGGTTAATAACTATAATAAAAACTCGCTTATGTTAGTGCATGTTCTAGGCAAAATATTTATACAATAAATAACAATACTCTGTTGGAACTTTTCTGCCACATGGTCTTTCTCCAGCCAAAACAAGTTATACAGGTACCAGTACAATCAGTTAATGTTACAGTTCAAATGATCCATTTAAATGTCACACCTTGGCCCGAGTTTGGTGTGTTGTGTTGTGCTGCTATTTATGGAATCACCAGGAAGTCCCTCTGGACTGGAATATCTGTTTATAAAATGTTTATTATTTTGATGACAAGTATTATCCATTATGGTCAGGCCTTGTAATGACTGGTTACACTACCTCAAAGTCTGAGATTAGTTTGCCTGTCATTTTAAGATGGCGTCGTAACAACATCACAATATTTGGCGGGCATTATTATTTTTTCCTAACAATCTGTTATACACGGCCGATCGACAGAAACTACACACGATACGGAAGCAGAGATTAGCACCTACAATCAACATAAGATCTAACAGTGAGTTTGAGCCCGATCACGAGAAATTACTGTTCAAATAGAGATCTCTCCTATTTTCGTGATAGCTAGTATACAATCCTGTCGACAGATAAACATTTGGCATGCCAGAAAAACGGCCCCCAGCAAGCTCCACATCCAGTGCGAGCGGCGACGATAGTATAAATCCGAACCCTGGTAAACCTGTGAAACCAAAATCTACTGCTGTGCCACCAAAAAAACAGAAAACATCCCAAATTGGGCAGGGAAGTCAGCAGAAATTATCGTTTGAAGCACCACCAGAAACCAACTTAGCCAAAGCGTTATCTGAGATCAATGCGAAGCTGGATAAAATGGTTACAAAAACTGATCTGGACAAAAGCTTGGAACCACTTGTAAAAACTGAAAGTATGAACATGATTATTTCTCAAATGAAGACTGAATTTGATAAGAAGCTAGACAATGTCAAAGATGAGTGTATTGGGAAACTGTTTGATGTCGAACAGCGAATGGACAGGATGGAGGGTGAAATGAGACAAATGACCGAACAAATCGAAGAGCGAGATACAGATATTGAGGGAATGACAGCAGAAATTGACGCACTGAAGGAAAAGAATAATAGACTCGAACAACAAACAAGGAAAAACACCATAAGAATTTTTGGAATTGATGATCATAGTACTGAAACAGTTGATGAATGCGAGAAAAAAGTCATTCATATTATTCAGAATAAACTCAACTTGAAATACATCACTCAGGAAGATATCAGCATCGCACATCGCATTGGAAAACACAAACCAGATCAGAAATATCCAAGGAGTGTGATATGTAACTTCATCTCCAGAAGAACAAAAAACTCAGTGATTGCGGTACGCAAAACCTTAAAAGGACAGAAATTGGTAATAAAAGAAGATTTAACTGATGGAAATAGTACACTACTGAAGAATGCCAAAGAATTGGCTGTCGTTGATGATGCCTGGTCTGTTGGAGGCAAGATATACATCAAGTACACCGACAAAACCAAGAAGATCAGGCAAATAAGCAAACTGTCTGATGTATAATCACATTTGTAATCCATATACACATGTTCTGATCTAACAAGTGGAATACTAAATTCCTTAGGTTGAATATATGTTAAACTTAATGTATTTGAAATATGCACTATGTGTTCCATTGTATATAATGATGCATAAATTTATATGAAAAGCAAGTTTGATTCAATGCAAGCTTAAATATTAGATACTCATGCAATCTTGACTGAACATGTACAAGTATGTATTATGTTTTGACTATTAAAATACCGTTATTACAAGTAATGAATAGTCAAAACATATTATTGATTGCTTCAGTATAATACTGAAGTAATCAATAATATGTTTCGACTAAATACCATTATTACTAGTAACGAGTACTACAGTAATCAAGAGCCACACCTGAGTAAAGATACCAATTGCTTAGTGCACATGCACCAACCTTGCCGTTGACTGAAAACCTGTTTCGGTGATACATTTAATAGCTTTAAAGCCCTATTTATATTTATAAATAATGCTACCTTAATATTTGCAGTAAAGATACATAGTCTGATTTATTATAACGCCCCTAAATTAATACTTCTGCTGCTACTGGGGGGATACCAGATTTGAGTAGAGGAGCCTGTTACATATTAACAAATAATTTTTTTTGCAATTAATAAGATTCTGATAACTATTAAGCGGCATGTCTAGAAACGTTGTTGTTGCAATCAGATAAGATAGGGGGCCGTCAAATCAGATTATGTACCTTTAAGGTCAAATACATCATAATAAATCTTATACACATGGTCCGGCCCTCATTCCAAGAAGTTACCTGGAAAACTGTTTGAACAAACCTTGTTCACACTACTAGCTAAAGAAGAACAGCTTCATTTTATAACCTTGAATAAGATACATTACTAGCAGCAAAACTTCTGATCATAATTTTACTTATGTAAAGACCCATGTATTCAAAATATATGTAATGAATACTAAAATATTCATGAACAACACCCGAGTAAAAATACCTATTGCTTGGTACATCTGCATGAACTGACCGAAAACTTTCTTTTCAATGATACACATATATTAGCTGTAAAGCACTTAATAATGCTACCTTAATATTAGCATTAAAGATACATAATCTGAATTATTATTTTTCGGCATCAAGAGAAAAAAAAAAAAAAAATAATATTTGAGTCTAGGAACCCATACATCAAAGCCCTGGTTGGTCATTTATTATTCGCCACCTCAAATATGTGGCGGCCTAGCTGGTAAATATTCGACAAAAGCTGACCGACAGTCTCGATACCAAATTACGTTAAATATTAATATATAACAGTCCTTGAGCAACTTTATACTATAGTTGACAGCGGTAATTATAATTTTTTGGAAATTAATCGACTCTGATAACTAAAGCGGCATTTCATGAATTGTTGTTGTTGTTGGAATCTGATCACATGGAGACCATCAGTTCGGATTGGGTCCCTTTAAGGTAAAACACAACATAATGAATATCATACACATGGTTGGCACTCATTCCGAGAAGTTATCTGGAAAACTGTATTTGAACAAACCTAGGTCCTCGGCTTCGGGAGAAAGAAGAAAAAAAAAAATAAATAAATAAATAAATAATAAAAAATAATAATAATAATAGATATGAGTTGAGGAACCCATCCATCAAAGCCCTGATTTATCAGATATCAAGTTCTGAAATATGTTATTATTCGCCACCGCAAATATTCGACAAAAGCCGACCAACTTAATCTCGACACAAATTACGCTGAACAGAATATTGATATAGAACACTTCTTGGGCTATTTATACTATAGTTGACAGCAGTAAGCATAATTGTTTTTGGCAATTAATCGATTCTGATAATTAAGTGGGATGTCAATAAATGTTGTTGTTGTTGTTGGAATCTGATGATATGGGGACCATCAAATCACATTATGTACCTTTAAGGTCAAACACAACATAATGAATCTTATGCACATGGTTCTGCACTCATTCCGGTAAGTTATCTAGAAAACTGTACTAGTATTTGTACAAACCCAGCTAATACTACTACATGCAGCTACCGGTATACATAATCACAAGAACAGCCTCTTTTCAAAATAGAAATAACTTCTCATCATAACTTTACTGATTGGAAGACCCATGTTGCATGTATTGGAAACATATTTATTCGTGACACGTGTCACTTGTGAACCCAAATCCTCATTTGCTCTTATGACTACATCCTATATTGGGCCATGTCAGATGTATATATTGGAAACATATTTACCTGTGACATGCGTCACTTGTTAATCCTGATGCTTATTCGCTCTTATGACAGCATTTATATGAAGTCACATGACAGGTGTCACTTGTGATCCCCAACTTCTCACATGCCCAAATGACGGCATTATATATGATGCATTTATTTGTGACATTTGTCATTTATGAACCCAAATGCTTATTTACCTGCATGACTGTATCTTATATAAAGGCATATATGTTCAGACTAAATACCATTATGACCAGTAATGAATACTATAGTAATCAGGAACCACCTGTACTAACTGTGCTGTTACCAAAAAATCTCTTTTCAATGATATATTGGCTGCTAAACACTAAATCATGCTAACATTTAATATTTGCATTAAAGATACATAATCTGATTTATAATAACGCCCACAAATTACTATTTCTTTGGCTTCAAGGGTAAAAAATATTAGGCTCGAGTCACGGAATCCATCAATCCTAGACCTGAGTTATCAGATTTAAAGTTTTGAATTCTGTTATTATTCGCCCCCTCCAATATTTGGCAGAAATGTTTTTGTTGTTGGACTCCGATGACATGGGGACATATAATCAGATTGTGTACCTTTAAGGTCAAACACAACATACTAAATTTTATACACATTTTTCGGAACTCATTCCTAGAAGTTATCTGAAAACTGTGTTTGAACAAACCCAGCTAATACTACTAGCTAGCAGTGTATGCCTCTTATTATAATGCACAATGCATGCATGGTTTTAGCCAACCAAAACATAAACATTTGTAAACATTAAAATACAACTGGGCTTACATTGCTGGAACCACATAACTTTATAAACTGATGAGGTCTAACTACATTTACTACACACATTCCTAGGTCAATATTAGGCTAATTGTGTTTGGATACTACATCTAAAGTTCTGAAAATTACAGCATATAATTGGTATAATGTTCCCCGCATTTACTTATTTGTTAATTTTGCTTAACTTTTCAATATTATAAACTGGTATTTAATTTAACCAATTAATTTAACAATTGATTGGCTTATCTAAGTATAATAAATTAACTTTTCTATATATTTCACACAACTAAAGTAAAAAAGAAAAAGAAAAAATTACTTCAATCAATAATTTAATATTATTTATTATTAATTATTATTTTATTTTTTAAATTTTTTTTTATTTATTTTTTTTACGCCTACCAAAGTAGTAGAACTTACCCTTACTATATGCTGTAATTGTCGGAGCAGACATTAGTGTCTAAATGTCTATAGCATAATGCTCATAAATTATCACTTGGGCCTTATTCAATAGTGTGCACGAAGACTCTAGAGAATTGAAATACATACATGTGTGTAATAGCATTCTCATTATACATGTATGGACAAATGAAAATCATCTCTCCTAACTGTATAGTAGCTCATTTAAGATAAAACTTTTTTTTATGCATTATTATTTTGTTATATATATCGTTCTAACTTGTTTAATAATATCCATTGTTGATAATTTGTCATAATAAATCCATACGTTTGTGATCTCCTAGCAGGACTGCAGAGGACATGAGTTACTTGTAGTAGTATGGTATAATAATCTGTAATTATCTAATTATGCATGCTTTAAAATATACTTAAATACATATGCATGCTTGAAAAGGCACTTAAATACATACTAAGTCAGAATCTGAACATCAAACACTGGATTCAATCTCCATACTAGTATCCATCAAATTCCGAACATGTTTGTAACCTATCTGAGGCTATAGCAATTTCTCAACCAGTAATTCGGGCTGATAACCAATCACAATTTAAGACTGGTCAAATGACCACCCAGCCCCTAAACAAACCAACAAACTCCACTTTGCAGTCCTGCATTGGATATTCACTATTTTGATTTGCACTTGATCATACATTATTTTGATTTGCACTTGATCATACATTACTAGTAACTCATTTATTGTGACTTACCACGAGTTAACAGGGAGACGTGGTGCCAAACGTCTCGACCTTAGACGCATAACCAAAGAACTTTTGTCTCCATTCCTCAGTTGCAGAACATAACTCAGTAAATATAATCGAAACAACAAACTTGTCAGGCTTGGCTGACTTCCAACTTATATCCATGCAGTTTCATCCTCATATTAGAAATATTAAGAATGTAAACATTTCACCCGTCCTCACATCTGAACATCAGCGAAACATTTTGTAAAAGCATCTTTGTATGCGAGATATCGGTCAATGCATCAAAAACAACTGCATGGCAGGACGTTGCGACGCTCACATCGCCGTCCTCGTGTCCCGAGGTGTGACCTACCGCCCCATTTACAAAAAATGCACGTGCTCGGTGATTTGTTGATACCATGACGCTGTTATAGTCAACTGGGCATGTTATTGTACGGTTATAACCGAAACGAACTGTCTCATCGATACTTGGTGTCTCATCGATAGTTAGTTTATATATAGTTTAACTAACTAATATGTCATGTATAAATGAGTTTCATATGGTTTGCGTATGCTACTGTCATTTTTTTTGTTCTCTTTATTTTCGATAGCTTTTACATCATACTCTCTGCTTAACTATCAATTATTATTTAATGCTTATCTCTGTTCCTAATATGGCAACTACTTTATCCAGGAAAAAATTTCACATACGAGCTCATAGGCAGGATTCGTGTATATGGTAGAAAATATGTTACACTCCTATCTATAGGGTTCTATAAATTACATACATGGGGCACGCATGTACATGCGCATAAGAAAAATACCCCATGCGATAAATTAAATGGCACAGTAATTAATGTCTCGCAGATATCTGCGTGATATCGCACGCACCACTGGTTACTATATACATAGACTCTTTTAACCTATTAGTTATTTTGGTTTTTATATGCGCGAATCCTGCCTAGCGAGCTCACAACAAGGACTTACATGCCCGCCAAATATATCACCTTATAATGCTTAGATGAAACAAACCTATTGTTATATATGCACGTACGACCAGGGTGACTGTGTACATATTTTGTATATTCCTATGAATAATTCCTTCTCACTAAAGGGCACGACTTTCATAATTCACACAATCCAATTCAATGTCATCAAGTAATGTGGTTACTCTGGATGAGGTCAGGGACTCGGACGCTTATGATTTCGCCGCAAAATGGGCCAATATAGAAGAAAATAACGCGGATACGTATTTAGAGCCTAGCATTCTACCCGATAATGATTGTCAGTATTTCTCCCCAACACAGGCCCATGACTACTTGAATAAGAAAACAAAATTTTCCATTTTTAACTTGAATTGTAGAAGCTTAAATGCAAACTTCGAATCGATGTGTAACGTACTATGCGACTTGAAACCCACCGATGCGTTTGACATAATTGCCCTAACAGAAACTTTTAAAATTAATCAATCATCCGATCACCAAATTCCGGGTTATCATCCTATGGAATTTAGATGTCGGTTAGACGACGACGATGGCAGGGGAGGTGTATGCTTATTTGTTAAAGACAACATTCCATACAAAATTAGACCTGATCTTACTGAATTCATTCCGCATGTAATCGAAACTGTATTTATAGAAATAAACCCAGGAAAGCATAACTCCCATATTGTCGGTTGTGTTTACAGGCCGAATACAGCACCAAAAGCTGATATCGATAAATTCATGGCGAAATTTGATGGCATTTTAGAAAAAATCAAAAATCACAAGTCCTACATAGCAGGAGACTTCAACATAGACTTACTTAATTTTAAAACGCATTCCAAAACAAATGAATTTATTAACAACATTTTCACCAGAGGATTCGTGCCCACGATAACCAAGCCAACTCGAATGACAGACCACTCAGCTACTCTGATCGACAACATTTACACAAACAATATTCGCAATGAACATAGCGCAGGCATAATTACATGTGACGTATCTGACCATTTTGGCATATTCTATAGCGAACCGCATAAACAAATACACGCATCTCACACCCTCGACACAGGCCCAAATACCAAACAAAGATCTTTTAGCGCTGAAAATATCAGTAAATTCAAATCTGTTTTACAAACATGCAAATTTGAATCTGTACTACAATGTAATTCAATTGATCGTGCATACGATAATTTCCTTGAAATATATTTGAATGCCTACGAATTGGCATTTCCACCCAAGAATCGTAAAATACCCAAGAAATTTATAAAACGCGAGCCCTGGATGACACGAGGTCTGATTAAATCAAGTATCGTAAAGCAAGAATTATACACCAAGAAACTTAAATCAGCATCCGATCGAGCTACAAATACATATTTAAATTATCGTCAATTATATAATAAACTCCTCAGAAAGAGCAAACAATTATATTACTCACGAATTCTTGATGAAAACAAGAACGATCTGAAGAAAACTTGGACAATATTGAAGGGTGCACTAAAGATGGAAGGGGGCACTGTTAATCACCCTAAGGTCCTTTTCGATAACGGGACTGAAATCACTTGTCCCAGCCTTATGGCTGATAAATTTAATACGTACTTCTCGAGCATTGGGCGTAAAACCAGTCAACTTGTTGCGAATGAACACAACGCAGATTTTTCTGATTATCTCCGCAATAGAATAGACGACCTTGACATCTTTGATGTTACCCCAACCACAATCCAAGAAATTATTTTAACCTGCTTATCAATGAAAGGTAAATCTAGTATGGATTTTAAAGGGATAACCACTAAACTCATGAAGGAAACAATTGAAACCATAGCTCCGGCATTGAAACATATATTTAACCTCTCATTTGAACAAGGAATTGTCCCAGAAAAGATGAAAATAGCAAAGGTTGTTCCAATACCAAAAAATAACAATGCACACGAAATTTCCAACTACAGACCAATCAGCATCCTACCTACTTTTTCCAAGCTGTTAGAACGAATAATGCAAAAACGCCTAATAGATTTTTTAACTGAGCACGATATTTTGTACAAGCACCAATATGGCTTCCGTTCAAACCACTCTACTTTTCATCCAATCGTACATCTTCTCGACCAAATAGCCAATAACAATGATAAAACAACCAGGGATTCAACAATAGCACTATTCCTAGACCTCTCTAAAGCATTTGACACTATAAATCATGATATATTAATTTCAAAATTATATCATTACGGGATAAGGGGTACTGCCCTATCTTGGTTCCAAAGCTATCTAGACAACAGACGACAATATGTTGAACTACAGGGAAATAAATCCAAACTAATGGACATAACGTGCGGGGTCCCTCAAGGCTCAATACTCGGCCCCATAATTTTTTTAATCTACGCTAACGATATGCCAAACGCGACAAGCATGAATATATTGTCTTACGCAGATGATACCACCTTAATGACTAGCGGGGATAACGGTACTCAAATTGAAAGCTATGTGAACAATGAACTACGTAATATATACACCTGGTGTTGCTGCAATAAGCTTTCTATAAACTCAGAAAAGAGCAATTATATGCTCATTCACCCGGAAAATAACGACACCAAATGGAGCACTATGCAAATTCTCTTAAATAACACAGAATTGAAACGTATTGGAAATCGTGAGCACGAAACCTCAACGAAATTTTTAGGCATTCACATAGATGAAAATCTATCATTTAAGAAACACATATCATCAGTCTGCTCCAAATTAGCGCACGCCATATATCATATAAACAAAGTCAAAAACTTTTTCCCAGGCAGCGCCCTTAAAACGTTATATTATGCCCTAATCCAAAGTCACTTGGTGTATGGAATCCAGATATGGGGCCATGTTCCAGAGGTAAAACGAGTTTTTTTACTACAAAAAAGAGCAATACGAATTGTGTGTAATAAAAAATACAGGAGCCATACCGAACCTTTGTTTAAAAAAGAGAATATCTTGAAAGTATACGACCTTCACAAAGTCCATACTACCCTATTCATGCATGACTGGTATTACAACCGCCTGCCTGAATCCTTTTCCCAATTGTTCACTAAACGTATTGCAGGACCAGATACTAGACAACAGCGCCCATTATTCCTCAAAACCCCGAGAACCTCCTTTTCTGAACAGCTACCATTTCATGCATTCCCAACCTCATGGAACAACTTAGATAACACTATGACTAAAAATCAAAGTAGGCATGTATTCAAAAAACACATCACAGAGAAAATAATAAGCGCATATTCTAACGATATCAAATGCAAGAATCGAGGATGCCCAGACTGCCCACAGAACGTACCCCGTTAAGTATACAATACATATAACACGTTCAACGTCAATATATACGAATCAGTAGTCCCTGTAACCTCATCCGCCAAACATACTACCCGATCGTCTGAATTTGAACCATATACATGGTATTGAACATCCCTCGGGTAGTATCCATTTTCACACACTCTTAAACTAAGCCCTAAACTCATAAATTACATATACACAATATGTGCACGGCTCACCCAAGGCCATCTTACTATTAGTTATTACTTTCTATATTTACCATACTGGGGATGGCAGGAAGACAGTCTTGCCAGATTATGCCATCCCCCACAATATACGACAGAATTATCTATAATTGTTATCATTATTATGTAATATGTATGTGTATTGAAATAAAATATCCTATCCTATCCTTATGTTGGAGTTGAAGTAGAACTGATTTTGAAATGGGGCAATCCCAAAAGAGATGTATAACTGTTTCTTTCGTGTTCCCACAAAAGAGATTTGTAACTTCAGAATATTGTTGCCCATATATTGAAGATGTGCAACATGTATATAGATGACGGAAAAATTATTGTTTGACGGAGTTATTAACCCTTTTCGACATTTTTTATAATTGTCTGTATGAGGGTACCTTCGTGGTGTAATCAACTCCTCCTACAGTTTTGATCGTAGATATTTGAAACTTTAGAGTATTGTTACCCACATATTGGAGATGTGCAAGATGTATATAGATGACGGAAAAATTATTTTTTTACGGAGTTATTAACCCTTTTCAACATTTTTTTTTAATTTCTTCAACAAAGCGGCATCGACTTGCCACCTTTTCGGGGGACACTGTGGTCTGCTGACCTTTTATTGATTCAGATGTGCATTGTGTCCTGTCTATAAGTTTAACCCTTTCAGTGCCAGGGTTGAATATTTTTTGGGTATGCGTTTAACCCTTTCAGTGCCAGGGTTGAATTTTTTTTGGGTATGCTTAAGCATGCTATAGCAAATTTAAAAACAAACTGGATAAAACCTTAAGGGCATGTTATAACTCAAAACTATCACCAAGTATTCATAGTAATAATTTTGATGCCCATGAAAAACGTAAGATTCCCTGGCACTAAACCTACAAAATAAGTCTGTTAATGAATATAAGAAAAAATTATTAAAATTGTAAAAAATAATAACAAATGATGAAAAATTGTTAGGCCAATGCATTCTCTTATATATGCGAGGCGACCTATGGTCGACTCGCATATATAAGAGAATGCATTGGCATAGGGTATATGGGTTGATACAAAAATTGGACCTGGCACTGAAAGGGTTAATAACTATAATAAAAACTCGCTTATGTTAGTGCATGTTCTAGGCAAAATATTTATACAATAAATAACAATACTCTGTTGGAACTTTTCTGCCACATGGTCTTTCTCCAGCCAAAACAAGTTATACAGGTACCAGTACAATCAGTTAATGTTACAGTTCAAATGATCCATTTAAATGTCACACCTTGGCCCGAGTTTGGTGTGTTGTGTTGTGCTGCTATTTATGGAATCACCAGGAAGTCCCTCTGGACTGGAATATCTGTTTATAAAATGTTTATTATTTTGATGACAAGTATTATCCATTATGGTCAGGCCTTGTAATGACTGGTTACACTACCTCAAAGTCTGAGATTAGTTTGCCTGTCATTTGCAGAATGAGGTCCTCAGAGGGTGAATCTAGTGGCGCTATCCCACATATCGGGCTAGCATCACTAAATTCT
The DNA here is from genome assembly GCA_032622095.1 of Siphonodentalium dalli. Lineage (NCBI taxonomy): Eukaryota > Metazoa > Mollusca > Scaphopoda > Gadilida > Siphonodentaliidae > Siphonodentalium > Siphonodentalium dalli. Next base: position 268,352,141 of record CP136064.1, on the reverse strand, counting down.
CATTTTGCATGGCCTCATCTGCTATGGGAGACATAGACTCAGATTGAAGTTCCCAAATGGTGAATATTGTGATGTACACCCATTGGGAACCTTGATTATGCAATGTGTCATCTTCCAATTCGGGGATATGGAGAAACTAAACTAAAAAAGAAATAGAATCTATGTGAATAAGTTTCTATAGAAATTTGATAATAAAGAAATTTTCCAGAGAAGATGAGGCCTAAGCAGAATAACAGGAACACTAAACTCAGACTTGACTGCCTCCCCCAATACCTAAGATTTTTTGGTGTGCATTTTTTGACTCATTCCAGAATGAGGTACGTGTACAATTACTACAAAATGGGAACAATTTAAAATGTTCCCCTAACGAATAAGCCCATTTTAACATTTAAGAATGTAGATACTTCCCAGAAGATGAGATCTAAGCAGGTAGAATGAGGTCCCCAAAGGGTGAATTTGGTGATGCTAGCCGCCATGCAGGATAGCATCACTAAACTCACCCTCTGGGGACCTCATTCTGCAAATGACAGACACTATTTGCAGGCGTGTGGTTCACCAGTTGGCTTTTGAGAATGTCACATTGACTGGAATATGAAGGAAATCATAGTGATTGGCTTTGTGCTGCCATCATACAAATATCTGATACATCAAAAGCCACCTGTCACTCTGTGCAGACATACTGGTAGACATAGCATGTGTATACAAGGCTCAAAATAAGTGGCCGGTCCAAGCCTTAAAATAGTGAGCCTGTCATTTGTAGAATGAGGTCCCCAGAGGGTGAATTTAGTAATGCTATCCCACACAGCGGGCTAACATCACCAAATTCACCCTCTGGGGATCTCATTCTGCTTAGGCAGAATGAGGTTCCCAGAGGATGAATTTGGTAATGCTAGTCCGCTGTGCGGGATAGCATCACTAAATTAACCCTCTGGGAACCTCATTCTGCAAATGACAGGCTCACTATTTCAAGGCTTGGTCCGGTCACAGTCATTGTCCAACGAAAAATAGCTTATGTCCAGTGCCCTTATGTATCTGACAGACATTTTGTCCACTGCCAAGTTTTAAACAATCTTTATCTATTTGGGTATGTCCAAGGAGCCAATACTGGCCAAATACACATGTAGGACATTGAAAGTAAAAAATAGTTCTTTTTTAATTTCAGATCATTTCAGATTGAATATAATTATGTCATTTGTGAATTGCATACATGTATGTATGTATTTATTAATCGACATAAAATTTTTGAACTTTTGAAGAAAAAAAATAACATGGCTTTTTCTCCCAGGTGGCGATTGGATGCTCACTAAAATGTGCGCATTATTAACAAATAATAAGTTGATTGGAAATTTAAATATTGTTTCATACAGTACATCTGAAAATTTGACAGGCACCATTTTGAAATGACCAACACCATCCGTATGGTGCGTGTTATTTTGACAGGCAGTAAAATTATTTTTATTTTGAGCCTTGCATGTATATAGGGTAAACAAAACATAGGGTAGCTCTAGAATTTATAATCTGAAGAAAAAAATGGATTCCTTTTTGAAAGCTGTCTCAATGTGAAAATCTATATTGTATTTCATTCAAATCCGGTAACCTCAGGTGAGATATCCGTGTATATGGACAAAATTAGCAACATTAAACTTGAAGTGGGGCTGTCCCAGTGAGAATAAAGGATATATTTAAAATTCCCCATGACTGAAGGAATTGGTAGGTATACTGGATTGCATGCAACCAATCGTCCATCCGTCTGTTGTACCGAGCAGATATGTTAACCATAGGTTGTCGGATCTCAATGAAATTTGGTATGGATGTTCACCACTATTAGGACATACGTTGGAATGTTCAACCGTTTTGTTTGGGTTATTCATCTATGTTTATCTGGAAATAATTTTTGTTTTCGTCTTCCCAAGTACAGTAATGCCCTAAGTAATCGACCCCTTAACCACAGCAGAATTATGGGTAATTTTTCAGGATTTAGTCGGAAATATGGCTTGTTGCCATTCATCGGAAAGCTCTCAGTGAGAGCTTTCCGATGAATGGCAACAAGCCAGTGAGAGCTTTCCGATGAATGGCAACAAGCCAGTGAGAGCTTTCCGATGAATGGCAACAAGTCATATTTCCGACTAAATCCTGAAAAGTTACCCATAATTCTGCTGTGGTTAAGGGGTCAATTACTTAGGGCATTACTGTATCTCAGCCATGGATTATCGGATCTTGATGAAATGTGGTATGGATGTTCACCATCATATTAGAGCTTCCAACAAATTGTCAAACGGTGTTGTTTGAATTCTCCGGTCGAGAGTTATTCATCTCTCTTCATCTGGAAATATTGATATTTTTCCCATCTGCCTGAGTGTCTCAAACATGGGTTATACGATCTTGATTAAATTTGGCAAGTATATTCACTATAGCAACGTCTTTCAATGAAGTGTCATTGCAATCAGTGTTTACATTTTCCAATCCAGTGTAATTCTCTTCCGTTTATCTGGAAATGTTTATTTTTCATCCCTCTGCACAAATATCTCACAAATATCTCAATGGGTTATCAGATCGCAATAAAATTAGTTTGAATGTTCACCATAATGAGGACTTTTTGGTTTGTTTACACTCTTCATTCTAGGGTTATTTCTCTTTGTTATATGTGTTCATATTTTGACTGTCCACATGAATGTCTCAACATTGGGTCATCAGATATTCAATACAATGTCAACTTAAAAAAAAAAGGATCTGTTTATGTGAATGGAAATGGTTACGGTCTTGTGACTACTACTTAGGGTATACCCACCCTAGGTTGTATGACACACAGGGGTATACACCGGGTGACAGTTAGCTCTTTGTTATAATAAGGGTAACAACATCAGTATACATGTATTTGAATAAAATGTTGTTGACTTCAAGTCCCCCGACTAGAAACAAAAAAAAACAAATTCTGGTAAAAATCATTGGACAAAACTTTTGATTCACTCGATTTTAACACAACAAATATCAAAAATCCTTTTGAAGATCCCTCAAGTTATCACCCGGACAACACAAAAATTGTGTTTTCTAAGTTGAGAAAAGGCACATCAGTCAAAAATCATTGGCAATGTGTCTTCTCAAATGTGAATGATACACCATACAGTAATGCCCTAAATAATTGACTCCTTAACCACAGCAGAATTATTGGTAACTTTTCTCTCACTGAGCGCTTTCCGTTGAATGTCAACAAGCCATATTTCCGACTAAATCCTGAAAAGTTACCCATAATTCTGCTGTGGTTAAGGAGTCAATTATTTAGGGCATTACTGTATATCAAGAAATTCTGTTGAATATTGGATATTGCTAATGTGATCATCCGGACAGCCCAAAATTGGGATTTCTAAGATGGAAAAAATAATCAGACCATGACCAATTCAAACTTGATCTGGACATTCTCAAATATCAACTACATACCAAATCCCATGGAATTCTCATTACTATTATCAAAGTGATCTAGACAGATGAACAGGCATGCCGATTATAAAAGTTCTTTGATTCTGGCTAATATCACATTTGTAGGTGCACAGAAACCCAGGCGATATATTCATAATTGAATGCAATAAATTATACTCATCACAATCTAGGAGACATTAGCCAGGTTCAGATACATGTACATGTAATTTTAACATTGCATTACAAAACTTTTAGCAAAGAGGAATAATTCAATCTTATAGTTACAGAATGATGGATCAACGCTATGCAGGCAATATGTATGCGTGGAAAGATACTGTTTTCATTGAAATCAATCTCAATGTTGGCGGCAGTCACACTGGACAGCTTCGATCTACCACCAGATTATTGTTTACACGTTCTTGTACAAGTGAGGCCGATATATCAAAATGTGTAGCTTTGGCGCTGTAAAATCACATGACGTTTCCCCACCAAGTGTATATCCTTAGCAATACCATAGTAACACATGGTACAAGTTACACGTACAGTAATGCCCTAATTAATCGACTGCTTAATCACAGCATAATTATGGGTAACTTTTCAGGATTTAGTCGGAAATATGGCTTGTTGCCATTCATCGGAAAGCTCTCGGGGAGAGCTTACCGATGAATGGCAACAAGCCATATTTCCGACTAAATCCTGAAAAGTTACCCATAATTCTGCTGTGGTTTTAATTCTGCTGTGGTTAAGCACTCGATTAATTAGGGCATTACTGTATGTATGGTTGTACCTGGCTATTATCTTCATGATTTGAATACCCCCTGCAACATAGTTGTGGGGGGTATACTGGAATCAGCTTGTCCGTCTGTCGTCCGTCTGACAACCTGTGCACCTGCGATTATGACATCTGTTGGACTTTTTTTGGTGGAGTTATACCCCCTTTTTTTACTTAGAAATTTGTTTGCAACATGCATAATTTTGTCCGAGCTTTTATTCCTACATTTTTCGGTCAATGTGTTTTAATCTTGGCACTGATATTTAGTACCATGGGAACCTGTGCACCTGCGATTATGATGTCTGTCCGACTTTTTTTGTGGAGTTATTCCCTTTTTTCGACTTAGAACATTATCGCAACATGCATAATTTTGTCCGAGCTTTTATTCCTACATTTTTCTGTCAATAGGTTTAAGATCAGGGTTAGGGTTGTGCACCTGCAATGGGAACTGTTATTTTATTATTTTAACTAAATGTTTACTGACATGTGAAACATCTTAGTATTTTAAAAACACGGGGGGGGGGGGGGGGGTATCCTTAGTCCCATTGGGACAGTCACACCTCTAGTTTCAGTCAAATTGAGCCAATGATATTTATATTACTGATTATTTGTTCGCATCCTGTTGTTTTTATATGATTCTCAAACATTTGCTGCACCAAACATGTGCTCCATATTTGGAAACAATTTATTATGTTATTTTGCCTCGTCCTGGAAATAGGATCTGAGTGGGAATTCTACAGACGTTAATCTGATGAGATTTAATTTCATCAGCTTTTTAAAGGCCCATTTAATTTTCAAGTTACCGATTTTTTTATTATAGTGGCTTGATATACGGTTTTAATAACAATCTGTGCCATTCGATATGATTAAAATACTATAATTCATCACCATTTTGAACGTCTGTGCCTCAGAAAGTGCCCATAGAGAAATAGAAACAGCTGAAATCATATTTCCCCCGTTATGGCTCCCAGAATGCAACAGAATTCAAACTAAAAATTTATTTTTAGGGAATAACTCTAGATCTTAAGATATAGTTATTCTCCTTCCATTGAACATATAAATGAAACTTGAGGACAGATCACACATTGGTATCTCAACAAAAACAACATGTTCACAGTTTATTATACTTAATGAGTTGATAATAAAATGTGTTGGAGTTTCCTCTTTCAAATGGTATATAATATGGCATATATTTGATATAAAATTATCTGGGGATTCAAAAACTAAGTGGGCCTTTAAAAGCGTGTGTATGCATTCAAGCCTTGAAATAGGGTGTCTGTCATTTGCAGAATGAGGGCCCCAGAGGGTGAATTTAGTGATGCTACCCCGCATAGCGGGCTAGCATCACAAAATTCACCCTCTGGGAACCTCAATCTGCTGAGGTGTAAGCAGAATGAGGTCTCCCCAGAAGGTGAATTTGGTGATGCTAGCCCGCTATGCGGGGTAGCATCACTAAATTCACCCTCTGTGGACCTCATTCTGCAAATGACAGACACCCTATTTCAAGGCTTGAATGCATATGGTGAACTGGCAAATTAGCCTACACCAATGTGGGGATATACATATTCTACCAACTTTGTCATTAATATGAATGCAAATAGATAAAAGTTCAAGTTATCTTTAATGATTTTTCTCATATCACCCCTTTATTGTTACCCACTATATTTGTGAGTCGGGAATCTTTATCACAATTTTCGGAACATGGGTAACTTTGTCACACAAAAAATTATGAAAGTGACCAACTCATCCTCTAAGAGGGAGGTTAAAGGTACTCAACCCGATAAAACTCCTCTCAATTACTATTTCAATGGCTTCGGGGGTCAAAAATATTTGATTCGAGTCGAGGAAGTCACCCATCAAAGCTCAGATTTGTTAGATATCGATTTTAGAAATCTATTATTTTTCATTATCGGGAATACTATCTGGCCCAGAACTCAGTCAAAATTGCGTTAAAATTACCACTTGATTTTAGAGTTATTCATCCTTGTCTGTTTGAATAGATTTGGAGTACACATCCAGAGCAGATTACGGCAGTTATTAGTACTCATCTCGAGAACATATCAAATTTGAAAAATCAATATATAATAACTCTGAGCTTTGTTTGATGGGTTCCTCGACTCGAATCAAATATTTTTTACCCCCAAAGCCAAAGAAATAGTAATATAGGACCCTCTGATCGGATTGTTGTTGTTGGAATCTGTTGAGATGGGAACCCTCTTTACGGATTGAGTACCTTTGTTGTTGTTGGAATCTGTTGAGATGGGGACCCTCTTTACGGGTTGAGTACCTTTAAAGGTACAAGGTACTCAACCCGTAAAGAGAGTCCCCATCTCAACAGATTCCAACAACAACAATCCGATCAGAGGGTCCTATATTACTATTTCTTTGGCTTTGGGGGTAAAAAATATTTGATTCGAGTCGAGGAACCCATCAAACAAAGCTCAGAGTTATTAGATATTGATTTTTGAAATTTGTTAATTGCTCGAGATGAGTACTAATAACTGCCGTCAATTTGGTAACCTGCTCGAGATTTTACGTCAAAACTCTATTCAAACAGACAAGGATGGATAACTCTATAATCAAGTGGTAATACAATGTAATAACGAAATTTTGACTGTCTTCTGGGCCAGAAAGAATTCCCGATAATGAAAAATAATAGATTTCTAAAATCGATATCTAACAAATCTGAGCTTTGATGGGTGACTTCCTCGACTCGAATCAAATATTTTTGACCCCCGAAGCCATTGAAATAGTAATTGAGAGGAGTTTTATCGGATTGAGTAACTTTAAGAGATTGTATAGTGAGGACAATGACCATTCCAAAATATATTCATTGGATAGTAATAAATGAAATACAGAAGAAGCAACAACATTCCCCGATGACATGCTAATGATGCAAATACCCATTATCGGTATCCATGGCCGCCTTTTCGTGGAATTCATGTTCTGTGGCCTATAAAATCTAAAATTATGACCAGTAGGGTACCGCTTAAAATAAAAAAACATTGTACGTATACTATACTAAGTTGTTTGATTATATACAACTGTACGTGTATTTAAGTATCATCTCACTCTGGGTCAAATTGTGTCCGTGACGGAATCACCAAAAAAGTGCCATCAATATGAGGGTAGGTCCGTACTATTGAAGAACCCTGCTCATTCAGCCAAGCTGACCTGGAAAAAGTTCCCAATTAGTAAAGTAGATATCTTATACTTGCAGAAAAAAGCCGCATTGTCACACACTTGTGTGTATATTACTAGTTAACTTGGTTTGTTCGCCGTGACGGAATCACACAACGGGCGTGACGGAATCACCGTGCGATTTGTTTAGGTATAGTTTTTTGTGTAACAAGTGCGGACATTGTCATAAAAGCATAAAACTTGGCACATGTGTATATTAGGTCCCACATATTATTTTCAGATATGGGGGCAATCACGAAAATACTTTCCATGGCAACGGTTGCTATGCGACTGTTTTTTACCTTAGAAACGGGTTGTTGGTAGGGGTTAAACCGTCATTTTACTAAAATATATGTGCAAAAAGGGGATACTATGGTAATTGAGGCAGATTGTGATATGGGAAATGTGACAAAAATAACATTTCCACACATGCCTCACTATTAACCTAGAATGACCCTTGAGCTGCTTGAAAATGATACATGTATTTTGGTTCATTTTACCTTATTTGGCAAAATATGAAAATATGCGTTGACTGCGCATGCGCGCATCATTGATCCCCAGTCACACAATATCTGGTGTTTAAAGGTACTCAACCCGATAAAACTCCTCTCAATTACTATTTCAATGGCTTCGGGGATCAAAAATATTTGATTCGAGTCGAGGAAGTCACCCATCAAAGCTCAGATTTGTTAGATATCGATTTTATAAATCTATTATTTTTCATTATCGGGAATACTATCTGGCCCAGAACTCAGACAAAATTGCGTTAAAATTACCACTTGATTCTAGAGTTATTCATCCTTGTCTGTTTGAATAGATTTGAGGTACACATCCAGAGCAGATTACGGCAGTTATTAGTACTCATCTCGAGAACATAACAAATTTGAAAAATCAATATCTAATAACTCTGAGCTTTGTTTGATGGGTTCCTCGACTCGAATCAAATATTTTTTACCCCCAAAGCCAAAGAAATAGTAATATAGGACCCTCTGATCGGATTGTTGTTGTTGGAATCTGTTGAGATGGGGACCCTCTTTACGGGTTGAGTACCTTTAAGAGATTGTATAATGAGGGCAATGACCATTCCAAAATATATTCATTGGATAGTAATAATGAAATACAGAAGAAGCAACAACATTCCCCGATGACATGCTAATGATGCAAATACCCATTATCGGTATCCATGGCCGCCTTTTCGTGGAATTCATGTTTACTTGTATTATAAATAATAAAATACCTAGCCCCCAAATGGAGCCGCATGTGCTATGGCAAGCCGTTTTTCACATTTTTGATTGATTTGTACTTAAGTCCAATTATTTGGACTTAAAGGTACTCAACCCGATAAAACTCCTCTCAATTACTATTTCAATGGCTTCGGGGGTCAAAAATATTTGATTCGAGTCGAGGAAGTCACCCATCAAAGCTCAGATTTGTTAGATATCGATTTTATAAATCTATTATTTTTCATTATCGGGAATACTATCTGGCCCAGAACTCAGACAAAATTGCGTTAAAATTACCACTTGATTCTAGAGTTATTCATCCTTGTCTGTTTGAATAGATTTGAGGTACACATCCAGAGCAGATTACGGCAGTTATTAGTACTCATCTCGAGAACATAACAAATTTGAAAAATCAATATCTAATAACTCTGAGCTTTGTTTGATGGGTTCCTCGACTCGAATCAAATATTTTTTACCCCCAAAGCCAAAGAAATAGTAATATAGGACCCTCTGATCGGATTGTTGTTGTTGGAATCTGTTGAGATGGGGACCCTCTTTACGGGTTGAGTACCTTTAAGTCCAAATAATTTGACTTAAGTCCAAATAATTTGACTTAAGTCCAAATGAATTGGACTTAAGTCCAATTAGTGAATTGATTTGGACTTAAGTCCAATTCATTTGGACTTAAGTCCAATTCATCTGGTTTGAAACGATAGTCCCCTTCTTTGTAATGGTATATTCCTGCAAGTTTTGATTGACAGTCAAACTCCGTACTAACCAGGGCATTCCTGACTCCAAGACTAACTCCATACGTCCCCTTTGCCACGTGGCTTGTTTTCGGCATGCCGAGATTGAAAATGTTTCGAATCCGAATTGGCATCTTAATAAATGCTAACTGCATGCATGAATGAAGTAAAATTAATTCACGACTTGATTCAATTGTTATTTGACAGCATGTAGTGTAGGCTACACGCAGTTTCGTTTATTGCATTTACTAAGTGTCTTATTTGTATAATTTGCCCGGTTTTCAAAGTCAATGTAATAAGGGTGTACTCGAAAGTCGAATTATGCCAAAACAATAGATTAGAGTGACTCCCCTTCTATTGCTATTGTAATGACTGCGTGAAGCACAGCCTCGGTTAACTTTGTCAATCTATTCTACAGAGACTTCTTTGCATCAATTAGCTTGGTCAGAAGGAAATTGCAAAAATAATTTACATTATATATTGCTCAGAATCAGTGTTAACATACGCTTTATATATAAACAAATTAGCAGCCATAATTCCATTAGTGCATGCAGCCTCGATCGAGTGTGGACCCTGTACATAAGTTGTAACTTTTTTATCAGGTTAAATTTATAAAGAGCAAGGGGTGGTATTTTATCTACCTGGTCGGACTCTGGTAACATTATTATCGGTATACGGACATTTCCCCACCCGGACAATTACCCACCGGACATTTACCCACAACTCCGCCCTATGAGCAAAACCAGACCTGCTTAATATCTGATGGGGGTGTTTCTTATACAGATGAATTGGACTTAAGTCCAAATGAATTGTACTTAAGTCCAAATACCACATAATTGTTAATTCGGCGAGGAATTGGACTTAAGTCCAAATAGATGAAAATATCGGTATTTGGACTTAAGTGTAATTCATTTGGACTTAAGTACAATTCCTCGCCGAATTCACAATTATGTGGTATTTGGACTTTTAAGTACAATTCGCTATTTGGACTTAAGTCCAATTATTTGGACTTAAGTCCAAATAATTGGACTTAAGTTCAAATCAATCGAAAATGTGAAAACGGCTTGCCATACATGTGCAGTGTATTCCAAAAACAACTGCTGTGCATGTTCCCTAATACTGAGATCATGGTAGCATCAACGCGCGTAACGTCATGGATTATCCGCTTAAATCTTGTGTTGGATGCGTCCACTCGCACATGAGTGAGAGGGAACATATTTTGGCAGGCCTGTGTGACGTGTGTGTGTGGTTGTGCGAAGTTTCAATGTAACCATTCCTCGAAACTGCCTTCGCATGTCTGTACATTGTGAATATCCACCCCCTGACTGTGTTTGCATGCGTGCACATTGTCAGTCTATTGAATACCAAAAACCCAGTCTAATTGCCCACACACGACTGCCTCTGGTGGTCACTCAGTGAGACAGTGTCAGCTGTATTCACTCACACCTTGACCATTTTGAGTAGAATATATGTGCTGATGGTGCTCACTTCATTTGAACGTTGTATTAACTTGTAAGGGGAGCCACACTATTTATTTGATAAAATCACTGTTCCGATGTTCCGAGGCTGGTTTTCGTGATGTATCGACCTATTCCACTGCTTCAGTTTGTTAGTTACACGACATGGAAACCACTACGAGATAACTCGTAGTGGCAACCTGCGAAGGTTGCGTACTACGAGATAACTCGTAGTGGCACTCAACGTGTTAACTAATTACCGGTAAATTAAATGTGGGTAACTTTATCACAATATTTTGGAACATGTGTGTCACTTTATCATAATATGATTCCTGTATGAGAATGAACACACAGTCTTGTCTATTGGGTGAGTAATGCAGTTCGGGGGGTTAATGTTGTTTTCGTGTCCGAATTTGTTGATAAAATCACGTTGTGCACGAGAGTTTATCCTGGCGACGGTCACTTCAAATATTCAAGATGGCCGCGTAGCTAAAATGGACTGCTCTTGGGGAAATGTCGACGAGATACAAAGATATGCGTTCTTGTTAGGATCTGCCATCAGGAATGAAGATTCGGACCAGTTTCTTACAATTTACGATTCAATAATTCCACCGAGCTTGTCCTCAACAGAGGTATACAATGACATTTCTGCGTTTCGTGTGTACCGTTGCAACCAAAATTGGCAAACAATTATACTCGATTGAATCACAACTTCATCTCTGAAACAGAAAAGGATCAATTATATTTCCCAAAATGGATAGGTTCTCAGTATTCAAAAAGATAAATTTTGTTACAATACAATGTTCTATCTTGCCATGTACTTCATTTTGAAGTTGTTTCCTTGGATTGTTTTCTTTTTGGAAAGAGTTGTGTCCCTTGTCGGTTTCTATTTTGAGACGTGAATCTTCAGGTAATCGGCAACGAAACCAGAGCAAATGACCCGAACAATTTGCATATTATTCACCGGCGACATTTCTCAATCCACTTCCACTTGGAAATCTTGCAGAATTGAGGATACTTTCCACAATGTGATGACTTGCATACATATCCTCTATTTTTGGTAAATCATGTTACTATAAATTGAACACAAGATGAGTTTTGCTTGCAAAAATATACATCCATGCTTTCAACCTTGGTCACTGAAGCAGCCAATTGTTACAACTATATGTGCAGTGTAGGTTGTATGTGGTGTGTGTGGATTTATTCCTACATACTGAAACAAAATTCTGTGTTTATTAGATAATACTAGTAGTACTAGTAGTTTGGAGTATATTCTAGTCATATTTACTAAGACATCACTGTCTTCCTGTAACCTGTTTCAATTTGCTGTTTTTTGTATGGGCGTATCACTATCAGTTCTGTACCGATACAGTTCAAAACTAAGACAAGTATGATCATATGCTAGGAGGCTATTTTATTTCAAGATTTCCATCAGTACTGTACTCTTGTGTGCCAAATAATAGTACAGGGCGGAATAATAGTACAGGGTGGAAAATGGGGACAAAATTAATAATAGTTAGGGGTGTAAGTTAACTGTAACGATACATCGATGTATCGATGCGACCGCGATACAGCACTGACGATACGGGCGTTCAAACGATACCGGTACGTATCTCGATACACAAATTGCATGTTATTACCTATTCAGGCAAGTAAGCAGCGGTCGTCATGAACGAGAGAGGTCAATGTTGAATCAGTATCTAACACAAAATTAAGGTAATCCCCCACAATAAGTAATAAAAGTGATAAGCATTCCCTATTTATCACAGAGTAACCGTGAGGCCAACAGACCGCATTGTATCAATTTGCATGTGTGGATAATGCGATGCCGTCTTCTTGAAACACATTGTATTAATAGATCAGTCTTTCCCCATGTCACGTCAACACTGGACACTGCACTCTGTGCACGGATCCGGGCCCACTCGCCCCAGGGCCCACTCGCCCCAGGGCCCACTCGCCCCATGCAGTTTTTGGGGCGAGCTGGCCCAGCTTTCAGGGGCGAGTTGGCCTGGGTATTACATTTGTATTAAAGTTGTAAATAAGTTAATATATATTAGTATATTAATTTCTTAAGTTCAGATTATGATATATTTCAGAGTTATGTCCATCAATTTTGACATTTAGATTACTTTAGGCACGTTTGTTAGCAAAGATAATAGCCAGTATATCACACTAGTTGATTTGAACGACGAACCAGCGAATTCATAAATAACAATAATGAACTGTTTTCACATTCTGGATATTAAAATTTCTCTTATTCTCTGAGTTCATCTCACTATCTCTGGAGTTTGGGAAACCCTTAGGAGCCGTTATTGTCCCCATTCCTATCCTATCAAAACAATAGAAGCAGGTTGTTTACACAGTAACCAGTCGACTAATCACACCTCACACTTCAGAGGATGAGATGGCTTCAGAACGTGTGATAGATAATCACTTTCATATGCCGACCCAAACTCCATACATCGTCATCTACGCGATATAGCACTGCCATATTCCATAATGACATTAATTGGTAAGGAATTCTTACGTGTTTTTAGTTCTTATGTTTTAGGATTAAAATTGTCTATTATGGCAGTGGTATCTCAGCAGAGCGATGAGAGATAACTCTGCCTGGAGGTTGATGCCGACCACATACTAGTATAGTATATAAGCAGTTCAATTATTATTTGACATCATCAGAATGAGGGTGGGGCTTTGCTTCTTGCGTTGGTGGCATTCACCTCAGTCATGCACGGTATATAGGCAACCACCTACTGTGCATGAGCACTATCCAATCTATATCTCCTGACAGATGGGGGATGGGAGAGAAAGGGAGAGAGAGAGGGAAGAGAGAGCAAAAAGACACCAAAGAAAAACAAACTTAAACAAGTCATTATCCCTTGGACCGAGTCGGGGCGAGCTGGCCCAGGTCGACTGGGGCGAGTGGGCCCGTTTCCCTGTGCACTGGCCCGTGTGGGTTGCTGAGCAATTGTTAAACTTCCCGGAATAAACTTGTCAACAGACAATGAATCCCCCCAATTACCGTTATAAAGTTGACAACTTGACATGAGTTATTAATATAAAGCTCCTCCCATTTAACTGTCAATCTCGTGACATTGACTGAGAGATTTTTGGAGAGGAAGTTCCTCATTGGTCAACAGGTAGTGTTTGTACTCTCCAATTAATTTTGTTCAGATAACGCAGTGCAACAATGGGCTCAATGTCGGCATCTTTATGCTTCTGGGGTGATAGGATATCACTGATAGTCAATACATCGACTAGGTTTTAATAAGTTTTTTCTTGTTCTTAGACAATACAATACAAGTTGCAACAACAAACATTTTAGACGAACATCTAGTATACATATTTTAGCCAGTTCATATAGGCCTACCTATAGCCATGCAAGCACATACTAGTACCCAGTACCCACCCGTCGTTATCGCTATATATCAGTGTATAAACAGTCCGTACAAAGACTCTGCAATATCACTATAATTTTAGGTAAGTAAAATCGCGATACATATTGTATCGTGACCTCTGTATCGCGATAAACATCGATACACCCCATACCCCGTATCGTTACACCCCTAATAATAGTACAGGGCGGAATAATAGTACAGGGCGGATAATGGGGACAAAATTGATAATAGTACAGGGCGGAATAATAGTACAGGGTGATAACGCCGGGGTTTTCCCCTGAGTATTGTCAGACTCGTCCTGAGATTTCTAGTACACTATTATCTCTATCATTTCATTCAATTTTTTTTTTTCGTATTACTAATATGAATTTGGATATTTCATGTCATAGTCGTTTCAATGTCCAAGTATTATCCTACAGTGAATGAGTTGAATTATCATACACTAATTTCAGCGTCAATCTGACAGTCTGCAGACCACTTGGGAATTCAGACACCGGGAAGAGAGGTGTTTTAAATTGTAAAATCACCAAAGCGGTAATTGGGTCATGGAGGCAACTTTTAACACGCTGTGTCTTTTTATTGGAATTAGAAAAAGTCATGCGTTACTAATTTGAATTCTGTGCCGTTCAAACATGGCTATCAGTTCGTAATTCCAATGTTAAGCACAAATTATTAACTGCACCGCACGGAGCCCCGCACCACTAACGCCATGCTTTATATCATCACTAAAAGCAGAACGTTCCATTGCGTCATTGGGATAACTGGTTAGCGACTGTTGCGAACCACGTGGTTCCCGTCATAGTACATTCAACAATCATTACCGAGTCACCAGAGATATGTGGGCTAAACAAAAGTAGACTCGTCCGCTGTTTTGTCGGAACATGATGCAAGCGTTTTTCCACGTGTCCAAATATTTACAACCGGCCGACTGTTCCGCGAATATACACATTTGATGAAGAAAAAAAAACGATAAACTGATTAGTTTGCTGAGTTCTTCGTGGACAGATCCATTGATTTTTAATAATCGTACAGGTGCGAATAAGGATCGTACAGGGCGGATTTTTTATTGAAAATTAATAATCGTACATGTACGATTATTATTTGGCACACGAGAGTATAAAAGTTGACATATTTTGCAGTTCTTTGTGCCAACTTTTGGTACCGTTGCATATTTAGTTTGAAATCTGTGACCACATGCTTGGGCTTCTATACGTTTCGTAACTACATGTAAGTCCTTGGTCATTTCATAAAAAGACATTTTGTGACCTTTGGTTGAGTTCAACGATTACTCTTAGAATTTTGTTTTCTTCCTTATGGTACGAAATGTCCAAAACATTGGTACAAAACGACCAAAGGGTACGAAACGTCTTTGTACGAAGTGACCAGCACCCCATGGATGCTTCTGATGTAGTGTTGAAACGGTGTTACAGGAAATTACCAGACTACAGCTAGATGCTCTAATTAATCAACCCATTAAATGAGATTGTAGGCCGATAACTATGGCAGTAGCACCACAAGTTAACAGCGGCTAATGATCTCGCTATTGCAAGAAGTTGACCTGCTCAGGTTTTAATCACCACAGTAATCTACGCCCTACACGGTACATCACAGTCATTCCTATTGCGATCACTATACACCACGTCCATTTATCTCAACACCACAGTCATCGTATATTGGAACTCAAATTTGAACTACCGGTACCGGTATCACAAAATTACACAAAAGCTGCATCAAATGCAATGGTGTTCAAATTCACCAAAAAAAGGAAAAATATCCAGAATCTAAACTGATTTTCATTGATAGTCAGTTTAAAAGATACTTATTTAAACATGTCGTCTGAATGGTAGCCTGAATGTCGCAAATGATAGAAAACTTATGTGCACATATAAATGTGATAAATGAACTTGATTATGTAGATGTTTTTGTGGAACCAGAACAAAATATAAACAGGGTTTATACTAACATGCCAGATAAATCGCCGTTGAATTGACAAACTGTTATTGGTGGACCAATTAATATAGAGGCAATTTACAGTACATTGTGTTCATATTGGCTAAATTATTCTTAATCCGCAAATGATGTCAGAGGTTGCGATTCCTTCCACGACCTTGTGACATCGTAAAAGTAGCAGGTCATTTTTAATAAAATATTTCATATTCGGCCGCCTCTCTACTAGTATGGTGTTAAAGATTTTCAATGTAATTGTAAAACTCTGTTCACACATTATTAAACTTGGAAAAGCCTTGTTAAGTGGTAATAATTGGCAATAATCATCACTGAAAGCAATATATGGACATAATTATTTTCGTCTGAATACCGGTATATAAAGCGCAAACAGCTCATCGTCTGGTTGGAATTGTACTAAAAATCATGTTGCTGGCATATGCTTCTAGAGCTACATGTAGGTAGAAGATAAATGATCATCCATCACAAGTGACACAGCAAAATTGGCGCAAATGGGTCATTATCATTTGCAAAGAACCATACTTCATACCGATGTATGATCGATGTATGGAGGCGCCTATTTCATTTCCCGAATGAGATACATGTATACTCAAATCTGTCTTGTTTCTCGCTGAAATGACAAATGTGATGGACTATATTATTCAAATCAGTTGATATACGAGTTTCATATGTTATTGAATTTTATTGCGTGATATACTTGATGATGCGCTGGTTTTGCTGTGCCGATGGGTTGTATGGTTATGAAAAATGTTTTGTAAAGGGCTCTGTTATTATTGAGCAGCTTTTCTCAGTCGAATTGATTTGCTTGAAATAATTAGCGTTTTAACGAATAACCTAGTTGTTCCTGTTTACTGGTGCAGTTTCGCTTCCCAGAATCCAGTCGTAGATCTTATACCTGTCAATTTTGTGTTGCTTTTGTGTATACGTATGTAGTTGCTTTCATTTAATTCATATTATGCACCTGCCTGCTGTGAAGAATTGATGGAATTTGAACATATTGAGTTATCTGAAAAAGATATATAAGAAACAATTAACAGTCTATCCATAGGAAAATCAGCAGGAGCAGACGAAATTTTGTGACAATCACACATGTGGTTATCTCCATATCCTATTTAATGCCATAATTAAACAAGGTCATCTCCCACCGAAATTGCTAGGAGTGACACTCGTCCCATTAATTAAAAACAAGAGGTGGCATCAGAGATGCTGTGTCTCGTTTTCGGTGGCTTACCACCGGTGGCTACCGCCAATTGGTGTGCATCAGTATCGGTAGACTAATTAATAGGTAAAATCCAAAAAATGACTAATTAAGGGCCATAACTCCATCAAATTTTATCGGGCCAGGCTGGTTTTCGAGCTCGTCCGAAATATTCTTGGCAAGTATGTCTATTCCAAATTTTAAACAAATCGGAGGACGTTTGTTGAAGTTATTGCGCTAACAAGCTAAAAATTCACGAAAAATGACTAATTAAGGGCCATAACTCTATCAAATTTTATCGGACCTGGCCGGTTTTCGAACTCGACCGAGATATTCTTGGGAGACACCTATATACCAAATTTCAATCAAATCGGATAATGTTTGTTGAAGTTATCGCGCTAACGAGCTGAAAATTCTTGAAAAATGACTAATTAAGGGCCATAACTCTATCAAATTTTATCGGACGAGGCCGGTTTTCGAACTCATCCGAGATATTCTTGGGAGACACCTATATACCAAATTTCAATCAAATCGGATAACGTTTGTTGAAGTTATCGCGCTAACGAGCTGAAAATTTGTGAAAAATGACTAATTAAGGGCCATAACTCTATCAAATTTTATCGGACCAGGCCGGTTTTCGAACTCATCCGAGATATTCTTGGGAGACACCTAAATACCAAATTATCGCGCTAACGAGCTGAAAATTCAAAGGGCCATAACTCTGTAATAAATGTGCGGACGAACCCGATATGTACTCACACACCAAATTTTTTTTTAATCCGTCAATAAACGGTTGAGTTATAAGTAAAACATGCCGCCCGCCCGTCCGCCGCCCACCGTCCCTCATCAAACTATAAGTTGAGTTTTGGAAAAAAACTCGACTAATAAAGCAGGAGATGTTACAGATAAAAACAATTATCGACCTAGTGCTATCTTGTATGTGCTTTCGAAAGCTTTAGAGATGGTATTGTTGACCAAATTTCATCATAAACTGCTAAGTTCAGACAATCAGTTTGGCTTCAAACGGAATCATTCGACTGATGGGTACATCTTCGCCAATTATGTTGCCAAGAGCACATCCATCTGTGTGTGCTTATTGGATGCCATCAAAGCTTTCGACTGCATCAAACATGTGGATCTGTTCAGCATCCTCAAAGATCGAAACATTCCTCCTAATATTATCCGAATTATAAAGGATTGGTTTCAATAACAGATTTACAATGTTTGCTGGGGATCATCCTACTCATCAAACTTTCGACTGTTCACTGGTGTGCGACAAGGCAGTATAATAAGCCCTCATTTATTCTCACATTGATGGAATTAGCAGACAATTGAATAGATCTAATAACAGTTGTGTAGCTGGTGGTCAGCTTATAAACTATTTATGTTATGCCGATGACATGTGTCTTATGTCGCCTTCATTCGTTGGTCTTCAGCGAATCCGAAGCCTCTAAAATTAATTTGGCTTATAATACTACTAAAATGGTTGGGATGGCTGTCATCCCAAATTCTCTGGCTATTAAATCTTTTCCTAAACTTGTTCTTAATGGAAACAAACTTAATTCTGTTTCAAGATATTTATATTTGAGGCATATACTCAATGATGACGATATTATGTGTCAATATCGATCCATTTGTTCTCGTTCATTACATTTTGTTTACAAAATTTAATAGATGTTCCTACAATGTAAAAATGTATTTATTTCAAATAAATATATCTCTCCTATGTATTGTTAATTTCTCTAAAAAATGTTGCAAGAAATTAATTGTATGTTATAATAATGCCTATAGAAAACTGATGGGTTACTAAAGATCTAGTAGGAATGTATGTGTTTGACCGGATTGTTCTTTACCTACGTTGTTACAAAAGTGTGTATGGTTTTTGTGAGAGAGATTTTCAATCCGAAAACAACATCTTAAATACAACATGTTGATCTGATATTATCTTAAAATAATCTCTGTTAAAATACTGAAATAATTTACTGTATTTTTAGGTATAAATTCATTTTATGATGTATAACATGTAAATGTTATTTTGCATGAACCATATATAACCATAAGGCAAATTATGCCTGAATTAAACAATTGTATATAATATATTTCAACTTTGTCATCAAAACATATCATTACACAGATGGTTTCATGACATCAATCCTCTTGATTGTGACATAGCCAGTGATCACTGTTCTGTATTTAACCACAGTATAAGTGCTATGATATTTTTGTTCTAGGTGATACATGTATTTGGTCTACGCTATGCTTAGATCTACCACGATTTCACAGAAAAAAATCTTCCGATAGATCTACCATTGGCAAATATTTTTATTTCATTGAATGTGATGTCTTGCATTGTAGAATAACTGCTAGATAAAATTTCAATCAACCCGAAATGAGTAACATTTTTATTGCAAGCTTCTTATATCAATATAGTGGCACGTGATGACATGGATGGATTCAGGAACAATTGCGAGAACGTTCGATTTTAATCAGTGCTAAATAATGAACAAACTACAGGGTTTCTGCTTGGGGGGATAGTGGGTCCCTTTTAGGGTTCTTTTCCCCCATCCATACATGATATATCACTTTTGTATATAATGTGAACTATCAGTAGACATCGCATATGCCCAGAGTTAAATGCCAATGCATGTTTAATCTAATCCTGATTACGTTGTCGGCATTGTGTTCTGTCAAAGACAGTGATTGTATTTCCTTTGACGTCGCTCAATTCTCTTTGAACTTGATTGGTGTGTTTACCGATATTTAGAAAATGCAGCATGTGCATCTCCTTCGACAATGTGAATACAAGTGAACTGTCAAGGCCGAAATACATAGTTAAGACCAGTGCGATATCGCATTTAAAGGCCAGTAGGCTAGAATATATTGTGCGTGTGCACCTGACGGTGAATGAACCCAGAATGGCTGGGAATTGATAATTTCAAGACTATGACAGAAAGAAAGTTTGACTTTTAAATGTCGCAAAATGTATAATGTTGTTTATTCATAAAAAATGTGCATCACTAAGGAAGGGCCAAGTGATAATCAGATTATTAAATATGATGACTGGGAAATCATAGATCTATAATTGAGAACCACAGCACGTCAGTTTTCTCTTTTTTGGCTATTACTCAAATTACATTAGTTTAGCTTTTCATTTTCGAGAAGTAACCCCGATATTGACATCCCTACTTGTTCCATGTAGGGCTATAGTTGCATTAGCCTGTATATGTAACTAACATAATTTATATGCTACTATTGAATGACGCACGGTACACACCATATTCCTAATTTTTAAACTATAGTGAAATATGGGCAGCTTTAGTTTATTTGTGAATATGCCCCAACCCGCTAGATTTTATAACCAGTCGGAAGGCAGTACCCCCTCCGTAGAAGAATTGACTTGATCATAGTAAGGGAGAGAAGCTCAGAGAACTCTATCCTGAGTTTTTCTACTAGTTTGTACTGTATATTTTGTCTGACGAAACCACTTGACAAACCTCAATAAACTCCATACCGTACTTGGTGGTCAAGGGTCGTGAAATGCAGAGAGCATGTGGCTATCGATCAGTCGATCAAATTTGTGAAATTGTCTGCCATCGTTTTTCTGTCTATACGAAAATGGGCCAGTCCATTGGGCACATCATTTGAACTATGAAATGACCGGAGTAGAAGTTACACGATGCCAGTTATACTCTTATTTGTAGGTGTATCTTCCTTGTCAACATTGTCGGCGATGTCAATTGTGTTTTTTCCCCTAGCCACAAGAAAAGGGGCCCCAACATTTTGTCCCTAGTGGAAACCCTACAAACTATCATAATTTCTACACTATTCAGTCTTACTCAGGATTCCAGAAAGAAATGTGAGTATCATTTAATGTGATATAAAGAATGCAGTATTGTAGCATGTCATTTTGGTCCACACAGCCCTACTATAGATTCGCATAGTATTCACTATTGCAGCAAAACTCCCAACAAATATTATAATCATGTGTGTAATATGCAGATTTCACCTACAGTGTAGTGTCGATATAGCGACAAATGCACCCATAAGACTGTTACATATATGTTAGTATGTGTCACAGATTCCGTGAATACTTAATTTAAATAGTTCCACAAACAATCGTATGGTTGTGACATAACCCATGGCCTGTTATAATGTTAGTCATAATGATGATAATGGATCAAATATATTGGACTTTTCCATTCACCTACCTGTAGTGAGTCTCATCATGCTATTGGCCATTGCACGTTGTAATATTAATTAGTGCACGCTTCCTCAGACGGCTTTTGGTATTGTTATTGCACATGGGTGGATATGCATGCTAAATTATGCAGCAGTGTGTGACCATCAAACAACTAAAGATGCCTTGTTCAGTCGAGACGATATTAATACTGCTGCCCGCTCACTCACAGCTCTTGGATTGGCTCATCAGATTGATCTGCTGACATGATTGATGGGTGAATATATTAGCTGAAGCCGTTTACGTGTGAGATATCTATACCACAAAGCTGCGATGTTTTTTGTTAAGTAACATGTTATTGCTATACATGATGTCTTATCATGTTTTTTTTTTTTAATTCAGAAAGAGAAAGTGAGGGCATGTTGGCGCCCGATCAAACAGAAAAAATAGCAGGAAATGGCTCTTGATGGAGAAGTTTGCGTTGGAAGCAATGGACCACATACTCTTCAATTTTCTGGTCAAACTAGAGATAACATTATGTTGTAAGCGTCATAGAAACCATTTGTGAAGTACCACAGATTTCACTAAAATGAAGACTATTTTCGGTGGAACATGTATGAAGAAAACAACATATAGATTGTGCATACAACCCGGAGCAGAAAACGCTCTGAGTGAAGGGAACTTTCATAATAACATTGAAGACAGGATTAGCTAGGTTATTTGTTAAACTGCTAATTCTTTCTAGCAAATCAATTTGGCTATTCAATAATAGCAGAGCTCTTTACAAAACGTTTCTACAACCATGCAACCCCAAAACAAGCGCCTCATCAAGTATACCATGCTACTAGTGATGGGCAGTTAACCAAGAAAACAACTCTGTTTCGGTTTGAAACAATACCGACCGTACCCAATAGACGGGATGCACATTTTTTTAACGTTGATATCTCATTACATATTGTCAAATTATCAGCCTCTACGATATAATGTGTCAGAATGTGTCAATTTTGACTCGACCACTGTGTTATCATTATCGTAATCGACCCTTTTTGTTCTTTTTCAACAGTCGAGTGAACACGCCGACAAAAAAGGCCCTGTTTGGTGCTATTTTACACACTTCGATGAGAGACGCACGATTAACAGTTTAAGACACTCAGCAAACTTGAACCCATCTATGTGTGACTGCTTGAATTTATGTTGAACTTTTATTTCATAAATATTTATTAGCCAGCACAAAGGCGAGTCTTGTGATGTAATTTAAATGCTTTCGATCAGACAATCTTCTCATCGCACTCATATTTCGTCATCTCCATGGATCCATGGTAAGCGACCTACTTTTAGAATGCAACACATGGTACCAAAATTACGTCGCATTTGGTGATGGGGGTGCACGGTGGGATTAATTCAAATATAAGTGATGTTGGTAACAGTAATCGCTCTGTGTTTTAAGTTTTGTTATTTACTACGTTCCCATCTGCAGTAGTACTCTGCACTTACCTGAATATGTTGATTCGCAGAACCAGTTATTACTAAGAGTGTATTGAATAGGGACTGAGTGGAGACACCAATGGCATGTGCAGCCAAGGACCTGACCTGACATGACAAGCGACCTACTTTTAGAATGCAACACATGGTACCAAAATTACGTCGCATTGGTGATGGGGGTGCACGGCGGGATTAATTCAAATATAAGTGATGTTGGTAACAGTAATCGCTCTGTGTTTTAAGTTTTGTTATTTACTACGTTCCCATCTGCAGTAGTACTCTGCACTTACCTGAATATGTTGATTCGCAGAACCAGTTATTACTAAGAGTGTATTGAATAGGGACTGAGTGGAGACACCAATGGCATGTGCAGCCAAGGACCTGACATGTAGATGCCTTGCTGATCAAATTATGACACAGAAATAATAATACAGTGTCTTGATTTATGCTTGATTAATCCCCGATATATTCCTGTTTACTATGGTGTTACTGCACTATGCGTCTTTTTGTACAATAACACAGCTGACCACTGATTAAGTAGTTCAAATCATATAATACTTAAAGGTAAATAACAATACGTAGTTTTTCGTTAATAACATAATATATTGAACTACTGACTTGGCTGTGATGTCACACGTGGGTGGGAAATTGGGAATTAGCTGCAACATCGCATGATCTCCTTGATCGCGGCACAATTGTCTTCATATTTGATTAATACAAATTGTCCGGTCCCGAAGTCCATTCTCTCTAAAAATTACCTCTGTAAATCGGAAACACTCTATTCCGAACAAAGGACTGGTTTGTTAGTCCCTAATTGAGTGATCGCATGTTTATTACCTCTCAACACCGGATCAGACAAGATTGGACGAGATGAGAGTGCATAGTGTTTACGTACTCTAGAATAAGCATACCGATTTAATTAGCTTTGAAACGAATTGTAACAACAGGGGTCTGATTAAATATCTATGCTTATTTCACACATTGAGTGAACAATGGCGACATCGCAGATCAAGAAAATTTTAGAGAACTGATATGTTGTTTTTGCAAAGTTATTGTGATCGCTGGTCACATTGCAAAATCGAACGACAATGTCGACGATGAAGATGACACAGCTGACAACATAGAATCTGACCTGACACACAAAGACATCCTGGAGATTCTGAAGAAGTTCCAAAACTTTGCTATATCTAGAGATGACAGATACCTTCCTGTCATCATGGAAATGAAATCGATGAAACATACACAGTCGACACTAGATAGCTTCTTCGTAAAGTCAGACTCACTATAAACTTGATTCATGTTGTATATATATCTTATATAAATATGTTATGTTTGTCTATATTTGTCCCCCGACGTTTCCGTCGGAGGACTATAGAAATGACCCTCGTCCGTCCGTCCGTCCGTGCGTCCGTGCGTCCGTCACGTCCGTGCGTCCGAGATTGGGTACCTTCATGGTGTAATCAACTCCTCCTACAGTTTTAAACGTAGAGATTTGAAACTCTGGGATATTGTTCCTAACATGTTGGTGATTTGCAACATCTATAAAGCTAATCAAAAATATAATTTTTTCCATATTTTTGGGGGGGTTTTCGACTTAGAAAATTTGGAACATTTTTGCCTTTTGGATGAGATTGGGTACCTTCATGGTGTAATCAACTCCTCCTACAGTTTTAAATGTAGAGATTTGAAACTCTGGGATATTGTTCCTAACATGTTGGTGATTTGCAACATCTATATAGCTAATCAAAAATATCATTTTTTCCATATTTTTGGGGGGTTTTCGACTTAGAAAATTTTGAACATTTTTGCCTTTTGGATGAGATTGGGTACCTTCATGGTGTAATCAACTCCTCCTACAGTTTTAAATGTAGAGATTTGAAACTCTGGGATATTGTTCCTAACATGTTGGTGATTTGCAACATCTATATAGCTAATACAAAAATATCATTTTTTTCGTGTTTGCATGCATTTGTTCATCGGGTTGTTTTGTTCAATAAATTTTGCGGTGGTTTGCAACATCTATATACTGTATAACATTGTTGCAAATAGTATCCTACAAACAAATCCAATCATGAAGTTTACCACTCGAGTCGGGGGACATGTGGTCTGCGACCTTTTATTTGTTTTTAAACCTTGTGTTATTTATATTTGTATTTGGTTTTCATAATTATTCAATAAAGTCACATTAATCAATAATGCATGTAATAAACGGCAGCAATATATTCTGATGGTGATGCGATTTTCTATAAACCGAACTCCTCTCTAAACCAAACAGAAAGGGCTGTTCCGAAGGGTGTTCGGTTTAGAGAAGATTTACTGTATTACACAGAAAAGGGTTAATTTGGTTAATGTACTTGATCAGTGTGAATACTTCTCAAATCATGCTGCGTGTAGCAGTAACTTCAAAGCAGATTCCAGCCTAGAGGGCAACATGGGAGACATGATCTTCTCCCTATAATGTGCCATTTCTTCCTATTTTCCTTCTAGGGAGAAGTGACTTCTCTCTTATATACCAGTGTGCATATTTCAAAACAGCATATTTGAAGTGTATTTACTGATTATAAAGATGTACTTACTCATTATAACAGTATTATAAATGTGCTCTTGTATTGTATTTAAAATACGTATTGGATCATGTGATACTGATGCCTGCCTGCCTGCATACGCTGTGTACATACCGGTACCGGTATGTTACTATCAAAGAGTGAATGTATTTTCAAAATCACATGACGCTGAAACTTGCTGACATTTAGTTCAACGTTCCATAATATCATATGACCCTATTATTAGCCCAACCTTACTTTGTAAAGTTTGAGCTATTGCCATGGCTTGGTATCCGTCGTCCGTGTGTGTGTGCATCTGTCAACAATTTCCTTTAGCACGGGCTACAGGTCGTACCTTTGGTCGGATCATTATGAAATTTGTCGTAGCATGGACATGTAGATGAGAATGAGTCATTTTGGGGTGATTTGGCCATAAAACATGGCCACTGGCAGCCATCTAGGATTTTACTCTTTGCATGACTAAATCGTTTGGCACAGGCTACAGGTCGTACCTTTAGTCGGATCATTAAATTTGTCATGGATGTTAACATTGACATGTAGATAGGTAGGAACGAGTCATTTTGGCATCATTCGGCTATAAAAAAATGGCCGCTGGCAGCCATCTTGGATTTTTCTCTTTGCATTACTAAATCCTTTGGCACGGATTTAAAGTCATACCTTTGGTTGGATCATTATGAAATTTGTCATGGCTGTTGACATTGACATGTAGATGGGAACAAGTCATTTTGGCACAATCGGCAAAAAAACATGGCCACCAGCAGCCAGCTGGGATTTCAAAATTCAATCGATTAGCATGGGCTACAGGCCGGAGTGTTCGTCCGATCTTCATGAAATTTGTTGTGGATGTTAATATTTACATGTAGATGGGAATGAGTCATTTTGGGGTCATTCAGCCGTAAAACATGGCTGCTGGCAGCCATCTTGGATTTTACTCTTTGCATGACTAAATCCTTTGGCATGGGCTACAGACCACATCCCTCATCCTATCATTACCACCTAACTATGTGGATCTTCAGGGTGACCTCCAGATGGGAGCCATCAATTTTTTGGAGCATTGTCTGGAGAAATGTTTTGAAATTTACAGGCATGTTTAGGATCACCTCCACCAATAGCCATCTTGAAATTAACTTTTTGTATGACTAAATCATTTGACACACCCTACAGATAACATCCCTCATCCTATCATCACCACCACCAAACTATGCGGATTTCAGGGTGACGTCAATTTTTTCCGAATTGTTTGAAAAATGTGGCCATCTTGGATTTTTCTCTTTGTATGACTAAATCCTTCGGCACACCCTAAGGTCACATCCCTTGTCTGATCATCACTAAACTTCATATGGATTTTAGGGGTGACTACTAGATGGGAGCCATCAATTTTCTTTACGAAATTTTGTTAAAAAACATGGCTGCTATCATGGATTTCAAATTTGAATCCATCGGCACACCCTGCAACCCGCATTTTTTGGAGAAATGTTTTGAAATGTTTAGGATCACCTCTAGATGGAAGAGCTCCATCAAATTTGAATTATTTCAATGAAAAACATGGCCACCGGCAGGCATAACTAAATTCTTTGGCACACCCTACAGACCACATCCCTGATCCAATCAACACCAAACTTTATATGGAACTTCAGGGTGACTTCTAGATGGGACCAATCAAATTTGAATTATTTTCAATGAAAAACATGGCCACCAGCAGCCATCTTGGATTTTACTCTTTGCATGACTAAATCCTTCAGGACACCCTACAGGTCACATCCCTTATCCAATCATCACCAAACTTCATATGGATCATCGGTGTGACCTCTAGATGGGATCCATTGAATATTTCCGAAATTTGTTAAAAAATATGGCCACCAACAGCCATGTCGGATTTCAAATTTGAATCCATCGGTACACCTTGCTTCTCACATTTGTTGGTGAAATGTTTGAAATGTTAACAATTTCGTCTACACAATACAAGCCCTTTACTGTAACTAGTGACTTCACTGTGACAATTAGAAATTTAAGAACATCTTCAGCCCTGTCTGCATTCCCGCAATTTGGGTTACGATCAAAGAAGATCCAATCGTAGTAGTGTTGTACAAATGGAGCCTCAGAGCATTCAAGTCAATGGAACATTGTTGTCATTGGAAGAAAATGGCTACTTTTCAATGACAAAAAAACAACCAAATCAGAAATCTCAGAAAACGGGCTCATTCATTTTACTCTAAAGTAATCCCTGTTTAACCCTTTGTTGTCCAAATACTCACTGACTTTTAGTTTCGCTTGGGTAATTTTTGGGTATCGGTAATATTATAAAATTCAATAAACAGCCTTGAACTCTTTCTTTACTAAATGGATTCTCCGACCTGGTTATAACAGTATATATTAGAATGGTCTATTATTCATTTGAAGGGGTGTTCAGGATAAAGGACCAGACGACAGACAGAGGAAAAAGTAATACAAGTGTTCAGATGGTTGTTTGTTGAACTTAATATCCGAACATTTCCAAAGGGAACTACTCGTCAAATAGCATTTAGTATAAAAGGGTTCAACAGCAATGAATGAATAGGAATGCCATTTATTACACATCTATAAGTGATTAATAAGGATTTCTCTGTAAATTTAATGTCGTGATGTCACACTTGTGAAGTACATCCCCAACGAAATCACACACATGTTGACAGGTCTCAACTCTAACACATGCCCCCATGTCAAATGTCGATTCATGAGTCTTCGACTGTCAAAATGTTTGATTACACATACTGCTATATGGATGAATCATCAAGATACAAGTCTTTTATATTGTCATAATTTTAGTACATGTATCTTCCACATCCATATATAGACCGCAGTCAAGTTTCAATTATAAATTCTTGGCACGGAGAAGCAGAGTTGGGAGTTATAGTATTTACATTCTACAAATGTAGTATTTAAAAATAATGTCGAGCGGAATTGTTAAGTCATAAGTACAGTAATGCCCTAAATAATCGAATCCTTAAAAACAGCATAATTTTGGGTAACTTTTCAGGATTTAGTCGGAAATATGGCTTGTTGCCATTCATCAGAAAGCTCTCACTTATTTTGGGCATTACTGTATTTAAATGACGTGTTCATCCACACAAAGTTGGGATAATCAGGTGATCAAGGACTACTTTTTTACATATTATTTACAAAATTAGCAAACAGTATTGACAGAAAGTGTGTAATAAACAGAATAATCCATTGGTTTCGATGATTAGGTGAAACATTTCATGATCTTATGGTAAAACCCTCCTTCATTCAGGATTTACAAGGGATGGCGCAAAGCCTGAGTTTAGTATGTTTAGTGCCTGTCATTTGCAGAATGAGGTTCCCAGAGGGTGAATTAGTGACGTTATCCCACATAGCGGGCTAGTATCACCAAATTCACCCTCATTCTGCATGGCCTCATCTGCTATGGGAGACATAGACTCAGTTTGAAGTTCCCAAATGTTGAATATTGTGATATACACCCATTGGGAAACTTGATTATACAATGTGTCAGCTGCCAATTTGGGGGATACAGAGAAACTAAACTAAAAATAAATATAATCTATGTGAATAAGTTTCTATATATATTTGACTAGAAGGTGACCCGACTTCGTCCGGGCTTTGACCTTGAATTGTCCATTTTGAAGGTCAAGGTCAAGTGGGGTCACGATTTGACCAGTCCAAAACACTGCCCGGACAAAAGTACCCGACAAACGTGCCCGTCGAAATCCATCCGGTTTTACCTGATTTGACCTTGAATTGATCATTTAGAACGTCAAGGTCAGGTCGGGGTCACGATTTGACCCGTCCAAAATACTCAATGGACAAAAGTAACCCTATGTATCAAATTTCATGGAAATCCCATCAAAATTCGCGATTTGACCTTGAAATGACCCGATTTCAAGGTCACATCGCACGGGCAAATTAATAGGTTTATGCCACTCCCCATCCGAAGGTACCCCCACATACCAAGTTTCATCGAAATCCCGTGATATTCGGGCGTTTGACCTTGAAATTACCCGATGTCAAGGTCACGTCGCACAGGCAAATTAATAGGCCTATGTCACTCCCCGGCCAAAAATACCCCCCACATACCAAGTTTCATCGAAATCGGCTTGGCCGTTTTCGAGTCCATCGATTACAGACACAGACACACACACACACAGACAGATCTTCCAAAATATATAATAGACTAGCCGATGAGCCCGACGTTGTCCGGGCTATTCAAAATATATATAAGAAAAATTTGTACCCGGCGCAAGATACATTCACATGCCAAATTTCAAGTCGATAGCTCCACCCGTTTCTGACATCTGGTCTGCGCGAAGCGGGCGCCGCACGGCCTCGGCGACCCGATAAAATTTGTATCCGGGGCAAGATACATTCACATACCAAATTTCAAGTCGATAGCTCCACCCGTTTCCGAGATCTCGTCTGCGCATGCGCGAAGCGGGCGCCGCACGGGCTCGCCAATACAACAATGTCTTCCGCCTGGTCAAACTACACACACGTACCAAGTTTTGTCCCGATCGGTCGAGAATCGTAGATTTGTATAAATGACAGACAGACAAACAAACAGAGGTCATCAAAATATATAAGAGACTAGCCGATGAGCCCGACGTTGTCCGGGCTATTCAAAAACCAAATTTCAAGTCGATAGCTCCACCCGTTTCCGAGATCTGGTCTGCGCATTCGCGAAGCTGGCGTCGCACAGGCTCGGCGACCCGATAAAATTCGTATCCGGGGCAAGATACATTCACATAGCAAATTTCAAGTCAATAGCTCCACCCGTTTCCGAGATCTCATCTGCGCATGCGCGAAGCGGGCGTCGCATGTTGTAAGAGTACTATGGCATCCAATAAATCTCCCCGCATAGGAAACCACACAAAAGTATTGTTCCCGTATATCTCTCTGCAGATGCTAATAACGTTGAATGGTAAACAAACGCTCTTTATAGCGATGCGTAAAAAACAAACGCTCATTAAATTATCACTAGATTAACCACCGCAGTGCCGTTTTTTGTGACTGCGAGTGGAGAATGGGTGCTCTGGGCTTCTCCAAAATGCGACGTCGACGATTCCCGTGGGATTTTACCTTTGGATAGGAAGTTTGGTCTCGATCGGTCAACCCGTTTTCGATTCTATAAAGGACAGACAGACAAACAAACAGAGGTCATCAAAATATATAAGAGATAATAAAGAAACTTTCCAGAGAAGATGAGACCTAAGCAGAATGAGTACCCAGATGGTGAATTTGGTGATGCTAGCCTGCTAATCGGGATAGCGTCACTAAATTCACCCTCTGGGAACCTCATTCTGCAAATGACAGACACACTAAACTCAGGCATGGCGGCTCCCCTCGTGAATTATGTCACATGATCATCACATAATTATCACATAACCATCACATAATAAAAAAACCAAATTTATTACTCTCTATGTTTTCTGCCCTTTTAATAATAAATAAAAAAAACCTCCATATGAAAAATAGACCATTCCAATTTACTTTTATAACTGAGTGGGATAATCCATTCAGTTATGAAACTTATCAAAGGGATAAATAAACACATTTATTATTTCATTGCAGGTAATTGTTGTGAAGGAAAAAGCCCGAGAAATTGCTGAGCTGCCCGAGGAAGAATTCAACCAACTGGTGATTGGTGCTCGGAGATATAGCGTGGCCGCTAGTGAGAAGGAGAGAATGGGAGACCTCCGATATGGAGATTTGTATATAAAAGAAGAAGAAGAACCTGATTGCTACATATCGGATATGAGGAAAGCTGGGATGTTGGTCGACCAAGCATCAAAAGCAACCTATATGAAGTTTGAAGAACATGAGAAGCGAACAGACGAGGATTCTGGGCTGTGTAGTTCAAGTAAAGCTACAAATAGCGTTGCAAGTTTTTCCGAGGATGATGGAAGTGACACTGATGGCTGTGGTGTTATTGACTATTATCCAAAAACAAAGCCCCGAATTCAGATCCATGCTAACAACTTTTTAGCTGACTATGATGAAGTGCATGATGCTGACTCTGACATCACCTCCCAACAGGATATGGACTCGCCACGCAGTGATAGTTCTGGTGTCCGAGAGTACGAACTCACAAATTCCTTCCCAAAAAGTTACCGCGATGCCTATTCTGACACTGGTACAGAAATGAAAACTCTTAAGGAGTTTCAAAATTCTGAACAGCAGAGAATAAATAGCTGTGTATATGATGAGGAATTTGAAATTGATAGTGACACTGAGGAACTAAAGGGAAAAAATGTTCATGAGCTTCTCTACAGACAGAAAAGAGGGGCGACTACGTATAATTCTCTTCACATCTCTGAGGACGATGATTCTGATTCGGAATTTGAATCTTCCTTGCCACCATTAGAACGCCAACATACTGTTAAACATGAGTCGTCTCCCATCACATTCTCATTTCAGAACAGTGAACGAGCTATGGAAGATGGGACCCTGAATAATTTGATCTATAGCAAATCCCAGGCTGTTGATGAAAGTGTCCGCTTCTTTTCTAATGACTATAACAGTCCAAAATTGTCATATGGTGCCTTTGAAAAATTTTCTAAAGTCAAAAACAGTCGTGGCAGTTCCACATCAACTAAGCCTCCTTTTGGACAAGATGAGCATTGTCTTCACCGAGTTCAGGAGTCTGTGAATAGCCTGCTCTCACCTGGTGGCTACAGTTATCCAGTATCTAACATGCCAGAGGCCAAGAGTATCAAGGATGACTCAAAGAAAAAGAAAAGAAAAAAGAAACCTGATAGAGGTGAGTAGTGAGTGGCGTGCAATTTTGCCAGTCGCAGACACATCTTGTTTCTGGAATTTGTTTCATGAATAAAGTTTTAAAATTTGGCGCAAACACATCGGATGAAATAAAAAAGGTATGGGTGCCTTCGGAATGACGTGCAGAACATATATGAGCATTTTTTTAGGTTATGTCATCGCGTTTAAATACACGTTTGCCAGGGGTGGGTGGGTGGTCAAAGCCACCAACAAGCAATTTTTTCCGCAACTAAAAAAAATATTTCCTGCTTGTTTTTTAGTGTTTTGGCAATGAGTTGGGCTTCAAAACCACTTTGAATGAGAGAAATAATGTAATTCTAACTGGTAAACTGACTGCAGGCAGTTATCGTGTTGTATTTTGTTGCAAATTATGAAATCCAAGATGGCCGCTGGCAGCCATGTTTTTTTGGCCGAATGACCTCAAAATGACTCATTCCTATTTACATGTCCATGTTAACATCCATGATAAATAGTATGCACAGAAATTCATATACAGCTGTTTACAGTGAATTTTCCCCCGCAAATCTCTGTTTTAGTGTTAAAAGGGGGGGTGGGTGTCAAAAAATGGTCGGAAAAAACTGCCGTAAACGGAAAAAAATTTGGCGGTGGGGGTGGGTGGGTACAAAAAATGATCGAAAGGGAAAAAATGCCATACGTGCCTGAAATTTTTTTCCGACCCCCCCCCCCTGCGTTTGCAACAAATTATTGCTAAAAAAAAAAAAATTATAACTAGGTCAAAGGCCTCTGAGTGGACAGGGAGATTGACGACCCAATTTCTTCTGTAGATTTCGCTAGTTTCCGATACGATATCTTGACTTTGCTTCGTTCATTTTTCGCTGAGTTATATGTCAAATAAAAGGGAAATTTATTGCCAATAAGACACCTTTGAGGATATTTTGGCTGCAATTATCAATTTCTAGAATTCATTAGGGCTTTCATCAAATTTTTCCGAATTTCATTGAAAAACATGGCTGCCAGAGTGCCAGTGGCCATCTTGGATTTCACATTTGAATTCATTAGCACACCTTGCAGCCCACATTTATTTGAGAATTGTTTTGAAATTTTACAAGCATGTTTAGGATCACCTCTCGATGGAAGCTACTATTTAGTTAGTAGAAATCTTTTATCTGATTCGAATCGATTCAAAATTGGCTGTCCTAATTCAAATTGTATCTAATCATTGGCACCAGTTGCATTCTCATTACTTCAACGGACCACATTGCTTTTTTGCGAAGATATATGATATCAACGCATATAAATAACATTGCCATCAACTGATCTGTACTATAGACCACTGAATCATTTTAAGACTTATGCAACTGATCTAGCAAAATTTCACATATATGTCAAACTTGTGAACATGATTGCTTTCTGGCTTCAATATTGCTTCTGATACTGTTTCATTATTGTATAATAGAGACGGCCACAAAGAATGTGAACTTAATTGGTTAGATATGCATTTGATTTATTTATAGATATATATTTACAGTTATTCCCAAAGTAATTGACCACTTAACCACTGCAGAATTATGGGTAATTTTTCAGGATTTAAACGGAAATATGGCTTGTTGCTAGTCATCGGAAAGCTCTCAGTGAGAGCTTTCCGATGAATGGCAACAAGCCATATTTCCGACTAAATCCTGAAAAATTACCCATAATTCTGCTGTGGTTAAGTGGTCATTTACTTTGGGAATTACTGTATATTGTATACTGACGATCATTTATCCTTACGAAGGTCGCTAATTGATATTGGTTCGGCCTCTGAGTCATGTATTATCTTCATCTTCACTATTATTATGCCTGATGCTATGATTCGATTAGAGATTTGATGCGATTCAAAATCATTTAGCTGATTCGATTCGAAATGAAATGCCTGATTCGCAGGGCCCTACCTCTGTTGTATTACTTAAACATTTCAACTTTCTGCATTCTTAGTCGCTGCGTTGACTGTAATGTATGACATTATCCCCTTTCCAAGTTTAGCTGCAGTGTTCATTTTCTTTCTGAACTCTACTGCCAGTCTTTTATTCTCAATCTGGGAGTAAAAACATATCCTAGAATTGAATTTTGATGCATTTGGGGGTAAATACTGGGGTGGCTTGTGTGTCAATCTGAGAAGCTTTTATCACTTTGTGGACACTCCTATGCCACAGCTGTTATGTATCCTTGTCGAATACCGGTATATATATTTTTGGTTTTTATTCATGCCAACAATAATCATTAACATTGACTGTATAGCATTGACATATAGAAATAATTGGTGACTCAAATATTACATGTAAATTGACCAGTGGTAAAAAGATTCTGAAAGTAGTGAATCTTTTAGAGTTACTCCTCTTACTCTAAAAATCTTAGTCAATTATATTGGTAAATGTTTGTGACAGTGCTGCTTGATTATATAGGTATTAAAGTATGCACTATTGGAATGGAGTTTAATTGTGTTTACATATTAAAGCTTAATATTCTGAAGTCACATAGGTAATGATATATGGATGACAGTCTTGACAGATCTTGTGTATGTTTTGTACATGTATAACTGGGTCCTACATACCAATATTGCTATTATGGTGATGAAACTTTTGAGAAGTTTACAAGATGTAAATTAACTTAAAATCATGCAGTGAAATACATGTAAATATTTAAAAACTTGCCCCTTCTTTAATTATTTACAATTATCATACACACCAAATACTCACGTGATTCCAACTTGGAGTGGATACAATCCATTAAAATATAGTTAAAGGTTCACATGTCCTAAAACTTCAGTCAGTGGGGTCCAGAACATTTAGAACTATAACATATTTCACAAATATATATAACACAGGCTGGCATATTGACGGAAGTAAAATGCAGTTCACACATGCATCACCTGGTGCTAGGTCAATAAGCCAAAGAGATCACTCATGCACTTTTTGATTGGTTAATTCACGTTACACTTTAATATTTTATTGGTTTAAACAATATTTATTATACCCTCAAAAATAGATATATATATAGAATAATTTATGACAAATCATGATAGCATGACATGATTTAAGATTAGTTAAGGGTGACGAGGATCTAACAACAAGCGAGTTGAGAATATTTTATTGTTGTTTGATAATTGAGTCACACACTCACACACGACTGGTCAAGTGAAATCGGGGTAGAGTAATGTCCTAAATAATCAACTCCTTAACCACAGCAGAATTATGGGTAACTTTTCAAGATTTAGTCGGAAATATGGCTTGTTGCCATTCATCGGAAAGCTCTCACTGATGAATGGCAACAAGCCTTATTTCCGAATAACTCCTGAAAAATTACCCATAATTCTGCTGTGGTTAATGAGTCGATTATTTAGGGCATTACTGTAATCCACAGGTTATTCAGGCCTGGAAAGGATTTTCCGAAACAAGTGCACATGTTAGGATATAACGTAGTTTTTGTGGACATGAGTACTGGATGTACTCACCGATTGCGTTTGAGAGCATGGTAAGCGATACCTCCGCTTACGATAAGTGTTATGCAATCCAATAACCGAATATTGAATAAATGATTATAATGAGTAGGGACACTATTATAAAGGGCACCATGTAATAGATAAGAAAATAAGATTTAAATATTCTGTAGGGACACAATTCATATGTACATGTATACTGGTTTGGTTTATGAGAGAAAAGTCACTTCTCCCTTGGAAAAACATAGGGAGAAGTCTCTCTTGAAAGTCCCCTCTAAGCTGGTACCTGGCAGCATAATTTACTGTTGCATCATTGCAGAACAGAAGCACATGGAACAAGCCTTGAAATAGGGTGTCTGTCATTTGCAGAATGAGGTCCCCAGAGGGTGAATTTAGTGATGCTACCCCGCTATGCGGGCTAGCATCACCAAATTCACCCTCTGGGAACCTCATTCTGCTGAGGTGTAAGCAGAATTAGGTCCCCAGAGGGTGAATTTGTTGATGCTAGCCCGCTATGCAGGGTAGCATCACTAAATTCACCCTCTGGGGATCTCATTCTGCAAATGACAGACACTCTATTTCAAGGCTTGACATGGAATGTCATTATCAAAGGCCCACTTAATTTTTAACCCCCAGATAATTTTATATAAAATATATTCCATATTATATACCATTTGAAAGAGGAAGCTCCAAAACATTGTATTATCAACTTGTTCGGTGTAATAAACTGAAAATGTTGTTTTTGTTGAGATACTGAATTGTCATTATTTTCAATGAAAGGGTAATAACTCTATATCTTAAGATATAGAGTTATTCCACTTCCATTGAAAATACATTATTAGTTTAAATTCATAAGGGGGGGGGGGGGGAATCTTACTATAATTTCAGCTGTTTTCTATTTCTTTATGGGCATCTTCTGAGACAGACATTTCAAATGACCAGTGATGAATTATAGTATTTTAATCATATTTTATGGCATAAATTGTTATTAAAACCTTATATCAAGGTACTAAAAAAAAAAAAAAATCGGTGACAAAAATAAAATGGGCCTTTAACCCTTTCTATACTAAATACTCATTGATGTGTAGTTCCCATAGGAAATGTTCAGATAAACGTTTGACTTCGTTGAACTTATTTCTGAATATTTTTCCCATCAAGGAATATGAATTCTTCTGCGCTTGTATTATTCTTTTCATCTGGTTGACGTCTGCTCATATATATCCTTAACATTCTTGAAATGAATTATAGATTATTCCAATGTATACTTTTATAACTTTCAGAGACCAATACTTCAGGATGTATGGCTATCAAGGCCTCATTCAAGCCTTGAAATAGGGTGTCTGTCATTTGCAGAATGAGGTCCCCAGAGGGTGAATTTAGTGATACTACCCCGCATAGTAAACTTGTTAATTTTATAATAAAGATACCTACCTCTTAATTCAGATTGTTTGGCTCCGGCGATCCACTATGACAACCCTTTGCCATGGCCCAGTTTGCATCAGCATTGCTGATTGCCATAGCCAATTGTGAGGGCTGCAGAAAAGTGAGGTCCCCAGAGGGTGAATTTATTGATGGTAGCCCATTGTGCAGTGTAGCGTCACTAAATTCACCCTCTGGGGACCTCATTCTGCAAATGTCCAGCACCATATTTTGAGGCCTGCATACTCCCCAGGAATCCTACAGGCCACAGTTCCACAAATTTACATGTAGACCATTTACATGTAGGTGACAAGTTACAAATGACCAACTAACTTATTAAATTTTCACTTGTGCCCTCATAATTGGCTACGGCAATCGGCAATGCCGAAGCCATTTGCTGAAGCAAACTGGGCCACGGTAAAGGGTTGCCGTAGCAGATTGCCGAAGCCAAACAATCTGAATTAAAACGGCTGGCCACATGTGAACACTGAACAGAAATGTGTGTCAACAGCCACACAGAA
Source organism: Siphonodentalium dalli (assembly GCA_032622095.1). Classification (NCBI taxonomy): domain Eukaryota; kingdom Metazoa; phylum Mollusca; class Scaphopoda; order Gadilida; family Siphonodentaliidae; genus Siphonodentalium; species Siphonodentalium dalli. Next base: position 268,314,400 of record CP136064.1, on the reverse strand, counting down.
CTTGACAGTATCTGTGTTCTTATATTGCTTACAAGTGATCGTGTTTTCAGGATCTTTCAAACGTTTCAGAAGTTTCAAAAATGGTGACTAGTGTTTATCTTTCCCTTCCACTGAATCATGATCCATTCTACTAAATGATTGGAATACGGTATGCTAAAAAGTTATTTCAGATGGAAACAGCCAGACATACACATGTTTAAACATGTATGTATATACTGTTTTTATTTGATTCAGATTTATATGCTAATTTGGGGGGATGTGGGCCCAAAAAGTTGGCCCAAGAAAAAATTCCATGTTTGGGATTGGCCAGAAAAAAACTTTTAAAAACTTGCACAAATTGGAGTGCACAGGAATCTGAAACTTTTCTCAACCTTATGTCTGCATTATTTTCCCAAGATCCATCTCTCCCCATGTGCCCAGCAATTATGGGACATTGGGAGGGATTGTGGGCACTTTATTCATTACTCACTACATTTACTTTTATTAAAATTATAAAGTACCGGTATGCTACATTTCTTATGTACAGGTATCTTGATTTAATTAATAAGATTCAATTCCCTGGCTTCATGATCCAGTGACATTCTGAATAGCTGTACTTCACTGAATCCTCACATCTTTTATATTTTTTGCATGTCTAGATTTAATTTTCCTGTTGCTCTTCCCAGTGCAAGAAACTGTCTGGGTTAAGCAAATGAAACACCATGCATACTTATTCATTTCGAGCTCGCAACCAGCGATGTTTAATATGAATACAAATTGATATAAAAAAGTGTGGTTATTTATCCCGACATATCTACCGAGCCTACTGATTCGATTGTCCCATACCAAATAGCATATACAAATAGCATAAAATTGTATGGCAGGCACATTATTAAGTAAGGGTTACAACTTAGGAGATCTTTACCAGAATTTGAATCTTAATGAAATCTTCGCATGCTCTCACCAACTTAGAGTACATGTACATTTACTGCACGCAATTTGGTGTTAACTGGAAAAATCGCTGTTGAGCGTGTGTTGACCACAATACATTCAGTACCCATTCGCTGGCTGACATTGAACACGCCTTGGGAATTGGTGTGCCTGGCCAAAATTCGTGGAATGATTGTTACAACAGGGATTGTGCTCGCTGTCATTAGCTCAACTGTACAAGAGCTATTGCCATGGGTTGGTGTCTGTCGTCCATCTGTGCGTCCGTCTGGACATCCGTGCATCAACAATTTCCTTCGGCACACCCAACAAGCTGCATTCCTCATCCGATCTTCACCAAACTTTGTATGTAGCTTCAGGGTGACCTATAGATGGGAGCTATCAAATGTTTCCGAATTTCGATGAAAGCCTCAGATGCCCTTGTTAAGGATTGTGGTACATTGGCCACAGAGACCAACCTAGAGGTAAATTGGGAGATATCTCTCCATAAACTATTTTAGTCCTAGGGAGAAGTGACCTTTCTCTCATATACCAGTATGTATATATATCCTAACAGCTTATTATACCCCCTTTTTTTTAAAAAAGGGGGGTATACTGTTTTGCACCTGTCCGTCCGTCCGTCCGTGCGTCCGTCCGTCCGTCCGTACGTCCGTCCGATGTCTGTTCGTGTCATAACTTGAACAGTAGTGCTCGGATCTCAATGAAATTAGGTATGGATGTTCACTATTATGAGGACATTTAATAGAGGGTTCCATCGTTTTGTTTGGATTTTCCATTCTAGAGTTATTCATCTTTGTTTATCTGGAAATAGTGGCTTTTTGGTACATCTGGTGTCTGTTCATGTCGTAACTTCAACAGTTGTGCTGGGATCTCAACCAAATTTGGTGTAGATGTTCACAACTATGAGGACATTAAATAGAGGGTTCCATCGTTTTGTTCCGATTTTCCATTCTAGAGTTATTCATCTTTGTTTATCTTGAAATGTTGGAGTTTTGGTCCATCTGGTGTCTGTTCATGTCATAACCTGAACAGTAGTGCTCGGATCTCAATGAAATTTTGTATGGATGTTCACTACTATGAGGGCATTCAATAGAGGGTTCCATCGTTTTGTTCGGATTTTCCATTCTAGAGTTATACATCTTTGTTCATCTGGAAATGTTGGCTTTTTGGTTCGTCTGGTGTCTGTTCATATTGTAACTTCGACAGTTGTACTGGGATCTCAATGGGATTTGGTATGGATGTTCACTACTATGAGGACATAAAAAAGAGGGTTCCATCGTTTTGTTCCGCTTTTCCATTCTAGAGTTACTCATCTTTGTTCATCTGGAAATAAATGTTGGCTTTTTGGTCCGTCTGGTGTCTTCATGTCGTAACTTCAACAGTTGTGCTGGGATCTCAATGGAATTTGGTATAGATGTTCACTGCTATGATGACATTCAATAGGGGGTTCCATTGTTCTGTTCTGCTTTTCCATTCTAGAGTAATTCATCTTTGTTTATCTGGAAATGTTGGCTGTTTGATCCATCCGATGTCTGTTCAGCTCATAACTTGAACAGTAATGCTCGGATCTCAATGAAATTTTGTATGGATGTTCACCACTATGAGGACAGTTAATGGCACATTCAAATGTTTGTTTTGGTTTTTTGTTCTATAGTTATTCATCTTTGTTTATATGAAAATGCTGATTTCTGGGTCCATATGTCTGAGTATAGCCATCATAAGTTATAGATGTGCCCACACTAGGCGGTATGCCATGAGGGGGTATGCACCGGACGACAGTCCATCTCTTGTTTAAAGTATATTTCCTGATTATAATGACATTTGGCTTTATAAATTGACTCTTTTATTGCAAATATTGAATCATAGAAGAGTGATATTTGGGTGTAAATTGAACTTCATTCACTGTTACTTCTCCCTGATAACAGTCCATTTCTCCATAATAAGCAAATGAGCCGTGACTTCTCCCAATTTGAAACTTCTAAGCTGGTACCTGATTGGCCAAACCTCTGTCCAACCTTCCAGATGTCCATGCCTCTAACCATCTATACTTCTGTCAATCCATTGACACAAAGTGCATTAATGCATACAAAATTTATTAATCTTCACTGAATATTGAATGTCATTCTGGTAAAAATAACAGTTTGATTTAGAGTTACTCAATATGAGGGAGAGTGAAGGAGAATTCCTTTTAGAATACATATAATTGCTTTCAAATTATCAGCATATACATGTATACCAGTATGTACATAATAAAGTGGCAGTACAGTAATGCTCTAATTAATCGACCTCTTAACCACAGCAGAATTATGGGTAACTTTTCAGGATTTACTCGGAAATATGGCTTGTTGCCATTCATAGGAAAGCTCTCGGCAACAAGGAAATATGGCTTGTTGCCATTCATCGGAAAGCTCTCGGTGAGAACTTTCCGATGAATGGCAACAAGCCATATTTCCGACTAAATCCTGAAAAGTTACCCATAATTATGCTGTGGTTAAGAGGTCGATTAATTAGAGCGTTACTGTATATTAAGTCCCTAATCATCTAAACAGCCCGTTCTTGATATAAAGTAATATAGTCACTGGTGACATTCATGAATCATCCCCCCCCATTTTTAGCTCAGCTCAACTTGACAAAGTCAAATTTGAGTTATCGCCATGGGTTGGAGTCTGCGTGGATCTGTCAACAATTTCCTTTAGCACAACCTACAGGTCACATTTCTCATCAGATTGTCGCCAAACATCATATGGATTTTTGAGGTGACCTAGCTCTAAATGGAATCCATCAATTTTTTCCGACATTTGTTAAAAAACATAGCCATCATCTAGAAGTGATCATGTTCAGTATCACTTCTAGATGAGCTAACTGACTTGAACGATACTCAATTAAAAACATGGCAGTTGGCAGCCATCTTGGATTTTACTCTTTGCACAACATTTTTCATCCAATTTATCCCATATTTCATAAATTGCTCTTCGGGTTGACATCTGTTAATACTTAAACTGTCAACATTCCTTATTGCTCCATTGACTGTAATGTATGACATTATCCCCTCTTCAAGTTGAGCTACAGTGTCATTGACAATTTCATTGTGAATTGTCCACTTAGATAGCCCTCCTCTCCCTGTGAATTTCTTTGAGATATTATAACTGAATGTAGCAATAAAGTCAAATGACCTCTAAAAGTGCTTCACTGGGAACATTCTATGATGATTAGTTAACCATGAATCCGAATCTGGCTATTAGTAATATGCTAAAATTGAGTTTCCTTTGCGGGATGAAATGGCAGTGGCTGGGTCAGTTAATGTGTGTATTATGTAAATAGAACCACAATCTTATGGTGGAACAGTGATAGCAAAACCCACGGCCTATCAGCTCCGTGCCTACGACGCATTATGCAGTCAACCTAGTATTGATTGATTCACGTCGGATTTTCCTACATTGATTTCAGCTCCGAATCAAATAAACAACAGACTTCTATCAATATGTCATCAAGCCTAATTCTGCATATTGAATCTGGAAAACGTTCATGTCTTAAGACTGCATTGGAATATTTCTTGAACCTCTCACAGCTAATTTGGTTCCAATTTGTGTAATCTGAAGCCTTATATGTAGAAAATTAATAATGTTGTGTGCGGCCAGAGAATAGATTGTCAAGGCTATTCTTACTTTTATGGCATAGTGCTAATTCTCTGCATACAGTGTCTGATCCATAGTCTGCTGGGGATATATATCGTATTCTTTAAACTAAACGCTGTGTGTATTGAAGATTCAACATGTTTGATTAATATTTTGTTTTATGCGTGAATTAACTATTTCCTGTTCTGCAGACAACTATGTTGTAAGTATGTTATTTGTTCTTATTTTTAAACGTCAGTTTTTAAAGATGGGATGCATTAGAGTAGTGCCGTAAGTAATCGACTCCATAACCACAGCAGAATTATGGGTAACTTTTCAGGATTTAGTCGGAAATATGGCTTGTTGCCATTCATCGGAAAGCTCTCCCCGAGAGCTTTCCGATGAATGGCAACAAGCCATATTTCCGACTAAATCCTGAAAAGTTACCCATAATTCTGCTGTGGTTATGGAGTTGATTACTTAGGGCATTACTTCAGGCCTTATAATCCGACGAGAATCTGAATCATGAGTCTCATTTTGATTCTGATTTGATGCTCGCAAAAGCTCCTGATTCACTGTAGAAATGCTCTATTTTGATTCTCACAAAATGTTATGGATTTTAAGGTCTGTACATGTACATGTATGCTATTGGTCTGTCCACGATATTACGCCTGTCCATTCACATTTCGCTTCCAGTTGACAACCGATAAGCACCAATTTCCAAATGGAATTTTATTTTTGATGTTCATAATATGTATATTATAATACCTATTATTTTAAAAGTTAATTATAAATTTTTTTTTTAATACAGTGAGAGCTTTCCGATGAATGGCAACAAGCCATATTTTCGACTAAATCCTGAAAAGTTACCCATAATTCTGCTGTGGTTAAGGGGACGATTACTTAGGGCATTACTGTATGTTTAACACATTGGATTGTTTTATTTTTAGTTTTGTGTGAGTTATATCTTGTCGTCCCCCAAAACAAAATTTCGGGGGAATGGAAATCAGCGGTGTTTGTGTTTGTATGGTCCCGCATGCGTCCGTTCGTCCCAGATGGTTTCTGGATGACAACTTTAGTTTTAGTTATCCGATTGTTTTCAAATTTTGTATGTGGATTACCTACATGAAAACACAGGGACATACATGGCCAAGCAGCCTTTATTATATTTGAAACATCACTTGAGAATTATTGCAATCAGTAGGGATTTATTCCACTCAATATTGTATATGTTCTCCTGCATTTTTTACAGGCTATCTCTCACTACAGTTATTAAGGGTTATTTTTATGAGCCTGGGACTGTCTGGTCAACCAAAACTATCTGGCTGAGTGGCCTGAAGATATGAGGTGTTTATATGACAATTTTTTTAAAGGGGTACTGTACACCATTTTCAATAAATTTCCGGTGATAACAACGATCTAATATCGATAATATATAGAAACATAAGTAATTTGAGTCGAAGATGTATTCTGTAAACGCTCAGGTTAATAGGCTATCTTAAAATCAAAGTTAATAATTTGATATAAATTTAATTTATGGCTGGAGCCATAAAATGGCGTAAATTAAATTATGAATTTCCGTGTACAAGACGTAATCAAATTAATTGAGGGATAGTGGATTTGTAAACCCATGGCACACACGATCGTTTAAAACATTATGCTGATACGGATAGAAAACTCAAGCCACTCACTGACTAGTGACGATACAATAACTTAAATGAGTTTATGGGACTAGTATGCATATAATATAACTTTTATTTGATACATTTGGTTGAAAACTGTACAAAATTTACTCGACAATGACAATTTGTATTTCTGCATTCCGGTAAATTTGCCATCCGTAACACTACTTCGTACTCAACAGACTTTCAAATAATGGAAAAATAGTTACCTTATTCTCCGACTCAGAGACTATAGAAACCAACAACAACATTTGGGTACAGTATCCCTTTAAGCTAACCTGCTATAAAAATGGGAAAATTGAACCCTTTCTATACTAAATACTTATTGACGAGTAGTTATCCCTTAGGAAATGAATATGGATCATTCTGCTCTTCTATTAACCCTTTACCCAACAAAACGGCCAAAACCGGCCAAATAAAGCTTCAACAGCCTAAAATATCTTCGGTCTGTCTCAATAGAACCATACAAATATGGATATCATTGGAACCGGCTCATTGATCACATTGTGATAGTTACAAGCCAATGCATTCTCTTATATATGCGAGGCGACCTATGTTCGACTCGCATATATAAGAGAATGCATTGGCACAGGGCCCTTCAGTTGGGTAAAGGGTTAACTGTTTTTCTGTCTGTTGTCTGCTTTTATTACCTGAACACACCCCAGATGAATAATAGACCATTCCAATGTATAATTTTATATGGGAGAATTTATTCAGTATAGAAAGGTTTAATATCATGTGTCTTTAACCCTTCCATGACTGGAGCTTCCTGAAATTTTGCAAAAACGCTGTGCCAATGGATTCTCTTATATATGCGAGTATCCCGTAGGGAGCCTCGCATATATTAGAGAATACATTGGCCTAACAATATTTACCTTGAATTTTGTGAGCAGTGCATTCTCTTACATACATGTGAGGCTCCCTATCGGAGACTCGCATATATAAGAGAATGCTCTGGCACATTATCTTTAACACTTCCATGACGTGAGCTGCGCTGGTGCAGCATTAAAGATTAAAGTGCATTCTCTTATGTATGCGAGTCTCCCATAGGGATACTGTTGAAATGACTAGGTTTTTTCATAGTCGACTAATCGACAGTCAAAAAGAAAATAAATCAGAAATTTGCCTAATGATAAAGTCTTTTGATCAATTTAGTACAGAAAGGGTTAAATGCTCCTAATTAGATAATTTTGTCCCAATCATTATCCAGAAAATGAAGTAAAGTGGTCTAAGTCTATTATGCATGTAGCTACGATCAAGCCTTGAAATAGTGTCTGTCATTTGCAGAATGAGGTCCCCAGAGGGTGAATTTAGTGATGCTACCCTGCATAGCGGGCTAGCATCACCAAATTCACCCTCGGTGAACCTCATTCTGCTAAGGCCTAAGCAGAATGAGGTCCCCAGAGGGTGAATTTGGTGATGCTAGGTTGCTGTGCGGGATAGCATCACTAAATTCACCCTCTGGGGACCTCATTCTGCAAATGACAGGCTCACTATTTCAAGGCTTGTCTATTATAGCTAGGATGCAGCATTCTGTGGGATATAACTGCTATGGAGAATAAAAGCTATGCATAAAATAATACTTCAGGGATCAATTTTAGGGAATAAAGCTATTGGTAATGTCCTCTCAGCATCCATATGGAACTTGTTTGTATGCTTCACATATTACTTGCTGATGCGTAGATATATCACAATTAACCAAACAAAACCTAAAAAAAATAACACTTTATTGATTTTTCTATGGTAACAACAGATGACTTGAGAAATTAAGACTTTCATTTCCTGCTCATAAAAAGCATACGTTTGTTCCATGAATTTTAAACTAGATTTGTCATGCAGTGATTTCCTATTTCTCAGAACTTATCACCGTCAAGCCTGAGTTTAGTGTGCCTGTCATTTGCAGAATGAGGTCCCCAGTGTGTGAATTTAGTGACGATATTTCACATAGCGGGCCAGCATCACTAAATTCACAACTCTGGGGACCTGATTCTGCTTCGGCCTCATCTTTTCTTGAAAGTTTCTTTATTATCAAATTGCAAAAGAAACTTCTTCACAGATTATATTTCTTTTTTAGTTTAGTTTCGCTGTATCCCAAATTGGCAGAGGACACATTGCATGATCGAGGTTCCCAATGGGTGTACATCACAATATTCACCATTTGGAAACTTCAATCTGAGTCTATGTCTCCCATAGCAGATGAGGCCTAAGCAGAATGAGGTCCTCGGAGGGTAAATTTTGTGACGCTAGCCCGCTATGCAGGATAGCGTCACTAAAATAACCCTCTGGGGACCTCATTATGCAAATAACAGGCACACTAAACTCAGACTTGATCGCCTTATTGTGTAATAACTCCTACAGTAATGCTCTAAATAATCAACTCCTTAACCACAGCAGAATTATGGGTAACTTTTCAGGATTTAGTCGGGAAATATGGCTTGTTGCCATTCATAGGAAAGCTATCACTGAGAGCTTTAATCAAGCCATATTTCCGACTAAATCCTGAAAAGTTATCCATAATTCTGCTGCGGTTAAGGAGTCGATTATTTAGAGAATTACTGTAGGCTTATTTCATGTATAGGAATGAAGAACAATACAAACCACTGGAATCAATATGTCAGCCAGTACACTGACAGATCTTCTTAATTAAATTTTCCCTGGCTCCCTCCTCCTGATTAACTTCGTGCTCTCTGGAAAAAAGGCTCCTTTGAAGCCACTGAATTGGGACGAGACCTGTTTTTGATATGAGCTTCAGAGGTTGGATTTTTGAAACGAGTGTTATTTGCCTGAGTGTGACTTAATTTCCCAGGAGCACCACTGAAAAAAAATATGTGATTAATTGCAATAGTTAAAATTAATTAGATCATAGGCATTGGGTGGTGATTGGTCTACTTACGGGGCTCTACAAGCATATCACCTCAAGTCTGGAAATATGGTGTCTGACATTTTCAGAATGAGGTCCCCAGAGGGTGAATTTAGTGACGCTCTTCTGCATATGTCCATATATATTTCTAGTCAAAATCCAGAGTATTTTTTGCTTGACTGACACAGGGACTAACCTAGAGGGCGACTTGGGAGACATCTTAAAACAGTAACTTCTCCCAATTTGAAACCTCTAGACTGGTCCCTGGGCTGACAGAAATAAACAGAAAGAATACTATATTATTGACAGATGTTCTTATATCAATCATAAATACCACATACATTGAATGTTATTGTCACCTTTGTATGCTTTGTTATGTAAACAAACATAAAAAATGTTACAGAACCAATTGTTTATAGACAAACACTCGGAACTACCTGATCATCCAATCAAAATGTTCCGCTGCGCTGTGGAAGGCCAAGATAAAGTTATTGGAGCCATCAACAATCACATTCAAATCACACCAAATTTTATTTTAATTGACCCATTCTACCCGATGTCAGTTCAAAATCCAGCTAATTAACATTACTTCATGATTGGGAAATGATCAGACAGAAAACGTGTACATAATATAATTGTTCTTGCAAAAAAATGAATGTATTTCAATCTAGTTAGTATTTTCTCCAAACCTATATATTGTAATACATACCAAATAAGAAATTTTCTATGATAATATTGTGAGTTGTAAGTTGTAGACGCACCAAATTAGGGGTTTTATGTCCGATGTATAATGCTCGCAAATCTAAATAAGGAAATGACGCAATATTGTGACTACTTATAAACAATTCACTGCGCTTTTAGCGAGAAACTGAACAACACTCGGCCTGCATTTTCTCTGACGCAAAGCTTGTTTTGTGAATAATATCGCATTCATACCGTATCATCATTATGCTATATACTAATAGTATATTCTTGTGGAAATTATCATAACTTGATAAATGTTATTTCTAAATTATAACCTACAACAAAGGCCGCCGGTCCCTTTAATATCTTTCAAAAATCGAAATATTATAGCGATTAGCTTTGAATAGTGACTTCCTCGACTCAAAACATATCTTTTTCACCCCCGGAGCCAAAGCAATAGTAATTTAGTGGTGTCAATTTGGACTGACTTTTAACCCTTCTATGACTGGAGCTTCCTGAAAGTTTGTGAAAACCCTGTGCCAATGCATTCTCTTATATATAGGGAGCCCCGCATATATAAGAGAATGCCTTGGCCGAACAATATATACAGTGCATTCTCTTAATATGGAAGACTCGCTATAGCAGACTCGCATAGACGTATATAATAGAATGTACAGGCACAGGATCTTTAATGCTACACCACGCAGCTCGCGTCATGAAAGTGTAATGGTTGCTTACATGATGACATTCATATTACTGGTAATCAGAAACTCAGGCTTTTCAGAAATCATCAACAATCACAGGAGGAAATACCATTTGTAGGTTTCTTTCTCGTGGCAATCTCCTCAGACGATTGATGAAAAATATTCTATTCACTGGGTGGGAACAATAAAGAGCAAGGTCAGACTCATCTGTCAAAATGTCTCAATATCAAAAACCAATATATATATAGCTTAATGCCAGCATGTGGGATGTGGGTCTCTCAAATCTATAGTCAAGGAAAGCTGCATTCTGTGGATATTATTTCGGTGTGTCCAAAGGAAAAGCAGATATGCGACCAAGAGAATGCAATGAGTGATTAATTCCAGTTACCAGGGTGGTCATATTACCAGGGTGCACACTCTCCGTGGCCAAACTTAACCCTTTCATGACAGGAGCTTCCTGAATTTTTGTGAAAACACTGTGCCAATGCATTCTCTTATATATGCGAGTTGACCATAGGTCGCCACATATATAAGAGAATGCATTGGCCTAACAAATTTTATATTATTTTTTATAATTAAAGAATGTAAGAAAGAATGAAAAAAATGACAATTTTTTTTTTAAGAATGTAAGATATAATGATAAAAATTGATAAAGAATGTAAAAAAAAATTATAAAATATTATCAAACTCGTTTAAAGAATATAAGAAAATTGATTAAATTTTTATATTAAATGTAAAAAAAATTATAAAAAAAAATGTTAAAGAATGTCAGAAAAATTTATTAGGCCAATGCATTCTCTTATATGATCGACTCACAAATTAAGAGAAGGCATTGGCACAGGGTCCTTATTGTTGCGCAGCTCATGTCTTAAAGTTTCTTTTTGGCCAAAAAGTCCACAACACCTTGGGATATCGGTTGGGTTGATTCTGTTTTGGACCGAGTCCCATCCTGTTACTCTTTACGTCCAGAACCATGGGTAGGAGTTATCTTGCCTGTATGTTTTTGGGTTACAGTAGGTCAAATGGACGCTTTGCATATATGAACATAGAGGACAGCCCTTCCAAAGCATGATGATATCAAACATACGTATATCAGAGGTCCGTTTGTCAGAGCAATGAGATTTGTAAGTAAACAAAGCCTTGTTTTCAGATAAATTTGATTTGTCTTGCTATCAGAAAATGCATGTAAATAATATATTAAACAATTGTCACTTTATTATGCCCCCGATCTCCGATGGAGATTTGGGGGTATATAGTGGAGCCGTCCGTCCGTACGAACGTTTCAACTCATAACTTTGGTTTCGCTAACTCAATTCAGTTGATCTTTGGTATGCTAATAGACCAGCCGGGGGGACAAGATTTCCCTATAACTGCGGTTTCGTCTGCCCATTTTTTCCAGAGTTACGCCCCTTTTTGGACTTAGAAAATTGTCCGTACGAACGTTTCAACTCATAACTTTGGTTTCGCTAACTCAATTCAGTTGATCTTTGGTATGCTAATAGACCAGCCGGGGGGACAAGATTTCCCCATAGCCGTGGTTTCGTCCGCCCATTTTTTCCAGAGTTCCGCCCCTTTTTGGACTTAGAAAATTCAGTTTTCTGTGGCATACGAACGTTTCAACTCATAACTTTGGTTTCGCTAATTCAATTCAGTTGATATTTGGTATGCCAATAGACCAGCCGGGGGGACAAGATTTCCCCATAGCCGTGGTTTCGTCCACCCATTTTTTCCAGAGTTACGCCCCTTTTTGGACTTAGAAAATTCAGGTTTTCTGCTACTTTTTTTGGTTTCCAGATGATAACTTGATTTTGGATTGTTTACTCATGAATAACATAACTTTACAAAGTGCCATTTAATAAGCATTTGCACAAAAATAAGAAAAATCCTCTCTGATTGTACAGTCGGGGGCGTTACCTCCGTCCAGCGGTGCACTTGTCTTTTTCTATCACGGTAAATGATATATCATTTGAAGACAGATTACTCGTGGACATGTCAGATGATTAATCACATTCATGGGGTTCTCATGAATGCCCAGGCTCAATGTGTAAATATACTACGCCTTTTCAATGAAAGTCTGTCATAGAAGTTCTTCGCCTTTCTATAGTATATACTCATTGACAGTAATTCCCATAGGAAATGTTCAGATGATAAGTTCATAGGAAGTTTGTTAAACTTATTATCTGAACATTTCCCACCAATGAATAGGAATCCTTCTGCTCTTGTATTATCTTTTCGTCTCTTTGTCACCCCTCCAAATGAAAACAGAAATATAGACTTATCCGAATACGTACATTTATAACTGGGTGGAAGAATCCATTTAATAATGAAAGGGTTAACTAACTGGCAGAGGTAGGTGCTTGTTCCCCCTCCCAATTGCCAAGCCTTGAAATAGTGTGTCTGATTTGCATAATGAGTTCCCAGAGGGTGAAATTAGTGACTTGGGGACGGCGGGATACTGTCACCAAATTCACACTATGGAAACCTCAATCTGCTTTGGCCTCAACTGCTATGGGAGACTTAGGATCAGATTGAAATTAGGCGATATGGAAACTGAACAGAAGGGAAAAAGTATCTAAAACAACAGCTGAAAACAATGTGAATTTGAGATAATAAATACTTCCCAGAAGACGAGGCTAAAGCAGAATGAGGTCCCCAGAGGATGAATTTGGTGATGCCAATTGTTTGGGCGCGATAACATCACTAAATTCACCCTCTGGGGACCTCATTCTGCAAATGTCAGAATGTACTATTTCAAGGCTTGCCAGTATCTACGGTAATGCCCTAAATAATCGACTCCTTAACCACAGCAGAATTATGGGTAATTTTTCAGGATTTAGTCAGAAATATGGCTTGTTGCCATTGATCGGAAAGCTCTCACTGAGGAGTTGATTATTTAGGAGGGCATTACTGTATCTCTGTTGATCATGAATACTTCTCTAAATATCCAGCAACATGGTGAATTTGTGATGCCCTTTCCATTCCATACCATCATACCTTCAGATCGGAGTGATGGCATCATGTGCCCGGCTTGATCCCATCCCACACAGCTAGTGAGCGTTAGAATATTATTGTGTGGGCCGCCTGATGTATTGTATACAGAAGCACACCTGAGGCACATGCACCAAGCTCTTATTGGATCAAGCTTACATGACACATTCCTCTTTTTATTTTTAACTGGCAGAATTAGGGGTATGCTTGTCTAGATGGGCTAGTCATTAATGCTTACAAGCTTACAAATAGTGTGTCTGTCATTTGCAGAATGAGGTCCCTAGAGGGTGAATTTAGTGATGCTATCCTGCACAGTGGGCTAGCATCACCAAATTCACCCTCTGTGGACCTCATTCTGCTTAGGCCTCATCTATAGTCTGAAATTTACATTGGTTTTAGTTATTTTTCCCCTTCTGTTCAGTTTCTATATATCTCCCTAATTTTCAGAAGATGATATGCATAATCGAGGTGACCAATGCGTGAACATCACCAACTTCAACTTGGGAAATTCATTCCATAGCAGTTGAGGCCTAAGCAGAATGAGGTTCCCAGAGGGTGAATTTGGTGATGCTAGCCCAATGTGCGGGATAGCATCACTAAATTTACACTCTGGGAACCTCATTCTGCAAATGATAGACACACTATTTGCAGGCTTAAATGCTTGGTGAGAACCAAGATTAAATAATCCCACTGAGCCCCCCACATGTGAAGCAAGAATATCTTGTCTTTACTGAGGCCGGGTAGAATGGAAAGAAAATGTGGTTGAGGTATTCCTAGCACATGGTTCAGTCCCATCACACTGAGAGAGACTGGATAAGTGCCATGACATTATATAACAATCCATAGATCTCACTCACTTGTTTTGTGGTTCCTGTTGTTAGTGTTCCTTTCGATTCCTCCTTTTCATATCTTAGATATATTTCGGTTTGGAGTATATGCATTGATCTATGAGTTCGACAGGTAGGCAATAGACTTGTATTAATCCTTTACCCAACAGAAGGGCCCTGTGCCAATGCATTCTCTTATATATGCGAGTCGACCATAGGTCGCCTCGCATATATAAGAGAATGCATTGGCTTAACACATTAAAAATTATAAAATTGTTAAAGAATGTAAGAAAAAATGGTAAAAAGTGTTAAAAAAAGATTTTTTGAGGCCAATGCATTCTCTTATATATGCGAGGCGACCTATGGTCGACTCGCATATATAAGAGAATGCATTGGCACAGGGCATAACTGTAACCATCACAATGTGGTCAAGGAGCCGGTTCCAATGATATCCATATTTGTATGGTTCTATTGAGACAGACCGAAGATATTTTAGGCTGTTGAAGCTTTATTTGGCCGGTTTTGGCCGGTTTGTTGGGTAAAGGGTTAAAGCTATTTTTTTGGGCCTATTTTGTTGATTTAAACTGTTTATTTGCGCAATTACCCTGGCACTATACCTACAGGAGACTATGGGAGACTCGCATACATGTATTTAAGAGAATGCATTGGCCTAACAATTTTATATTATTTTTTATAATTGTTAAAGAATGTAAGAAACAATTAAAAAAAAGGATAACAAATTGCTATATATGTGAGGCGTCTTATGGGAGACTCGCATATATAAGAGAATGCATTGGCACAGGGTTTTCGCAAAAATTCAGGAATCTCCGGTCATGAAAGGGTTGAGCTAAGTACCTGAGAGTGTCACAATCCAGCTCAACTACATTATGTAATGATCCATAGATCTCACTCGTGGTTCCTATAGTTAGTTAGTGTTTCTTTCGATTCCTCCTTTTCATATCTTAGATATATTTTGGTTTGGAGTATATGCATTTATCTATGTGTTCGACAGGTAGGTGATAGATTTGTATTAAAGCTATTTTTTGTGCCTATTTTGGTGATTTAAACTGTTTATTAATGCGATTACCCAGGCACTATGCCTACAGGAGAATATGGGAGACTTGCATATATAAGAGAATGCATTGGCACAGGTGTTTTGCAAAATTTCAAGAAGTTCCCATCTTGAAAGTAACAGGGTTAAGTGGTAGCTGCTGCATCTTGGTTCTATCCTGTTCCATACTCTACTATATATTTTGAGACTTCCGTATATATGTATATATATGTGTGTGTATATCTTTTATAGACTCGAAAACGGCTCGACCGATTGAGCCCAAACTTGCTATCTAAGGGTAAAAAGCCACGAGAAGTGTCATTGCACCGCTTCTGAGAACGTCCGAGCACTCCTTCGCCCTGCAACCGTCGTTGGAATTGATGGGTTAATGAGTTAATGATTAAAGAGCGTTCGTATCTGCGCTACACGAGTATAAATACGGCTCAATCGACCGTCTCGGAAACTGGGGATATCGAGACGAAATTTCCTACTTAGGGCTACCAAGGGACGGGGAAGATTTTCGTCGGGTCAGTTTGTCCGCCTGAGGTGACCTTGACCTTGAAACGGGTACCCACAAATGACCTTGGGCGATATCTCGGTCGTCAGCGGTAACATCGACGTGAAATTTGTTATGTATTGTCAACTCGGGACGGGGAATAACATGCTACGGGGTTACCTTGAAAAACAAAAATTAATGGATCGACCAAAGCCATGGGACCAATCCCGCCAGTGGCGGGCTAATCTGCTAGTATAATATAAACAAGAATTGTAGTTGAGCTGGATTTTTGGCACTCCCAGGTATTCTGCACACTTAACCCTTTCATGATGGGAGCTTCCTGAATTTTTGCGAAAACCCTGTGCCAATGCATTCTCCTTCTATATGCGAGTCAACCATGGGTGGCCTCGTATTATATAAGAGAATGCAATGGTCTAAAATTTTATATTATTTTTTATAATTGTTCAAGAATGTAAGAAAAACTGAAAAGTTGTTAAAGAATGTAAAAAATAATGATAAAAAAATGATAAAAATCGTTAACATATGTAAGAATAAATGATAAAAAATGATAAAAGAATGGAAGAAAAAATTATAAAATATTATAAATTTTTTCAAGAATATGATAAAAACGATAAAAATTGTTATAGAGTGTAAGAAAAAATTATAAAAATTGTTAAAATAATGTAAGAAAAAATTATAAAAACAATTGTTAGGACAATCCATTATCTTATATATGTGAGGCAACTTATGGTTGACTCCAATATATAAGAGAATGCATTGGCACAGGGTCTTTAATGTTGCGCAAGTGCAGCTCCCATCATCAAAGGGTTAACATGTGTGAGATCAAATCTGATGCTTCATTTTATAAGGATATCAGTATAGTCTTCTCACAGCTCAGCATAAAACTTGGAATAACCAGGCATTGTAGCAAAATGATATTTAGATTCCCCATAAAGTGATGCAATTTCTTTGATAATAAGTCAAAGAATGTCACCAATACAACAATAGGTTAAACAGGTGGAGGCACAGGGGGTAAAATATTACCAAAATAGAAGTGGTAACGCAAAATATGCATACTTTGTTCTTATACAGTAATGCTCTAATTAATCGACTCCTTAACCACAGCAGAATTATGGCTTGTTGCCATTCATCGGAAAGCTCTCGCCGAGAGCTTTCCGATGTATGGCAACAAGCCATATTTCCAACTAAATCCTGAAAAGTTACCCATAATTCTGCTGTGGTTAAGGAATCGATTAATCAGAGCATTACTGTAAATATCAATGATATTCATCACTATCATATGTTATTGCCAAGGCCGTGGGCTATGATTGATAAAGTTACATCCAAAATCTGTTTACAATATTCACCCTCTGTGGACCTCATTCTGCTTATGCATTAGACCTTAACTGCTATGGGAGAACTGTGATCAGATTGAAGTTCCGCATTTGAAGTTGCTGATATTCACCCATTTGTCACCTCAATTATGCTTCTTATCTTCTGCAAATTAGGGGATATATAAACTGAACAGAAGGGAAAAATTAACTAAAAGCTATGTTGAGACCATATATAGATACTTCCCAGTAGAATGAGGTCCCAGAGGGTCAATTTGGTAATACTAGCCTTTACTAGAATTTATCACCCTCTTGGAACCTCATTCTGCAAATGTCAGACACACTAAATCGAGACTTGATTACATGTCTTTGGCAGCACTATCTACAATGTGTAATTGCTTCATCTAATTTATCCATATTTGCAATGTGTGCATGACAGCTGGTGTGTTTTTGACTGGAGTCAATGCAATGGCCTCATTTTCCAATAATAGCCAAACTATTATATACAATTTACTATTAACCAGACAGGGTGAACTAATGCCAAACTCATGGTGTGTTTCATAATAAGATCTGAGAATTCGGTGCTGGACATTTGCAGAATTAGACCTCATGGCAGATGAGGCCATGCAGAATGATGTCCCCAGAGGATGAATTTGGTGACGTTGTGCAGGGTAGCGTCAATCAATTCACCTTCTGGGACCTCATTCTGCTAAATTGGTTCGAGTTTGTCATTATAGATATCGATCTACCTGTTCTCTCTAATTTCGTTTATCATACGAAGCTTCAGATAACTATTTTAGTTTAACTCATTAGCACTTAATACCTATAAATGCTGCAGAACAATTGGTGACATGTTTTGACGTTGCCTCCCTTCTGCCAAGTGAATGTGTATAAATTCCCAAATGTTTTAATTAAAAAATTATGAAAAAATCTTAATTGAATATTAAATAAATCCGCCACATTGCAGTGAAACAGTTAAAATAAGAGCCCAGTCATGTCAAGTTTGATGAAATATGGGTTTCACAACGCATAATATTAACCCAACAATATATGTCAAATATAACAGACTTACCTGAACACAACTAGATACTGATTGCAGAATATATCTTGCATTAGTAGTTAAAAAAACAGATATCTGCTATTAGGTTACATGTTGGTTTAGGTAGTCTCAAATATTCAGCTGAATCCGCTCTGACCAAATCCCAAATATGTGGAGCCAGGAATATAAGTACGTCCTTTTATATATTGGTTATAATATTCCAGAGCGTGCTGATGTTGACATAATTTTTATACGCCCTTTTGAAAAAAGGTTGTATTATGTAATCAGTCCGTCCATCTGTCTGTCCATCCATCCATCTGTCGAGCCGTCCGTCCGATAACATTTTTGGTTTCCAATCGATAACTCCAGTATGGATTATTTTATCTGAACCAAAGTTCGAATATGGGTTCCGTTACATTATTTTTACATGAGTTACGGCCCTTTTTCTACTTGGAATTTGAATGTCTGTTAACAGTTTTGGTTTCCGACTGATAACTCCAGTTTGGATTATTTTATCTGAACCAAGGTTGGTATGTGTATTTCCCAGCTAAAGATACAGGCCAAGTTCGAATATGGGTTCCGTCAAATTATTTTTACATGAGTTACGGCCCTTTTTCGACAGAATTTGACCGTCTGTTAACATTTTTTGTTTCTGACCGATAACTCCAGTTTGGATTATTTGATCTGAACCAAAGTTGGTATGTGTATTTTCCAGCTAAAGATACAAACAAGTTTGAATATCCATGGGTTCTGTCCAATTATATTTACATGAGTTACGGCCCTTTTTTACTTAGAATTTGACTGTCTGTTAACATTTTTGGTTTCTGACCAATAACTCCAGTTTGGATTATTTTATCTGAACCAAAGTTGGTATGTGTATTTCCCTGCTAACGATACATGCCAAGTTCGAATATGGGTTTTCAACTTATAATTTGACCGCATTTTAGCATTGAAATTAGGGGATATATCAGATATTCTCCAAATGTAAGCTCAAAGTATTATTTTATTTTGCGGCAGTACAATTCAAAATGGCTAAACGGCGTATTTTGCCACGCCCTAGCAATGCTCTTGTTGTTCATGTTGCACAGAGGATTACAAAATTAACTAATTTAATGATTCTAAAAATAATATTTGAACATACTATTATATTAAAACATTAATGTGACAACAACTTTAACATATGCATTTGAGAGGAGTTGTCGTGAAGTACATAGTGGGAAATTATGGAAATTTTTATAGCTCTGAACATGTCCATCATTGCTAATTTTATACCTGTATTTTCCAGTGTTTTGTTACTTACCTGTTCCAATAAATTGACTGTTTTTGATAACAAACATGAAATTTACTCAATTTGAATTTGAATTACATGGAATTTGGTATGTACTGGTAATTCACAGGTCAAGTTTGAAAATGTTCATGTCCAGTGAACATGCCCCCTTATCCACTTAGAATTCACAATTATTGGGTTGTTCAAAATGGTCACATCATGAGATTTTGTTGAATTATGTCCCCTTTTCAACAGAGATTATTGTGGGTTGTTCGGATTATTACTTGTTCAACAGAAATTCACATATTTGGTTTGTGATTCACATTTGAGCAGAAGCAGGACAATTTAAAAAATGGTCATGACTTGTTGGATTTTGACAGTCAAGGTCATTTATAATCAAAGTTTGTTTAAAGGCACAGATGGCCTTCATTATAGGTTATAATTTAGAATAAAATGTACCAAATTGTGACAATTTCCTAAATAATATACGAATAGTATAGTATGATGATAGAATGGGTGCAATATAATATCCAAACACACTTCAAAAAAATATTCAGTTTGATTATGTTATGTTTTCGCGAAAAGCACATTGTTTGGTTTATCATGAGAGAGTCACAATGTTACCTTTAGAATTTCGGAAATTGTTGGCTCTTGTCGCGAAACTTCCACATAAAGAACAACCATGTGTTCGCACACCATCACAATACATGGCTTAAACCTTCACCAATACCTTCTGGTTTGAGGTGCAAAATTTGCTATATACGATGTCTCCTTCGCAGTATTTATCATAGACCCAAAAGACAATTGCCATGTATTGACAAAAAACATGAATAAACAAGAATGAAATGATATTATGATAAACACGCCATCTGCTTATAGCGTGGCATACTATTGCATCATTTCTTTATTTAGACACGCTCGTACATATTATTTCGCCCAATGTTGGTAAAAATATTCCCTATTTGGTGTGTATGTTGCTTGCGCAAGCAACTTACGAGATTACATAAATTCTTTATTTGGTGTGTGATGTAATTATAACAACTGGAAGAAGTGGAAAATCTTCGTTGGACTACGCCAGGTTCCGAGTGTTTTTTATAAAAAAAAATTTGTGACGTAATTTCTGTCGGCTTTTGTTTACATTAGCATACGAATTTGACAATAACATACTAATTACGCATTATGTATGATTGGTACAAGAACAATGTATGTCTATATTTTAAAATTCTTTCTGCTTATGGCTATATTAAGGGATGTGACTATTTTAAAAGCTATACCCATCACGAAGGCCAACCGTAGCTTTAAAGATTTTTGCCAGAATTGTTTAGTTTTTTTGTTTACAAAAAAATCCAACACCCCAAATGAGCTACCTTTGTCAGTGATGTGAGGTCAGCGACCTTTTATTTTATTTTTTAGACCTCCTGATCAGTTAGTTTCTTCTTGTTCTCATGACTCATTATTGCTATTCTTTTTAGCTCAGCTTGACAATGCCATGGGTTGGTGTCCGTCTGTGGGGGGGCGTGCATGCGTCCATGAGCAATTTCCGTTAACACACCCTACAGGTCATATCTCATCTGATCGTCGCCAAACTTCATATGGATCTTCTAGGTAACCTCGAGATGGGAGCCTATTTTTACCGAAATTCATTAAAATACATGGCCACCAGCAACCATCTTGGATTTAAATTTAAATCCATTGGCACACCCCTGCAGCCTGAATTTATTGGAGAATTGTTTTGAAAATTTACAAGCATGTTTAGAATCATCTCTAGATGGGAGCTATCAAATTTGAAAATTTTCGCTGAAAAACATGGCTGCCGGCAGCCATCTTGGATTTTACTCTTTGCTGACAAAATCCTTTGGTACACCATACAGACGAGATCCCTTGTCTAATCATCAAAAAATTTTATACTGATCTTTGGGATGACCACTAGATGGGAGTCATAATTTGTTTTCCAAATTTCATTAATAAACATGGCCACCAGCAGCCATCTTGGATTTTACTCTTTGCATGACTAAATATTTTAGTGCACCCTACAGACCACAAACATCATCCGATCTAAATGGGAGCTATCAAATGTTTTTGAATTTCAATGGATTGTACTTAATATATATCACTTCATGTTGACATCTTGTATTACTTAGACATTTCAACTTTCCGTATTCCTAATCGGTCCATTGACTGTAACACATTAAATTATCCCCCATCCAAGTTGAGCTACAGTGTCAATGACACTTTCATTATAAATTGCTAGCATTTATCCTACATGTGCAAACACATGTATTATTTAGCAATGTGGTGAAAAATTATGCTTATAAATCTATGATTTCAGTATTAAAGACATGATATTGTGGACTTATTTCAGTGAATAAAACCAAATTAATATATAATTGTTTATAACAATGACGTTGTTTTCTGTTAATTTGTTTGTAAAATTTATGAAAATAACACATTTTGGTGTGATTATTTGCTATTCCACTCTGAACACCTTAGTGGAGTGTTCCACATCACTAAAAAACGTTTCATGACGTGAGCTTCCTTAATTTTTGCGAAAACCCTGTGCCAATGCATTCTCTGATATATGCGAATCGACCATAGGATTTCATTGGCCTAAATTTTAAATTATTTTTTATAATGTAAGAAAAAATGAATAAAAATATAAAAATTGTTAAAGAATGTAAGAAATAATGATAAAAAAATTGTAATAATTGATAAAGAATTAAAGAAAAAATGATTTAAAATGGTAAAATTGTTATAAAATGTAAGAAAAAATTATAAAATTTAAAGAATGTAAGAACAATTGATAAAAAATGTTAGGCCAATAATGCATTTTCTTAAATATGCGAGGCGACGTATGGTGAACTCACATATATAACAATGCACTGACACAGGGTCTTGAATGTTGTGTCAGCGCAGCTCCCATTAAGGGTTAATATACTCATAAGATAAGACAGATGTGAGTTCAATAATGCTGATGCTTATGAAATGTTGGTGCATGGTGATGATGAATCCCATACATTTTGAGCAATAGCTTAGATACTTTACCCAACTTTAGTGTGAAAACACCCCCTGCCCATTGCCCATTGCCCATTTATGTTGCATTTATAAGTACTATTGCTAATATTGAACTATTAACCCTTCCATGAGTGCCAGTGGAGCTTCCTGAAATTTTGCGAAAACTCTGTGCCAATGCGTTCTCTTATATATTTAGTAGAGAAAGGGTTATGTATCCAAGGTTCCATATTTTCATTGACAACTTTAGAAAAAAATATTGTTACATCACAGGGAGCAAATTACTTTTGAAATTTTGATTACCCAATAACCTCACATTGCCATGATTAGATTGCATAGCTATATCCACCTTTGGGTATAGCACAGTCTGGGTGAACGTCGACTCTATATTTGAAATGTTGTAATGAATGTTTTAGGTATGAGTTTACTCAGACTGGGTATAGCACATTGCGATTCAATACCAGTTAATTTGCTCCCTGTTACATCAGGTAAACTTTGTTGTTAGTTTTCTTCTAAATGATGGAAAATATATAAAATAAATTGAAATAGAAATATATATCAAACAATTACAAAATACATACATGTAGCACCTCTCTCTTCAAACAATTATTTATAAAGTAGCATCTGGTAGATGTTCTGCAAAATGCCTTTGATTCTGAGTACATCCTTACATGCTAATATAATAAATTAAAATTGATTTCCAGTCAGGACACACATACCGCTGCAGTGTATTTGGGGGTTAAATACGGTGTAGACTTTGTTCTTGATAACCATACAGTTGTGGCTAGAATAATATCATTTCTATTCCAGCGTGTTGTAAACTCCACTGTTGTTTATTCCTAATATGGTATATTATTGATTGGGTTGCCATATAAGTATTTCAATCACTCCTCTCCCCCTTTTCAAACGTCTGCTGTCATTTGCTCGTAAATCGATAGGGAACACATGTGCCAAATATGTCCCGTCAAATTATTTTGATGAGTGCCGTTGAGAGCACATGTACAGTGGAGTTATCAGTAGTCCATGGGCAGTACAGTTTATACACGTGGGTCTGACTCTGCATGTGACACTGTTCATTATATAGTCACTAAATGAGGGTTCATGTTACATTGTTACACGTTTTTGGTGTTTGGAGTTCCAGTTAGTGTGTGATATATGTGTGGAGGGAATGAAATGTGCTCTGTAGAAGTAATCCACAAACATGTGGATGGGGCATCGCCTCGCCAATAATGTGAGCCATCCCAATGTCCGTGTCCATGTTCCGTACTTCATTCCAATATTTGCAGGTATGGATATATGTGTACTTAACCCTTTCATGATGGGAGCTGCGCTGGTGCAGCATTATAGACCCTGTGCCAGTGCATTATCTTATATATGGTGCCTTGCATATATAAGAGAATGCATGGCCTACAAGGTCAAGGTAAATATTTTTAGGCCAATGTATTCTCTTATATATGCGAGGCTCCCTATGGGAGACTCACATATATATGAGAATGCATTGACACAGGGTTTTTCGCTAAATTTCGGGAAGCTCCAGTCATGGAAGGGTTAACATTGATGATCTGATTTTCGTTTCTTCCATTTGATAATAATTATGTCGGCATCATTGAATATTGAGAGCAAATTCTGAAATTCACTACCATTATGATAGTGAGCTAATGACAGAGTAAAAAATAAAATCACTTTTAGTAATTACAGTTAAAACTGTCAGAACATAAAACATTATTCACCCATCACTATTATTAATTAGGGTAGTATACATTAAATCAATAGATACTTAGCAAGCCTGCAAATAGTGTCTGTCATTTGCAGAATGAGGTCCACAGAGGGTGAATTTAGTGATGACTATCCCGCATGGTGGGCTAGCGTCGCCAAATTCACCCTATGGGGACCTCATTCTGCTTAGGCCTCATTTTCTGGGAAGTGTCTATAGTCTCAAATTAACATTGTTTTTAGTTACTTTTTCCCTACTGGGAAGATAAAATGCATTATCGAGGCGATTAACTGGGGAACTTCAATCTGATCATAGGTCTCATAACAGTTGAGACCTACACAGAATGAGGTTTCCAGAGGGTGAATTTTGTGAGGCTAGCCCCGCTGTGTGGGATAGCGTCACTAAATACACCCTCTGGGGACCTCATTCTGCAAATGAGACACACTATTTTCAGGCTTGTTAGTTTCATTACCACTTGTCAATATTTTTCCTGAAGCCTTATAAATTCATTCATCATTTTCTTTTATGGATCCCTGTATCCCTGTGATTATAGTAATGCCCTAAGTAATCGACTCCTTAACCACAGCAGAATCATGGGTAACTTTTCAGGATTTAGTAGGAAATATGGCTTGTTGCCATTCATCAGAAAGCTCTCGGGGAGAGCTTTCCGATGAATGGCAACAAGCCATATTTCCGACTAAATCCTGAAAAGTTACCCATAATTCTGTTGTGGTTAAGGAGTCGATTACTTAGAGCATTTCTGTAGGAGTGAAAATTATAGGAACCAGATCAGCTCAGAGCTTGTTTTTTTTTATCTCAGTTATTCAAAGCAGTACAATCTGCTGCCGTCAGGGGCCTCGGTGGTTCAGTTGGTAAGAAGTATGGCAGCGATGGAAAATCTGGTTCGAATCCCGATCAGTGTGGATTTGTGACTCGCCCAAATGGAAGATAACCTGATTCATGTATTTTGGCAAGATTGTCAGCAAGCCTGAGTTTTGTGTGCCTGTCATTTACAGAGTGAGATCCCCAGAGGGTGAATTTAGTGATGCTTTCCCACAGTGTTTGATTATAAACAAATTTCTGTAACATTTTTGGCTTTTATTTACATAACACAACAAATTTGACGATAACATATCATTTACTTGTTCTTTATGATATGTATAAGAACATGTCCATGTGGCAGTTTTAGCAGATGTGACTATTTTAACAACAGTACCCACCGTGAAGGCCATCCGTGCCTTTCAGCAGATATTTTCGGCATCATGTCTACAAAAACTTAGTTTTGGTGCATGTCTGTCATCAATTATAAGCATCTGGAAAGGTGCCATTCAGGACTCTTGCACCTCAGTGCATCTGGTACCATGCCTTGGTCTATGCCTTGTATATGATATTCTACCGGTATGCGCTGGTCTCAATAGTAATACTGAACAAATACTTAATTCAAGTCAATCACCAGAGACACTGAATCAGGCGGTTTGCGGGGACTATGGCCTCCCCTTACCCTCAGTCAGAAGGGAAATGGGGGTGAAAGTGCACTTCGACAGATTAAGATTTTGTCTCACAGATTTGCATCGGAATAAATCCTCATTCAAAATTGGTCACTTCACCTCCCCCGTAATACCAAATTTGTATAGCATTTTGCAGCACTGGGTATATAGCATCCCCTACCAATACATGTGTTTTCATTGTAAATTCGTTAGCAGAAATTGGGAATTGTATCGCAAATTGCAATGCAAATCCAGTTAAATCGAGCCCTGAAAGTACTGCCATTCTTTGAGCTAGTTAACACACATAATATATGCTCCATGTAGAGGACATGCCACTCCTTCCAAATGACTATCCAAGGGCACCCCTTGCTTTTAGTCTCTTATCTGTGCATTGTTGGTCCATTATGTTTACTTTATTGGCTATTTACTGATTGCTATCATAGCCAGAGGTCATCATTACATAACACTTGTAAATGCATATTGATAGCTTTTATCTATGGCTGCTCCAGTATCAGGCCACATTTAGGAATATCTTTGTTTCCCTGACCCTACCCAACGTTTCAAGAATAAGGACAGTAATGCTCTAAATTATCGACTCCTTAACCACAGCAGAATTATGGGTAATTTTTCAGGATTTAGTCAGAAATATGGCTTGTTGCCATTCATCGGAAAGCTCTCAGTGAGAGCTTTCCGATGAATGGCAACAAGCCATATTTCCGACTAAATCCTGAAAAATTACTCATGATTCTGCTGTGGTTATTAAAGGAGTCGATTATTTAGAGCATTACTGTATTTGTTTCCCCAATTACAAGTAACCACTGAACTGGATATATGTTTAACCCTTTCATGATGGGAACTGTGCTGGCGCAGCGCAACATTAAAGACCATGTGCCAATGCATTCTCTTATATATGCTAGTCGACCATAGGGAGCCTTGCATATATAAGAAAATGCATTGGCCTAACAATTTTTTTTTTATAAATTTCTCTTAAATTCTTTAACAATTTTTATAATTTTTTCTTACATTCTATAACAATTTTTATAATTTGTTCTTTCATTCTATAACAATTTTTATAATTTTACTTATTATTTAACAATTTTATAATATTTTATCATTTTTTTTTACGTTCTTTAACAATTTTTATCATATTCTCTAACATTCTTTATCTATTTTTATGTTTTCTTACATTCTAACAGTTTTTATAATTTTTTTTAATCATTATTTCTTACATTCGTTAACAATTTTTTATCATTTTTTTAATTTTTTCTTACATTTTTTAACAATTATAAAAAATATTATAAAATTTGACACAGGGTTTTCGCAAAAATTCAGGAAGCTCCCGTTGAGATTGAGGTTAACAATTTGATCTATTTATCCAAATATTACAAAAAGGTCATGTAGCCCAGTGTAGCCCAGTGTAGCCCAATGTAGCCTATATATTTAACCCTTCATGACTGGAGCTAACTGAAATTTTTTGAAAAATCTGTGCCAATGCATTCTCTTATATATGCGAGTCTCCCATAGGGAGCCTTGCATATAGAAGAGAATGCATTGACCTAACAATATTGACCTTGACCATGTAAGCCAGGGCATTCTCATATATATATGTGGGCGACTTGCATATATAAGCTAATGCACTGGCACATGATCTTCAATGCTGCACCAGCGCTTCTCCAGTCATAACAGTTAAAGCTAAGTATTCAATACATTTCAATTTTTGTATTCATGTGTTTGTCATCCAGATTGAAATAAATTAAAAATTCTCTGAGAAGCCAATAAAATATTTTGGGTAAGGATGGTTTTTTTTTAGGGTAGGTCAGTCAGGGGAAACAAACACAATTTTTATTTTGGCCTCATACAGAATTTATCTCTCTTTCCTTTCTGACCATGGTCCATGAATCAATTATAATTACAGATCGACACCAAGCTATCACCATGTTATGGCCATGTGTACTTGGTGACCTCATTATGAAGCCATCTGGTGCATTTGTCCTAGATATCAACCATGAAGTTTTGTTGTCACAGAAATGTTCTGCTGACTGATCTGTATGTCCTCCTTGATATATAAACACTGTTTAAAGATGTTTTCTAAATTTATTATATTAGTAATATTATTCTTTTGGAAGGAATGGTTGTGACATCAGAAGATGTATTATTTCTCTTTCAAAGGTTTGTTTTGACTTTATGGGGGAGGTCAAGTGACCAATTTTTAATGGGGATTTCCATAATATGTGGCAAGTATATAAACCATAGATGGTTGATGAGTTTGGAACATGTTTCATTCTTATGTTTATGTTATTGGTCAATTTGTTTTTCAAAAACTTGACCTATACAGTACACGGCGAGAGCTTTCCAATGAATGGCAACAAGCCATATTTCCGACTAATTCCTGAAAAGTTACCCATAATTCTGCTGTGGTTAAAGGAGTCGATTAATTAGGGCATTACTGTAGTTTAGTGAGGTCGGTTCACGGTGGGCATCTAACGAGGGCGGTAACTTGAACAAATATCAACGATTTTGTTGATATTCGGTATATGAAACTTGCTAACAAAATTCTTGATCAAGTTCAAAAACTGGCCAGGTCTGCCTATTTTGTTATGGCCCTTTACCCTTCTATGACTGGAGCTTTCTGAAATTTTGCGAAAACCCAGTGCCAATGCATTCTCTTATATATGCGAGTCTCCCATTATAAGAAAATACATTGGCCTAACAATATTTACCTTGACCTTGTAGGCCAGTGCATTCTCTTATTATATGCAAGGCTCCTTATGGGAGACTCGCATATACATGTATAAGAGAATGCACTGGCACAGGATCTTTAATGCTGCACTAGCGCAGCTCCCATCATGAAAGGGTTAGTTAGTTCATTTTACTGAATTTTGAAAGATAGCTCAGCACAATAACTTGGAACATGCAGTTTTCTTATATTAGACTAACAATGCTCATAAATGTCTTGATCGAGTTCTAATACCAGACACGTTCGCCTACAGAGTTATATCCCTTAACCCTTTGAGTGCCAGGTCTGATTTTTGTATTGACCCATATATTGACCATAGGTCGCCTCGCATATATAAGAGAATGCATTGGTCTAACCCAAAAAAAAAATTTTAAAAATTCATTTTTTTATTATTTTTAGGGCACTCTACAGACCATAAATTTGGGCCGATGAGATCGGCCCCTGGCACTAAAAGGGTTAATTAATTCATTTTCAGGAATTTTGATCACAATAGGCTAGCAACTTCATTAGCAGCATTGTGTATTAGCCAGTTATAATAAATGCATTTTCAATCCAAACCCATGTTTGGCATACATGTAGCTACTGAAACTCGACTCTGCATCTCTGCGATTCTTGTTACTTTTGAATTTTATATTAAACTAGATGAAACAGGCTCCCTTTGGGTCGTGCGGTCCCTGCACAAAGGGGCCTGCGCTTCGCACACATTTGGACCTAAATATTCACATAGGTTCATATTCGACTTATTTGATTCTGAAATAAGCCAAGCCCATAGTGGACTTATAACCTGTTATTCTGTTGGATGGTGCGGGCCACAGTGAAAACACATACATGTATATAAAGAGCATACATCTGGTCTGCAAATAGGTTCATATTGAACCTAAATATTCACATTTATTTGATTCTGAAATAGGCCTATAGTGAGCTTATTTTAATTTGTGTGTTTTTGTTTTATTTATTTATTTAAATTTTTTTAAATCAAATTTTTTTTAAATTAAGGCTGTTATAACCTCCCCAAGTTACCACACCAAATTTGGTTGAAATCAATCAAGGGGTTTGGGAGAAAAATCAGAACAGACAGATGGACATAGACGGATCCTACTCTTTTATATATATAGATAACTGGCTGATGTGCCGACTTTGTCCGGGCTATTTAGGGATTTCTTTGTGATAACACACATACATACAGACAGAAGTTCCAAAATATATAATACTCTGACTAGCAGATTATCCCGCCACTGGCGGCATTGGTCCCATGGCTTGGTCGATCCATTAATTTTTGTTTTTCAAGGTAACCCCGTACAGGCATATCATATAACCCGACAAAAATATTCCCCGTCCCGACTTGACCATACATAACAAATTTCACGTCGATGTCACCGCTGACGACCGAGATATCGCCCAAGGTCATTTGTGGGTAACTGTTTCAAGGTCAAGGTCACCTCAGGCGGACAAACTGACCCGACGAAAATCTCCCCTGTCCCTTGGAAGCCCTAAGTACGAAATTAGATATCCCCAAATTCCAAAAGCAAAAGATACCAGGTAGAATTTGTCAAATATGGACCCTGGTGCAAACACTCGCAGGGCCCTAACATTTATTAACATAGGATTTCTCATTCAAATCGATTTATGTCGATAAAACTCTTATTTAAAAATTTGTTAAGCTGAGACTTCGTGTGTCTCCGTGTAATACTTATATATTCTTAAAATGACAGAGTCCAACACGTAATTATGTTTTAGATGGAAGAAATTAAATTATTTCGAGCGATAACGTTGCGTTGATATTGTAAACAAACGCTCTTTAATAGCGACGCATCATATACAAACGCTCATTAATTATCACGCGATTAACCCATCAATCCCCATTGCGGTGGCAGTTGAAGGGTGAAGGAGTGATCGCACAGGCTCGCGAATGGTCCGATGACCATTCCCGTGGCTTTTTACCCTTAGATATCAGGGGGGGGGTCGGAAAAAATTTCCAGGCACGTATGATGATTTTTATTTTTTCCGGCCTCGGACCGCCCACCCACCCAATTTCTTCCGTTTCCGGTCTTTTTTTCCAGGCAATTTTGGACACCCACCCTTTTTTTTCCGTTTCAGGCAGGGGGGGGGGGGGGTCGGAAAAAAATTCCAGGCACGTATGATGATTTTTATTTTTTCCGGCCTCGGACCACCCACCCACCCAATTTCTTCCGTTTCCGGTCTTTTTTTGCAGGCAATTTTGGACACCCACCCTTTTTTTTTCCGTTTTAGGAAGTTTTTTTCCGGTCAGTTTTGGACACCCACCCCCCTAAATTTGAGAAAATTATCAATTGAGCAACCAAATAGCTGATTATCCTGCATTATCATAATTTATTGCGCGATATTTGAATAGAACAGTGCATAATGAGATAACGATACTATTTGAATTTATTATATAAGTGTCATTAATCAAGAAATGTGTCAACATAATCACATTTCAAGGGATATATAGACAGAGTGCCAAAGTTTTTATTAACATTCATTTTCATAATATATAGTCACATGATCTAGTCACATAATCACATTTGAGTATTCTACATAATACATGGTACCGGTACAACAAATTTCAGATTATTTGATATTTTGATATTTGCTATGTGATATACAGTAATGCCCTAATTAATCGACTCCATAAACACAGCAGAATAATAGGTAATTTTTCAGGATTTAGTCGGAAATATGGCTTGTTGTCATTCATCGGAAAGCTCTCGGTGAGAGCTTTCCAATGAATGACAACAAGCCATATTTCCGACTAAATTGTGAAAAATTACTCATTATTCTGCTGTGGTTATGGAGTCGTTTAATTAGGGCATTACTGTATTGCTGGAATCAAATTGTTTATCAAAACATGTGGAAATACAACTGTTCATCCCAGTTCATCCCAGTTTGAAGAATAATGCTAATACCAAACATAACCATGATATAACCGCGCTACTCTTCTTGGGGCATCTCAGAAACCAGAACTGAGGAAACATGTTATAGCGTGTAATGGCAGGCTGGTAGCCACTGCCTGAAGTAATAGGCTTCGTAATAATTGGGAATAATATGGATGGATAGCCCAATTTCACTTCTTTTTTTGCTCACGATATCAGTGACGATAAAATCTTCGTTACTGTGATTAACATTACAAGCTGATCCACATTAACATGGAAAACAATGTGAAATTGTTCAAGCTGGCCTGGCTGGCCTTCAATTTATTTGTTAAGATTTTATGTTTTACGTTGTCAAAAGTCTATTTTATTCCATTATTTATTATATCTTTATTTCCATGTCACATATGGTCAAGTGTGCTTTCATTTTATTACTTATTTTCAGCTGAGTTCTGCATAGTTATTCTTATTTTGTTGTATCAGTAGATGGAATCCTGATTAAATTTTATTTTTCCAATAGCGCAGTTTCTAGTTCTATCAAGTTGAATTTGGGTTATTGTTGGCCATTGTGCAACTGATCCAACTTCTGATAACCTCTATATGTAGCATAGCATTACAATTAACTATATATGACCCGTTTCTGTTCAAAACACATCAAAATAAGACTCAATAGCAGGAATGGAAAAAAAATTTGGCATATGGAAAAAACTGCTTTTTGGACCCAAGAGACACCCACCCACCCCATCATACGTGCCTGGAAAAAATTTCCGACCCCCCCTGTTAGATATAGGAAGTTTGGGCTCAATCGGTGGAGCCGTTTTCGAGTCTATAAAGGACACATATATATACATATATATATATATACGGAGTTCTCAAAATATATAGTAGACTAGCAGGTTAGCCCGCCACTGGCGGCGTTCGTCAGAAACATGACAATTTTTAAATTTTGTAATAAATTTTGAATTAATTTTTTAATTTAATTTTTTTTGTTAAATTTGCATTTTTAATTTACTGGATTTTAAAAAATTTAATATTTGATTTTTCAATATTTTACCCGATTAGATCTTAGTTTACCCGATTAAGGCGAAGAAGACATAAGAATCACACAACACGCAGTACCCGTCCCTAAAAGAGGTATGATTTAAGGTACATCGGGCGTTTCACACAACACGCATATATATAATTTGTGGGTACCCGTTTCAAGGTGAAAATCACCTATGGCGGAAAAACTGACCCGATCCGCGTTCCTAGGAAGCCCTGAGTATGTAAGAATCACACGCTCATGTCTGTATAATGACGCACACGCCGAGACCCAGACGTAAGAATCACATTGCGAAAACTAATAAAAAATGTAGAGTTATGCCTCTTAGATCAATACGTCGATGACTATAAAGAGCGCTAACCTGTTACATCTCCCAATATGGAAGATATAAGGAGCGTTGGTGTGTTAACTCCCACTGTGCCATTTTTTTTGTGACTGGAAAGGGAGAAGCGGTGCTCTGAGCTTGTCCAAAATGCGACGTGGATAATCCCCGTGGGTTTTTACACTTATATACGAAATTTGAGCTCGATCCGCGCAGCCGTTTTCGATTCTATGAATTACCCACATACACACATTTATATATATATACGGAAGTCTCAAAATATATAGGAGATTATGTCATGTTGTAAATCAAGACAAAAATTCTCAAATATAAAATTATTGCGAGAAGGAATAATTTACCTTGCCCACCCAGTCAATTAAATAATACATGGCTGTCTAATGATACAGATGATATCTATAGCTCCTGGATAATTGATTCATTTATAACTTTGCTCCATAGATTGAATGGAATTCCCCATTCAATATTGGTCACTTGATCTCTCTCTTACAGGTCCTAATAAACAGATTGAAATCTTTATTCAAGACCATTTAATTGGCCAACTGTTTTGAACATTACCATGACATCTTCTTGAAGTTTACTGATCCTGATATAGGGGAGAATAAAATGCTTTTAGTGAAAGCATTTATTACAACAAGTTGTGGGAGTGGTGGTATACTGGAATTAGCTTGTCCATCTGTCAGTCCATCTGTGGACACAGTTTTGTCCAGTCGTTTTCTCAGAATTTTCTTGTTCAATTTTAATCAAATTTGCCACAGGGGTCAATCATCATGTGACCCTGTGAACTTGAGATTAGGTGTTAGGTCGGACTCATGTTGGCATAGTTATTCAACTTGTTTTTACTTGTGGTATTGGCTACTTCATTGGAATAACATGTTGAATACGGGGGAGGGGGTGGGGGTATACCTTAATTAGGTCCACTCCAGTTTATAACTGAGAGCTGGATTGAGTGTGGTTTTAATAAAAATTTTAACCCTTTACCCAACAAACCGGCCAAAAACGGCCAAATAAAGCTGCAACAGCCTAAATTATCTTGGGTCTGTCTCAATAAAACCATACAAATATGGATATCATTGGAACCGGCTCATTGACCACATTGTGATGGTTACAGTTATGCACTGTGCCAATGCATTCTCTTATATATGCGAGTCGACCATAGGTCGCCTCGCATATATAAGAGAATGCATTGGCCTAAAAAAACACTTTTTACCATTTTTTCTTACATTCTTTAACAATTTTATAATTTTTAATGTGTTAAGCCAATGCATTCTCTTATATATGCGAGGCGACCTATGATCGACTCGCATATATAAGAGAATGCATTGGCACAGGGCCATTCTGTTGGGTAAAGGGTTAATCCATTTTGTCAATGTACTATCTGTTGCCTAGATTGTAAAAACCACAGTAGTTTGACATGATTATAAATAATTGTAAAAAAAATGGAAAAAAATTCTCACATAAATAAGAACACTCTTTATTTTTACAATATCAGTCAAAGAGTAACATCATGAACACCTATTTATTGTTCCATACTGTCATGCTGAAGAAAGAATAGGCCCTTTTTGCTTCCTGAGGTGATAAGATTCTATGAATAAGGCTTTCGCCATGGCATATAAAGTCTTTATGGAAGTATATAATATAATTATCATACCATTTTTAATCCCATGAACTGGACCAGAACGTAACAGAAGAAAGTATAAATTTCAGACTTCAAACCGACACATGCCTTTAAAACTTTTTGCTCACTACAGTCCACATACATGATTCTTGGATCTTCACACTTTAGATTCAGATTCTTTATTAACATAAACACTCTCTAGGAGCAGGATGAATATATATATACATATAGATTGTGAATTTTACATGGATCATTATGTATTTCAATGTACACATCAACAATAAAGAAATGTTTACCTAGGGCAAACATGTATTGAAAGGATGTCATTTACTGTTATGTTTGTTTATAATGTATTTGGAATTGTATGTAGTTCTTCAGTGTTAGAAGAAATAAACCTCTGTCTTTCTATATATGTATCAATCTAGACGTATCTAACTATCTCTCAGTCTCAACTTTTGTTACGAATTGAGAAGAACTCGGCAATGGTATCGCCGAACAAGTTGCACTCGGTTGAATTGTCATTCCGTATTATGTATAGAAAACGACCCTTTTCGTCGGCTTTCCGAAATTGTCGGCTTGTATTTTCTAATTTTTTGAATAATGGCTCCCTTACATCGGAATATTTCGTAAATTTCATTACAAAATGCCATTCGTCCGAAGTACAAAACTGACATTTGCGTTTGTCAGCTGGAATGGGAGGTCGTTGATGCCGCCCCTTTTCAATCTTAAGTGAATGCGCACTTATCCGTAGGCGACAGAACATTTCTCACTTCTCCCTCGTATTTAAGTCTAGTAAGTACTGTTCTATTCCCATAGTCCATTAATATTTTTGTACGTTCGTAATTTACTATTTTCGCTTTGTGTGGTATCAATGTATGTATTGATATATTCGTCCTTCAGACCTTCCTCTATGTTTGCGATGATCGTATCGCTTAAGTTTGATTCATTACTAGGCGATGATGTGTCCATAGATGCCATGAAACTAGTTGACAATTGATTAAGAGAGCGTTTCATTGAATTATTATAATTTGTTCTATAGCCGGCATGCACCAGTATGTTTTTGTTCTCATTTTCAATTTTTGAAAGGAGTTTCATAGCTTGTGTTATGCAGTCCACATATAATGGATATTCTCTGAGTTCTAGTCTTACAGCGTGGTTCACAGCTTTTGAACCCACACCTAATACCATTTTGCAAAAGTTTAGATGTTTCTTTTAGGTTACAGTACACCAATTATTCTCCATAGGCGACAGTGTTAATGTCCGGGGCTATGCTCGATTCCTTGTGAATTAATGCAGGAACTTTCTAACCTAGTCAATTTTGAAGAATGACTCTTCGGACCCAATATGACCCAAAAAAAATAATAGGTCTGTGTGTTTTTTCCGTCTTTAAATGTACCGCTTTTGATACTGCCCTAATTCCGCACAAAAAATCATCACCAAATTTTCAAACATACCCCCATTAAATGCCAGGTTAATTATTTCACCCACTCTGGATCAATATTCATCTAGGTATAATATTTCCATGGTGGCTTTGATTTTTTCTTATTTTTGCATTAATTTTATCCCAATCATAATCAACCATTCAGCTGCCAGATGTGATTTTATGCTGACTTGAGTGTGGGCGACAGCACACCAAGGGGGATAATTTTTCATATTTGGTGTACTATAACCTTTATGTATACAAGGGAATTCATTATCAGTATTTAATGTAGTGGAATCTAGAGTTATTTCTCTTCAGTTGTTATAGCCTATACTCATTGAGTTACATGATTGTATTTAATATCTTTCTGTCTACAGTGGATTGGTTCAAATGATCCATATATCTGCTTATATTGCCTTGTCAGTTGGCATTTGTATGTTGAGATGTATAGAATGATATTCAGGGTTCCTGATCTCCAGTTAAAATTACTCTCAGGTGCCTAATAATCGTGATGGGTGGGGATTTAGGCTGAAATTTGAATAATAGCGATGGCAAGTTCGCTATGTCTCAATGCCAAATAATACTGATCATTGGGAAATTATTCCAAAATTAATAATTGTGCTGACACTATTATTAGGCACCTGAGAGTACAACATGAAAAACAATAATATTAACCCTTTCTATACTAAAAACTCATTGACAATTAGTTCCCATAGGAAATATGAACATTTCCCCACCAGAAATATGACTCCTTTTGCACTTTTAGTATCTGTCGTCTGGCTTATTTTTCAAGAAAACCCTTCCTTTTGAATAATAGACCATTGCAATGTATACTTTTATGACTTAATTTATCCGAAAGCGTTGCCCTTAATCTGCATCGGGCAGTTGAAGAGATGGCAAATTTTTGTATTACGACCTTCGTTTACAGTTTATCCCGACCTTCCTGCCAAAATTGGACTCTTCCATCTCGCTAACACATTTATTTTTACCCATCATGCATTCAACATGTTACTTCTTTCAAATTATTTGTTTATTTTATGGCCTACATGTATACCACTTTTACCAGTACAATTAATAAATGGCGCTAATAAAACAAAGATAATTAAACACATCATATAACGTCACCAGGTCGCGACCTGATTTCCATTCTGTCCTAAGTGCATTTTTTGTGTTTCCGAGTAAATCGATTTTTAAATTTCAAAGTTCTGGCAATTGGTTGTTATTAGACTTATGGTGGATATCCTGGTTTCTGCCGAGAAATCAGTATTCATTCTGCCAATAACCATCAACTTCGATAAGGAGATGCTCTTTCTTATATGATATTTCGACCAGATTCGGGAGGTGGGGTGCGATTTTTTGCATTTAGCACAATATGGACTCAGTCTTAGTAGAATATTTTTCGTGGAACACTATGGAAACGGAAATGTTTTCAGGACCTGTCTGTTCCAAGTGGTGATTATAAAAGAGATAATACGCACTTGGGACAACATGAAGAAATATTTAGTCTCAATTTACCGTATAACATGATAGAATTAGAGATTCACAATGTGAGCAGAGTGTGATATGTGCGCTCTTTGGAACAGACAGCCAGCACATCGACATAGACACAAGCATTTTGAATTGGTGTTGTATGGAAAGCATGCGACTCTTGATGATATATTGCATACGTAATGTTGATATGGCTTCATGGAATGTACTCTTCGTTAATGTTACATTGCGAGTTTGACGCGTATATATTAGTCCAGGAGATATTGGTCGACATCTGCACCCCCACCAGGACTCAACTTCACCCCACTAATTTTCTTTCTTAATGTCTCCTCTAATTTGTTCGGTTGTTAACAAGAAAAAAAGTGGCCGCAGAGACTCCAGACAAGATGGCGTCCATCGTGGTGGCCATTTTGTTTATATGCATCAGGTCTCTTTGATCGCCGTTATAGTAAAGATGATATAAAAAGCGGTCTTGTTTTCCGCTCGATTCGTTATGCTAATATACAACCCTCACAAATTAGCCAAAAGTCTGACACCAGAATCCAATATGGCGGCCATCTTGGCCGTGTGAATATATGCTATTTTTCTTACATTTCACCACATTTCGTTTGTCTCTATGGGAAATTATTGGCATCTTGGCGTGAATCTATACATTTATCGTATAGAAGAGTCATTGACGAACACAATGGGATCATAATATACATTCATAGCGGGATAGTTTTGTCCAATAACACGTTTCCCAAATGCCGGTATAATAGGTCAAAGCCGAACCAACACTAATAACGCGATGTAATGTTTCGAATCAATGAAAGTTATTGCTATCATAACAACACCCATGCATATATATGTGCAGGAGATACTCGAGCTAGGATTCCTCCTATACCTGAGTTGTGGAATATTTATACAAATCCAAGACAGTGGCCAAATGGCCACCAGAAATATAAAAATCGCCAAAAATTGCTGATTTTAACATCAGTGAGCATTATTGTCACGACAATTCCACACCTGTTAACTATTGTGAGTTGGGAACACTTAGACGAAGTACTTTCATTATATATATCCAAATTAAAGTTTCCCAGATCTAAAATGGCGCCCACAATGGCGGAAAGATTTTGAAAAATCACCGGAATTCCCTCATATTCACATCATTGGGCATTATTTTCGAGACAACTGCACACATGTGGACAGTTGATTTGGAAATACTGAGGTGAAGTAATTACCTTGCATCTCATACAATAAATTGTTTTCCAGATCGAAGATGGCGGCCAAAATGGAGACCGAAATTTGAAATCAAGCTCACATTCCTTTACATTTCGTTATTGTTACGCGAATTCTACCCACAATTACATGTTTATATGGAACATTGATATGAAGTATTCATTTGAGTTTGGCAAACTCTCACAGTCAAGAAGGTGGCCAAACTGGCGGCCAGAAATTGAAAAGAAGTCGATATTATCACATACTAATTTCAACTTTTTGTCATTAAATCTATACGTATGGACGACACTGTAATACTATAGGCCATTTATTAGTTTCAACATAAGTAGTAGCCTTCTGGAAAGATGAAAACCCACAATTAATCATCGCGATGTGGCATTTCGAAATCCATTGTCCACCATAAGCGCCCATAATGGCCGTTTAGGTGCGCCAAATAGCCATAGTATGGCCTCCAAAAATAAAAACAACAGTACCTGAGCTTATTCTGATTTGCCACATTCAGCATTATCTGCATGGACCAGTTTCCGTCTCTTCGTCAGATTAATCTATATCTCTCACACCATCAAAGTTTTCTACACTTCTTTTTAGAAAGGTCCCACTAATCGGAATATTAACAACAGTACCTGAGCTTATTCTGATTTGCCACATTCAGCATTATCTGCATGGATCAGTTTCCGTCTATTCGTCAGATTAATCTATCTCTCTCACACCATCACAGTTTTCTACACTTCTTTTTGGAAAGGTCCCACTAATCGGAATATGTCAAACAATACATATGCCGGTGTCCAGTTCACGTGTTTGTCTCGAAAGCTGGGAATTCTTATCCTTATTCTTGGCGATCTTCATTCGTGGTATGGCTTATGGTATAATTCAGATGCTACATATGGGATCTGAGCGTTATTTTGTGCAATAAACTAGAAAGGAATGTGGTCGATGCATATACTAGCTTTCAGAAGGACCTCTCTATCTGCGTATTTTCAGCTTTGGTGACCTAATGGGGATAACAACATATACACCTGGTGATCTTACCAAACAGCCACTTCTCAATATATAGTTCATCAATTCACATACCCATCTAATGCACTGACGTGCCCGGACAACTTATGTATATGCCTTCGAATGTTGAAAGCCAGACATTTAACGGATGCCTTTCTGCTAAGGCGTAGAAGACCATAATGCCTAACATACCCACACGTCTTGACCATGAACAAAAGAAAAATCTTGTTGCGTACAGCAATTGTCTCATCGAACAAATTCAAGCAGATACTAACAATACACACGGTGCTAGTTTGTGGGCATGTGTCATGATAGTGGAAATGAAATTG
The DNA here is from genome assembly GCA_032622095.1 of Siphonodentalium dalli. Taxonomy (NCBI): domain Eukaryota; kingdom Metazoa; phylum Mollusca; class Scaphopoda; order Gadilida; family Siphonodentaliidae; genus Siphonodentalium; species Siphonodentalium dalli. The sequence continues at coordinate 268,274,644 of CP136064.1, read as the reverse complement.
GACCATGACTGCACCGCCCTTCTTTGGGTATGTTTTAGATTCAGACATGATCTCATGTGTGGCTTTGCTTTCCTTGTATGCTAAGATTGTTCCCATGCGTTTGGAAGCCGTTCACAATCAACTGGACCAGGCGTGTACCACTGGCTACTACTATATAAGCCCCACCCAGACTGGGGTGTAGTCTTAAAGACGATGCCTTTCATAGTTGGTTATAATGTCATACACACACTGGGTGGTGGTCGGTATGGTTCAAGAAAGTACAAATGCCATCAACACAAGGGTGAAATGTTCAACGCGAAGAACATCCAGAGGAATGTTACGTTGATGATATCTTGCATTCAGTTCAACATATGTTGGGTACACCAAGTGATTTCTTGGCAACATCACCATTCCGACCATTTTACCATGGCCAATTTATTTCATTCCCACTATCATGGCGTATGTCCACAAACTAACACCGCAAGTATTGTTCTTCTCTGCTGGGCGCTATTTGACGAGACGACTGCGGGACGTCACACAGTTTCCTTAGGATCATGGTCAAGAAGTGTGGGTAGTCGGTACATTATGGTCTTCTCCTTAGCAGATATACATCTGTCCAAGGGAATGAGACAGCTAGCAACCTTCGAAACAATGCCGAAGTTGTCCACATATGCCAATGCGTTCGCTAAGTTTGTGAGTTGACGAACCATCTATTGAGAAGTGACTAGCTAATTGGTTCGCCAGGTGTACATGAGACACATACATAGAGATGGCATTATGCAAGCTTGTATACTCATCGACCATATGCCTTTCTAGTTCAAGATGACGCACAAATCCCATATTTAGCATATTTAAAATCGTAAGCTAGACACCGGGGAATGAATTGTTTGAAACTTATGATTAGAGGGACCCTTCTCCCAGGAGGTGATGAATACTTTGTCGGTGTGAGCGACCCAGATTTACCAGACAAAGAAATGGAAGCTGGTCCAGATAATTATGGACGTGATGTGGCAAATCAGAATCTGTTATCAGGTAATTGTTCTAATAATACTATTCGGCGCACCTACGGTTACGGCCATTATCGGTGCTAAGTGGAGAATGGATTTCGAAATGCCACATCGCGATATTAATGGTGGGTTTTCGACTTTCCAGAAAGATACGAACCATTTTATGCATTTTGATACGTATTAAGTTAAACTAATAGATTGTTTATGTACAGTTTCGTCCACACATATTGATATTATGACAAAAAGTTGAAATTTCTGGCCGCCAATTTAGCCGCCATCTTGACTGTGAGTATCAATTGCCAAACTCAAATGAATACTTCATATCAATATTTTCAACATGTAATGGGGGGTAGAAATCGCGAAACATTAACTCCCATCGTAAGAAAGTATAGGAAATTAAGGAATGTAGGCCTGTTTTAAAATTTCGATGGCCATTTTGGCCGCCATGTTCGATTGGGAAAAAAATTTCTTGTACCTCAGTATTTCCAACTCAACTGTTAGCATGGGTGGAGTTGTCTCGACAATAGTATCCAATGATGTGAATATGAGGGCATTTCGGTGCCATTGTGGCACCATTTTGGAAACTTTTATTTGGATATGGTACAATGACAGTTCTTCGTCTTAAGTGTTCCCAATTCACAATAATAAGCAGGTGTGGAGTTGTCGTGACAATAACGCTCACTGATGTTAACATCATCGATTTTCGGCAATTTTTCTATTTCTGGTGGCCATTTTGGCCGCCATCTTGGATTTGGGTGAATATTCCTCAACTCAGGTATAAGAGGAATCATAGCTCGATTATCTCCTGCACATATATGCATGGGTGTTGTTATGATAGTAATAACTTTCATTGATTCGAAACATGCCAAATATTGTGTATCGCGTTATTAGCGTCGATTCGGCTTTGACCTATTATATCGGCATTTGGGAAAACGTGATATCGGACAAAACTATCCCACAATTAATATAATAATAATAATTAATAATAATAAAAATAGCATATTTTCACATTTCGGTGGCCATCTTGGCCGCCATATTAGATTATGGTGTCGGACTTTTGGTAATTTGTAAGGGTTATATTTGGCATAACGAATCGAGCAGAAAACAAGACCGCATTTGATATAATCTTTACGATAACGGCGATCAAAGAGACCTGGTGCATATAAAAAAAATGGACGCCATCTTGTCTGGAGTCTCTGTGGCCACTTTTTGTTCTTGTTAACAACCGAAAAAAATTAGAGGAGACATTAAGAAAGAAAATTAGTGGGATGAAGAAGTCCGGGGGTGCAGAGGTCGACCAATATCTCCTCGACTACGTGTGTTTCTTTTCGCGGGAAAAATTTCTCTGTTCGATCGCAACTTGAGTTGCAACCTGTTCGATGTGAGAGAATTTAGCAAAATATTTCAGTTCCATCCTGTAGTAAGTGACAGTTCGTAAAGCCGAACTGCACATAGAACAACATCGATCTGAATAATTATATGTTGTGTCTGAAACTCAAGATAGAATTCATCTTTGTTTTTAAATGACAGGATATAACTGGCTTTATAAGTATGTTTTATTTATAGGACATAATGGTTCTAAGAAATAGTGTTTTTATGCAGAACGGACAGAAAAGAATAGCTAATATCACCGTTAGACGCGGAATTTGATGCCGATTCCAACGATACCCATACGGACGTTTCGTACCAGCATGTCATTTAGGACAGAATGGAAATCAGGTCGCGAGGTGTTGGGCGGGGTGGGGGGGGATATTTAAAATATCACTTTTCACTTTGTTCCACAAAGGCTCTTGCCTTCCAGCCTGCCCGTTCAATCTCCATAAAATAACAAGAGAAACAGAAGCATACAGTAATGCTCTAAGTAATCCACTTCTTAACCACAGCAGAATTATGGGTAACTTTTCAGGATTTAGTCGGAAATATGGCTTATTGCCATTCATCGGAAAGCTCTCCCCTGCTGTGGTTAAGCAGTCGATTAATTAGGGCATTACTGTATTGTCTATGTACAGACAAAATTATATAAACTTAATCCTTATTGAGTGCTCAAACTGCTGCCGTTTGCTCATCAAAATGTTCTGCCTTTATGTTTACCTCTTAATCCTTTCTATACCAAATGGATTCTCCCACCCTGTTATTACTGTACATTTATCATTGGAGCAGTCTATTATTCGATTGAGAAGACACCCTATTTCAAGCCTTGGAAAAGGTTAATAACCATGTCTGGATGCTCTTTGTAAAATCTGAAAGCTCAGCAATTTGTACACTTTTGAAAAATTATTGATCAACAGAATCAGCCTTGAAATAGTGTGTAAGTAAAATGTACCCTTTCTTGAAGATATGCCCCCCCTCAGGTCTTAGAATAAGATTCCTGTCATTTGCAGAATGAGGTCCCCAGAGGATGAAATTAGTGATGCTATCCCGCAGATTCCTGTGGATTCTATTTCTTATTTAGTTTAGTTTCTATATCCCCAAATTGGTAGACACATTGTATAATTGAGGTTCGCAATGGGTGTACATAACAATATTCACCATTTGGGAACTTTTATCTGAGTCTGTCTCCCTGAGGCATAGCAGATTAAGCCATGCAGAATGAGGTCCCAGAGGGTGAATTTGGTGATGCTAGCCAGTAGCCAGCTATGTGGGATAGCATCACTAAATTCGCGCTATGGGGACCTCATTCTGCAAATGACAGACACATTAAACTCAGGCTTGGCCCCCCTTTGCCCTTGGTTGCTTCCAGCGCTCTTGATTACAGTAGCTGTACTTCTGATCTGGGTTCACCCTGTTAGCTGTCATCACCCCACTCGCCACTATTCTACTATCAGCTTTTCCACCTGGCTTATTGTAGCACCTGTCAGTGCTTTGTACAATGCCTGGATGTTTTTTTTTTAACTGTATATCAATTCACATTCCATATATTATCAGGCCCACTTTAACGTTTATATTACCCCACTGTGAGGCCATTCAATATTTATCTGACTGTCAAAAGACCTGAGAATGAATGCATTGTTGCATGTGACAACCTGTTCTGTTTGTGACTGTTTGCACTGGAACCTTGAGACAGTATGTCTTGGAAATTGTGGTGTTATGGACCCCTAGGTGGAGATAAATAGGTGCCTACTTGATGGCACAACACTACACACCAGGTCTCTATGGGTCTATTTAGTTTGTGTGGCCAGCTTTGTTGTACAGCAAGTGATGAAATCACTATACCCTTTTCACTTGATGACCCAGATTGGCATGCTAGGCCAGGCCTCGTTAAATCTTTGGCTACCTTTGTGAGAAACCTTTGATTCCCTATTTAATTATTGTGTAAAAGAGAATATGCAATCTGATCAAAAGAACTGTTTTCTTTTGTACTTTGATTTTCTTCTGTATAAATAGATTTGAGAGTCAGCCACAGAATTTTTTAGTACAGTCAGATGGATGTTATTATAGGCTGCTTTCATCACACTGTTCTATTAACAACCATCACTGTACTAAATACTCATTGACGAGTAGCTCCCTTATGAAATGTTCAGATAATAAGTTCAACAATAGGTCGTTTGTTGAACTTATTATCTGAACATTTCCTTCCAATGAGTATGAATACTTCAGCACTTGTTTTATCTTTTCGTCTGACTGTTGCCTGCTAATTTATCATGAAACCCCCCTCCAAATGAATAATAGACCATTCCAATGTATACATTTATAATTGAATGAGAGAAACCATTTAGTATGGAAGGGGTTAAAGAATGGAGTGACATGGTTCACTTATTTTATACATGCAGCAAGCCATCTGTTCTGCAGTTGCTGCAGCCACAGATATCCCAGTCATTTGTGAGTCCTGCCACAGATATCCCAGTCATTTGTGAGTCATGCCACAGATATCCCAGTCATTTATAAGTCCTGCCACAGATATCCCAGTCATTTATAAGTCCTGCCACAGATATCCCAGTCATTTGAGTCCAGCCACAGATATCGGAGTCATTTGTGAGTCCAGCCACAGATATCGGAGTCATTTGTGAGTCCTGCCACAGATATCCCAGTTATACAACCACAGATATCCCAGTCATACAACCACAGATATCCCAGTCATATGTGAGTCCAGCCACAGATATCCCCGTCATTTGTGAGTCCAGCCACAGATATCCCAGTCATTTGTGAGTCCAACCACAGATATCCCAGTCATATGTGAGTCCAGCCACAGATATCCCAGTCATATGTGAGTCCTGCCACAGATATCCCAGCCATACAGCCACAGATATCGCAGCCATACAGCCACAAATATCCCAGTCATATGTGAGTCCAGCCACAGATAACCCCGTCATATGTGAGTCCAGCCACAGATATCCCAGTCATTTGTGAGTCCAGCCACACAGCCACAGATATCCCAGCCACACAGCCACAGATATCCCAGCCATACAGCCACAAATATCCCCGTCATATGTGAGTCCTGCCACAAATATCCCAGTCATTTGTGAGTCCAGCCACAGATATCCCCGTCATTTGTGAGTCCTGCCACAGATATCCCAGTCATTTATAAGTCCTGCCACAGATATCCCAGTCATTTGTGAGTCCTGCCACAGATATCGGAGTCATTTGTGAGTCCTGCCACAGATATCCCAGTTATACAACCACAGATATCCCAGTCATACAACCACAGATATCCCAGTCATTTATAAGTCCTGCCACAGATATCCCAGTCATTTGTGAGTCCTGCCACAGATATCCCAGTCATTTGTGAGTCCTGCCACAGATATCCCAGTTATACAACCACAGATATCCCAGTCATACAACCACAGATATCCCAGTCATATGTGAGTCCAGCCACAGATATCCCCGTCATTTGTGAGTCCAGCCACAGATATCCCAGTCATTTGTGAGTCCAACCACAGATATCCCCGTCATTTGTGAGTCCAACCACAGATATCCCAGTCATATGTGAGTCCAGCCACAGATATCCCAGTCATTTGTGAGTCCAACCACAGATATCCCAGTCATACAGCCACAGATATCCCAGTCATACAGCCACAGATATCCCAGTCATACAGCCACAGATATCGCAGCCATACAGCCACAAATATCCCAGTCATATGTGAGTCCAGCCACAGATAACCCCGTCATATGTGAGTCCAGCCACAGATATCCCAGTCATTTGTGAGTCCAGCCACACAGCCACAGATATCCCAGCCACACAGCCACAGATATCCCAGCCATACAGCCACAAATATCCCCGTCATATGTGAGTCCTGCCACAAATATCCCAGTCATTTGTGAGTCCAGCCACAGATATCCCCGTCATTTGTGAGTCCTGCCACAGATATCCCAGTCATTTATAAGTCCTGCCACAGATATCCCAGTCATTTGTGAGTCCTGCCACAGATATCGGAGTCATTTGTGAGTCCTGCCACAGATATCCCAGTTATACAACCACAGATATCCCAGTCATACAACCACAGATATCCCAGTCATTTATAAGTCCTGCCACAGATATCCCAGTCATTTGTGAGTCCTGCCACAGATATCCCAGTCATTTGTGAGTCCTGCCACAGATATCCCAGTTATACAACCACAGATATCCCAGTCATACAACCACAGATATCCCAGTCATATGTGAGTCCAGCCACAGATATCCCCGTCATTTGTGAGTCCAGCCACAGATATCCCAGTCATTTGTGAGTCCAACCACAGATATCCCCGTCATTTGTGAGTCCAACCACAGATATCCCAGTCATATGTGAGTCCAGCCACAGATATCCCAGTCATTTGTGAGTCCAACCACAGATATCCCAGTCATACAGCCACAGATATCCCAGTCATACAGCCACAGATATCCCAGTCATACAGCCACAGATATCGCAGCCATACAGCCACAAATATCCCAGTCATATGTGAGTCCAGCCACAGATATCCCCGTCATATGCGAGTCCAGCCACAGATATCCCCGTCATTTGTGAGTCCAGCCACACAGCCACAGATATCCCAGCCATACAGCCACAGATATCGCAGCCATACAGCCACAAATATCCCAGTCATATGTGAGTCCAGCCACAGATATCCCCGTCATTTGTGAGTCCAGCCACAGATATCCCCGTCATTTGTGAGTCCAGCCACAGATATCCCAGTCATATGTGAGTCCAGCCACAGATATCCCCGTCATTTGTGAGTCCAGCCACAGATATCCCAGTCATATGTGAGTCCAGCCACAGATATCCCCGTCATTTGTGAGTCCAGCCACAGATATCCCAGTCATATGTGAGTCCAGCCACAGATATCCCAGTCATTTATAAGTCCTGCCACAGATATCCCAGTCAGTAGAACAATTGAGCTTTTAATTACGGTAATGTTAAAAACATATTATGTACTTGTTTGGGTGCGTGAAACTGATCAGTTAGTAACCAGACGCTATGCCAACTGGAGGAATGTAGCATTTTACTAACATCGCTGAAAATTTGAAGCAAATCGACCGTACCACTCCATAGAAAACATCGTCTGAACCATGCTCAATTGTAAATATTTACTACTCGATTCGTGATGCATCTATCGGCGATAAACTAATGAACACGATTTCGCCATCGAGAGTGACTGCATTTAACCTACCGGAGTGTTTCACATCACTTTAACTGAAAAGAGGAGTGTTAATGTTTTTGGTCTTCCGTCATTTCGTCTGTCTATGTCATTTTTGGACAATAACTTTAGTTCAGGGGATTTAATCAAATAAAACTTGGTATGTGTAAAAAAATATACTATTTTGGGGTTCCATTCACCCATTTTTACCAGGGTTTAGGGCGACATTTTGTTGGAATTTGTGCTCGATAATCGTTATTGGATGATAAGTAAGGGTTAGAGCATGCGAATTGTTCTTTACCAGAATCAATCGAGTCGAAGATGAGATTTATTCTGGTAAAGAACTATTCGCGTGCTCTGACCGACTTAGAGCACAATTGATCCCACATAATACAATCAACTGGAAATGTGCCATTGAGCGTGTTTTGACCACGATGCACAATCCGTGTGATGGCCGCGATTGGACACAATACCGGTTAGCCACACCCAACAACGTGATTAACATGAACTGATCGCCGTTGAATGCAAATAGATATGTCCGAAACAACACGGACTGGTCCCACTTTGAAGCGCCCGTGCAATTTGTCTGTTATGAGTTGCGTGTGCCTAACAATGGGATAATCACTGAACTGTTCCTTCGCCAGCCTTGGGAATGGTGTGCTTTACCAAAAATCAGGAAACGATTGCAACAATGGGATTGTGCTCTGATATTTGTTATTGGATGATAATAATTGTTATTGGATGATAATAATTGTTATTCTTGGTTTCTGGATGATAACCCCATTTAGGGTTTGCGTGATATGCATGCAGTATGTGGTTGTATAATTGTCCAAAATAAAAGCTGTGTTTTGAAATTGTGACTTATTAAATTATTTTGCCATAGTTATGTGCCTTTTTAAAGATACTGTAAGCATTGGCAGCGGGTATTGTTGTTAAAATAGTCACATCAGTTAAAACTGTCATAAACAGAAAGAACACTCAACACCGGGGAGAGCCCACTAAGGGAACTTTGGTTAGAAATGCCACCAAGTTGTATACAATATAATCATATAGTGCTTACTAATCCACACCTCAATATTTTGGTGTTGAATGAATCTCTCTCTTTAAAATAATTGCCACGGAGTTTAGTGTTTTGCTTAATGCTCACTATTTACGTGCTGTATATAAACAAACAGCTCACACAAAGTGTGTTTTGTGGATAATATCGCATGCATATGATATACTATCATTATACTATTACTATATTCTTGAGGAAATTTTCATAATTTTGTAACTAATCTCTAAATTATAACCTATAATGAAGGCCATCCGTGCCTTTAATATCTTATATCACCTAATCTATACAGAAAGTTCAAGGAAGATATACACCATCTTCAAAAACCCCCCATGTACTCCATAAAACATTATTGGCTGAGAATTATATTAGAAATCGGAACAAAGCAAAGGGTTAATATTAATACAATTGGTTCCATTCACCTTCCTCTCCAAACCAATTAGTCCATGCATCAAAGAAGACCACTGTACCACACTCACAAGTCGCACATGTGTAAATTCACCTACATAAGCCTAGAAATAAAGTTGGCGTGGCCTTTGTAATGTGTGTACTGAGCATGCTCCATGCCACTGTGTTGATCATGTGATAGTGGTGGTATGAAGCACTGAGACTTACATCTCCCAAATATAGCAACAGTAATGTATATCAAATGTGCACCGCTCATGGTCTGTTGACTGGCTTCAAGAGACCCCACTGTTATCCAACTGTTGTGATGGACATTCTGACCATGGCTATATCCCACATTTAAGGTTAGATATAGAAGCTAGGCTGATATCTTGACACACTTTTATGAATAAATCTGACATTGAGGAATGCGGTGTTTCAGCGTAGAGTATTGCTGCTGCTCATTGATTTTATCCATGCACTTGTTTACCATTTCTTTGCTTTAGTGTAGGATTCTTACTTGAGAATGCAGGGAGGGAGAATAGTGTGGACATCATGTAGTGACATATATTTATACACAGCCTGATGTTTCAGCAGGAATTATCACTTTTGTGGCAGGTAGGGCTGTCAGTCCACCATATATTACAAGCTTTATGCTCTGACTAATGTCATTGCCCAAACATACAGGCGTGTCTCATCTTATGTGTATGTTTATCCATCCTAGCTCTTTGTGTGTACTGCAATCTGTTCCATATTATTTCGTCAGAGCACATTTTGTTATTGTATTATAACATGTGTATGTATGTTAATAGTGAGAACAGATGTGGGGGCCATATTATATATTCTGTCTTCATTCAAAGTCACATCAGTATGATGATAAACCTGATTATGAAGTCTTAGTTAACCCTTTACCCAACAGAAGGGCCCTGTGCCAATGCATTCTCTTATATATGCGAGTCGACCATAGGTCGCCTCGCATATATAAGAGAATGCATTGGCTTAACACATTAAAAATTATAAAATTGTTAAAGAATGTAAGAAAAAATGGTAAAAAGTGTTAAAAAAAGATTTTTGTTAGGCCAATGCATTCTCTTATATATGCGAGGCGACCTATGGTCGACTCGCATATATAAGAGAATGCATTGGCACAGGGCATAACTGTAACTATCACAATGTGATCAAGGAGCCGGTTCCAATGATATCCATATTTGTATGGTTTTATTGAGACAGACCGAAGATATTTTAGGCTGTTGAAGCTTTATTTGGCCGGTTTGTTGGGTAAAGGGTTAACCACACACATTCCGACCAATTTCATGTTTGGCAAAGTATGTATTTTCTCTCATTTTTGTGGAATATTTTTCTTGACCTTGAGTAAGTTGAGTAGCTAATCTGATTATTCAATAATTTATTGTACCATTAAGGAATAAATTTAAACATCTTGATACTTGGTAATTTTTATATAGATCTGTTGTGTTTTTATATAGATCTGTAATTTCATGGATGGGATTCGCAATTTTCACGGATGGGAATAGCAAAAACTGAAACACTGGTAGCTATCTAACCCTTCCATGACTGGAGCTTCCTGAAATTTTATGAAAACCCTGTGCCAATGCATTCTCTTACATATGTGAGTCTCCCATAGGGAGCCTATAAATATATAAAAGAATACATTGGCCTAACAACATTTACCTTGATCTTGTAAGCCAGTGCATTCTCTTATATATGCAAGGCTCCCTATATGGGAGACTCTCATATATAATAGAATGCACTGGCACATGATCTTTAATGGTGCACCATTGCAGCTCCCATCACGAAAGGGGTAAGTGGCAATGTATATCGACATAAATGACCACTGACATTGATAAAGTAAGCATGCGTAATTTTCATAAAAGTAATTCATACATTAATAAATTAAGGGTTTCATGGAGATCTGATAATAATTTGATACATGTAGGTGATTGCTGACTTTAGCCTTTTTGGCCAATATAGTCACAGACAGCATGAACCCTGATTATCTAGGATTATCCAGACAAATGTAACTTTGAAATGCTTTATTTAAGACTTTTTTGCTGAAGTATGTCTATACTCAGTACGGATATATAGCACCGTGTCATATTTTATTCCTAATGACATATACCGGTAGCACACAATATGATAGTTTATACCTCTCTACTCAGTACGGACATATAGTACACAGTGTGATATGTTATACCTACAGATATATCGCACATAGTATATTTTATCCCTCTGTACTCAGTACGGACATATAGTTGACAGTGTGATATGTTATATCTACAGATATATAGCACATAGTATATGTTATCCCTTTGTACTCAGCACGGACAAATATCACATAGTATATTTTATACCTCTGTACTCAGTACGGACATATACTAGTAGTACACAGTGTGATATTTTTAATCCTACGGACATATAGTACATAGTATGATATTTTATACCTAATGACATATGCCATTAGAACACGTGGTGATAGTTTATACCTCTGTACTCAGTACGGACATATCGCACACATGTGATATTGTTATACCTCATAAATTCATATATAGATTGTATCTGGGAGCGGGGACATTATAAGTTGTTAAAACTTGTACCCCAATCCCGTTGTAAATAAATTTACAATAAAATATGTTTAAAGTAAATTGTTATACCTCTGTACTCAGTATGGACATACATGTATCGCACAGTGTGATATTTTTATACCTCTGTACTACTCAATACGGACATATTGCACACAGTGTGATATTTTACACCTCTGTATTCAGTACAGACATATCGCACACAGTGCAATTTTTTTTTACATCTTTATGGACATATATCATATAGCAGCGTATGGACATATATCATATAGCAGCGTATGGACATATATCATATAGCAGCGTATGGACATATATCATATAGCAGCGAAAAACTCACTCCAGACACTCATTTGAAATGACTGCTGAACAGTACTTCATGGCCTGTAAACTTTTCTTTACTAAATGGATTCTCCCATTTAGTTTTAAAAGCATGCATTGGATTAGTCTATAATTGATCTGGAAGGATGTTCAGGTAAATAAAGCAGACAACAGACAGGCGAAAAGACAATACTAGTGCAGAAGCATTCATTTTCATTGGTTTGTAATGTTCAAATAATAAGTTCAACAAAGAATCTATGGTCTAGCAGGCTAGCATCACCAAATTCTCCCTTGGGAACCCAATTAACATTGTTTTTATTTACTTTTTCCCTTCTGTTCAGTTGCTATATTCCCCAATTTGCAGAAGATAAAATGCATAATCGAGGTGAATAATTGGTGAACAACTTCAACTGGGGAACTTCAATCTGATCCTACATGTAGGTTCCCCATAGCAGTTGAGCCCTAAGCAGAATAAGGTTCCCAGAGGTTGAATTTGGTGATGCTAGCCTGCAGTGCGGGATATTGTCACTAAACTTGGGAACTCAATCAGATCCTATGTCTCCCATAACAGTTAAGGCCTGAGCAGAATACGGTTCCCAGAGGGTAAATTTGGTCATGCTAATCTGTTGTGTGGGATAGTGTCACTAAATTCACCCTCTAGGGGCCTCATTCTTTAAATGACAGACACTATTTCCGAGCTTGGTGCTGATAGGTACTTCATGTGACAGCTAGTGATAATACCTGGTTCTTATCAATGTTTATGTGTATATTGATCAGGGTAGAGATGGTTTGATACACATTGTTAGGCTCCGATTACACCTGAGATGAATTGGATTTCCCTGGCTGCTTTTGTTAGCAGGGATCCCTTAACAATAAACAACCTCAGAGCTTTGATATTGTAAGTGCATATGTAGTCATGGGTACTTATATTAACCATTCCATGACTGGGTCTTCCTGAAATAAAAAAAACAAAACAAAAAACCCTGTCCCCCATAGGGAGCTTCGCATATATAAGAGAATGCATTGGCCTAACAATATTTACCTTGACCTTAAAAGCCAGTGAATTATCTTACAGGGTATATTTGCGAGGCTCCCTGTGGGAGACTTGAATATATAAGAGAATGCACTGACACAAGATCTTTTCATCCATTTCATGACTGGAGCTGCACTGGTGCAGCATTAAAGATTCTGTGCCAGTACATTCTCTTATATATATAAGAATTGCACATAGGGAGCCTCACATTCATAAGATCAGGGTATTAATAATATCAGGCCAATACATTCTCTTATATATGTGAAGCTTCCTTTGGCAGACACGCTTATATAAGAGAATACATTGGCACAGGGTTTTTCAGGAAGCTCCAGTCATGGAAGGGTTAAAGCATGGTGTTCTTAGGAAAAAGAAAGTGGGGGGGGGGGGGGGTGTTCTCACAAACAAATGAGAAAGTGAGAGTTTAAAATATAGAGGAGTAGTGCCCCAATATGCAGAACATTGATTGACGGAAACATCTCAACATCTTCATATTAATAATTTACTTCTCTACCATAGCTGAACTTCTATCATGGCCGGTATATATATTCACATATGGCAGAAGACATGAAGGAATTGTAAAATTGTACATTTTAGTACAAAACAAAACAAATGCCAGTTTCGGCCACATATTGTTACAATTGACGATGTTCAGGGGTGCCAAAAGCATCTGATGGCAAGGGCGACAGATATGAAAAAACATCATTCGTATTTGGAAAGCAAGCGCTAAATGCTAAAGGTTGGCAAAAAAAAGACAGAGACATGTTAATAACAGATAATTTACTAGTATAAGGATCGATGTCATGCTTAACTATGAGAATAGATTTTAATTTAAACTTTTCAGCCCTGTTAATTAGTGTCGGCTGAGCTGAAGCAAATATCAAGGCAAATTTCAGAACCTGCCAATGTTATTTATAAAAATGAAACAAATTGCTGTTGATTGTTTTAGTGTCACACTCTGAAAGTCATCAGGCAGCAGAAATGCATTGTTAATGTTGAATTCAAAGGACTGCTGAGATTACAAAGACTATCAGCAATTTTAAGCCACACCCAACCAAAGTCTGCTATAATAATAGACCAATTTCTGACCCAGGCAATATCTGCTAATTAACAGGGCTTCGCTGCTATGACCTCCGTAACAATAATGGATGTAAAATTGCATGTTGTGTGCTATATGGTCTGTAGGTTCCACGATTGTGAACAATAAAAGCCTTTCAACTGAGTCAGTTTTATGATTCTTGTGATATTCCTTCCCTTATAGTTTTTCACTGAAAAATGGCTATAACGTCAACAACCCAGAACATGACGTCATAAAGTCATTTAGCAGGCAAGAGGATAAACAACATGAAAGTTTTTCCCACACATATTGGAAAATATTGCCTTTCAGTAGATCCCCCATTACATTTTTTGCCCCCCCCCCCCCAATCCCCTGGGCTGCTCTCTTCTTCGGCGTTGTTGCTAGGTTATGTCAAACCTATGTTGCACCAAAAATAAGTTAGTGGTATGCGTCGCCTTATTCTGCAAATCCTGGCCTATTGTGAGCTGTCCCTTGTGGTGGTGACTGAAGAAACTTGGTCTCCTATGTACATGTACATGTATGTCTCTTGCTACCCTGATTAGGTTGAAACTCTAAGAGAAATAAAGATAGGAGTGTCACTTCAGAAAGTGAATTCTTATATCTAATGACGTCTCTGATTAGGTTAAAGCTCATAGACACGTAATTACAAGGGGTGTCACTTCAGACAGTCCATTGTTATTAACCCATCCTATGATAGGACAACGTTACCCCAGACTGAGATATGAACATGAAGATTTCTATAAACAATTTGGACTGACATGGCACTAGCTCGTAACAATGTCATATATGCTGTATTTATAATCAGTTGTCTAGACTTGGTATATCATAATATGCATGTTTTCATTTCTCATCCCCTGAGATCAATCAGCTTGTATTCACTGCAGGGATAGTTGAGCTTGCGTTGTGGCATCTATTGGTTGGTCAGAGACATGCGATCCTTGTGATCCACTGGCAGAGGGTCATGGGATATTGGTTATTAGTTTCTCAGTGATATACCAGGCATGCTTCTCTCATTATTACTTGTGTTTGTGAATTTAGCTGTCTGGCATCTTGTTGGAGGGTATCTGATGAGTAACACTGATATTATTTTATGTATAGTCCTGTGTAAAACATTCTTGGGTTTCACCCAAATTCTTTGAACTTATTCAACCAGGAATTCCTTGAGATTCTTTCATGCTGGCCAAGTTCTTTGACATCTTCTATGATTATCACCTTTTATATATATAATAGTGCATGCATACTGATTTTACCTGGCATATGCTGTCCTTATGACCCTATTTTCAAACCTGGTTTTGCACAGATGCCTTGCTGCTGACAGCGACATAACACTCACTAGCTCATGCCATGAATCTCTACTCTGGCTAAAGCCCATAGAGATCATATTCCACCAGTACAAAACCTTGGAACTTTGAAGTTTTGACAGGGAACCTTGTAAAGTCGAAAAATAATGCGGGGAATATATTTCTTAGTTATTATGTTTCTTAATAATGTAATTCACTGTAGGTGAAGGTCCCAACTCGAAATTTCATGATTTAAGTGAATTTGTGAGCGATTTTGCTTCGCGTTGCATACAATTATGGCATTTTTCTTGGGTGATTAATTTGATGTTTATTGCAATATCGGCTCACAAAAATGAGAGAAAATCATGCAATTTTCAGTTGGGACATTCACCTACAAAACTTCAAAAAGTTCCCAGGTTTTATACTGGAGGAATATGATCTCTACGGGCGATAGCCAGAGTATAGATTCACCCACTTTCAATCTTGCCTTGATGAATTGCATTTGGTATAATCTATATTCAAGCCTTGAACTAGTGTGTCTGTCATTTGTAGAATCAGGTCCCCAGAGGGGGAATTTAATGATACTATCCCGCACATATGTCTAGCATCACCAAATTCACCCTCAGGGGATATCATTATGCTTTGGCCTCATCTTCTGGGAAGTATCTCTAGTCTCAAATTAACACTGTTTTTAGTTATTTTTTCCTTTCTGTTCAGTTTCTATATTCCCTAATTTGCAGAAGATAAAATACATAATCGAGGTGTCTAATGGATGGACATCACAAACTTCAATCTGATCCCAGGTCTCCAACAGCAGTTGAGGCCTAAGCAGAATGAGGTCCCCAGAGGGTTTAAAATGGCCAGATGCAAATAAAAAAATAAAAAAATGGTATACCCTGTACCTTCCTGCAAATGTTTACCACCCACCCCCCTTTCAATTTGTCGGAAAATTTTGAACAGTTTTAATTACTAGTATGCACATCTCTAGGTTGAGTATTTTCAATTGAAGTCCCAATGTGTGAGATTACTGGAAAGAAGAGTTCATCAACACTTTAATAGTGGGATAATGTTTATTCTATTCATATACATGTAAATCTATTAGAGATACATTACATGTAAATCTATTAGAGATACAAGCACATTTTAACATACAGTAAAACTTTGAGCAGTGATTTTATTTGTTTTATGGGTTGATCTAAGCCTGTAACCTGTGTAAATAGTAGACATATCTGGCTACTACTACTACAATATTATTTGGGATTTGAACCTTTTGTCCAGAACACTCAATCTTCTTTCAGTGACATACTAAGTAAACATGCACAGTCTTAATACTATGTCTTGTTTGCAGATTTGTGCCCATTGTACTCAACTTATAAGTATCACCTTATAGCTTTAGCAGGCAATTGTAATTCTTGTTTGTTAATGTTATTCATGTCACTGTATAGTCACAGTTCATTGTTGTACCAGGGAGATTTGGCCTGACCACCCATCCTGGCCTTTAATAAACCAGACCCCCTGTGAAACCAGCACAATAAAGTGGCCAGGATCATTATAGGATTAGTTTGCAGTCTGCCTGTCATTTCATGCCACTTAATTGTTGATGGTAAGTGGACTTTTGTGGGGAAGTTAAATGTCAGTGGTCAGTTTATTGAACTACAGTAATGCCCTAAATAATCGACTCCTTAACCACAGCAGAATTATGGGTAATTATTTAGGATTTAGTCGGAAATATGGCTTGTTGCCATTCATCGGAAAGCTTTCCGATGAATGGCAACAAGCCATATTTCCAACTAAATCCTAAAAAATTACCCATAATTCTGCTGTGGTTAAGGAGTCGATTATTTTTGGCATTACTGCAGTAGACAGTGTCCTCAAAGTGAAATGGTGCAAGCCTGGATTTAGTGTGCCTGTCATTTGCAGATTGAGGTCCCCAGAGGGTGAATTTAGTGACCGTATCCCCCATAGTGGGCTAGAATCAATAAATTCACCCTCTGGGGATCTCATTCTGCTTAGGCTTCATCTTCTCTAGAAATTTTCTTTATTATCATATTTCTACAGATACTTCTTCACATAGATTCTATTTCTTTTTTAGTTTAGTTTCTCAATATCCTCAAATTGGCAAACGACACATTGCATAATCGAGGTTCCCAATGGATGTACATCACAATGTTCGCCATTTGGGAGTTTCAATCTGAGTCTATGAGGCCATGCAGATTGAGGTACCCAAAGGGTGAATTTGGTAATGCTAGCCCACTATGCCGGATTGTGTCTCAAAAATTCACCCTCTGGGGACCTCATTCTGCAAATGACAGGCACATTAAACTCAGGCTTGAAATAGTGCCATTATGAATATCTAAACCTTTCTTTACTGAATCCTCCCACATAGGAATGGTCTATTATAAATCCTCCCACACAGGAATTCTCTATTATTCATTTGGAGGGATGCTCAGGAAATAGAAGCATAAGTAGACATACTATAATGCCCTAATTAATCGACTGCTTAACCACAGCAGAATTATGGGTAACTTTTAACTCTCAGGGAGAGCTTTTCGATGAATGGCAACAAGCCATATTTCCGACTAAATCCTGAAAAGTTACCCATAATTCTGCTGTGGTTAAGCAGTCGATTAATTAGGGCATTACTGTATACACAATAAAGTGCAGAAGAATTCCTCTTAGTTTGTGGGAAATGTTCGGATAATAAGTTCAGTTCAGCAAACGGCCTGTGACCATTTATTATGCCCCCGACTTGAAGTCGGCGGGTATATAGTCGACGTCTCCGTCCGTACGTACGTCCGTGGGTACATACATTTTGCATTATTGTTCAGCAACCGCCTGGCAGATTTAGCTGATATTTGGTATGGTGATAGAGCAGCATGGGGGAACAGCTACATGCATAGCGCAGGTTTCGTCCACCCATTTTCACCAGAGTTATGGCCCTTTTTTTACTTAGAAAATTCAATTTTGTCGTCCGTACAAACATTTTGCATTATTGTTCAGCAACCGCTGGGCAGATTTAGCTGATATTTGGTATGGTGATACCGTCCATGCTTAATCCGAATTGCTACGGTCGGGGGCAAATGCCACGCGACAGCGCACCTCTTGTTGAAATGATTATCTGGATGCTTCCTATAAATGGGAACTACTTGTCGACGGCAATAAACAGTACTGTACATGGGGAGGGAGTATGGGGGTATACTCGGCCTCCTGCCATGGTCATGAAGAAAACTTATTATCTGAACATTTCCAAATGGGATAACTACTCATCAATGAGTATTTAGTATATAAAGGGTTAAAAGGGCTTCTCTTGCTTTCCGATTACTCTATTCATGTTCTTATCAACAACATTTTACAGTAATGCCCTAAATAATCGACTCCTTAACCACAGCAGAATTATGGGTAACTTTTCAGGATTTAATTGGAAACAAGCCTTGAAATAGGGTGTCTGTCATTTGCAGCATGAGGTCCCCAGTAGGTGAATTTAGTTATGCTACCACATAGCGGGTTAGCATCACCAAATTCACCCTCTGGGGACCTCATTCTGCAAATGACAGACACCCTATTTCAAGGCTTGTAGGGCATTACTGTATATTGTAGGAGTGGGGCAATGATTGGCCTACACCACCAGCCCGTTCTATGCTCAATTGATTCTCCCATACAGTTATAAAAGTAAACTTTGGAACAGTCTATTATTCATTTGGAGGGGTGTTCATGTAATAAAAGCAGTCGGATTGGTCGAGCAGTTTTCGAGTCTATAACACACATACATACAGAAGTTCCAAAATATATATGAGATTTACTTCCTAAAAAAAACCACAGCTCTGGATTCTGAAGCCTATTTCATTCTGTTTAACACATAAAAGGTTACACTGTTATACCCAAAATAAAATGTTATACTGAAAAAGAAAGTATCGGATTATCGAAAGATTGTTTTGTCTACTGTTTTACTAATTTCATCATGCATCAATATCAAATATCACGATCACATAATTTATAAACATGTTGCTTTGTTACGGTTCTCCCTCTTTCAATTATTGTGTAATTAATATGTATGCCTATAATATAAATAAAGTCATGTTCGGATCACTGCCTCATAACACCTCCTGTGTGTGTTAACCCTTTCAGTGCCAAGTTCGATTTTGTATCAACCCAGGGTGAAGAATGAATTGGTGACAACTATTGGAAGAGATATGATCATGAGAAATGCTTCATTGATCTAAGAGCTCTTTCCATCAATGTATCACATTATTATAATCAATAAATTTGAAAAATGATCAAGAAAATATGGGTTGATACAAAAATCGAACTTGGCACTGAAAGGGTTAAGACTAAGTACAAACAGGTCATTGCTGCAGCACTGGAAACTGGTTGAATATCTTATTGGTGTTTATAATACCTTGTATATCGACAGCTCACTCCGATGAATCACTATGGCTGTATTGAGGTGTGACACATGCTATGCTATTATTATCATCGTAAGGCCAAATTATTATTTTATTGATCCCTTACACCCTGTGATATATCCTGGATCAATGAAGCATTTCTCATGATCATATCTCTTCAAATAGTTGTCACCAATTCATTCTTCATCCTGATTTAAAAAGCGTAAATTGTAACCCTTTCGATACTAAATACTCATTGATGAGTAACTATTCCTTAGAAATGTCAGATTTGTTGATCTTTATATTTCTCACCAAGGAATATGAATCCATCTACAGTGGTATTATTATTTTGTATGTCTGTTGTCTGCTTACACTTTCTGAACACCCCTCCAGATGAATAATTGACCATTCCATTGTATATTTTTATAACTGAGTGGGAGAATCCATTTAGTATAGAAAGGGTTAAAATCAGTTAAAATAATGTTTTAACTTCATTCAACATTCATGCACATTCATCGGGTATACAACAATAGAGTATAAATGCAGCAACGTGGACAGAAAAAAATCACTGATGTAGACATAATTATTGACATTTCTATTATGTCTATGTCTTTTCTTTCATTTACTTCCATTAATAGGCGGGTATATATCACAGTTGAAAAGTTCATAGGATGGCAAATTAAAATCTCACAATACCACATGACCCAGCATAGCAAGGCCAAATACAAGATATCTTTAATGGTAAAAAGAAATAGTATAGGTTTCTCGCCCAGCAGTGAATGTTGCATCGACATTCCACATCCCAGTAGAGAGAGTGGTTATTGATTCATTGATTGCTACAGCAGACATATGGCTATTGATGCCCTGGGCCCAGGCTATATACAGCTAGAGACCTGCTGCTGCCGATTTGCTCTTGTTGAGAACTTTGTGCCAAGAAGGTCAAAACAACAGCTACTGAAGTCTGGCGTAACCCTTTCCATACTAAATGGATCCTCCCATTCTGTTATAAAAGTACACATTGGAACGGGGGGGGGGGGGGGGGGGGGGGGGGGGGGGGGTGAAAAAATTTCTTCCGGCGTGGTGGGTGGTCAAAGCCACCAACAAGCAATTTTTTCCGCAACTAAAAAAAAAAAATTCCTGCTTGTTTTTTGGCAATGAGTTGGGCTTCAAAACCACTTTGAATCAGTTTGAATGAGAGAAATAATGTAATTCTAACTGGTAAACTGACTGCAGGCAGTTATCGTGTTGTATTTTTTTGCAAATTTTGAAATCCAAGATGGCCGCTGGCAGCCATGTTTTTTTGGCCGATTGACCTCAAAATGACTCATTCATATTTACATGTCCATGTTAACATTCATGATAAATAGTATGCACAGAAATTCATATACAGCTGTTTACAGTGAATTTCCCCCCGCAAATCTCTGTTTTAGTGTTAAAAGGGGGGGGGTGGGTGTCAAAAAATGGTTGGAAAAAAACTGCCGAAAACGGAAAAAAAAATTGGCGGTGGGGGTGGGTGGGTACAAAAAATGATCGAAAGGGAAAAAATGCCATACGTGCCTGAATTTTTTTTCCGACCCCCCCCCCCTGATTGGAATGGTCTATTATTCATATGGAGGAAGTGTGCAGGAAATATGAGCTGACGACATACAGAAAAACTGATAATACAAGTGCAGAAGGAGTACTATATATTGATGGGGAAATGATCAGATAATAAGTTCTGGCCATCTTGTGAACTTATTATCTGAACATTTCCTAAGGGAGATACTCATCAATGAGTATTTAGTCCAGAATGGGTTAAGCATATGGATGCTATGTTGTTGGCTTAGTTTTCACCTAATCTATGATTTTGAACATTTGCTGGTATTTTTGTACTCAAATTGGACTGGTAAAGTCTCATGTCCTTTTTATTGGGGAAATAGGGACGAAAATTTATTATCTTTGATTGGGATGTCATTTCAATATGAAGTTTTTTCGCATGAATTCAATCATGCATGTTGTATTTGAATAGATTCAATTTCATTTAATTTTGAGAGATTTTGATATGAGAGAGAAGTCAAATCTCCCTAGGACAAAAAAAAGGAGACATGGAATATTTTAGTGATAATATGTTTCTCAAGTCGCCCTCAAGACTGTTCCCTGCTGGGTATAGTGTGAAGACCCTACTTTTATCCCTAAAGTTAAATTACATGTATATAGCATATTTGATATTACCCAGTTCTAAGTGTGAACAGTACCTAAGTTTAGCACTTTGCTGAAATCCCCATACCCATAATGAGAAATACTGTAAGCAATATCACTTTCTGCAGCATCATATCTAGTTTTATGGGGCATGCTAGTTTTCTCATCTGTTGGTGTCAGCGAGTTTATTGCAGACTCCAATATTACACCAAGTCCTATTAACTGCAGAATATGTATTAGCAGGTCTATTTGCAAATTTATTCAAGCTTGAAATTGCAACATCATTTCCTTTTATAATTTTGTTCGGTTGTGATGTGGGATAGTCCATACATCCTGGGATGTGGGGTTTCTGAATGCTTGAGAGCAGGGATAATCATAGAAGTGATTAGGCTGCTTAGTGGCCTGTGGAATCATCCCTGGCATAATTGGTTGCTCTTTATATTATCTCTGACATTTCGGCCAGTCACAAACTGTTGTGTATTTAATGCGAGACTGTCAGCTATTTGTCCGACTGGATCAATAGGTCTCAGTATTCACTGAGCATCTCGGTTCAGATTGGTCCGAAATCTTTATGATGCTCTCAGTTAAATTCAGCCAGCAGCTTACCACTGTCTGTGTTATAACCACGTTGACCACATCTGACCTCATATGTTTAGACTTAAGCTGCTTTTACAGACTTGCGGCTGACGCATGCTACCAATGCATTCGGCCATTGCATGGGGCTGTCGGGTTAGGCGCAACATTTCAAACCGTACATATATAACTGGGATTGCGGCTGACACAGTTAAATGCATCGGTTTCAAAAAGTTTTTATACCCCCCCGCAACGAAGTTAGGGGGGGTATACTGGAGTCAGCTTGTCCGTCGTCCGTCTGTCCGTCGTCCGTCCGTGGACACAAATTTGTCTGGAGTTTTCCTCAGTCGTTTTTTGATCAATTTCCGTGAAACTTGGCACAGACATCAACCACCATGGGAACCTGTGCACCTGCGATTATGACGTCTGTCGGACTTTTTTTGGTGGAGTTATCCCCCATTTTTCGACTTAGAAATTTTTCGCAACATGTATACTTTTGTCCGAGCTTTTATTTCTACATTTTTCGGTCAATTTAAAAAAAACGTGGCACTGATATTTAGTACCATGGGAACTTGTGCACCTGCGATTATGACGTCTGTCCGACATTTTTTGGTGGAGTTATCCCCATTTATCGACTTAGAAACTTTTTTTTGCAACATGCATAATTTTGTCCGAGCTTTTATTACTACATTTTTTGGTCAATGATTTTTAATGTTGGCACTGATATTTAGTACCATGGAACCTGTGCACCTGCGATTATGACGTCTGTCCGACATTTTTTGTGTGGAGTTATTCCCCTTTTTCAACATAGAAATTTTTTTGCAACATACATAATTTTGTCCAAGCTTTTATTCCTACATTTTTCGGTCAATAGGTTTAAGATTAGGGTTATGGTTGTACACCTGCAATGGGAACTGTTATTTTATTATTTTAACTAAATGTTTACTGACATGTGAAACATCTTAGTATTTTAAAAACAGGGGGGTATCCGTAGTCCCATTGGGACAGTCACACCTCTAGTTTAAATCGGTTGCGTTTAACTGCATCATATAACGCATATAACCCGATAGCCACATGCATTGGCCGCAGGTCTCTGAAAGCAGGTTTAACCCTTTACCCAACAAAACGTCAAAAACGCTCAAATAAGGCTTCAACAGCCTAAAATATCTTCGGTCTGTCTCAATAACACCATACAAATATGGATATCATTGGAACCGGTTCATTGACCACATTGTGATGGTTACAGTTATGCCCTGTGCCAATACATTCTCTTATATATGCGAGTCGACCATAGGTTGCCTCGCATATATAAGAGAATGCATTGGCCTAAAAAAAATCACTTTTTTAACACTTTTTACCATTTTTTCTTACATTCTTTTAATAATTTTTTCTTACATTTTTTAACAATTTTTATAATATTTTTCTACATTCTTTGACAATTTTATCATTTTTAATATCTGTTAAGCCAATGCATTCTCTTATATATGCGAGGCGACCTATGGTCGACTCGGATATATAAGAGAATGCATTGGCACAGGGCCGTTCTGTTGGGTAAAGGGTTAATTGTTGATCTTTTTCCATGAAACAGAACCTGTGCATCATACTGCATCATAGTTTCTTTCTATTCTTGAGTGACATTATTTTTATATATATATATATATACGCCCGTTTTATAAAATGGGACATACATGTATCATGTTATTGGTCTGTCAGTCAGTCCAATCGCTTTTTTCGTTTCTGGAAAATATCTTTCGATAGCCTCGACGGAATGGAATGTAATTTTGGTATGTGGGTTTATTAGCACAAAATTTTCGAAGTTTCACTGGCCCTTTTGTTGGAATTTGCACCTAATTTTCTTTCCAGATGATAACTTTAGTAAGTCTGAACTGTATGGAATGAAATTTGGTATTTGAGTTTACTAGCACAAAATATAGATCAAGTTCAAATTTGGGTTCTGCCCGCCAATTTTCATCAGAGTTACGGCTCTTTTGTTGGAATTTGCACTCAATTTTCAATAACTTTAGTAAGTCTGAACTGAATGGGATGAAATTTGGTATGTGAGATTACTAGCAAGCCTTGAAATAGTGTGTCTGTCATTTGCAGAATGAGGTCCCCAGAGGGTGAATTTAGTGATGCTACCCTGCATAGCGGGCTAGCATCACCAAATTCACCCTCTGGGGACCTCATTCTGCTGAGGTGTAAGCAGAATGAGGTCCCCTGAGGGGGAATTTGGTGATGCTAGCCTGCTATGCGGGGTAGCATCACTAAATTCACCCTCTGGGGACCTCATTCTGCAAATGACAGACACGCTATTTCAAGGCTTGATTACTAGCCCAACATAAAGGTCAAGTTTTAATTTGGGTTCCACCGGCCAATTTTCACCAGAGTTACGGCCCTTTTGTTGAAATTACCATGGGCGTATTTTACCATCTGTCCATCTGAGCAATATATCTCAGCCATGGGTTAAAGGATTTGATGAAATATTTTATGGTGGTTTCCCATCATGAGACTGCTTTCAAATGAGGGGCAAATGAAGTTGTTTGCATTTTCCATTCTAGAGTTATCCTTCTTTGTGTTTTCTTTTGTCTGCTGGTGTGAAAATTGTACCAAGCGTTTGAAATGATTAGTTTCTAGATTTATATTTTTCTGCTTGATATTGTCCAAAATTGGTCCAGAACATAAGAAAATTACAGCCCTGGGGCTCGGAGCTGATTGAAAGATAGATAATAATTCTATTCTAATCACATCATTATATCACTATTTTAATAGAAAAATCTTAATTGGGTTTTTCCTCACAATATTCAAGGATTCAGAATATGTTCATAATATACATGCATGGGATGGTGGGGTGCATTTGTTATCTAAATCTTTGATTGAGATATCTGTATAATATCTCCATTTTGATCTGAATGGCCTCTTTGTTATATCACTTATCTGTCATTAGTTTGATTGTGCCTTGAGGGGATCTATATACATTTATCAGTTTTCACCAGCATATCATGAAAATTGCAAGGCCATTTTGAACGACATTTTTATTTGTAAAGTAAACCAATTTCTAAAACAAATTTTGTTTCTTTAATTAACTCTTTAACACCTAATGACGTAATTTGACGTGTCTGTTGAATACCTGTAATGTTGCCCTGGCGAACACCTACAGGTAACATCTAAATTCCAGTTAATTTATGAACGTTTATAAAACTTTTTATAATCTATGTAAAAGTTTGAATAAACAAGAAATAAATTAAATTTCTAGTAAATTTGAAACGGGTTAAGTATCAAAATCAAGGTATAAAATTAACAAAGATGCACATGTTCAGAGCATAATTGTCCCACGATGCACTTCACAACAACTTATTTCCTCCAAAATGATTTTTTTTTTTTTGTGAAATTGATTGCAGGCGACCGATTTAAGGATTTGACATAATTTTCGAATTGAAACATTTGGGAATTTATATTCAGGTCAATGGATGGTAACGGCAGATTATGTCACCATGTGTTGGGTATTAGGCTTAATAAGTGTTAAAGTTTAAATTGCATCAGTGTTGAGAAGACTAGCACACACGTTTGTCTTTTAGGAATTTTCCAGTTGATGTGTGCATGAATTCATTCTGCTTAAATAGTGATAAATAAATTATATGTATAGATTTTCCTGATAGTTTAGGATTTACCAATTTACGAGTTTGGTTTCATGAACACCATCAACAACTTAGAAAAAATTTGTTTATGTACATCAGTTAATACAGTATTAACTCATTGTTTTTCTTAATACTCATCGACAAGTACAGTGATGCCCTAAATAATCTACTCCTTAACCACAGCAGAATTATGGGTAATTTTTCAGGATTTAGTCGGAAATATGGCTTGTTGCCATTCATCGGAAAGCTCTCAGTGAGAGCTTTCCGATGAATGGCAACAAGCCATAGGTCATTTGTTGAACTTATTATGCCCCCGATCTCCGATGGAGATTTGGGGGTATATAGTGGAGCCCTCCGTCCGTCCTTACGTCCTTACGTCATTCCGTCCTTCCGTCCGTCCGTCCGTCCGTACGAACGTTTCAACTCATAACTTTGGTTTCGCTAACTCAATTCAGTTGATCTTTGGTATGCTAATAGACCAGCCGGGGGGGGACAAGATTTCCCCATAACTGCGGTTTTGTTCGCCCATTTTTTCCAGAGTTAAGCCCCTTTTTGGACTTTTTTTGGTTTCCAGATGATAACTTGATTTTGGATTGTTTATTTGCAAAACCCGTTTTTTTGTGTATTACCAATAGCGCAATACAGGTCAAGGTAAAATTTCGGTTCAATCGGATAATATTTGTGAGAGTTATGACCCTTTTTCGACTTAACAAATTCAGTTTTTTTTTTAGAAAATTAAGTTTTCCTTCTATTTTTGTGGCACCAGACCAAATTTGAAGCTAATATAGAACAACATTCGTACTAAATACTCATGAATAACATAACTTTACAAAGTGCCATTTAATAAGTATTTGCACAAAAATAAGTAAAATCCTCTCTGATTGTACAGTTGGGGGCGTTACCTCCGCCCAGCGGTGCACTTGTTATCTGAACATTTCCTACCAATAAATAGGACTCCTTCACTTTTATTATCTGTTGTCTGCTTATTTTTCCTGAAAACTCATCCAGATGAACAATAGACCATTCCAATGTATACTTTTATAACTGAGTGTGAGAAAAAAAAAAGTATTTTAGGAAAAAATAAGCAGACAACAGATAATACAAGTGCAGAAGGAGTTCTATTTATTGGACAGAGCCTTTAAAGATGACTTATGGTTGTATGTTTAATTATTATCTGAACATTTCCAAGGGAACTACTCGTCAATGAGTATTTAATATAGAAAGGGTTAACCCTTTGAGTGCCAGGTCGATTTTTGTATCAACCCATATACCCTGTGCCAATGCATTCTCTTATATATGCGAGTCGACCATAGGTCGCCTCGCATATATAAGAGAATGCATTGGCCTAACAATTATTATTTTTTTTTTACAATTTTAATAATTTATTCTTATATTCTTTAACAGACTTATTTTGTAGGTTTAGGGCCGATGAGATCGGCCCCTGGCACTCAAAGGGTTAATATAGAAAGGGTTAATAATTAAAACGTGACCTTTAATAATAAAACATGGGTGTCCCCTATATAGTGTGTGACGCATCTCCCTCTGTGTTCTCTATTGTTAATGTTGCTTAAAATAAATTTATTTTCATCATAATTTTATGACACCTGGTTTATGACATGTTATAAAACCACCTAAAGAAGTAATTGTTGTTTGGGTAGTTCCCCACACAGGAGTTTGAGATGAATTCATTTTTATCAGCACATGAAGAGCCCTGGGGGTATATTTATATATATGATCACATGATATCCTGTCAAATCTAAACACACAATAAATTCCATTGGACTTTGCACAATGTTTACTTATGGTGTCCTGACCATACCACAAGGAAACTTGAGTTGGAGTCGTACAATATGGATCTCAGCTGAGACACACGTAGCATTAGTTTGATTCTTTTTGTTTGAATTACGTGAGAAAAGTAACAAGGTAGTGTGATATTTTTACCTTACTTTAGATTCGGTTTTGCACTTGCACTGCATCAGGTAATTTGCATAGAGTCATGCGCACGCTGCATGGCTCAGTATGTTATATCAACCTGTTTGTGTGGTGTGAAAGTTTGTACCTTAGTTCTTCCTTTTTATTGAATTTGTTTTCTTGAGAGGGACTCTAGGCCTTCGATATGGGTTCATGCAAAATAACATTAAAAGTCTGTAAAAAAAAAACTATCAGAAAAAAAATACATGAAAAACTTAATTGACTGTTCTTACTTTCATTATTCATATAACTTTCCAATAATGAGATTTTGCATTTCAAAACCATTGTTATGTGAACAGTACTGTTACTGTGTAACTACCGTTAACCAATACAAGTTCAATTAGTCTTATAAGGTACCAAAGTTTAATCAAATCTTGATGGTAAACATTGGAAATTGTCAAAGCATTGAAGAATATTCTGAAAATCATGTTCAGACTAATATATTTTATCTTAATAAATTATTAGCGATTGTTGTTGACAATCACTGTAACATTCTCCAATTTCTTTGTTGTGATTTTTTAAAGACTTCTATATTTTTGCCTTGGGTCCTTTTAAATCCTGGTTTCTTATAAAACTCTTCAATGCCATACAACGTTTATAAAATGTAATGTCACTAGATTTGTACTTGGGGGGGGGGGGGGGGGGACAGGTGATAATACTTATTTTTAGCTCAACTTGACAAAGTTGGCATCCACTTTGGCAACGACTTTGTGTCCATATAATTTGGTTTATTTCATCTTGTTTTTTTTAAACTTATTGTTTAGCATGGTGGGTGTGGGTAGCAGCAACATGTTGTGATCCTGAAGTTGTTATGCTGCTATTTTTTTTACCAAATTTTATTTCATCCCTTCTATACTAAATATATAAATACTCATTGATGAGTAGTTGCCTTAGGAAATGTTCTGATAATAAAATTCATAGGTCGTTGTTGAAATTATTATCTGAACATTTCCCTCCAATTTATAAGAATCTTTCCAAAACATAAATGGTTATTTTCTAAAAAGTAGGATTTCAACATAATATGAAATCTTTTGAACTGGATTAAAGAATTTTCACGTGCATTTAGGCCTGCCATTGAGTAGGTGTGCACTCCTTTGCCAGATAACAAAACAATTGTCACCTGTGTTTTCGTAAGACAGGGATTTGTTGCCGGTCTCGCCCTAGAATGTCACCTGAGGGCCGCTACATGTCTCGTGCGGGCGACAAATCCCTACGTCTCACTCAAACGAGAGCGACAACTGTATATTAAATTGCGGATGAGGATGGATAACTCTAAAATAATGTGGCTTTGTCGATAGATATATTGACAATCCGGCCATATTTCTTTGAACAAAATGTTGATAAAAAACATGTTTTGGACAATGTTATACTATAGTTGAA
The DNA here is from genome assembly GCA_032622095.1 of Siphonodentalium dalli. Taxonomy (NCBI): domain Eukaryota; kingdom Metazoa; phylum Mollusca; class Scaphopoda; order Gadilida; family Siphonodentaliidae; genus Siphonodentalium; species Siphonodentalium dalli. The sequence goes on along the minus strand of CP136064.1, from coordinate 268,245,249 downwards.
TGTGGTTAGCATTATTTTTGGGCAATTAACTGAAGGGGCATTTCAAAACAAAAAATGGTTGTTGGAATCTTATGATATGGGGACCATTGAATGGGATTGAGTACCTTTAAAACATGCCTGCAGCCTATATACATGATTTTTATAGTATACATACAATAATTATTTCCTCGTAAAAATTTTAGAAAATTGTATTCTTTCACATATATTGAAAAATGAACTTAGTTTTCAATTGAAATACGGAAATTCTCTCATTTTGTGCTACAAACAAATATAAATTTTTCATTATGGCTGATCATTATTTGCTTTCAGCCTCTCATGAAATCGTATGTTATTGTGGTTGAATGATAGTAACATAGTTTGAAACTGATAGTGTGAAGTCATGTTCAACCGAGTTGAAGGTTGAACATTGCTCCAAGTCATCAATGTCAAATGACTGCCTTTCATCCACAAGAATACATGTTCTGCCAACAATCCTGGTCAACCATGGCCAATCAAATTCATTATTACTGGAGGTGGTACATGTTCTCGTGTCTGGCAAAAAAAACACAGGTACCTGCTATATATAAAACATGTTACCCAAAAATAGTACGAGATCTTGCTTTTGTCAATATTCTGACTGTGTCTGACAAAACGTATGTTTATCTTTTCAGATGTAGACAAAACTGATGAGTCTCAGACATTTGACATTAATGGGAACCCGCTAGATTGCCTGCCACTGTCGTCCTACCCGGAAGCCTACAGGCAAATGAGAGAGGCTCCCCATTCAGACGGCAAACTGAACACAAGCAAGTCACGTTATAATGGAGCTCTCAGTCATACAGCAGAGCCAACAAGTTACTTCACATATAACAACCAACTCGAATCACATCTGGAGCATCGCAACCTTGAGAAAAAACGACAACGGAAAAAGGCTAAGGAAGAAAAGGTGATATATTCTGAGAACATCGAGAATTACCAAGGAAACAAACAAATCGAAGAGTTAGTGGACTTCATTGAGAACAATAAAAAATCAAAGAAGGGTCAACAAGTTAACATCATTGACTCAAAGAGTGATAAAAATAAGGAGCCTAAAAAGAACGTTAAAGAAAATAAAAAGTCTACAAACAGTCAGACTAATAATTTTAAAGTTGCCGATTCTTCTTGTGAGACTGTTACATTGAACAAAGGTCAAAATTTCATTCAAAGGGATTTGGAAGTTGATTCTGAGGATAAAGAAGAACATATTGAAATTGTGATTCATTCTTTGGATGATCCAGTGAACAACGGTTCAGATAGCACAGATCAAAACTCCAAGTGTATAATGGGAAATACCCAAGACAAGAGAGATGATAAGTCTGAGTCTGATGTAGAGAAGAAGATTGACCTGACCAAAACGGGAGGCGAATGTGATTCTAATGGTGTGATTCGAAATAACGTCCTCAACAAAACTACTAAACATAGTGACCCTAATGGTGTTGTGGTAAAACAGGAGAGAAAAAATCAGAAAAACGCAAAAGGTGGGAAAAATTCTAATAACGGAACTGTGAATGGCAAAACAACTTCTAAGATTTCCGTTGAAGGGTTTAAAATAGACAGCAGCGATGATAAGTTAAATGGCATCAGTACCAAACCAAGTACAATAGTGATTGAAAAGGAGTTTAAACCAGCGAGTAAAAATAAAAACCGAATGGATGTCAAAGTAGCATTACAGACTGATGTCGCATCAGGTGACAATAATTATAAACATGTGAACAAAATCTTTGAAAATTCTTTAAATGGAACAAGTGCCGTCAAATCTGCTAGTGAGGAGCAACCAATCGCCTCAAAACCAGTCAAATCAGCTGTTACCAAAAATAGAAGTTCTGAGAAGAAAAAATCTAAAGCTAATTCTGACGTTAATGTGGATGTGGAAAACTTTGACTTTCGCTTTACTGATATTGACAATTTTCCTCCTATAGAGGAGGAGTTTACAGTTGTTGGTAAAAAGAAGAAACAACGTCCTCTGGTACATAGTGCTACCATTCCCAATAATTATGTTAAGGAATACAACTACGACAATAATAAAGAACAGTTTAACAGAGTGAACAATTTTCCTAGGAACAATATGAAAACTGTGGACAAAATTCCCCAGCGCTCTGTTACTCCTCCACCACCTGTGTGTAATGAATCACTCATAACGACATCTAAGAGACAAATGCAACAGGATTTAAGTCTGTCTTCATTCCCAGCTCTAGGGTCTTTGAATACCTCACATCGTGACGGGCGAAGAAATTCCACAGGGGACGTGCCTAGTGAGTTGCTTGGCAAATGTGATGATAGTGATATTGAATCAGTAAAATCGTTGCCAGCTGCGCAACTCCAATTACAAAAACCAACATCTCCGAATTTGTCCACAACCCTTCCAATTTCTTATGCAAAAATAGCTGCTTCTCCGAAACCTGCTGGCAGTCTTGTTGACCATGATGACAACGGCTGTGATAGCGATCCTGAAGGGAAAACAACTGTCTGGAAGGGGAAACCGACATGTCGAAGACATTCTATTGGTACAAGTCCTGAGGAAGAATGTGATGCTAAAAATTCTTTATCATCTTCAGGATTGCAAAAGTCTGGAAGCGAAGATATGTTGCAATCGTCGCACACAGATGTTGAAAATATTCCTGTTACTAGTGCTCATTCAGAATTTATCGATCTTCATAGCAACAAAGACGATTGCAGAGAAAAAAGCGTTGATTTCTGTGATAATGTCAGTCATGAGGTGCAATCATCCAGTGACGTCAGAGCAAGCTCTGTTTCCACTGACGATGATTTGACCAATCAATCTGATAGTCCTAATGTTTTATCCGAAATTGCAGATTCTGGTTTGTCGAACAGTGAATCATGTGTGCAAGAAAACGGTCTTTCGGATTCAACTAGTAAATTCAGGGAAACAAAACAGTCAAGTGCAAAGACAGGGTCTGCCAAACAATCTAACAAGAAAAGTGGGAATAAATTTGTGATATTCATGGATAAACGTGTCAGTGACGAACCTGTGAATATTGGAATAACATTTGGATTCGAGGAGAATGCTGATTTGAAACAGGGGGTAACTGAATCTGCTGCTGAATTGACCGACCCAGTTTCATCGCAAAGTGCGGGTTTGTCCCTGAATGCCAGTGACGATTGTATTAAATCCAATGAAAACATACCAAAAACTACTAATTTGAATGATAGTCAAGTAATTCAAGAAAATAGTGTAAATAACAATGATAAAAAGCTCAAGAAAGTATTAAAGAAAAATCAGATAACTCGTATAAATGGTGTGACTCAACTGCCTGCTGCGATTTTCACACACGCAGAGCAGCAGCCTTCCAAACAGATTAGCAGTGATAATTCCATGCCGACATTCATGGCATCTCTCGACGACGAGGCTACCAATCCCTGTGTTTTCACTTACGGTGACTTCATTAATGACATGCCCCAATCACCGCCTGGCATGGCGCTTTCCACAAACGCTTTGACGAGTAATCGTCTCCTGAAGTATGCGGTTCCCGATGTACCTAATGGCATTGGAAAGTTTGATATATATGAAGCTGTGGCGTTCTGTACCAGAGGTAAGATTTCTATGTCCCTTGACACTTTCATGACCGGAGTCATGCTGGTTCAGCATTAAAGATCCTGTGCCAGTGCATTCTCTTAGATATGTGAGTCTCCCATTGGGAGCCTCGCATATATTAGAGAATGCACTGGCCTACAAGGTCATGGCAAATATTGTTATGCCAATGTATTCTCTTATATATGCGAGGCTCCCAATAGGAGAGAATGCTTTGGCACAGGGTTTTTCCCTAAATTTCAGGAAGCTCCCGTCATGGAAGCATTAAATAGGGTAAATTTTCGTTTAATATAAAAATATTGGCAATCCCTGATACACATATTAGTACAATATATGATTTTCCCAATTTTGTTATGATACCAAGTCCGCTGAATCAATATGTTTATAACCTGTAACCACGCTTCCTTCATATTCCAATAAATTACATGTCATCACTACAGTGAAGAGATCAAGTCTGAGTTTAGTGTGCCTATCATTTGCAGAATGAGGTCCCCAGAGGGTGAATTTAGTGATGCTATCCCACACAGCTGGCTAGCATCACCAAATTCACCATCTGGGGACCTCATTCTGCATGGCCTCATCTGCTATGGGAGACATACTCAAATTGAAGTTCCCAAATGGTGAATATTGTGATGTACACCCATTGGGAACCTTGATTATGCAATGTGTTGTCTGCCAATTTGGGGATGTAGAGAAACTAAACTCAAAAAGAAATAAAATCTATAGAGGTGAAGAAGTTTCTATAGAAATTTGATAATAAAGAAACTTTCCAGAGAAGATGAGGCTTAATCGGAATGAGGTCCCCAGAGGTTGAATTTAGTGATGCTAGCCTGCTATGTTGGAGGGCATCACCAAATTCGCCCTCTGCGGCTCTGGGGACCTCATTCTGAAAATGACAGACACACTAAACTCAGGCTTGGAAGAGCTATTGGTCTCCATATCACTTCGAGTTGAGAAGGTGAAATCCCGAGCTGTCTGTGGCTGTCATCAGGGATCTCACTCTCTCAATGAGATGTGATGTGGAGACCAATATAGATCTTAACCCTTTACCCAACAAACCGGCCAAAACCGGCCAAATAAAGCTTCAACAGCCTAAAATATCTTCGGTCTGTCTCAATAGAACCATACAAATATGGATATCATTGGAACCGGCTCCTTGACCACATTGTGATAGTTACAGTTAGCCCTGTGCCAATGCATTCTCTTATATATGCGAGTCGACCATAGGTCGCCTCGCATATATAAGAGAATGCATTGGCCTAAAAAAAATCTGTTTTTAACACTTTTTACCATTTTTTCTTACATTCTTTAACAATTTTATAATTTTTAATGTGTTAAGCCAATGCATTCTCTTATATATGCGAGGCGACCTATGGTCGACTCGCATATATAAGAGAATGCATTGGCACAGGGCCATTCTGTTGGGTAAAGGGTTAACTGCAGTAATAATGTGTTTGTCTTATGAGTTATATTATATTTTGACAATAAAAACGACAATCATGTAATATTGGCAGAGATCACCAGACATCATCAAAGCCTATACTATAAGTTATTGTGGTGTCATTGACTGTAACATGGTGTGACATTGTTGAACATAGCGTTCAAACTGTCACAAGATGTTTCCTTCAACAACCAAAATTAAAGTATATATGTTCTACCGACAATTCTCAAATTTAATGATGAGGAAATCCGCTGATATCTTATAAATAATTTTCCATTTTTGTAAGTAAATATGATAAATAAATGATGGCTTATGACCGTGTCAGATTAAAATCCATCAAACTTTGCTTGGACCCATTCGCTGTCCATTAAGTTCGCTGAATTTGTCTTGTGGTCAAAATGCAATAAGAACATTGAAACCACTGTTCATTTCATAAGTGAACTTAAGATTTCAGGTTTCAACCCAAATAATACCATATTAAATTGGTAATGCTATGATGGTTTTAATGTATGTTACCCATGAATAAACTTTGCAAACACTTCATTTTATGTCTGTCAAAAAGACAAATTAAATCAGTTATAAATAATGTATGTACTTCACTGTACAGCCTTATGCGCAATGTCTTGCAACCCCAAACATACCGGAACTGCAAATTACATGTGAAATCAAGCCTGGATAGATATAGTGTGTTTGGTATTTGCAGAATGAGGTCCCCAGAGGGTGAATTTAGTGACTTTATCCCACACAGTGGGTTAGTAGCATCGCCAAACTCACTAAAAACAATGTTAATTTGAGACTATAGATACTTCCCAGAAGAGTTGGCCTAAGCAGAATGACATCCCCAGAGGGTGAATTTGGTGATGCTTGCCCACTGTGTAGGGTATATTCACTAAATTCACCCTCTTTTGGTACATAGTATAATTTAAGCAATTACCATTTATTTAAAGATACGTGCGGCGTTGGCTGTGGGTATGCTGTTAAAATATTCACCTCTGTCAAAAACCGCCATAAACAGAAATAATAGTAAAATGTAGACAGACGTTTTTCTTATAACAATCAGAAATATGGCATAAACAGTATGTTATTGTCAAATGTTTTTCCTTTGTTATGTAAACTAAAGCAAAAAACATTACAGAACCTGGCTTTTGTTTAGATCCGGATATGGTAAACATAAAGAGCGTTATTTGTTTACTGTTTTCCTGATATGGAAATAATAAAGAGCGTTTATATCATTTGTGTGTGACTAACCAATAAAATTGCGCGGTGTTATGTAAACAGAAGCAAAACTTCTGTAACACGATCAGGCTCTTGTTTATGTACACCATCGTACGTATTGACGACAATATACTATTTACGCACTGATTATGTTTGGCATATGGACCAAACTATATATATTTTAATATTCCTTCTGTTGATGGCGATTTGAACAAATATGAATATTTCTGCAACGAATGCCGCCCGTGACTTTAAGAAATTGATGTTCTACACATAAAAATGTCAGACCAACTTGCATCCATACTCCATGGAACACAACTAAATCAACATCCTTTTCTTATATTTACACTCAACTCAGTGCTTAACTTGCAAATTGAAATCTTCACACATTTACCGCCCATTTGAATGATTTTCTGGTATCGCGTTGCATGTTGCGTCCATACAATATGAAAACAAGTTGGGGTCTGCACGTGAGTTCACATGACATGATTTCAACCAACCAACGTCCTCCATTAAAGTTCCACAGCGATAATGTGGGTAGGATTGTAAATATATTAACCCTTCCATGACTTGAGCTTCCTGAAGTTTCACGTAAACCCTGTGCCAATACATCCCATAGGGAGCCTCACATATATAAGAGAATACATTGGCCTAACACTAGTTACCTTGACCTTGTAACCCAGAGCATTCTCTTAATTTATATGTGAGGCTCCCAATGGGAGGGTTAACTATAACAACACACAGAACTTGAGAAGAATGAACAGAGACAACATATTGATAATGTGCGAGGAAAATTAACACAAGTGATGTTAAAGTGGCATGACAATTGTTTACATTGCCCAATATTTAGAGGTTTTCCGCCCGAGGTAACTTCATATCAGCCTGAGACCGAAGGTTGAAGGCTAATATGAGTTTACCTAGGGCTGATATATCTTGGCTGATATCCAACTAACCAAGTAATAACCTTGATATTAATTAGATCAAACATAATGGTAATACCGTTACAATCCATTCCGATGTCAGTTCATCTGTAAACTTAAGATTGAATGGACATCAGGGAGAATGTAACTTTGTGTATGACCATGCATTATATGGCAAGTGAATATTCACTATTTTCCATTGAAATTAAGCTCGATACAGGCTAAGGCCAAAAAAAAAAACATCTGTGTTTCCGGTTACCCGACCGACCTGCCGAAATTGGGCCGACCTGGACTTTCTTTTTCAAATTTCAACCCAAATCAAAAAATTTCAACCCCAAAAAAAAAAAAAAAAAATTTTTTTTTAATGCATGTCATTGGCATGTAAACACATCAAAATCGTTAAATATATACTATATACTACGTTTACATTAAGCAGCAATAATTTTAGATGGAATTTTCAAAAACAATTTACTTCTATTAAAATACATGTCCATTTATGGTTGCAGATGAATCCCAATCTCACCAATAAATCTGCAGTCTTTAAAACCTGCCTGTGGTAATCTTGTTTGTTCAACTCCCATGTCTTATGGGAAGAAGTCTTATCTGCTAGAGAGCAATATACATGTAGAAGACTTTCTATATCAGAATTTAAAGTTCCTCTCCCCAGTCAATCAAGGATTCATAGTGTTCAGGCATAGTTACTAGTATGTATACAGACAGTATAAAGATGACTGCATGTCAAATACAACTGAAATATAAAGTCCCACACCACACTGAAAATGGTACCACAGGCCACACCTTGACAATTAATTTCACATAAGGATGGATGAATACCAGCATCGCATTTGACCGATGACTGAGACGAACCGCTCTATATGGAATGTCTCAACCATAGGTCGGATGCAATGTTGACATTTCATCAATGCTTACACGGACAATCAAATGCAATGTTGAGTGCCTGGGAGCCAATTACCTGTTAAAATTTATAAAGCTTGTCATCTTATTGAAGTGAATTCAATCTTTGAATACAAATAAGTGGAAAATGTTGATAATTAAAGGTCCGTATTAAAAATAAAATAAAAAGTACAAAAAAAATAAAATCCCTACCTACCTACCTGGAATTTTTTGGCTCCGTAATAGGAAACAAATAATATTTTTTTTTTGGCCTAACCCTTTCAGTGCCAAGGCCGATATTTGTATCAACCCATATTTCCTTGATCATTTTTCAAGATCTCTAAGAGCTCTTTCCATCAATGTATCACATTATTACAATCAATAAATTTGAAAGATGATCAAGGAAATATGGGTTGATACAAAAATCGAATTTGGCACTGAAAGGGTTAAAATCCATATAAACATTTTTGCGAGAATCAAAATATAGCTGTATTATGAGAATAAAACTAAGAATCATGATTCTAATTCTCGTCAGATTTTAAGGCCTGCAGTATGAAATGGCATGAAACACTCACCATTACTCTTCAAGTCAATTCAGAAATTCTCATTATATCGGACAATCACTATGACTACATTCCCCCCCCCCCCCCCCCCCCCCCCCCCCCCAATGGCTGTTACGATGGAACTGGGAAGTAAACACAACACTTCACATGGTGACGTCACAACTGTTATCAGCAGAGTTTGGAGTGATATCAGATCAGCCAAGATCGATAATAAGTCGATCAAGGCAGAAATGTGATATCTAATTAATAACAGCTGACAGCAATGTCCTATAATCCAACAGTTCTTACATGGTTAAATTATTCTTGCATTGTTCACCTTTTAATAATTAGCCATTGTTAGTAGCCTTTATTATTTAAGGGACTCGAGGCCTTCGTAGTGTGTTCATGCTAAATAACATAAATTTTATAATTAAACAACTTTATGACATTCCTGTGTGTGATTTACCTTGATATCTTGAGTGAGTATAAACGATAATTTCACTAGTGAATTCACTGAATTATGTCACTTTTAATATCAAGTTATGTATTCATAAGCGCTATAGAAATTTATAAGCATCATGGATATAATGTCGGTATTATTCGGATTTCTTGTAAATCAGATGTTTATTGTGGAATATAATAAACAGAATATTAATAAATCACTTGATTGAATTTATTCGAGGCAGGAAATATTTTGTAAAACACTCAAGCATATTGTGCTCAATGTTTGTACAACATCCCTGCCTTGAATTAATTATTTCACGTCGCCAGTTCAGTCAATAGGATTATTCTCTATATCATCAACAAGTACATGTACATGTACCGATATCGTTCTTATTTACATACATTCACTCTTCAATAACGAGATTTTGCATATTAAAACCATTGTCACTGTAACAGTTTTGTTTACATTACAATGGCTTCAACATGCATAATTTCGTTATTGGAGAACTATAGTAATGCCCTAAATAATCGACTCCTTAACCACAGAAGAAATATGGGTAATTTTTCAGGATTTAGTCGGAAATATGGCTTATTGCTGTGGTTAAGGAGTCGATTATTTAGGGCATTACTGTATCAATATGAATATAAGAACAAAGTTGATCTATTCCTCCAAGTTCTTCTTAGAGGCGATTTTTTTACAGACTTTTATGCTTTTTGCACATTAATCCACTGCAAAGGCTTTATAATTAAGAGTTGTTGAACTTAAATTGTGCGTTTAAAACAGTGTTGAGTGTTTCATTCAGCTTTCTCAACTTATCAAATTATTTTATTGCAGAATGGAACAGTATTCAAGATCTCAAACAAAAACGTGAGTAGTTTAAAGCAGTTGAACTTGAAATATATATTTACCCAGTATTTTTGCTTAGCATGACATAGTCAAGAGCCATCGTTATTTTCAGTGGCAATGTCCATACATTCCTGGTGATGACTAAGGTTGTTACTACATGTATATGACAGCTTCAAGAGCATCCTGTTTTGTTTAGACATTCAACTATTCAAGTATGAAATGTTCAGTTTGTAGCTGGCAAATTCACAAACTCTTCTCTTGCTTGCGTTCCTGATTGTCTTAAAAAATGATTTGTTTATCTTCTAAATAAACATATATCATCATCAGTGTTACATTGTCAAACTTATGAGTGAATTACAACAATATATGAAGTATAAAAATCTATAAATCATGGATTTTGCCAATAAATATATATATAATGCAGCTCAGTAAACGTTATGGGATGCCAATCAATTCATTCTAGTCTAAATAGCAAGAGAGATTCCGCTTCTAGCGATTGTGTGGAGTGCAGAGTTGCTGCTTGTGTCTCAATAAAACAGCATGAAAGCAATGCATATGTTGAATTATTGACACAAACCTGTTTTGTGTACCTCCATAACTGTTGTTTATAGGAAAGCGCGACATTACTTTGATTTAACACAGGATTTTTTCAGGTGTTATATTCATATCTGACTGTAACAAGGTGTTCTGGCTATGATTACATCACAAATTTTGTCAGCTAGTCCAAGACACCTCCACTCTCGAAACAGCAATATATGTTATTAAAGAGTTTTTAGACAATATGGCATTACTATGTCCTTCCGAGCCTAGACTGTCCAGACAATACCCATTTTTGTCTTTTACATCTTTTTTCAACTACCTTTAAATAGACTTAGTCTCTACTTTACTAATGGTCTTGAAGCAAGATTTAAGTCTCTACTTTACTAATGGTCTTGCAGCGAGACTTAAGTCTCTACTTTACTAATGGTGTTCCTTGACATTTGAATATCTAAGAATCATCAGTGATTCATGAACCCAAATGAAATGGCAAAACTAAGATACTTGACTGTCCGTATATTAGAGCATCTAGTTGGTATTTATCAGTTAGTTTATTCTCTTCCCTGAGTGTTGTGTATTTGTGACCCGCCATATCAAATCCAGTCGTAAGTCGGGATTTTATTACCCTGTGCCAATGCATTCTCTTATATATGCGAGTCGACCATAGGTCGCCTCGCATATATAAGAGAATGCATTGGCCTAACAATTTTTTACAATTTTAATAATTTTTTCTTGTATTCTTTAACAATTTTATAATTTCACCCATACAGAGCCCCAGACAAACATGAGCAGACAACACTCTTCTATATGCTTCTATATATGTGTGGGGCTCCCTGCAGGGTAATGGATGTTTTTTATTTTATGTCCTAAAAATTGTAAGAAACATTTATTTAAAAAAAATGATAGAAAATTGTTAGGCCAATGCATTCTCTTATATATGCAAGGCGACCTATGGTCGACCCGCATATATAAGAGAATGCATTGGCACAGGGTAAAAAAAATCCCGACTTACGACTGGATTTGATATGGCAGGTCACATTTTGTAGCCTCATGAATCACATGTATGTTTGATAGTTTGGGCTGTCTGATGTATCTGTGTACAGTCATCAATGTCCTGTTATGAGGCTGTAATTTATGTAAACTCACTCAGGCATTGTATGTGTTCGCAGGTATAGTTAGTGTATGCGCAACAGGTGTGGATACTTTGTCAGTTTTGATGCACTACCAGTTTGATATTGATCATTTTGTTGTATGGGTTCATCAACAATTGAATCATTTATATGACACGTTTGATGTTATATTTTATATTTAGTTTTTAGGCCACAATAACTAAATTAGTCAATTCGCATGCAATTTCTTTGAAAAATTGAGGTGGGAGGCTAATTTTATTTTCAATATGCTTCACTCATTCCATAAAATTTATTGTATATATCTATCTATATAAAAGACAAGTGTTTGTGTCTGTCTGTCTGTCTGTCTCTAACTCTGTCACAATTTTGGCGCATTTAAAAATATATGACCCTCATGTCCATTTTTGACCATGTCCGTTGAACGTCTTGGAATATGACATGCAAAATTGCAGATTGATCAGTTAAAGAGGGCATGAGATATAGCACACTTTCTAAGGTCATAAAAATTATATTTTACCTGTAACCATAGCGCAGTGTACACGATAAATTTAGAGTTATGCCACTTTGATCATGTGGACACAATTCATTGCCCATATTGATAGCGATGCCATCATTGAAATTCGTCATATTTCATAGTATTTAAATAATACACCAGTCCATCCAATTCACTTTGTTCTGGGTGCTAAATTAAGTTTCTTTAATAACAAACGAAAGAAATTTGATTGGTATATGATAAAAAATGTAATAGGCTACATTCAAATTATTGTCTGACACAATAGTGAACCACATGGAAGTGGACAGTCATCTTTTAGTTTCTTATCTGTCTCTCTCAGGAGAGCAATGGCAGCGTGTTATACTATAAACGCTATTTGGAGGTGAAGTGAAACAACAATGCTGAGATTCCATTAACTGTGATTGTAGATTCAGGGATTTGTGCGATGGGTTTTGTCAGATTATATTTATTTAATTCAAGCCAAGTTTGAACTGGCATATTGGCCAATGATTTTCCAATTGCATTTGCATTTGTATTAAACACATCATAAATGACCTTGTTTTTTCTTGCCAACAAAAATTAATCATCAGCTTGCTCCGTTGAGTGACATTTATTTATATTATTTTATTTGCTTTGGTTAGCTACCATTTTTGAGGATGAATTTCTGGCTAATGGGTCTTGATTTTTAAGTACTGTTCATCTTAGTGTTCATTTCATAGATTGAATTGCCACTGTAGAAGTCAAAAGCAAACCGGGACCAGCCTAGAGGTTACAAATTTGGAGAAGTCACTTCTCTATTTTTCGGTTATTAGGGAGAAGTGGACTGTTTTCAGGGAGAAGTAATCATGGATAAAGTTCAATTAACACCCCAACATCATCCTTCTATGATCCAATAAGTATTATGCAACACAAGGGGCCATTTATAAAACCAGTATAGTGAGTAAGAACACATTATAATCAATAAATTATACTTTAAACATGCTGTTGGGACATATGTATACTGGTATATGGGAGAAAAGTAATTTCTCGCTGGGATAAAAATTGGGATTAGTGGCACATTTTATGGAGAATATGTCTCCTAAGTCTCCCTCTAGAATGATCCCTGAATGTAAATGACCCGGTTGGCATCTTTATCAATGTTAGTACATAGCCATGGCATGCCTGTGAATTTGGGTATCAACTCAGGCACCTACTGGAGGGTATCACCCCCCCCCCCCCCCCTTTTCGGTACGCAGGATTCAGGGTGTTTTGAAGCCGTATGCGGGATTCATACCTCCGAATTAACTGGTATTCAGGTTCAAGAAAAACATCTTGGACGCAGGTTTTGATGGCGCAAAATAATATTTTGTGCTAATTATCTCAATGAATGAGTGGGTATAATAGCTACTTGGGCATATTCGACCACCATGCCATCATAAAGTATCATTAATCGTATCATAACGGCCTCATAACGCGATCGGCACTTCTGCCTGTATCTGTCTAATATTAAAACAGTCAATTTGTATGTCATTTATCGCATTTTATTTCTTAACATGTATTCAGGATTCACCCACCAAAATTAACTGGTATTCAGGATTCACCCCCCAAAATTAACTGGTATTCAGGATTCAGGGGGGAGGGTGGTGATACCCTCCTACTGTATATCCTTTCTTGTTCTAATGATTAATTAACTTTAGCCAGATCACTTCTAACAATGTATTTTCATTTTTTATCTTTCAGAACCCGATTCAGTTCATATCTTTGCCGTGCAGTGAGGAGCAACCACCTCCAATCAGTTTTCACTTCATCAGATATCAGCATTAGTGAACATCACTATTCCATATTAATTCACCACCTAATGTTCAGCTTCGTGGAAATCTCATTCTGTGAACACGTGTTAACCAGTGAACTTCTCATCTCATCATTTGAAAGTTTGGTGATTTCAGTCACATTTGACTGAGTGACTCTGTAAACTGCTAAAAATACCACCAGAAAGTAGACCAAGTCTCCTCGGTCCACAACACCTTGCGATATCAGTTGGGTTGATGCTGTTTTGGACCTAGTCCCCTCTCGTTGCTCTTTTATAACAGACTTTCATTCAAAAGATGTACTAGATATACATGTGGAGCCCAGGTATTCACGTAAACCCCTGAATTTGTTTAATCATCTGACATGTCCACAATTAATCTGTCTTCAAAATGCTATACCATCTACCATGAAAGAAAAAGGTATAGTGATGATACGATCGTTTTAATGTATTGTTTACATGCATTTTCTGACAGCGCGAAAAATTGAAATTCTCTGGAAAACATGGCTTTGTTTACTTATAAATCTTGTTGCTTTGACATTTAACGGACCTCTGATATATGCATGTTTGATATCATCATGCTTGGGAAAGGCTGCCCTCTATATTCCTATACGAAAAGCATTCCATTTGACCTAATCCAAAGACATACAAGCATAGGACTCTGTCCAAAACAGCATCAACACAACCGATATCCTAAGCTGTTGTAGACCAAGACTTGGTCTACTCCGCAAGCTGCTAAAAATACCACCAGAAAGAGGATTCCTGAAAGAACATAAAGGGTTTAGTAATATTCAGACATCATATTGAAATCATCCATAACTCGAAGGATGTCAGCCGTGTGTAAAACAGAAGAGAGGATACTAGTTTACCCTTTCGATACTAAATGGATTCTCCCGTTCAATTATAGAATAAACATTAGAATGGTTTATTATTCATCTGGAGGGGTGTTCATGAAATATAAGCAGATGACAGATAATAAAAGTGCAGAATGAATCCTATTTATTGGTGGGAAATGTTCAGATAATAAGTTCGACAAATTGTTGAACAAATTATCTGAACATTTCCTAAGTGATAATTACTCGTCAATGAATATTTTGTAAAGAAAGGGTTACAATTGTTTGAATCTATTGCGAAATCCGTAAACAAGTGCAAACATTTAGAATTTGTTTACCCTGAAGCATCATTGTGTTGCACACTCAAACAGGATCTTGGGTACCTACCTCAGTTTTAAGTTGTCATGCTTGCATACGCCGTTCTTAATTTACCTTGTTGTACATGATCAAATCTGAGTTTAGTGTGCCTGTCATTTGCAGAATGAGGTCCCTAGAGGGTGAATTTATTGACATTATCCCGCATAGCAGGCTAGCATCGCTAAATTCACCCTCTGGGAATCTCATTCTGCATGGCCTCATCCGCTATGGGAGACATAGACTCAGATTGAAGTTCCCAAATGGTGAATATTGTTATATACACCCATTGGGAACCTCGATTATGCAATGTGTCCTCTGCCAATTTGGGGATATAGAGAAACTAAACTAAAAAAAAATCTTATGAGAATAAGTAATTTGATAATAAAGAAACTTTCCAGAAAAGATGAGGCCTAAGCAGAATGAGATCTCTAGAGGGTGAATTTAATGATGCTAGTCTGCTATGCGGGATAGCGCCACTAAATTCACCCTCTGTGGACCTCATTCTGCAAATGACAGGCACACTAATTATTATTTACAGGACCGATAAACCACACGGATATGAGTAATGAGCAATCATTCTTATGATACATTAAATCGCTCTGTCCATCTCAAAGTTCATATGAGGCTAAATAACTTACAGTAATGCCCTAATTAATCGACTCCTTAACCACAGCAGAATTATGGATAACTTTTCAGAATTTAGTCGGAAATATCGCTTGTTGCCATTCATCGGAAAGCTCTCAGTGAGAGCTTTCCGGTGAATGGCAACAAGCCATATTTCCGACTAAATCCTGAAAAGTTACCCATAATTCTGCTGTGGTTAATGAGTCAATTAATTAGGGCATTACTGTATGTACTGAAAATTGAAGTGGGTACTCAAGATACTAAAGTGCTGAAGTGCAAGTTTAATACTGATGTGTGTCAACTATGATCGAATTATGATCCATGCAGCTTAGCTGTTATTGGCTTCAGAAAATTCATCTGCGTTCTGTTTAGTGGCTGTTTAAATTGTATTTAGTTATTAATATATTGATAGAGAAAAAAAATGAAGGGGCTCATTGGGTTTTCACTAAAACTTGTCTTTCATAGAGAAAAATGTTCTTATTTTCCTCCCCATATTCCCAACATACCAGATGTAAAAATGCTTACAGTAGTCCTGTGTGATTCTTGGCATTCGTTGTTGTGAAAATGCTATGAAAGATTTAAAATGTACTATCTTAAGTGAGGATAAGTTTGTTTCAATTTTGTGTTGATTATAAAAGATAATTTGGGTGACATATTTGAGTTGGTGTGTTCTATTGTCACTAGCAGGCATGAGAATATGGTGGCTGACATTTGCAGAACGAGGGCCCTAGAGGGTGAATTTAGTTACGCTACCTGCACAGCAGGTTAGCATCACTAAATTATTAAAGTTTATTAGCTCTTTGGGAACCTCATTCTGCAAACGACCAGCACGATTTTTTTTAGCCCCAGGCATTGTCACTCGGTGCAAGAGTAGAAAAAATGTTTTATTATGTGCCTGTTAAGGCATTCTGAACCTGCTTTTTATTCAGTTCTATAAACTTGAAGTCCTTTTGAACACACAGTTATATCTATAGATCTATATTTTAGGCATGCACTGAGAATGATGCCATCCTTGAAAGGATATAGTTTAAGAATGGTTACAAGTATAAAATTTATCAAACTTAACAAAACAATTGTGTGGACTTTTTACCAGAAACTTAAAATCTGTTGTACAGACATTTAACGAACATAACTACAAAAGCAACGATACAGACTGCTTTTGAATTCATTAATTGTGAGTTTGTAGAAGTTCAAACGTTATATATTTACATTCCCACACAGTTGTACTCACCACTTATTTTTGCTTCATAACCCTTCCATGCCTGGTGCTTCCTGAAATAATGTGAAAACCCTGTGCCAATGCATTCTCTTATATATGCTTGTCTCTCATTGGGAGCCTTGCATATATAAGAAAATACATTGGCCTAACAATATTTACCTTGATCTTGTAAGCCAGTGCATTCTCTTATATATGGAACGCTCTCTATGGGAGACTCATATATATAAGAGAATGCACTGGCACAGGATCTTTAATGCTGCACCAGCACTGCTCCCATCATGGACCTCATGGAAGGGTTAAAATATGAATCGGTATACTCTCCCCAAGTACAGTAATGCTCTAAGAGCTTTCCGATGAATGGCAACAAGCCATATTTCCGACTAAATCCTGAAAAGTTACCCATAATTCTTCTGTGTTTAAGGAGTCGATTAATTAGAGCATTACTGTAGTTGACTCTCACTGAGTTTGCTAATGAAATGATTTTATATACATGATAGTGTTATCTCGATCTCGATTGCCAAGGCTCCAGGACTCATATTCACCAATTGGGCTTATTTTATAAACCAGGTAGTTTATTTTGTAAAGGCAGTACCGTCACTAGCGTTTATGACACACACTGCTGTTGATATGATTGACTCACTCGATCAGATTTGCGTTTGTCAATAGATGCCTTCTCAGGGCTAAATTGCGAACATCCCCATTCCCGGATAAATCCGCACGCATAGCAGTATATGGGTACAGAGGTTGAGACTTTATCTTTCTTCGGAATGAATTTTGATGATATAATTGAGATATTCAAATTATTGCTTTCATTCAGTGCATGGGGTATTTTTGCCTGTCAACATTTCCCATGGTTGTTCATGATTGAAATTAACCGAACATGTAATGTAATGCTATGTACATTCATGTTTTATGTAACAGATAGTCAATCTATGATCGCAGTCAATCACCTTGAGTGAGTAATCGTATACGATATCTTCCCATTGATGACCACAGATAGCTTTGCATTAAGCCTCGCCCAGTATAAACCACCTAGACTTATAAAATATAAACCCAGTTGATGATTACGAGCCCATGTCACCAATCATCATAGTTCTTCTGTTACACAGGAAAAAGCTGTAATACACTGTTTCAACTCTGGTAACCTCTGGTTGCAATCAAATCTGGTAATCTCTGGTTACAATTATTAGTCCACGCCGAACTTTCAGGTTTAAATACAACATAATAATGTAAATTTATTCAGGCAAAAATATTCAGAGAGTAGTTCCTGGGATGTTCTTGATTTATTTGTAATTAAAGCCACATGGTGGTTTTGGCCTATACAATTAACTTTTGAAATATTCCCGGTATCGAAATTAGTCGATAAATACCTGAATTACCTTTCTACAAGCATTATATGTCATCAATTGTATGCCAGAAAAAGGCATTGTACTTTTGTAGTCATGAAAATTACAACTTCGAACACAAAATCGGGCCCAAGCAAATGCTGTGCCGTTTGAATTCTGGAATCTGAAATGGAATGTTTGGAAAAAGTATATTGCGTTACCTCTTTCTCAAAATTATGTGCAAGCCTTGAAATTGGGTGTCTGTCATTTGCAGAATGAGGTCTCCAGAGGGTGAATTTAGTGATGCTACCCCGCATAGCGGGCTAGCATCACCAAATTCACCCTCTGGGAACCTCATTCTGCTGAGGTGTAAGCAGAATGAGGTCCCCAGAGGGTGAATTTTGTGATGCTAGCCCGCTATGCGGGGTAGCATCACTAAATTCACCCTCTGGAGACCTCATTCTGCAAATGACAGACACCCAATTTCAAGGCTTGATTATGTGGTACCAGAGTGATTACAGTTCTCAATTTCTGCCCAAGTTATAAGGTGCAATTTTTACCTGACCGCTGATTAAAAAAAATACAACTTTCACATTTTCACTCAAAGACTTTCGGACTGAGATTGTGTATTAACATATTCAGTTAAGCACAAAATTAGCACATAATTAACCATAAATAACTTCTTCCAGTTTGTTGACTTATATTTGTCGGCTGTAAATGGCAACCTGAGCTGAAATGGTGTATTTCAGAATTTCCTTGTAACCACTGTTATCTATTGCATTAGTGAAATGGACTCAAGGCGTTCAGAATTTCCTTGTAACTACCACTGAAATCTATTCTGTTAGTTAAAGGGATTCAAGGCCTTCCGAATTTCCTTGTAAACTACCACTGAAATCTATTCCTTTAGTGAAAGGGTCTCGAGGCCTTCTACTTTGTTCTAATTTTCATTATCTATAATTCTCCAATAACGAGATATTGTGTGCTTTAAACCATTGTTATATAAATATCAACTATTTCAGTAAATTGCTGTTTTACTAATCTTACTGCAAAGAGCACTAGCATTTTCAAATAAGATGATATAACCCTTTGATGACGGGAGCTCCTCTGGTGCAGCATTAGAAAAGGATAGGATAATTTTATTTACTATTCACATATGAATAGTACAATGGAATTAACATATAACTAGATAATAATGCAGTATATTGCTGAGGGTAACATAGTCATGTCGGGCTGTCTTCCTGATTCCCCTAAAACAAATATCACTATATAAATAATCAGATGGCGTGATCGAAACTAATATATATTCATATCCACTTACACGTACAGACCAATCGTATATATATATATATATACAAAACAAATCTAGAACAAAATGGTAAGGGCATTTTACAAAATCTTTTGATATGGTTGTGAGCCAATCCAGACGAGTGATCACTATAGCGCTTTATCTCTTTGTGGTGATCCTCTCCCATAAGGAGCCTTGCATATATAAGAGAATGCGCTGGCTTACAAGGTAAAGATAAATATTGTTAGGCCAATGTATTCTGTTATATATGTGAGGCTCTCTATGGGAGACTTGCACATATAAGAGAATGCATTGGCACAGGGTCGTCGCAAAATTTCAGAAAGCTTCAGTCATGGTAGCTATTGGTAGGGTTATATCATGAAAGTGGATATTATAAAATGTCAAAGGCTCAAAGCATTGTAAAATTTATGCAAAGCTGATTTTCTACTGAATAATTGAATCACAATTGCCATTGATATTGTCTGTTGACAAAACTGTAACAGTTAATGTTTACATAAGTCATAACAATGGTTCCATCATGCAAGGTATCATTATTGGGCTATTTAACCCTTTACCCAACAGAAGGGCCCTGTGCCAATGCATTCTCTTATATATGCGAGTCGACCATAGGTCGCCTCGCATATATAAGAGAATGCATTGGCTTAACACATTAAAAATTATAAAATTGTTAAAGAATGTAAGAAAAAATGGTAAAAAGTGTTAAAAAAAAGATTTTTTTTAGGCCAATGCATTCTCTTATATATGCGAGGCGACCTATGGTCGACTCGCATATATAAGAGAATGCATTGGCACAGGGTATAACTGTAACTATCACAATGTGGTCAAGGAGCCGGTTCCAATGATATCCATATTTGTATGGTTCTATTGAGACAGACCGAAGATATTTTAGGCTGTTGAAGCTTTATTTGCCCGGTTTGTTGGGTAAAGGGTTAAAATAATGAAAATAAGAAAGTCTATTTTTTCATGTTATTGATAAAGATGATTTTACTGAGTTTTATGATTTTTCACATGTACTCACTGTGGTGGCATGGAGTCACGTGAAGTCTATAGTCCATTGTGAGTGGCTGTTGTGCTTTACAGTAAGGCTTCTGTTCTGATGTTGTATATGGTTGAGATGTGGTATATTGCCCCACAAAAAGAGCATACAACTAATAATTTTGCATTGAAAATGATTGTCATAAGTTTATATGTTATTGACTTGAATGTGTGAATATATTGCGTCAACTGTATCAAATTCTTGCTCATTGGTATGGTGACCATATCTCTTAATCAGAGCAAAATTTGATTAATGATGTAGAAGTTACGTTTGAGTCTCTCTTCTAATAACATTAATGTCTAGCATGATACAAATGTATGTTATCGAATGTTGTATCTCCGATATTTTGCTCAACAAACTTAAGATTATTTCTTTTACTGTTCGAATGCAGTTTCTGATCAATTCTGGGACAGTTCTGATAAACTGTAGCATAGTTTATAAATTTTATAAAAAATTCTTCTTTAATTATCAATAATTCCTGGAATTATTTAAGAAATGATCTGCAGCCATGTAATAAATGCATTGGGGATTTTAAATTTGAATAAATTGGGCAAAATTCATGAACTGCTAAGTTTGCTGAATGTTTTCGCAAATTTAAAACTCATGACCACATTTAATCAGTTACTCATTTTTTAATATATTAAAATAAAAAATTTACGTATAATTACCATTCTTATTTATTAGATTTATGGAGGTACTGACTCAGTATATGTGAACTTAGCTTCAATGTGTGTGAACAAATTCTCATTTCTTATGGAAATAATGGTCATGTATCAATTGGAATGTCTTATTGAGATGTCCCTCAACTCGGATAACTTAAGACAAGGGCCATGTAGAACAATTGGACCAGTGTGTGTGTATATAACACAAATGTTAAATGTATAGTGATCTCCCTCGGCACTGTTATGATAAAATTCAAATCTTTAAGCCACAATATCTATTCATCAGGTTCCTATATATGGCTGATGTATCTTCATAATTTCCTAAGGGATAACTACTCGTCAATGAGAATTTATTATGGATGTAAATAGCTCTTCTATTTCAACATTCGGTGCTATATTCCGGCAAAAGACCTTTTATTTTTGCTGGTTTTGGTTTTGCGATTTTAATCTGGCCACTTCATCCAAAGGAAATCCCATGAAATTCAGCCTGTGTAACACTTTTTTCATAATTGGAGGCAGGTTTTTATTCCCACTTTTTATGACCAAAATGTCCCAACATGCAGGTTTTTTTTAATGTTTACTGCCTAATGATCAAAAACCATTTTTTTTTGGGTCTGAAAAATGACTTGCGTGATAATGCAATGTTAATGTAACTATCTGTTGCCTATCCCAAAGAAATACTGTTGAAAGAAATGAAGATTTTAAAATACGCACAGTCGTTAATAGCCACCAAGCAACTATCTCCCAACATGCACCATAAAAATTAACTGCTATGACAATCACCGGAGATAACCATAACAACGTAATGTCATAATGGACCACAAATGTGAACTACCTAATAAACAAGAGAGAATGAACCATACTGAATCACACATGTGAACCACAACCGTGGCCTAATGAACCATACTGAATCACACGTGTGAACCACAAACGTGGCCTAATGAACCGTACTGAATCACACGTGTGAACCACAAACGTGGCCTAATGAACCATACTGAATCACACATGTGAACCACAAACGTGGCCTAATGAACCATACTGAATCACACGTGTGAACCACAAACGTGGCCTAATGAATCGTACTGAATCACACGTGTGAACCACAAACGTGGCCTAATGAACCATACTGAATCACACATGTGAACCACAAACGTGGGCTAATGAACCATACTGAATCACACATGTGAACCACAAACGTGGGCTAATGAACCATACTGAATCACACATGTGAACCACAAACGTGGGCTAATGAACCATACTGAATCACACATGTGAACCACAAACGTGGGCTAATGAACCATACTGAATCACACATGTGAACCACAAACGTGGCCTAATGAACCATACTGAATCACACATGTGAACCACAAACGTGGCCTAAATATGAGGAATAATCGTAGATTTGTTGAGCCTAATAACCGAGTGGTTTGTCACTGGCCTATGTGTTTTATTCCAAAGTTACAGCTCACTTGACATGCTATATTTCAGCCGTATTCTGCCTGATATCTCTTTATCCCTAGATACCGAAGACATACATGTAGTTCTCATAAAGCTGGTAGTTGTCGTTCCTCATTCATCAATTCTTTAAACATATTTTTCTCCCGAACCGATCGCGATCATATTTGGTGTATATGGTTCTTCAAATAATAACTTGGAACTCATTTAATTATAAGATTTATCACATAATTAGCACAATGATATCGATCAATGTTATTATGTTAATTAGAATATAATTATGATATTCAATTTGTGTTACATTATTTGGTGTTGACTGAGATAAACATGGGTGATAAAGTGGCTGAACAATTTGTCAACATGAAAAGACACATTTAAAATGGAACTATATTTGTTCTTGAAGGTTTCTTTACTTCCTCTTTGGTTGTGATATGGAGATCAATATTATTTGTTTTTAACCCCAGCCATTTTGAGATTGTTTTTCCTTGCTAAAATGTGATTATGTGATAAAAAGGATCTCAAATTTCTCCCAATTCTATACAAAATTTATTAACCTCATCCACTAAATTTGATTTGAGCCTCGATAAAGCTCGGTTTGAATCTAATTTAGTGCACTCAGCTAATAAATTTTGTATAGAATTGCGACTCATTAGAGATTCTCTATATTAATTTTCAGAAGCAAATACAGTAATGCTCTAAGTAATCGACCTCTTAACCACAGCAGAATTATGGGTAACTTTTCAGGATTTAGTCGGAAATATGGCTTGTTGCCATTCATCGGACAGCTCTCCCTGAGAGCTTTCCGATGAATGGCAACAAGACATATTTCCGACTAAATCCTGAAAAGTTACCCATAATTCTGCTGTGGTTAAGAGGTCGATTACTTAGAGCATTACTGTACTTATGTAATATCAATCTAGTAAATTGTAGTAACAATCTTGCCAAAGATATTATTAATTTAAGAACCATATTAAAAGACATGTTTTGTAATACAAACATTGAAATGGAAGTTCATTGTTTTAATGGAAAGAAACCAAATTTGAACCACACAATCATGTTAGCATCCGGCATTTTACACCATCGAAATGGATGCTAGCTCTTCTAATTAAGATGGCGTCTATTCTGTGAATTATCTCCCTTGATATCCTGCCAAGCGACCTTGTATTACTAAAACTCATGTATATTACTCTCTCTCTCTAACTTAAAGTCAACCACATCTATAATAATAGTACTAATGTTCTACATTACTATTTGTTTGAATATTATATTCCTAATACAATATGGTTCTGTCAGACAACTTTATAAAATTTGTATAGCGTTCTATAATTCTATTCTTTTTCATAAACCTAAAATTAGTAGTATTTTATTTTAACCCTTTACCCAACATACCGGCCAAAACCGGCCAAATAAAGCTTCAACAGCCTAAAATATCTTCGGTCTGTCTCAATAGAACCATACAAATATGGATATCATTGGAACCGGCTCCTTGACCACATTGTGATAGTTACAGTTATGCCCTGTGCCAATGCATTCTCTTATATATGCGAGTCGACCATAGGTCGCCTCGCATATATAAGAGAATGCATTGGCCTAAAAAAATCTTTTTTTAATACTTTTTACCATTTTTCTTACATTCTTTAACAATTTTATAATTTTCAATGTGTTAAGCCAATGCATTCTCTTAAATATGCGAGGCGACCTATGGTCGACTCGCATATATAAGAGAATGCATTGGCACAGGGCCGTTCTGTTGGGTAAAGGGTTAAAGGGATCCATGGCACTCGCAGTGGGAAATGTGCCAATAATATAAAAGTCTGTAAAAACAACACCACCAAGAAGAACATCAGAAATAGATCAACTTTGTTCTCTTATTTTTATTATTGATAGTTCTCCGATAACGAAATTTTGTGTGTTGAAACCATTGTTATTTGAACAAAACTGAACAGTTATTTGTCAACAAGCATCGCTAATTGTGTTGTGAGTTCAAATATTTTAGTCTGAATATCATTTTCAGAATATATTTTCTATGCTTTGACCTTTTTTCAATGTTTACCATCAAGTTTTTATTAAACTTTGTATATTTTTGGACTTTGATCAGTATTTTTACTGTAACAGTAATGTTTACATAACAATTGTTTCGATATGCGAAATCTCGTTGTTGGAGAGTTATTGATAAGAACGAAATGGATCCATTTTTGCATGTACATGTACTTGTTGGTTATAGTTGTTTTAGAGACTTTTTATATAAAAAAATAAAATTATGTTGCATGAACTCAGTTCAAAGATCTTGAGTCACTTTAACGATGCCTCAACTTCTTTTGCGCCTCCAAAACTTAAAAATATATATACAAGTCAGAATCCAGTCTAGATAAAATTACCACTGCCAATCTCGTATATGAGTATGTAGAAAATTTGAGACATTCTTATTCAGGAATAGCTGTCATGGAACATAATATTAAAGGGTAAGATTTGCATAGCGTGACCTATTTCTGTAAGCACTGGAGTATACTGACTATTTTGATTTTCAGATCATAGCTTTAGTTAATTCTACTAATTCAATTTTCTTGTTACTAAATATCAAAAGCCACCTCTTTTCTAAAAATACAATCCCCCCCCCCCCCACCAAACAGTCTGCAGACTTAACCCTTTACCCAACAAACCGGCCATGTGCCAATGCATTCTCTTATATATGCGAGTCGACCATAGGTCGCCTCGCATATATAAGAGAATGCATTGGCTTAACACATTAAAAATTATAAAATTGTTAAAGAATGTAAGAAAAAATGGTAAAAAGTGTTAAAAAAAGAATTTTTTTAGGCCAATGCATTCTCTTATATATGCGAGGCGACCTATGGTCGACTCGCATATATAAGAGAATGCATTGGCACAGGGCATAACTGTAACTATCACAATGTGGTCAAGGAGCCGGTTCCAATGATATCCATATTTGTATGGTTCTATTGAGACAGACCGAAGATATTTTAGGCTGTTGAAGCTTTATTTGGCCGGTTTGTTGGGTAAAGGGTTAAGCTCACATTCAGTTATTCATTCAGTTCATTGGTAGGGATGTTCAGATACTATCAACAGACTACAGCAAGAGAAATGCTCTCAGGATTCATATAGGAGATGTCTAGCTAATATGTTCCAACAAACAACACAACACCATTTGCACTGTTTGTTGAGTTTGTTAGCCAACATCCCTACAAATGAATCAATAGGAATCAAGTACAATCTACTCATTAGCAAGCATTCAATTTACAAACTATTAATCCTTTGATGACTGGAGCATCCTGAATTTTTATGAAAGGCCTGTGCTAATGTATTCTCTTATATATGAGAGTCGGTCATAGGTCGCCTTGCATATATAAGAGAATGCATTGGCCTAACAATATTTACCTTGATCTTGTAAGCCAGTGCATTCTCTTATATATGTGAGGCTCCCTATGGTTGACTTGCAAATATAAGAGAATGCACTGGCACAGGGTCTTTAATGCTGCGCCAGCATTTCCCACAAGGTATAGTAATGTTTTTGTACTCATATCTATTTGTCTGTCTGCTTATATTTCTTGAGCATCCCTCCAAATGAATAATAGACCATTCCAATGTATATATTTTAACTTATTGGAGAATCCATAAAAGAACGGGTCAAACCATCCTCATTGATTCATTGGAAGAAAACATCGTGAGCTATGGATGTGATGCGTGTAGCGACAATGTGGGAGGCCACCAGGTGGCCTGTTCTCACATGACATAAATTCCGTCACCTCATTTTACTATCTGTTACCAGAATGTGAAATGTCAAAGCTTGGATTCCTCTCATCGCATCCCGTATTCACATGCAGAAGAACAGCTTGCCAATCATGGATATTAACTACTCCACTGTCAGTGCCTAGCCTGGAAATAGTGTGCCTGACATTTTGCAGAATGAGGTCCCCAGAGGGTGAATTTAGTAATGCTACTCCGCAGTGATCTAGCATCACCAAATGCACCATATGGGGACCTCATTCTGCTTAGGCGTCATCTTCTAGGAAGTATCTTTTGTCTCAAATTAACATTGTTTTTAGTTACTTGTTCCCCATCTTTGCAGTTTCTATATCCCCTAATTTGAAAAAGATAAAATGCATAATCAAGGTGACTAAATTGGTGAACGTCACCAACTCCACTGGGGAACTTTAATTTTATTGTAGGTTTCCCATAGTAGTAGAGGCCTATTAGAATGAGGTTCCCAGAGGGTGAATTTTGTTGATGCTAGCCCGCTGTGCTAAATTAACCGTATGGGGACCTCATTCTGCAAATGTCAGACACACTATTTCCAGGTTTGTTCAGTGCTAAAAGGCCATATTAGGCCACACCAATATTATAGCGTAAAAAATAGATGCAGGAGGGAAAAAAAATAATAAACACATTATCATCATCACCATGATGATAGACACGTGTCAGAAATGTACTTGGAATTTCCTGGAATTTCACAAACAAAATTGGAAAACAATGTTTATTCCCATTTTATATACAATTAAACAGGTATTTTATTCCCATAAAACAGTCGAAATAATGGGGGGGGGGACAAAAGGAATGACTTCACCATCTTTTTCTTCACCAAAATGCTTCATTTCTGGTGAACGTGAACATAAACCTATCAATAACCCTTCCATTACTGGAGCTTCCTGAAATTTTGTGAAAATCATGTGCCAATGCATTCTTTTATATAGGGCACCTCCCATATATAAGAGAACGCATTGGCCAAGCAATATCTACCATGAACTTGTTAGCCAGTGCATTCTCTTATATATGCTAGGCTCCCTATGGGAGACTTGCATATATAAGAGAATACATTGGCACAGGATGTTCAATGCTGCAGCAACGCATCTCCCATCATGAAAGGGATAAACAGTGTAATTATTTTACCATACTGGGCTGTACTGGGGTGGGGGGGGGGGAATGTTGTAAGATGGGTTTGTAAACCAGGCTATAACCTTGGTGTTGCCTTATGAATGTAAACTATTGTAATTGGTCTATTATACATACACTCTCACAATTTCATGAATGTCATAAACAATCTATACCTCAGGCCCATTAAGTCGGGATGTGAGGGACTTGATGACCAGCCACTGCACAGAAGCCTTTGATGTGAATAGTTATCCTCCGCTTTCTTGGGCATGGTGGCTTTCATGTGTATTTATGTCTATAATCAGAGTGTCCATAAGCGTCAGGCAATATCCATGCTATGCATATAACCAATATTGGGCTAAAGGGTGTTTATTCGGTGACTGACATGTATTTTACATGCACCTCACAAATATTGCCAAATGTAAACATAATCTCATATTTTCATTGTGTTTGCTCAGATTGAGCATTCAGATGTTAGTACAAGGTTCAGCATATAGGCCTACTTCACAGGTTTAAAATATGGGTTTATAGCCTTTGGGCTATCCAAATTTGGTAACACTTGTGTATGTAATATTTTTATTGAACATTTTTGTTAATAAAGCATACCAAGTTGTGCATACAATGAAAACACATTTAAATTCTAAGTAGTAGATTAACCATTCCTATGAGAAGATTCGACATATTCTCATGTTGATAAAGTCACTCAAGGTCTTCAAAGTGGGTAATTTTAAATATAAATTTTATAAAAGTTTGTAAAACTACTTGACATGTAAAAATAGATTCACTTTGTTCTTATTTTCATTATTAACCCTTTACCCAACAAACCGGCCAAATAAAGCTTCAACAGCCTAAAATATCTTCGGTCTGTCTCAATAGAACCATACAAATATGGATATCATTGGAACCGGCTCCTTGACCACATTGTGATAGTTACAGTTATGCCCTGTGCCAATGCATTCTCTTATATATGTGAGTCGACCATAGGTCGCCTCGCATATATAAGAGAATGCATTGGCCTAAAAAAAAATCTTTTTTTAACACTTTTTACCATTTTTTCTTACATTCTTCAACAATTTTATAATTTTTAATGTGTTAAGCCAATGCATTCTCTTATATATGCGAGGCGACCTATGGTCGACTCGCATATATAAGAGAATGCATTGGCACAGGGCCCTTCTGTTGGGTAAAGGGTTAATAACTCTCCAATAACGAGATTTTGATGTCAAAAACATTGTTATGTAAATATTACTGTTACAGTGGCATTACCGATCAAAGTCCACTTATGCCATAAAATATTTAATCAAAGTTTAATCAAAACTTGATGACATACATTTGAAAAGGTACAAAGTATTAAAAAATATTCTTAAAAATCAAATTTAGACTTAAATATTTGAACTTACCTCACTGTAACAGTTTTGTTTACATAACAATAGTTTCAACTCATGAAATTTCATTATTGGAGAACTATCAATAATTAAAATAAGGTCAAAGTTTGTCTATATACTCCATGTTCTTCTCGGTGATGTGTTTACAGACTTAATTTTTTGCATATTTACCCACTGCGAGTCGCCTGGGTCTCTTTAAGGCCAAATAAATAACTATGTTCTCAGGCACCTCCTATATTACCAAAGGGTCTCATCAAAAATGTTTTATATCTGTAAATTTATCCAGAATTATCAAAACTTGGTCTCAATTTATTAAAATTTAGATGCTAAGATAGGTTTCTGTTGAAGGTGCAACGTCCAAAATGGCTTAACCCTTCCATGACTGGATCTTCCTGAAGTTACCCTGTGCATTCTCTTATATATGTGAGTCTCCCACAGGGAGCCTCACATATATAAGAGAATACATTGGCTTAACAGTATTTACCGTGACCTGGTAAGCCAGTGAAAGGGTTAAAAAAAAAGATAAATAATTTTTTTTTTAAAAGAGCCCTTCCCTCCTCCAATTTTCCATATATAATTAACTGAGAGCTCAGGTTTTATAGGCCTTCAGGGGTACTGTGTACTAAATCTGGTCATTTATGGGACCATCTGCTTTTATACTCTGCAGAATATATGTAACAAATGAATGAATTTGAGCCATGGATAAGTGCAAAATACACTCAGTTACCATATGAACAATACAAACAACATTTTGCATCGTTAATGGAGCACATGAGTGTATTTTGCACTAATCCATGGCTCAAATTCATTCATTTGTTGCATAAATTACGTTGAGTATAAAAGGAGATAGTCCCATAAATGGCAAAATTTAGTGTAGTACCCCTTTAAATTTATTAATTTACAGATGACTTATTGATTTAATTAATACCCATGAAGTAGCCTTGTCATTATCTTCATCTAACCATTCACTGTGAACTTGGAAAACCCTTTGTGATGTGGCCAGAAATGACTTGGTGATAACTGCATTGGTGGTACCATGTTGTTTAACTGAGGCTTTGTTACCATGTATATGGTGTTAATGTTTCCGTTGTTTAATGAGAGAGACTGAAAGAATATGTACCAAAATATAAAATAGCATTTGAAATGCAATAAAAGAGAATTTATTCTAATTTGTTAGTTTTTGAATGACCTCCCTCGATGTGGTGCTGGGATGGATGTTCATGACTGGAGCTTTCCTAAAATTTGGCAAAAACCCTTTGCCAATACATTCTCTTATATATGCGAGTCTCGCATATATAAGAGAATGCCTTAGCCTAACAATATTTACCTTGACCTTGTAAGCCAGTGCATTCTCTTGTATATGAGAGACTCACATATATAAGAGAATGCATTGGCCCAGGATTTTAATGCTGCATCAGCACACCTCCCGTCATGAAAGGGTTCAGACAATGCATTATGTTTGTTACGTTGTGCGTATGCATTGTCACACTGGTCATCCCATATACGGTCCTCCAGGCATGTAAACTGTCTATGGGTGTCAGTAAACCGCACCTTTGGGTTATTACAATAGTTTCCCATCCCAGGGCTAGTCTAATTAGTTAAAGGTATCAATTTAGAAGTTACATCAATCAATGGAAGACATATATGTTGGGTAATGCCTATTTATGCTGCGCCAATAGTTCAGAGGTAATTCAGATATCAGTTCCCGAGAAAAACACAATCTTAGCCGAGTCAAGAAATTGTTTGAAAACATGGAACTTTGATGGGACAATCATCCATTGGGGTGTTTTGATACTAAGCACCCCAAATTCCTGTCCAGTAACTTGAATAAACACATCTTTCCAAACATCGTACTACAATCAAAATAAAACACAATGCGAGCAGCTGTAAACAGTGATTTGGGAAAACATTGCTCCAGTTACAGGGTTTACTCAGACACCGTGGAGTATCACATGAAATGGTCAATATTTTCCTAACTTATAATTAAATTCAGCAAATTTTGTTGTCTATGGAGATTTAGCTTCCTAAAAATCTATATCAATGGAACTTTGACCGAATTCATCATCACGTTGTCAACCTTGAGCAGAAAGAACACAAAATTTAAACATGGAAGTGTATTCTCACAATACATCGACAATTTCATCACTTTATGGAGCATTTTAAACCAACTGCTGATATATGGTTGAAACTGGATTCATCAATCACTTTGTGGATCCAGAATTGTGCCCAAAGAAAAACAATAACATTTCCCACAAAACAAACTCACCTGCAGTCACCACCGGTATCTATAAAGTCACCACCGGTATCTATAACATGGTTTATAGGATTACCAACATGATTGTGTTCAAATATGAATACAGGCAACACCCTTAATAAGGCGTTCAGACGACTTTGCTGCATACATTACCTTGTATCCATTACACAAACAACAGATATTCTATTTTCATGACATGGACACGAGTGCTCCATGATGACATGACATGGACGTACATGCTCCGTGATGACATGACATGGACGCACGTGCTCCATGATGACATGACATGGACGCACGTGTTCCATGATGACATGATATAGACGCTCATGTTCCATGATGTCATGGCGTTTCTATAGTGGTTCTTATTTTCATGACATGGACACACGTGTTCCATGATGGCATGACGTTTCTATAGTGGTTCTTATGACATGGATGCACGTGTTCCATGATGGCATGACGTTTCTATATATGGTTCTTATGACATGGACACACGTGTTCCAAGATGTCATGGCGTTTCTATAGTGGTTCTTGTGACATGGATGCACGTGTTCCATGATGACATGACATGGACGCACGTGTTCCATGATGACATGATATAGACGCTCATGTTCCATGATGTCATGGCGTTTCTATAGTGGTTCTTATTTTCATGACATGAACACACGTGCTCCATGATGGCATGACGTTTCTATAGTGGTTCTTATGACATGGACACACGTGTTCCATGTCATGACGTTTCTATAGTGGTTCTTATTTTCATAACATGGACACGCGTGTTCCATGATGGCATGGACGCACATGTTCCATGATGTCATGGCGTTTCTATAGTGGTTCTTATTTTCATGACATGGACGCACGTGTTCCATGATGGCATGACTTTTCCATAGTGGTTCTTATGACATGGATGCACGTGTTCCATGATGGCATGACGTTTCTATATATGGTTCTTATGACATGGACACACGTGTTCCAAGATGTCATGGCGTTTCTATAGTGGTTCTTGTGACATGGATGCACGTGTTCCATGATGTCATGGCATTTCTATAGTGGTTCTTATGACATGGACACACGTGTTTCATGATGTAATGGCATTTCTATAGTGGTTCTTATGACATGGACACAAATGTTCCATGAAGGCATGACGTTTCTATAGTGGTTCTTATGACATGGACACACGTGTTCCATGATGTAATGGCGTTTCTATAGTGGTTCTTATTTTCATGACATGCATGCATGTGTTCCATGATGTCATGGCATTTCTATAGTGGTTCTTATGACATGGATGCACGTGTTCCATGGTGTCATGGCGTTTCTATAGTGGTTCTTATTTTCATGACATGGACGCTCGTGTTCCATGATGTCATGATGTTTCTATAGTGGTTCTTGTGACATGGATGCACGTGTTCCATGATGTCATGGCATTTCTATAGTGGTTCTTATGACATGGACACACGTGTTCCATGATGTAATGGCGTTTCTATAGTGGTTCTTATTTTCATGACATGCATGCATGTGTTCCATGATGTCATGGCATTTCTATAGTGGTTCTTATTTTTAATTTTAACCCTTTCTTTACTAAATAATTATTTGATGAGTTCAGTGTAGTTCAAGGAAATGTTCAGATAATAAGTTCTTATCATTGTTGAACATTTCCCACCAATGAATCAAGCAGCAAAACAGTTATGTCCCCTCGCTACGCTATGTCTGACTGCTGCTGACATGCATATTTTCTTGATTAAATCTAATATTTTTTATTGAAGTGTTTTGTCAGTTACAATTCACTCTGGCTTGATCTAGACAATTTTCAAATGAATACGGACAGTTCAGTTTCTCAGAATAATGCAGAATTCATTGTAACCTGCAAAAATCTCAAGTAAAAAAATTTCCTTTCATTTTGTGTATGTGCTGGCAGCGGTAAGTCCTGCATAGCAGGGGACTGAAGGGCTTGCCAATGAATATGAATCATTCTTCTCTTGTATTATCTGTTTTTCTGTCTGTCGTCTGCATTTTTTACCTGAACACCCCTCTAAATGAATAATAGAATGTTCCAATGTATACTGTTTTAACTGAATGGGAGAATCCATTCAGTATAGAAAGTGTTAATCGATCAAACGTGATGGCTTAGCCTAAGAAGTGGTTGAAATTTGAATTGTATTTGTGAGGATACAGATTTAGATGTTTGGATTAGACAGGTCTGACAGCATGGTAAATATTTGTCTATACTGGTAGATAGATTGGTCAGCAAGATTGCATTCATTCCAATATCGAACATATCATCTACAATCGTAAGCACTGCATTGTAACGTAATGCACCCATGTGAACAAGCCTGGATATAGTGTGTCTGAATTTGCTGAATGAGGTCCCCAGAAGGTGAATGTAGTCATGCTATCCCGCACAGCAGGCTAGCATCACTAATTTCACCCTCTGGGGACCTCGTTATGCTTAGGCCTCATCTTCTGGGAGGTGTCTATAGTCTCCAATTAACATTGTTTTTAGTGAACTTCTATCTGATCCTGTCAGTTAGTTGAGGCCAGGCTTGGGGCAATTACTTGTGAATGTAATTAATTACAATAACAATTACTTCAACATTTTTTAATTACAATTCCCACTACATCTATTTCACAATGTAATTAATTACAATTACTTTGAAATGTAATTCAACTTGGTGGATACTGAAATCTTGTCCATCCGTCCATAGACTCAACTTTGTCCAAGCTTGTATTCATAAACAAATTTCGAACCTGCAATTACCGGTATGAGTTTGGTCGGGAATTTTTTTAGTGGAGTTTACCCCTTTTTTTATTTAGAATTTTTTTGTAAAATAAACACCTCAAAATAAGTAAGATCCCTCTTGACAAATTGCATTTCATCTCAAGCGTCCTGAGGCTGATTGTCAGGAAATTTTGCATGTACAGTATTGCCCCAAGTAATTGACTTCTTAACCACAGCAGAATTATGGGTAACTTTTCAGGATTTAGTCGGAAATATGGCTTGTTGCCATTCATCAGAAAGCTCTCTGGGAGAGCCATATTTCCGACTAAATCCTGAAAAGTTACCCATAATTCTGCTGTGGTTAAGAAGTTGATTACTTAGAGCATTACTGTATGATTAGTATAATGAGACTGATGATCTGAGATATTGATGACTTCCCTGAGTGCTTGCATGTTTAACCCTTTCAGTGCCAAGTCCGATTTTTGTATCAACTAAGAGCCCTTTCCATCAATGTATCACATTATTATAATCAATAAATTTGAAAAATGATCAAGGAAATATGGGTCGATACAAAAATTGGACTTGGCACTGAAAGGGTTAAGTGAGGAACATTTTTATGGAGGTAGTGCTCAGTTCAAAAGTCACAAAACTGTTATGAGGGTACAAAACTGTTATGAGGGTGAAAAACAAACTCATTTAAAGATGCATGTGAGGAACTAATTAGTGGTGCATGCAACCCTATACCACACCAATTTAGCTCTGAATATAAAAGCATGTCATAGTCTGGAGTGAAAGGGATGGGGGTGGAGTAGAGGTAAGGTATCCTTAGTCCCACTGGGACAGTCCCGCCTCTAGTTAGACAGAGACTATGAAGAATTTTTGATTCACCATTGTTATAAGTTCATATTTCCTTTCAATATTTTTCAAAGGGTGGGTCTGTTTTGACTGAAAATATTCCCATAAAAATTATGTTTGGTCTAAATCTATTGAGTCAAGGCATAAATACATATCACTACAGTACTGATTTGAGTGTCCATGGTCAGTGTAGTTACCAGGTAAGACATAAAACCAGACGAAACCACAATTGTGTCATTAATTGTACCGTGAAATTTTTTGGAGGACTTTTATAAACAGCATGTCTGTCCGTCTGCAGCTTAACTTTAACAATATAAATCAGAATTCCATGGGATTTGGTATGTAGTTGTTATTTGAAAATGCGCAGGTTATCTTCAAATTTGGTCATGGTTTGATGATTTATGACGAAGTTATGTGCCTTTCTGTCTACCGAAAAATTTCAGATGACTATTATAATCAACATATCCATCCGTGTGTCCAGGTTTACTGTTCATTACTTTGAAAACTCATTCAGAATTCATTTGGGATTTGTATGTAGTTGATATTTGAGAAGGCACATAATTGTTTTGTCAGAACAATAACTTGAATAATATTTGACAGCATTTCATTAAATTTGGTATATGTCTTCATATAAGTCTATTATTAGAAAGATCCAGTCAAGTTAGAATTTGGGTCCAGTGACTGGACTCCAGTCTGACCATTTGTTATTGCTGATAGTTGCATCCCGATCGAGAAGTAAATATTTACAATTGAGTGTTGTTGAGACGATGTTTTCTATGGAGTGGTACGGTCGATTTGTCTGAGATTTTCCACAATGTTAGTAGTATGCTAAATTCCTCCAGTTGGCATAGCACCTGACTACAAACTTATCAGTTTCATGCACACGAACAAGTCCATAGTACAGTAATGCTCTAAGTAATCGACTCCTTAACCCTTTGAGTGCCAGGTCCGATTTTTGTATCAACCCATATACCCTGTGCCAATGCATTCTCTTATATATGCGAGTCGACCATAGGTCGCCTCGCATATATAAGAGAATGCATTGGCTTAACAATTTTTTGTTTGGTTTTTTTTTTTTACAATTTTTTACAATTTTAATATATTTTATTATATTCTTTAACAGACTTATTGTGTATCAAAGGGTTAACCACAGCAGAATTATGGGTAACTTTTCAGGATTTAGTCGGAAATATGGCTTGTTGCCATTCATCGGGAAGCTCTTTTAAAACTCAATTTTAACTATAACTTATCTGTTGAGGCTTTATGATTAATAGCATAGACTTCAATAATGGATGAACTTATTCTCAGAATTCTAGTTCTAATCTAATCCCCCAGCCCCCTCCCCAACTGTTCCCTCACAGGTCTGGTAATATATTATAATGGATCAGAATTGTTGTAGACACTAGCCAGGAGGACAAACAGAATCCACTGTACCGACCATGGTTCGATCGGCCCAGTACGTGACAATTTTGAGATCTGAACCAGCCGAATTCATGTACAGCCTGACTTGTTTTTCTTAAATTAATTAGCAGTTGGCCACTGGGGAGGGACCAGGACACACTAGGTCGGCCCAGTGTGAGAAAACATTTTAATCTGAACATGAAAATTGAAATATCCTAGCATCAAGACTGGCCTCAAGCTTTCCAATTGTTGGAAACTTCCAACATGACCACCACCCCCCCCCCCCCCCCCCCCCCCAAAGGTTGGAAAACAACTGATGGCCATTCAGTCCAAACTTTAGACCAAAACTAAAATATGTAAATGTTTGTCTAAAAACAACAAATTCCCCACTAATAAATTGTTGGAAAAATTAACTACAAGAAGAATTTCAATCTATTGTTTCGTGTGAAATTTCCAACTGATGTTGTCAGGTATGAAATATCCAACAGTTAAAAATTTGGACCAAAGTTGGGGGGGGGGTAGACTACACCCCTCCCCCTGGATAAATTTTGTACCTCTTTCATGAACCACAATGGGGTGAAAGCATATCCAGATGCTACAGGTTTTGCCCAGTTATCGCAGGCCGGAATTTGAATTAAAACACCTCAGAAAATTTAAAAATCTCAGTGAAAATTTGTGGGGGATACTGTGGGGTGCACTAGTACATGCTTCTGATATCCCATGTGATTGATATATTCACCCATCAGTAAGTCCAGAGGGCTCGTGATTTTTTTTACACAAAAACTGGGTTTACATTCAAGGACACCCACATGTAAACATACATAGTGCTAATCTAATAGTGTCTTTCATATGAATCATGATTTATGTTTTATTGGATAATAAATTTTTTCTGTGTTATATTATATTAGATTTAAAACAAGAGGTGGTGCTGGGATACCCCCATGGTGAAAATTGAAATATGGGCAGGTCGGAAACCAAATTGTGAAAAAATAATAAGACACAAAGATCATCTTGTACAGCATTTTTTTGAAACACATTGGGACAGGTAGTACTCATGAGTTTACTGTGGAAATTTGCCTGAGTAATCAGTGGAGTAATGCTATTTTTGTAATTAGGCACTTATGACAGCTCCTGTAAAGTTCAAAAAATTGTGGAAGGAACTAAATGTTTCCATAGGTCTCAGTGTTAGCGTTTGGCCACGCCTACTAAATTTGCTACATAACGTTGTGAAGACCAACCCTTGTGGCATGCCCAAAAAAGAAAATAAAGCAAAATATTTAGTCATGCAAAGAGTAAAATCCAAGATGGCTGCTGGTGGCCATGTTTTTATGCCGAATGACCCCAAAATGATTCGTTTCCATCTACATGTTATTGTTAATATCCATGACAAATTTCATGATGATCCAACCAAAGGTACGACCTGTAGCCCGTGCCAAAGGATTTAGTCATGCAAAGAATAAAATCCAAGATGGCTGCTGGCGGCCATGTTTTTTGGCCGAACGACCCCCCAAAACTACTCGTTCCCATCTACATGTCAATATTAACTTCCATGACAAATTTCATGATGATCAGACGAACACTCCGGCCTGTAGCCCATGCTAATGGATTGAATTTTGAAATCCAAGATGGCCACTGGTGGCCATGTTTTTTTGCCAAATGACCCCAAAATGACTTGTTACCATCTACATGTCAATGTCAATTACAAATTTCATAATGATCCGACCAAAGGTATGACCTGTAGCCCGTGCCAAAGGATTTAGTCATGCAAAGAGTAAAATCCAAGATGGCTGCCCGCAGCCATGTTTTATGGCCGAATGATCCCAAAATGACTCGTTCCCATCTATATGTCATTGTTAACATCCATGACAAATTTCATTATGATCCAACCAAAGGTAGGACCTGTAGCCCGTGCCAAAAACAATTTAGTCATGCAAAGAGTAAAATCCAAGATGGCTGCTGGCGGCCATGTTTTTTGGCCGAATGACCCCCAAAATTACTCGTTTCCCATCTACATGTCAATATTAAACACCCATGACAAATTTCATGATGATCAGACGAACAGTAGGACCTGTAGCCCGTGCTAATGGATTGAATTTTGAAATCCAAGATGGCCACTGGTGGCCATGTTTTTTTTCCGAATGACCCCAAAATGACTCGTTCCCATCTACATGTCAATGTCAACAGCTATGACAAATTTTATAAATTGTTGGCCGCCATATTCTTGGATGTAGAAAAGGCCCTTCGACTCAGTATGGCACCACGGCCTTCGATACAAACTAAAAACAACAACTGACATCCCCACCAAATGACCCCAAAATGTCATTTTGTCAAAATACCCACATACGTCAAGACATACTCATCTCTTCATTTCTCATGCAAAAGAACTATCAAAGTAAGGGTCGGACCGTCGGGGAAGAAATTGTCAGACAGCGTCCACCTTAAAGCTGGTATGTACGCCCCCACGGGTCCGTCTTAAGCCCGTTACTTTTCTTAATATATATGTCAAGACATACCCAACAATCCACTACACAACTTACAAATATCACAATTCGCCGATGATCTGGGCCTTTGGACCACAGGGGGGGGGGACCCCAAAAACGCTGGAATTCAGATTACAAAAACAACTCAATGACCTGGAAGGGTGGTGTTCCAAATGGCACATCAAACTGAACGCCAAAAAAACACAATTATTCCTCTTGAGCAGAAAACATACCAAATGTAAACTTAAATTGTCCATCTATGGGGAAACTTTCGAAACAAACCCAGGAGGCAATTTCTCTTGACCCAAAAACTTTCTTTCCATACTCAAATTAAAAAACCATCTCAACCAGGGCCTTTCAAAGAATTGGGGCTATTAAAGGTACTCAATCCGATAAAACTCCTCTCAATTACTATTTCAATGGCTTCGGGGGTCAAAAATATTTGATTCGAGTCGAGGAAGTCACCCATCAAAGCTCAGATTTGTTAGATATCGATTTTAGAAATCTATTATTTTTCATTATCGGGAATACTATCTGCGCCAGAACTCAGTCAATAATTGCAACTTGATTTTAGAGTTATCCATCTTTGTCTGTTTGAGTAGATTTGGGAGTACACATCCAGAGCAGATTACGGCAGTTGTTAGTACTCATCTCGAGTTAATAACAAATTTCAAAAATCAATATCTAATAAACTCTGAGCTTTGTTTGATGGGTTCCTCGACTCGAATCAAATATTTTTTACCCCCAAAGCCAAAGAAAGAAATAGTAATATAGGACCCTCTGATCGGATTGTTGTTGTTGGAATCTGTTGAGATGGGGACCCTCTTTACGGATTGAGTACCTTTAAGGATGCTCAGGGGGCACATCATGGGGACTCAATCCAGAAACCCTAATTATGCTATATAAGCAATTTATACGACCAATCATGGAATATGGGGCCATTATCACAGCCGATCTACCCAAATCTACACTCAACAAACTCCAAAACAAAACATTAAGAATGGCACTCCAAGAAAATACACGAACCCCCCATCAGGACATTACATAATACAGCCGACATACCCCCAATCCACGTTAAGACTACAAACTCTAGCGGCAAACACTCTAAGCAGACTACAAGGCAGCACCCTAATCGACGAACTCGAACTCAGGAAAACACTGCTATCCAAAACAAACAAATAAGTAGACCCACATCATAAGAAATTAATCAACACTCGAGGTCGATCAGGTTACTAACACAGTCCAGACACACGGATGGTAAATCTAATAATCAAACTCCAGCTACACACGGAACAACACCCCAAACAGGTAATTCTACCAGAATACAGGTAATTATCAATTATGTTTCAAAGGGCTCTTTGGTGCGTACTGACCATCGGCAGGCGAACACAGTGGATTGGCCACACCCCCCCCCCCCTGCAGTAATGCAAGTCCTCAATAATGTCCAATGCTAGAACTCAGTATAAACAACCCATCTTGTACTAACCCCATGTCATGCAAAATCCGCAATATCGACCGCCTAACAATAATATAAAAACCTAGATGGCTCCTTGGGTGCTGATGAATGTCCTCGGGCGGCGTAGATACGCTTGTCGTGGCCGTAGTATAAGCCATTGAGTAATTATCTCCATCAAACAACCAACTAACCTGCTAACCTTGTAAAATCATTACACAGAACAAGTTCACAAACCTCAACACTAAACACGACTAACACCAATATCAAGGTTAGCGGGCTCACGCCCTAGATGGCTCCTTGGGCGCTGATGAATATCCTCGGGCGGCATAGATACGCTTGTCTTTACCGTAGTATAAGCTATCGAATAATTATATCTTTCAAAACTACTAACAACTACATATACAAATTAGCAAATACACGCTTTCACCGGCGCCCGTGCTTATGGGAAGACGGGTGGGACATAATAATTATAAACACTACTTGGCACTCCAAACCTTCAGAGACACACCTACCAACACAGTCTGGCCTCAGCTGCTTCCTCATCCGCGACTGCACTACACAACCAGGTCAACGGGTTCTGACACTCGCACAGGAGTGGAAGGCGGGCATTGCACCATCAAGAGATGAGGAGCCCCAACATACCTTAAGTCAACCGGCTGGCATTGCACCCTCTTCCTAGAGTTGAGCCCGTAGTACAAGCCCGGAATAAAACAGACTACGGCAACTGGAGTCCATGCAAACACTAAATAGGACAATATGTACAACTATTCACAACTCAAAAAAACAATATATATATATATATATCAACGCACAAACTCACCCAGAGAAATCAAGGCAAGTCTTCTCCGCCGGTCCGGGTTCGGAATGGGGGTGGGGCTTTGCTTCTTGCTTTGGTGGCATCCACCCCATGCACAGTAGGCAAACACCTACTGTGCATGGGTATATATCAATCTCACAAACCCTACAAACGCTCTTCAGCAGAATTACGGCATTCAAACATGGGTTGTAGAAGAGGGCCGATGGCCCTTTCAAATCTTCCCGGGTATCGCCCCCAAACTCCAAACTTTCCCTTCTGGCATCTCTTGCCATGTAGGGGTACTATCCGAGCCATGCCTTTTTCAAATTTTCGACACCCCCACTTTTTGCACAAAATTTGTACGGCTGACGGAAGCCAAAACCAGTCTTAATCGCCTGTCATTGTTTGGATACAAACGCATTTCAGACTAGGGAAAACCCACATTTTTATATTCCATGGGTATTATATTTCTTGAATTTGTAAATTTAATTGAAATATTATTCGTCAATCGCATGCAAGAATTTGTTTAAACTCGTATTCGAAATAGGGTGTCTAAAACAAAAAGGACGTAATTCTACTTATTTAGTTCCTATTAACCTTGAGGACCACCCAATGTTTTTGGCAGCAAAAATAGACTGAGGTATCCTCGAGGATGGGACTTCAGACGATGTATACAGTACTCCACAGATTTCAAGGAATGAACACATAGTTGAAACATAATTGGTTTAATTGTTTATAAAAATGAAATAAATAAGCTAAAATGGTGCTCATTCAGCAACAGGCAGCTAAATATGCTTCTTCATAACGGATGTCGCTCACTTCATAACGGATGTCGCTCACTGCATGTCACACCTCGGATGCAAGAGACATACAGTAATACTCTAAATAATCGACCCCTTAACCACAGCAGAATTATGGGTAACTTTTCAGGATTTAGTCAGAAATATGGCTTGTTGCCATTCATCGGAAAGCTCTCAGTATGGGTAACTTTTCAGGATTTAGTCAGAAATATGGCTTGTTGCCATTCATCGGAAAGCTCTCAGTATGGGTAACTTTTCAGGATTTAGTCAGAAATATGGCTTGTTGCCATTCATCGGAAAGCTCTAGTATGGGTAACTTTTCAGGATTTAGTCAGAAATATGGCTTGTTGCCATTCATCGGAAAGCTCTCACTGAGAGCTTTCCGATGAATGGCAACAAGCCATATTTCTGACTAAATCCTGAAAAGTTACCCATAATTCTGCTGTGGTTAAGGGGTCGATTATTTAGAGCATTACTGTACATATTGATTGACAAACTTCATATCTATTTTAACCCTTTCTTTACTAAATGGATTCTCCCATCAGTTGTAACAGTACACATTGGAATGATCTACTGTTCATCTGCAGGGATGTTCTGGTAATATAAGCAGATGGCAGACAGATGCAAAATCATTCGTACTCATTGGTTGGAAATGTTCAGATAATAAGTTCAATGGCTGTTTGTTGAATTTATTATCTGAATATTTCCTAAGGGAACAACTGGTCAATGAATATTTAGTAAAGAAAAGTTTAACCCTTTACCCAACAAACCGGCCAAAACCGGCCAAATAAAGCTTCAACAGCCTAAAATATCTTCGGTCTGTCTCAATAGAACCATACAAATATGGATATCATTGGAACCGGCTCCTTGACCACATTGTGATAGTTACAGTTATGCCCTGTGCCAATGCATTCTCTTATATATGCGAGTCGACCATAGGTCGCCTCGCATATATAAGAGAATGCATTGGCCTAAAAAAAATCTTTTTTAACACTTTTTACCATTTTTTCTTACATTCTTTAACAATTTTATAATATTTAATGTGTTAAGCCAATGCATTCTCTTATATATGCGAGGCGACCTATGGTCGACTCGCATATATAAGAGAATGCATTGGCACAGGGCCCTTCTGTTGGGTAAAGGGTTAAGTCATGAAAGGAATTTCTTCCCCCGTAGTTAGCAAAGGAAGCTTGATATCACTTCAGTGATTTTACTGTATGAAATGCTGCAGTCATTGTAGAGGTGTGAATCAATCGCTGGGGTACTCAAATGTGTTTAACCCTTTGAGTGCCAGGTCCGATTTTTGTATCAACCCATATACCCTGTGCCAATGCATTCTCTTATATATGCGAGTCGACCATAGGTCGCCTCACATATATAAGAGAATGCATTGGCTTAACAATTTTTTTTTTTTTTTTTTTTTTTTACAATTTTTTACAATTTTAATATATTTTATTATATTCTTTAACAGACTTTTTGTGTAGGTTTAGGGCCGATAATATCGGCCCCTGGCACTCAAAGGGTTAACAAACAAGCCTTGAAATAGTGTGTCTGACATTTGCAGAATGAGGTTCCCAGAGGGTGAATTATGTGACGCTATCCTGCACAGCAGAATCGAGTTATCCAATTCACCCTCTGGGAACCTCATTCTACTTAGGCCTCAACTACTATGGGAGACCTAGGATCAGATTGAAGTTCCCCAGTTGAAGTTGGTGATGTTCACCCATAAGTCACCTCGATTATGCATTTTATCTTCTGCAAATTAGGGTATAGAAACTGAACAGAAGGGAAAAAGTAACTAAAAACAATGTTAATTTGAGACTATAGATCCTTCCCAGAAGATGAGGCCTAAGCAGAATTAGGTTCCCTGAGGGTGAATTTGTTGATGCTAGCCCAATGTGCGGGGTAGCATAAATAAATTCACCCTCTGGGGACCTCATTCTGCAAATGTCAAACACTATTACAAGGCGTGATAACATATAATCTTGCTCGGAGTAGTTTCATGAATGTTATATCCAGATTGGTAGAAGATAGCTCTCATTCTTATAGATGAATTGCATTCAATGACTTGTTGACACAATCAAGGACATGTATATCGATGATTAACTTTGCGAAGTTCAGATCTTGTGTTTTCTGAAATGGTACAAACAATGTGGTTTGATTTCTTGGAAACAGTTGTTGATTATTTATGAATGTGTGATCAGAAATTAGTCGT
Organism: Siphonodentalium dalli; assembly: GCA_032622095.1. Taxonomy (NCBI): domain Eukaryota; kingdom Metazoa; phylum Mollusca; class Scaphopoda; order Gadilida; family Siphonodentaliidae; genus Siphonodentalium; species Siphonodentalium dalli. The sequence goes on along the minus strand of CP136064.1, from coordinate 268,201,373 downwards.
ATTTGGGCATAAAAATTAGATTTGATTACCCTGTAATTACCCATTCACTGACTGATAATTGCAGTATAAATTGTTATATCCCCCAGAAGGGAATATAGAAATTTTCACTTTATAACACTAGCTCGAGTGTGCGACGATTCACTTCCGTGTGCCAATACCCTACCGGAATATTTCAAAAAAATCCTCTTGAATCAATAGTTATCCTATACTGTTATTATATTAAATAATTACAATAAAATTTTATTTTATGTTGAAATTCGACAAATGATGGGGGAAAAAAACGGAAGATTACAGGAGCTATATTTCTCTATTCTGTGGATGGTGAAGTGAACATGCAGATATCAGCTATTGTCTCATACATCGATTGAAGGCGATTGTGAGAACAATTATTGTCGTTTCTTTAGAAACACATATAATAAAAAGAAAATCTATTGTTTTTTAGCTGATACTGAAAATTATGTTATTCGTGAATTAGACAAATGTCTTTTGCAAAAATAAAAATTTGTCTTGCTCGCGAATGACATAATTTTCAGTATCCACTAAAAACACTAGATAACCTCTATTTACGCATCCAGAGTGTAAACATTACGCATCCAGAGTGTAGAGTTGGGAACATTACTTTTGATTAGGGGTACCGAGGTACTCTGCCGTCGAACAACATCACTTTTAAATTATGTCATCTGTCTGCCTTCTATTAATGGCAACAAACAAATGTCACATAACGTGAACCAAGTCCATCTGACAGTATTATTCTCTCTTATCATTGTAACAACATGATGATATATTTATCTAATATTATGAATTACATATACATTTACAGTAATGCCATAAATAAACGACTTCCTAACCACAGCAGGTCACTGAGAGCTTTCCGATGAATGGCAACAAGCCATATTTTCGACTAAATCCTGAAAAGTTACCCATAATTCTGATGTGGTTAAGGAGACGATTATTTAGGGCATTACTGTAGGTTTTGAACAATAAAGTGTCTCATGGTAGCGAAATCGAAAGTAGCACTCTTGATGTGGTCGGAACTTGTGCCAATGGAATTTTTATAAGTTGATTTTCATTTTTATGTATCAGGTAATCAATGACATTTCTGATTACCATAATCAACAGATTTGTATGCACAAATACACCTATTATGTAGAATGAACACAACTTGTTTCATTGAATCATTGAACAGTTTTCCGTGAGAATTGACCTTGAAAGCAGGGAATACCAATGAAGATAACTGAAAATATAAAACACAATGCTGTCAAACACCATTTATCTTCCCAATGAAGACACCAAAAGAACTTCCACATCAAACCATTACTACAGACCTGGATGCATATGGGTAGGAGCATGACTATGAAAACAATTAAAATATGCACAAACATCACTAAGTCTGGATATAGTGTGTCTGACAGTTGCAGAATGAGGTCCCAGAGGGTGAATTTAGTGAAGCTATCCCGCACGGCGAGCTAGCATCACCAAATTCACCCTCTGGGAACCTCATTCTTCTTAGGCCTCAACTGCTGTGGGAGACCAAGGATCAGATTGAAGTTCCCCAGTTGAAGTACAACCCCATTATTAACCTCGATTATGCAAATAAGTGGATATAGAAACTGAACAGAAGTGAATATAAGTAACTAAAAACAATGTTAGATGAGGCCTAAGCAGAATGAGGTCCCCAGAGGGTGAATTTGGTGATGCTAACCAGCTGTGTAGGGTAGCATCACTAAATTCACCCTCTGGGGACCTCATTCTGCAAGTGTCAGACACACTATATTCAGACTTGAACATCAATTTATTTCTCTTTCATTTCCATCCAGAAGTTGTTAGATTAAGACCTCCAAATATAGCATGGTTAAACTGCAAACATGATGCGGGAAGATGGAAATGGTATCAGAAAAATTTGTGGAGAAAGTTGAAAATGCTTCCAATCATCCAGATGAGTCATATGTGATGAACTTGTGAAAGGTTCCTGATTTTTGAAGGCATGAAGTAAGAATACAAATGGTGAAAGGATGCCTCAGTTTCCACAATAAAAAAATTGTGAATGTTCGAAACTAAATAAAATTATTTATGGTTTGTAAAATCGCTGTGGTACACAATTGCTGCATTAAAGGGGTACTGTACACTAAATCCAGTCATTTATGGGACCATCTCCTTTTATACTCAACAGAATGTATGCAACAAATGAAGGAATTTGAACCATGGATTAGTGCAAAATAAACTTGTGTACTCTATGAACGATTCAAGCAACATGGTAATTATAATGAAAATGAATAAATAGCCTGAGTCATAAATTCATTTTCATTATAATTACCATGTTGTTTTATTCCTTAATAGAGCACATGCGTGTATTTTGCACTAATCCATGGCTCAAATTCATTCATTTGTTGCATGTATTATGTTGAGTATAAAAGGAGATGGTCGCATAAATGGTCCAATTAAGTGTACAGTCCCCCTTATTTCTGGCTATCATTGATAACAATGATAGATAATGTTATTATGTGGGGAATGGCAATGGTGGTCTATAATAATTCAGTATATTCATATTTATAAATTTTGGGTTAATGAGGACGGTTAAAACTAAACAGTCAACTGAACTTTCAAATCACCACTATGAACGATTTATTTCTTGAGTTTTTAAGAAAGCTGTTGTTAATCAGAAGAATAATTTGAATATAGAAACAGCATGAGAAAGCTATTCATATACAAGGCAGTATGCCATACTATGTAATTAGGGGAAGAGACAGTTCCAATACAATCCGTTAAATTTGCAGTTATATTTAAAATTGACGACTATCACCTACTTATTCGACTCATTTGATAATTTAGGTGCAGAATGTTCTCACAATAAACAGCCCAGTATATAAGCCTTGAAATAGTGTGTCTGTCATTATCAGAATGAGGTCCCCAGCAGGCTAGCATCACTAAACTCACCCTCTGGGGACCTCATTCTCCATGGGCCTCATTTTCTGGGAAGTATCTATAGTCTCAAATTAACATTGTTTTCAGTTAATTTTTCCCTTCTGTTCAGTTTTTATATCCCATAATTTTCAAAGCTAAATGCTTAGTTGAGGTGGCTAATGTGTGAACATTACCAACTTCAACTGGGGAACTTCAATCTGATCCTAGGACTCCATAGCAGTTGAGGCCTCAGTAGAATGAGGTTCTCAGAAGGAGAATTTTGTGATGCCAGCCCACATGGGGAACTCATTCTGCAAATGACAGACACACTATATCCCCGGCTTGGCCCAAACATAAGAAAGCAATGATTAACATAGCAGAGTAACTTAAGTATCAGCCTACCCTACAGACATATAAAAATATTCATCATTTACATATATATAAATATACACATTTACAGGAATATGTACATCTTATATCACATAGAGGGATAGCGCAATTATAATTCACAAAGAAAATATAATAGAATATATAATCATGATATCTATATTAAATTGTTGAAGACAGCAGAATTATGGGTAACTTTTCAGGATTTAGTCGGAAATATGGCTTGTTGCCATTCATCGGAAAGCTCTCAGTGAGAGCTTTCCGATGAATGGCAATGATGAATGGCAACAAGCCATATTTCCGACTAAATCCTGAAAAGTTACCTATAATTCTGGTGTGGTTAAGGAGTCGATTATTTATGGCATTACTGTAGAGTAATTTATTGTGTCACAATGCCACACAGGCCTGAGAATATGGTGCCGGACATTTGCAGAATGAGGTCCCCAGAGGGTGAATTTAGTGATGCTACCCTGCACAGCAGGCTAGGATTACTCAAATTTACCCTCCAGGGACCTCATTCTGTTTAGGCCTCATCTTCTCTGGAAAGTATCTTAAAAAATTAACAAGTTTTTTAGTTTCTTCAGAAAGTTCTTTACAAATATTCTTTTAATTTTTTAGTTTAGTTTCACTATATCCCCAAATAAGCAGACGACACATTGCATAATCGAGGTTCTCAATGGGTGCACATCACAATATTCACCATCAGTAACTTAAATCCGAGTCAAGGTCTCCCATAGCTGATGAGGCCATGCAAAATGATGTCCTCAGGGATGAATTTGGTGATGCTAGCCAACTATATGGGGTAGCGTAACTAAATTCACCCTTTGGGGACCTCATTCTGCAAATGTCCGGCACCATATTATCAGGTCAGATGTCACACATGGCTCATTTCAAGTGGTGTATAAACATAAGTCTTCAGACAAAGAATCAAACCCTAAACAAGCTGAGAGCTTTCCAATGAATGGCAACAAGTCATATTTCCGACTAAATCCTGAAAAATTTCCCATAATTCTTCTCTGGTTAAGGAGTCGATTATTTAGGGCATTACAGTACTTCCAAATGTCCTATGTGCTTTAAGAACAATTCCCTCACTTACAACTTATTGACAGAACAGAGATTTATAGCGGTAGTTTGATTTTCGCATACAACTCAGCAAAATAGCAGCCAATTAGAACTCTTGTGTTTGATTTGACTGATGTTTGTCATGCGTGTTGTGGTCCATGTGTGTTTAGACACTTGTGTTGATAAAATAACCGCTGAACCGAAGCACCACATTACGCAAAAATAGTTCTTTGGTTCTATTGGGACTTTCCAAACTTAATGAACAAATTACAAACTTTGTTTGATATTTTATGCTCTTGATGAGGGCAATATGTGGCCCTGTTCACTTAGTACATATATTAATCTTGTGTAAGTCCACAAAATGTGGGTAAAATATCACCGCCGGTAGCGGTCTTATTGAGTCATTAAGAGAGTTAAACCCTGCATAGAGTTTGAAACAAAATATGGAAATGCACCTACAGTTAAAACGACCCATATATAACCAATACTTACAGACCGATAGTGTTAATATCAACTGAATCTAATTTATATCCAACAACATATTGGGATACATAACATCTGTGATTTTATTAAACAGGCCTTTGAATTCCGAAAGAAACCAGATAAGGACAATATAAAATAACATGAGCTCATACTTGTCGGATGGTAATTATGCATGTATACATGTATGTAGTATACAACTACATGTATAAAATATTTATTATGTTCAGTATAAATGTTCAAAATTTAGTTGTCTGTATTTGAATAAAGCAAGCATGTTTTAACATGGGCTTTTTCCAATAAAGATCGATGATTTTGTTTAAATTTTTATTATTAATAACTCTCCAATGACCAAGATTTCATATATCAAAACATTGTTATGTAAACATTAGTGTTGCAGTGACATTAACGATCAATGTTAAGTCCAATAAAATATAAAAGTTTAATCAAAACTTGACATTAAGATTTGGAAAAGGTCAAAGCATTGTAAAATATTCTGAAAAAACTATTTAGACTAAAATCTTTGAATTTACTTCACACAATTAGCCATGTTTTTGACAAATTACTGTAAAAGTTTGCTTACATTACAGTGGTTTCAACACTCAAAATTTTGTAATAATTACTAAAAGAACAAAGTTTATCTATTTCTCATGTTCATGGTGATGTTTTTACAGACATTTTTTTATTTTTTGCACATTTACCCACTGCGATGGGCCTTGGGTCCCCTTAAAAATTTCAGTCGAAGTTGATATTTCGAAAATACGTATATTGTGATTAATAAGTTACCGTACTATTTTCAGTTTTAAGCTAGTTTCTTCCCGTTGCCATGTCTCAAAACTTTCATCCACAAATCTTTTGGCATAATTAGGAAAAATCATGTGATTGTGGATGAAATTAACTATTCTCAATTGTTTTATTAATAATGCAAATCCACTTGTGTTGTCACATCTATAAAATATCTTGGGAATCCAGAGAGATGAAAGTTGTTATCATAAGTATCATACCACTCAGCTATTTAGTATCCAAGGCCAGATCTGAATATTGTTACAACATTTGAACTCTAATTCGGGATCCATGTTAATTTCTATCACTTCATGTATACTGTGTAGACAAACCTCTACATCTAAATTAAGTATATAATTTCCTCCCTATTTTACCAGAAATCAAAATAAAATAATAAAAGATATGGTTTAACCCATTTTATACTAAATACTCATTGACGAGTAGTTGACTTGGGAAATGTTCAGATAACAAGTTCAACAAACGAGGTCATTTGTTGAACTAATAATCTTAACATTTCGCACCAATGAAAATGAATTCTTCTGCACTTGCATTATCATTTTGTCGGGCTGTTCTCTGCTCATATCCTTAACATCCCTCCAAATTAATAACAGAACATTCAAATATGTCATTTGTTGAACTTATTATATGAAAATTTCCTCACCAATGAATTTTAATCATTCTGCTCTTATAGTATCTGTTTTTCTGTCTGCCGTACGCTTTTATTAAATGAACACCCCTCCAAATGAATATACCATTCCAATGTATAATTTTATAACTGATGGGAGAATCCATTTAGTAAACAAAGGAATGGTCTATTATTCATCTGGAGGAGTTTTCAGGAAAAGTAAGCAGACGACAGACAGGCAGTACAAGTACAGAAGAATTTCTAGTAATCGATGGGAAATGCTTAGATAATAATATGGTCGTCTGTTGAACTTATTATATGAACATTTGCTAAGGAATAACTACTCATCAATGAGTATTTAGTATAGAAAGGATTAACACGATACTCAATAAATAGCTGTTCTATCGAGATAGAACAAACTTGTTATCAACAATAACAAATATTCTCTAAGTATCTCATAACTATAAAACAATAACAATGTTTTAATTTCTGTAGTCTTAGAATTCCTCCGATATTCACAGGGTAGGACATTAATATTGACCACTTCAGGAGATCAAGAGTTGCATTTCTTACAAGTGATTTTATAGAAACATGTCTGGCTAAAAGGAATTCAGTGAGGAAGATAATCCTTAACCTTTCCATGACTGAAGCTCCCTGAAATTTTGCGAAAACCCTGTGCCAATGCATTCTCTAATATATATGCGAGTCTTCCATAGTGAGCCTCGCATATATAAGAGAATACATTGGCCTACCAATATTTAACTTGAACTTGTAAGCCAGTGCATTCTCTTATATATACAAGTTCCCTATGGGAGACTCGCATATATAAGAGAATGCATTGGCACAGGATCTTTAATGCTACACCAGCGCAGCTCCAGTCATAGAAGAGTTAATACGATACTCAGAAATCATGAAAATTATTTTTCCATCGACAATACTAGTTGAAATACACACATTCATCGTCTACCAATTAGATCTAAAGATTCTTTGTTAAACCTTTCATCTGTTCCAGGAAGCTCCCGTCATGAAAGGGTTAATCTGTTCTGATACCCACTCCATTCAAACTGGTGTTTTGATTGGTCCAAAGTCTGCCACGAGCTGGTCAACAAATCATGGAAATCAAGTTGTTATCCAGTTAATGGGGCCACATCATTGCCGCGCACCTGATGTCACTCTCAGAGTGTACTCAGGCTTGATATCATTCACAAATCTTATATAACCCACAACGAGAAAAATTCACAAACTGTGGTGTTGTCTGTTTTTACATATATAATATGTATGCAATCTCTACCAGAGCGCACCAGTCATACTAGACTTTCTGACTCACCAGCTGGGTGCCAGTTTAATGAAAAGTTTGTAGTTCTATATTTAGCGTGTTTTCCCCAACAATGGCCGATACCACAATTTGTCAACTCCTCAAAAGTGTTGAAAGTGGAATGTTTCATCTGATTTGTAAACATTTTCTTGACATCTACTCTTTATGGCAGGTCGGAATTAAAATCAGAAGCTCCGTTGATAAACATGTACGTGAACAAATTATTATTTCTTATTGATATACACATGTTACAATCGGATTTGCACAGGCGTGAGAACAAGTTTTATATAGTTTCCGTGGTATAAAATATTGAATATGAATCGAAGACGCCTGTCTGGAAAAATGTTTCTTATAAATTAATATTGATTGATTTATTTCCAATTTTCTCCGATAATACATACAACCCTTCAGGACAGTTTTACGGACTATTATAGAACAAAAACTGAAGGAGACTCATGAAAATGTTTAGAGCATAGCAAGGGCGAGAACCCAATCTTGTTAGCACTCTACATCAAGGCAAAATGTCATTTTGATCGGCTGCATCAGGAATAAACCACTTTATTATGCCTTTAGACAAATAATATATCCAATCTTCAGTATTGTCTGTGTTTTATTCACAGAAAAAGGTATTCGTGGTCTTGAAATCGTGTTTCATCAAAATTATGTTGTTGTAATTGTGGCCTGGAAGAGATATGCCATCTTTAAGGAATGGGCATTGGGTGGATCGACAGTGAAGTAAGACAGACTATTTTTGGCACTCTTATGAGTTAACCCTGAGTTTCATGACAGTAGCTGCGCTGGTACAGCATTAAATATCATGTGCCAGTGCATTCTCTTATATATGTTGAGTCTCGCGTAAGGAGCCTCAATTCAAACCCTATGCAATGAATCAGAAAAAATTATCCCTTTTTATACTGAACTGATTCTCCCATTCAGCTATAAAAGTATACATTGGATTCGTCTATTATTTATTTGGAGGGATGTTCAGGTAATATAAAGTGATGACCGATAGACAGAAAGATGATACAAGTACAGAAGGAGTCATAGTTATTGGACAGAAATGTTCAGACAATAAGTTCAACAATTGTCATTTGTTGAACTTATTATCTGAACATTTTATAAGGGAACTACTCGTGAATGAGTAATTAGTTTATAAAGGGTTAAACAAGTGAAGGAGGGAGCAGATTTGCTATTGACAATATATTACAAACTAAATTTACAATTGTACAACTCAGAAACATTAACAAGGAGATTTCATATACTGGTATGATGATGAAATATATTTACACAACAATTAAATTGCGAAGGAACCCAATCATGTAATATGTCTGCAGCAAACTTACAATATATCGACGGATAGTGGACAATATCATCTTTTCCAAAGAGAGATAACTCTAACTATGTTAGTTATTATGAAAATTATTTTTACAAAATAACGGTATGTATAAAGATTCACAACACATTCTGAGAATCTTCAGTCCATAACTCATTTGATGGGAAAGAAATATGATATTGTGAAATAGTTAAAGAGAAGCTGGATATAAGTTAGCTGACCTACAGCTGGCATGATGTCAAAGGAGAGCATCTTCTATGTGTTCTATTGTTGATTGCCTGCTATTGATTTCACATCCTTTGATATGAAAACATGTATGGCATTCCCACCACTGAATTCAGAAACTACTTCACGTTGAGTTGTGACTCGGAGTGAGAACATAAGCAATGTCAGTGGCAACATATGTGTAAATGACAAAGAATTGACCACTTTCTGTCACTATTCAATAAAACTCATTATTATTATTTAGTTATATTTACACACTAAGTGTTGTCATCACTAAATCCAGCATTCTGATTGGTCGGCGCCCACGTGGCTAGTTGCAGTTATTTCTCGGTGAATGCGCAAAGCCTAATAACACCAAGCTAATAACACCATCGATACGTCATTAGGTTTGGAAAGACGAACGCGTAATGCTTTGGGCGCATTTTGACTCGCGCAGGATTGACTTAATACATCATCGGGTTTCAACATGAAGAGAAATTGTTCCTATTAACTTTTCGATTTGAATATATTTACAAAAGTGGCTTTTTCGCTAAATGTATATAAATATAATAATTAACTGTCATGTGGACTATTTTTATGGAGATGTAACGGTGAGGTAAGTGGACATAACTTGTATGTAAAACCCTTCGGGTTTTACACAAGTTATGTCCACTTACCTCACCGTTACATCTCCATAAAAACAGTCCACATGACAGTTAATCCTTATATAATAACTACCAGGCCCATGTACTGCTGAATACTTGGGGTAGTCTAAGGGTCTATTAACTCTTATTTAGTTATAACTACCAGGCCCATGTACTGCTGAATACTTGGGGGTAGTCTAAGGGTCTATTAACTCTTATTTAGTTATAATAACTACCAGGCCCATGTACTGCTGAATACTTGGAGTAGTCTAAGGGTCTATTAACTCTTATTTAGTTATAATAACTACCAGGCCCATGTACTGCTGAATACTTGGGTAGTATAAGGGTCTATTATTTCAATCTTCAGTCAGACACGAATCTAGTCGCTACTTTTAAGGTCAAACCGCTCTGTAAACATGACTGAGATAAATAATTCTCTTTCATTGGGTGGTGATTTCGTTCCTCAATGGAGGTTGTCCACTATCAAAATCAATAAAAATCAGTTAAGTATTGAGGTTATCTAACACAAGGATGTTGAATATTTGGAGACTCAATACACAGCAGAATATCTAATCTTTCAGCGCACTTATTGTAAATGGTGTATACTATATACTCCAAACTGGGGAATTTTATTTTCTTGGAACAAGATTAGAGAAATATAGTTCTGATGATTCACAATTCCTGTTGTTAACTCTTTCATGACGGGAGCTGCGCTGGTGCGGCATTAAAGATCCTGTGCCAGTGCATTCTTTTATAATATGCGAGCCTCCCATAGGGAGCTTCGCATATAAGAGAATAAACTGGCTTACAAAGTCAAGGTAAATATCATGAGACCAATGCATTCTGGTGCGGCATTAAAGATCCTGTGCCAGTGCATTCTTTTATAATATGCGAGCCTCCCATAGGGAGCTTCGCATATAAGAGAATAAACTAACTTACAAAGTCAAGGTAAATATCATGAGACCAATGCATTCTGTTATATATGCAAGACTCCGTATGGGATACTAACATATATAAGAGAATGCATTGGCACAGGGTTTTCGCAAAATTTCAGGAATCATGGAAGGGTTAATGTTTGGGAAAACCTCATTTACCAAAAACTCATAGGATCATTGTATTGTTTTAAACTTCCACTTGTAAGAAAACCATCATTATTCCTGAAAGACACTTAGGACATATTTGGTAAATGTGGTAAAGTATTGATGAAAAAGTAATTGAATTGCAAGAATTTTTGTGAAGTAATGCATTACTTTGAATTACATGTAATGCCAAAAAGGACTCATTAACCCTTTACCCAACAGAACGGCCCTGTGCCAATGCATTCTCTTATATATGCGAGTCGACCATAGGTCGCCTCGCATATATAAGAGAATGCATTGGCTTAACACATTAAAAATTATAAAATTGTTAAAGAATGTAAGAAAAAATGGTAAAAAAAGATTTTTTTTAGGCCAATGCATTCTCTTATATATGCGAGGCGACCTATGGTCGACTCGCATATATAAGAGAATGCATTGGCACAGGGCATAACTGTAACTATCACAATGTGGTCAAGGAGCCGGTTCCAATGATATCCATATTTGTATGGTTTTATTGAGACAGACCGAAGATATTTTAGGCTGTTGAAGCTTTATTTGGCCGGTTTTGGCCGGTTTGTTGGGTAAAGGGTTAATACACATTAGTTTTAATTACTTGAGAAAATGTAATGCACTACCATTACACATTACTCCTTCCCTGGTGTATATGGAATTCAACACTCAATTCTTAAAAGATTCTCAATTCAGATTTGTATTGTAGGACCAATCAATGATCAGAATATTCGCTGTGTGATCTCCAGCAAGTCAATGAGGCTAATGGGGTCGTTGTCATAATGTTTTATACATAGATGCACACCGTGTGCATTTATGTATACAGAAATGCACACGGTGTGCATCTATGTATAAAACATATCACGTAGTGTCACGTGACGGGGTCGATCATTGTCGTATGCACACGTGTTGATAGTTTCTGTAGGTTCATTTTCTTCCGTTCATTGATCAAACAACCATGCAGTTCTTTCTGTCCCTGTTTAATCATGAATTCAATGTATCGCGATACATGATATAGGAAATCAAAGTTATTTCTGAAGATGGGCATGTGTAAAAGAGCAAAGCCTGTATTGTTCTCTCAAGTTTATATGCATATTAATGTGTATATGACTCATCTAGCGAACTATTAAACTGCATTTTAGTTAAAAATGAACTCTTTCTTCAGTTATAAACATGTTCAAGCCTTGACATAGGGTGTCTGTCATTTGCAGAATGAGGTCTCCAGAGGGTGAATTTAGTGATGCTACCCCGCATAGTGGGCTAGCATCACCAAATTCACCCTCTGGGGACCTCATTCTGCTTACACCTCAGCAGAATGAGGTTCCAAGAGGGTGAATATGGTGATGCTAACCCGCTATGCGGGGTAGCATCACTAAATTCACCCTCTGGGGACCTCATTCTGCAAATGACAGACACCCTATTTCAAGGCTTGAACATGTTGGTTCTGATTATTTGAGAACTCTAATTTAGCATATCGTGATATGTAACATATCGTTGATCATGTACCACGATTTGTATCCTATATCGCGACAAAGTGTATCGCTACAGCTCTGTTGTATTCTGACCTGCCTAATGAAAAAGCAAACAAACTAACTTGAAGCCAGCTGTAGATGCTAAAGATAAACTTCATTATTAAACCATTTTTATCAATATTGAACAATAAGTTCCACAAAGGTATCGTCCGATTTAAAAATAACTTTTTTTACCCTGTGCCAATGCATTCTCTTATATATTCGAGTCGACCATAGGTCGCCTCGCATATATAAGAGAATGCATTGGCCTAACAATTTTTTATCATTTTTTTTAAATAAATGTTTCTTACAATTTTTAGGACATAAAATAAAAAACATCCATTACCCTGCAGGGAGCCCTACACATATATAGAAGCATATAGAAGAGTGTCGTCTGCTCATGTTTGTCTGGGGCTCTGTATGGGTGAAATTATAAAATTGTTAAAGAATACAAGAACAAATTATTAAAATTGTAAAAAAATTGTTAGGCCAATGCATTCTCTTATATATGCGAGGCGACCTATGGTCGACTCGCATATATAAGAGAATGCATTGGCACAGGGTAAAAAAATCCCGACTTACGACTGGATTTGATATGGCGGGTCACATTGGCAATGGTATGGTGACGTAACAAGTGATGATATTAAGGTTTGCTGCAGACAATATATGGCACATAATTCATTATAAAATTCACTAAAACAAACAATCTCTGCCTTAGAAAAGACACAATGATAACTAAAAACTATGGGGAAACAGCTTTGAGGTGAGTCTTTAAAATAGACATTGGTTCTTTTTTCCTGTCTTTACTCAGATCAGTTGTAGCATGTTCAACGATACTGAACACAAACTGGAGACATCCTACTTTGATATAGCTGCCGTGATGAAGAATGGCTGTGCCTTCCCACCCTGCACCACTTCCACCAATGAGACTCGAGCTGCTCGCCTTACATGAACACTGCCGCCGAACCTGTGAGAGAAAAAAGAAAGAAATATGAGTATCAATCTTGGAGAATACTACTATTAATTTGCTTTCTATCACCAACAGTTTGAGAAAGTTAGTCTATTTTCAGCGAAATGAACAAAGAAAATATATTCTTATGGGATAGTAACTGTTCCATGAGAAAAGATCCTCTTGTGATTTTCGGTCAAGTTCACTATCCATCCGTGTCCAGTTCACTTCCGAGTTTTTTTTTGCAAAATGGTGACATTTGCTACAATTCCGGAGGTTATTCCACAGAATAATAAATAAATAGACCATGTATGCAAATAGCACAACAAGAACTTATTTTGATAAGATTATATTAGTTCTATATATATACTGGTTTCAAAACTGAGAAACGTTTACTATTAAACCACTTCATGGCTTGGTCCAAAACAGACATTCTTTACACCATTTACCAAACTACCGTATCGCAATAACCATTAGCGATTAATTTCAAACAAAAGGGAGTCTATTGTGAAGTGTTAGCTCTAACATATACACCTATTTTACCAAAAATCTGTTGCATAGTTGCTCGAGTAGTGAACCAATCTTATAAATGGTGAACTGGGGCCAAACACTAGTGAACCGGAACATTTTTGAAAATGGATATATTCAACTATTCCACGTTTACTTAACAATTTCCAACTTGAATGTTTTGATAGTTGACGTAGATGGAAAGGTGTATTCAACAAATGAACTGCATATATTTCTCTGTTGTTGAAAACTTGCGTTATTTACCATGGGAATATCCTCAGTGACTGTGACCAGATGGGATAATAACTGGACCAAAAAATCACAAGAGGATCTTTTCTCATGGAACAGTTTCTAGGTGATAGGGCTACAGCAATTATATTAGTTAGTTTACAAAGTCAGGGGAAAAATCTCTAGATGGAAGAGAGGGAAATTTTTTGTTAAATCCCAGAAGGTCTTGACATACTGATTTGCTATAATTCCATTCCATATAATTCCATTCCATATAAATTATTGTCATTTTTTCCATGCTATAAAGACTGATAAATGATAAACTGAACAGCATGAGCAAAACAAAAAAACAAAAAACAACAAAAAAGTTGTCGGCTGGTTTCTAACCAATTAATTAAATTGGTGTTGCCCTGCAAGACTTGTGACCTATTTCATGCCAGTGTACATGCAACTGAACTGTGCTATTAAACTTTGTAATTGATGTTGAGCATCGAAGTTGAACGGCAAGTACATGGTTGAACGATAAGAACACTCACAGGTATTTTAGCACTCATGGTGATTCTATCCTTTGTTGGTTGCGGGGCTTCTTCAATCTTTTTCTTTGACTTCTTGATGATATTCCTAACTGCCGAGACGACGGGTGAAGCCAGTTGAGTGGTGGCCGGTTTGTCAGAAAAGTCACATGAGTACAAAACGTTGTCCACAGTAGTACCGTGTTCACTGTAGTTAAGTAGCTCATAGTGTTTGGACATCTGCAAACAAGAAATTAGATGTCAATGTTGAGTGTTGATGTTTGCAGTTATCTAAATTTGCTTGGGCAATCAACAAATTAGTAGTAATTTACATATGGTAATAAAGGTGAATAAACAAACAAATTACGGTAAACACAATTTTTCTGATATGCATATAGACAAAAGTTAAAGGAATTAGTCTGTCAAAAAAATATTTTTTTTATCGTCATAATATCCTATTTTCATAAGTATAATAGATATTTCCTACATAAGACACTTACACACTGAACTATTTGGTTATTCGCTTGCGAGTATGAATAAACGTATAGGGAGAACCTTGCCTCTAGGTTACCAAACGGTATGAAATTCTTCGGTACGGAAATTTTAACTTCCGGTTACACCGGAAGTACCGGAAGTTGCGAACCGGAAGTTATAATATTTGGTAACCGGATGTACCTTTTGTCTCTGGCCACGTGATCTTATCTATAAATTGGAATTTACAGGTAAGAATCAGTCTTTTTCTCGGTAGTGAGGACGATGAGCGAGTTGAGTGTGCGGGGTGGGCTGGGAGGGCCCTATGAGTTCAGTGTGTAAGTGTCTTATGTAGGAAATATCTATTATACTTATGAAAATAGGATATTTCCTACAAAGACACGTTCCACACTGAACTATTTGGTAGAATACGAGCCCAGGAGGTGGCCACGAGACGAAAGCAACTAGGGGTGAATGATCTGTTGGGCCGCAACCAAGGGACCTAAACGATAAATGGAATTTTCATGTGTCTGTAGGTCACGAAGGTAGAAGGTGGCAAATGTAGAAGGTTGAGACCAATAAGCTGCGGTCATGATGTCCTTAAGAGCCACAGAGTTCCGGTAAGCCCATGAGGAAGCTACTGCACGAACCTCATGAGCCCTAATATGCATGAGGTGTCGATGGTGAGGTGCAATATCCTCGTACGCCATGACTATGGTGCGCTTGATCCATCGGGCAATGGCCCGCGCAGAGATATCCAGAAATCTTGTGGTGAGGGGTAGAAACAGCCTGGTCTGCCCACGTCTCCTCGGTTTTGATCTGTGTAAGAATATCTTAAGAGCTCTGACAGGACAAAGGTCTTGATCTGCAGACTGAGGTAGTGCTGGAATCCTAATGACAGCAGGATACTGGTTAGGTAATTGATTTTTGGCAAGAAAGCCAGGATGCGGGAGCAATTCAACCACATCATTGGATATGCGCAAACAACCTTCAGACACCGACAATGCATGAATTTCACTGACCCGCCGAGCAGAAGCAAAGGCTATAAGGAACACTGTCTTAAGAGTGAGATTGGTGTAAGAACAGAAGTTCAAAGGTTCAAAGAGTGAGCCGCCCAGAAATGTCAACACCCATCCCAGATTCCACTGAGGAGAAAGGGAACGACTTCTGGGGCGAGAGAGGGAAAAACTAGCCATTAAGTCAGACAAAACATGGCAGTTACCTATCCATTTAATTCCAGCGTGTCGAAACGTACGTGACAACATGGAGCGATAACCCTTGATCGTGATTGGGGAGAGTTGTCTGTGGTCAAACAGGTATTGTAGAAAATTGGCAAATGTTCTGCGTGATGGCTTTGCAAAATCAAGGTCCTTGGAAATGCACCAAGTTGTGTAAATAGCCCAGCGAGACTGATATACCTTCATAGTAGACTGGCGCCTTGAGTGAGTAATGCTGTCCACGACGGCTCTGGAAAACCCCCGTCGTTGGAGACAGGACCGGACAAAAGACATGCGTGAAGGCGGAGGCTGGCGGGATATGGATGCAGAACCAGAGGGTCGCCTTGCCCCAGCAGATCTGGGTTCGGAGGGAGTCTGAGCGGAGGGAATTGCAACAGAGGGCGCAACAGGGTGGTCCATGAGCGAACCGGGTCCAGGGGACATATCAGAATCATTTTGCAATGTGACGACATGATCTTTTGTAATACCCGAGGCACTAGAGCCGACGGAGGGAAGGCATATACGAACTTGTGGTCCCATGAGAGACACATCGCATCCACTGCCGAGGCTGTGGGATCCGGACAAGGAGAGACGAATATTGGAAGTTTCGCATTGAAGCGGGTGGCGAACAAGTCCACCTCCGGCCGACCCCAAATTGAACAGATCTTCATGAAAATCTGGGCGTTCAGAGACCATTCTGTGGCAAGAACTTTCCCTTTTCGAGATAGAGCATCGGCTATGACATTCAATGATCCGGGTATATGTCGAATGGAGAGATTCACGTTGTGATGCTGGCACCAGTCCAGAATCTGGAGGGTCATGGCACACAACTGAGGTGAGTGTGTCCCCCCCTGTCTTTTGAGGTAACTGACCACAGTGGAATTGTCGGATAGTACCAAGATGCTGTGAGAGGCCAATATGAGGTGCCAATGTTGAAGAGCAAGAAGGACTGCTAGCAATTCCTTCACATTGATGTGCGAGGCCAGCATGGTCAGAGGCCATAGGCCGGAAACAGTTTGGTGCGATGGTAGTAAGACCGCACCCCAGCCCTGAAGGCTGGAGTCGGTTGTTATAGTCATTACTGGAGGAGGGGAATTCAAGGGAACCCCTTGCAGTAGCCAGTCCATCAGGGTCCACTGACGAATGTGGCCCTTTATTGAGTCGATCACCGAGATCAATGTCTCCATATGATCGTAGGCCGGATTCCACTGAGAGAGAAGATATAGTTGGAGAGGTCGTAAGCGAGCCCGACCCAGAGGAATTAATTGGCATGCCGCATTGGCCATGCCCAGAAGGCGCATGAAGCCGCGGGCTGTGATGGTCGCCTGTTGGAGGCACCAGCCCGCCTGTACCTGAAGCGTCACAGCCCTGGGTAGCGGAAGCGAAACCCGATTCAGACGAGTTTGGAAATGCATACCCAGATGTGTGAATTCTTGCGAGGGAATCAGACTGGACTTTTCCAGGTTTATTAGAAATCCCAATTGAGACAAGAGAGCGAGTAGATCGTCTAAGTCCTGTGCTAACACTTCTGGATCGTTGTGGTTCAGATAAAGGTCGTCTAGGTACCCCATGACCACCGACCGAGCAGTTCGTCGAAAGAAAGCTAGAACCGACTCCATAGTGCGGCAAAACGCCCAAGGGCTCAGATTGAGCCCGAATGGAACCGTCCGATACTGGTATATCACACCTTGGTATGAGAACCGAAGGTAACGACGAGAAGCGTGTTGGATCAAAATATGGGAATACGCGTCCTGAAGATCCACACTGACCCCGAATGAATGGGGCTGGGTAACTGCCCGCACAGTCGATGGAGTATCCATCGAGAAATGTGGGGGACTTAGGTATTTGTTGAGAGCTGAAAGGTCGATAACTGGTCGGAATTTTCCGTTGTTCTTTGGAACAATGAAAATTCGCGAGTAAAATCCGGGAGTGGTCACCTTGTCCACTATCTCCACAGCCTGTTTGTCGAGTAGAGCTAATATTTCCGTGTGCAACACCTGTGCCCGAACTGGGTCTTTGGGAATTGAGGTGTGCAAAGGATGAGTCGTGACGGGGGGAGGGGAGTCGAAGACTAGGAAGAGGCCCCTCGATATGACATTTTCCAGCCAGGGATTGTGAATGAACAGTGGCTGCCATGCCTCCGCGTGACACGAAAGACTCCCCCCCACCGGTATACTTGCAGGCTGTGGATGGAATGTGTCAAAAACGACGAGGAGCTCGTGGCTTGGCACGAGAATCCTTCTTAGGACGGCGAGGAGATCTGGATCTCTGGGGACCAGGAAATCCTGCAACTGAGGTAGCATGACTTACCATTTGTTGAGCATTAGCACGTAACTGATGTTGCCGTGCTTCCACAGACACCGGGACGGACTGAGAGCGCGCAGGATATGAAAGTGGCTGAGCGAATCCCCGGTTTGGTGTCACTGAAGGTGTGGAGAGACGCACCTTCTTTGTCGTCGAGTATGAACGGTCAGTGCTAGGACGTTTTCGGTTCAAGTTGGCTGAAGCCTGAGCGGAATGACGAGAGCCCCGATATTGAGCCTCGGAGGCCAAGGTGGTACGAATTTCGGCGACCTGGTTGTTGAACAGGGATTGCCCACCTAATGGCTGTCGGAGTAACCAATCAGTGTGATGTGGTCTCAAGACGCTGCTATTCTGCAGGGCAGCTGCCCTCCGCAACAATTCAAGATTATGGTTGATTAGCACAGCCGTGGACATGGCATGTGCAACCGACCTTGACAAAACTTTTGCTAAGTCCTTCATATCAGAAATTCGATCGGGATGTGCCCCCAAGAAAATGGCGGATGACGACAAATCAGCCAAAGATAGGATACGAATAATATCACGACTGAGACCTTGTAATGTTGTAAGTGGCTGTATCCCCACCCGGATGCTGCCAGGCAGGGTTGCACCAATAGCATCAGCATCTGTATCCAGTCGAGTGGTATGATCCAAGAATATAGGAGCCCCATCAGAATTGTACGACGACCTTTGAAACCCTTGCGTAGATTGTTGAACCGGAAGTGGAAGGTGAAAGCACGTGTTATTGAACTGCAAATTCTTGCTATGGGACTCATCTTGTAATAATGTATTATAATGATTGAATGTATTTTCAACAAGAGGAGATTGCGGAAGTGTGCGCGGAGCTGCTCCGGCTTTACGCTCTTCAGCACCCAGCATGGTATCGATACTAGAAGATATGCGAGGTTTCATGACAGGTTTGGGAGGTGGACACTTCTCCTTTGGAAGAAGTTTATAAAGTAGACCAACCGTGTCCATAAAATCACGTTCTGCAGGAACTTCATGATCCCCGGCCGACAATGCGGAACCACTGTCGGCTAGCGAATCGTGCTCATCGTCGACAAAACCCTCGGACGCCATGGGATGCAGAGAAAGCACATCGGGATCAACGGCAGCAACAGAACAATCAACATCGGGCTGAGATTCGGTACTAGAGGGAGGCCTACTCTGAGAATGGCTCGAACGCGGAACAAATTCTCGCGCATAAGGATTTAATTTGCTATTTCCTGCCAAATTTGAACCCGGAAATCCTGGTGCACAATTAGATGCCCAGGGAGGAAAAGCAGCGCCCCAAGGCCAAAATGGCGGCGAAAAATAATTGGGAGGAGCCATTTGCATAGAGGAAGCCCCCCCCACCGAAGCCCCCAAATGAAGGGTGTCCTGACTGGGCTGGCATAAATGAAGGTGACATACCACTGGCATCCCATGACGGCGGAGGAGCAGGCCTGGACGTATCGCTTGGGATGACGTTTCCAGGGGGACAAGACCGACCCTCGCAATGGAGTGGGCCACGGCGCCGTGGGGAAGCGTCAGAAGGCCAGGTGGCAGGTGCGCTTAGTGCGGCACGGGACATCGAGGCTTCCCCACCCAGAACAGCCTCCAAAGGCGCGGGTGCTTGTGTTCTGGAGGATTGGTTTCCCGAATCTCCGAGAACGGCACTCTGCCTCCCACAGTCTGCTGATGCATGACCAGGGGGGGCCGAACTGGTCCTGCCCGTAAAGACATGTGCGGATTGCTCTAGAGTACTTATCAATGACCAACGGGTCCGAACCCAACTCCGACATGTTGGACACCGGTTAGTCGGCGAGCAGCCGGTGCACAACACACAAGGAGTGTGGTTGTCAAAATCCAATTTAGTGCGTCCACAAGCGAGACACGACATTGTTATGATTAAATTGTATTTAAATTTTTTAAAGATAGGCAAAGTTCTTCCCTGTACGTCCGTTGACGACTGCGTAAAGGAGAAAAAGACTGATTCTTACCTGTAAATTCCAATTTATAGATAAGATCACGTGGCCAGAGACAAAAGGTACATCCGGTTACCAAATATTATAACTTCCGGTTCGCAACTTCCGGTACTTCCGGTGTAACCGGAAGTTAAAATTTCCGTACCGAAGAATTTCATACCGTTTGGTAACCTAGAGGCAAGGTTCTCCCTATACGTTTATTCATACTCGCAAGCGAATAACCAAATAGTTCAGTGTGGAACGTGTCTTTGTAGGAAATACTTGGTACATTTCGCCAAGAAAATTCAAAATCGAGCAGATAGTATTTTTATTATTATGATATTAAAAAAATAGCGGAAATATCTGAAGTCAGTCACGTGAGTGCGATCACATGACCACAACGCGGTCACATGACCGTTCATCTGCATCGACGCTTACCGATGACAGCGGTGGGTGGAGCTTGAAATAATTCCGCCAATCGCGTAACGAGTTGATAAATTACGCTGGTTAATTACCTAAGCCTTTACGATAAATAGCGATTACGGAATAAAACTGTTTGAATGTGCTGAATTATGAACTGGCTTTGCTAGAATGTTGGATTATATAACGAATAATGATGACTAAAATGCACTTTGAGGTGATAAAAGTTGTTTGAAATGAGATTAATTTATGCAGAAATGCAATGAGCGAGCGTAATTTCGTGCGAAATTAATTTAACTGTTTCTGAAAGAATACAAGTTAGGCCATATACCGGTACTTCATTCTTCGTTGTATGGTACCAATTTCGGAAGCTAGTTTACACACTAGTGTCATCCCGTTGTGCGCAATATGCGTACAATTAAATACAAATGGGGTGTGATTAAAAAGGTGGTGGTTATTGTACTTGTACATGTATCATGATGGCTTATATTCGTCATAATAATGTTCCTGTCTGTTTCTTCACACGAAACAGTTTGTGTGGAGAAGTGCACGACTGTGAACAGCTTGCTAAAATCCTTCCAGTCAAGATCGATACGTGAGTAAACAAAATAATTCACTCGAATACACAACAGACTGTTGAAACTACAATAATTATTAGTTAGGCTGCAGTTTGGCATAACAACATTTTTTTTAATTGAAGGCTAGCCTGGCATTGTTTTTCAGTTTGTGTTTGTTCGTTTTATTTTACGTTTTGATGGCACATATTGACATTCTAGAGAGGATTTTTTTGAATTGTTAGCATAGAAAAACTCCAATGATTGCCTCTAATAAAGAGCGTCCATGTTTTCGTCGCGGTGTAGACAATAAAGAGCGTTCTCAATTATGAACGTGCTCTATTGCGATATGTCATGGGTGATTTTGTATGTGGTATTGTGACAATTAAATGTAAATAGCATCCATGCTTCCGTCTCCCAAAAGCGGTAGACAATAAAGACTATTAAAGAGCGTTCTAAATTACGCACTGTGTTGTCTTTTTTGGAGGTACTAAACAATGGATCGTTAGCCCGCCCACAACTGAACACACTACATCTACTAGGTATCTTGGAATATGTGGAGATGACAGATACTCGGGATATTTATATCGAAAGTAAAACAACAAACAAACACAAAACAAAAGCGCCTAAATAGAGTTAACATTATTCAGCCCAGTGTTTATATAAATTTGGGCGCTTCTTATATATATGTATGACCAGAGAGATAATATTCTTTCTATTCACTTTGTGGCATTTTAGAGTGCAAACAAGTTCGCGACTGGCACTGATGAATAGTCACTGAGTGATTACAAATCACCGAGTGAATACGCAAGACAATCAAAGCACTAATTACTGCCATCTATTTACCAAAACAGACACGTGTCGGCATGTTATTAATGGCTACAAAAACAACAACCATTTTAGGCGCTATTAATTACTTTATTCACATAGTTATTGTCTTCTATTCCAGATAAACGGCCAAAGCGTAACGTAATCTATACACCACACGCACACATACGACTCCGCATTTTAGTATCGGCTGACTTACGATTAACGTCATCGAAGTCAGCATAATAAACTATGGCTCCGAAATCTGTGTTTTTAATTTGCTCCCCACAAGTACGTCACTCGTAGTTTAGTCACGGAAATCTCCGAATACCGGTGGTGGTATTATTTATTTATTTTACAGGTTATTTATTATACGATCGGAATGGGACTTGGATAATTTTAATCACAACAGGGAGGGCTTTCCGATTGCGTTTTGTAGTTTCTAGACCGAATAAATCCTTTAACTGTTCTGAATAAGGCCATTAAAAAAAAATACCCGTGTTCTCAGGCAATTTTTCCAAAAAAATCAGACTTCATATATCGTTCTCGATGGATCGACAGATCCGAAAAATAGTCCACGTTTTTATTATCTTGAACCCGCTAGTAATAAGGGCGGAAAGTAGCATCTTTTATTTTCAATTGATTCATAAGTTTACACGTGGAATTTATTTGGAAACGAATCAGGAACCTGTGCGTACAAATATTGTTCCGTGAGTAAACGAATAGCAGTGTTTGATTACGCGAAATGAAACCGGTGCGTAAAAAATATTGTCCCAGGAGTATACAAATACCGGTGTTGTGAATTATGATTTGATTTGGCGAATTTTTTTCAGATGCGGCGACATTTTCATGACGAGGGCAGTGCTTGAGAACACGGGATTTTTTTTTTAATGGCCTAAGGTACATTTTCCTCAAGTCAGATATGGATGATTATTTTCAGGAGGCTTGAATAATCCTCGCTTTTCAAGAGTAACATCGTAGCTTACTCACAACAGTTAAATTTTGTGTTTAATTTATTTACTACACAAGTATGTTATGATGCAAACTACTATGAGACACATGGTTAGGTCTAGCAGTTTCTCAAAGCTTCAGCTTGGTCAGCCTTTTCTGTTGATAGAACACGCAAGGTTACAGAGCAAAGCAATCAAATGTTGACATGACAAGAGTGCTGAGAAAGTAATAACATGTTCAGGTTTCTGGGAGTGAGCAGATCATACCATATCTTCTGACTTATATTGAAGGTATATCTGAGATCTCTATAGAATGATTTTTGTGTAATTCTCACCTCATCATAAAATAAAGTGGCATGTTTGGCCGATATGTAGTTACAGTGGCCGTATTGTGACAGACACACATCCATGTCTCCACCTGAAAGATACAATAGTGCCAAAATGAAAGATACAATACTACCTGGGATTAGTGTAATAAGGGAATTCCCAATTTAAAATATCGCTACAGTTTTAAACCATCACTGCGATATCCCAGTTTATTGTGTCAGGACTGTTTGTACAAAAAGAGTTATCCAGTATACTGTGTGCAGTTTAGGCCTAATTTCACTTTAGCACGTATCATGTTCTTAAATTGTGGTAATTGTAAAAGACAACAGAAATCACCCACACATGTGTGAGAATGGAGAGAACAGGTACCAGACCAATGTAAGTATAATTTGAGTTGACCCCGCCAGCCCCTATGCCAAGTTCATGGAATGCCCCAAACTAGTATATGTGGCCTACCAGGCTAAATGAAGCACTGAAAGCACAACAACATTAATCCAGCCTTATCCTAGAACTAAACGTCCTGGGTCGTATTTGGTAGATAAGCTTCGATAGACATACCTGTAATGTCACAACAGATACCTTGTATTTAAATGGATATAAAGCGTTTATGAGAGTGTTTAAAGGATTACACGCATGTAGTTTTTCTCAGTCATTATCGATGCCCGCTAATCCATTGAGCACGCTGCCGAAAAGATTTTTGCGATAGGCCGCCGATTCATGTAATTGAATATTCCATTACGGATTTATAATATGCAGTCTGAATCCTTAATCTTCCTTCATGTGACGTCACATGAGGGACTACCAGTGACACAGTGTCAAACTTGAAAGGCTGTCACAACCTCCATTTTTCATCGAATAGTGGGAGCATATCTCAGCTTCTTGTAACTTATTGAAATGTCTGAGTATATGAAGAACAGACCACTTCTCTGTATAATTTTTGAACTAAATTAGAGAAGCAAATTAATATAGAGTAAATGAAATATAAACAAACATGGCCATTCAAACCCCATAATTATCTATATATATATAAAAGAGAAGGATCTGTAGGACAATTCGCGATTTTTCTCCCAGGGTATAGAATTCAATGATATTCAAGGAAATCTCTTTGAGTTCTAGAGATCTCAAGTATATATAAGAACACAATCATAAATTATTATCAAACGTTTTGCAGGTTTAAGTTAAAAACCAATGATTTCAAACCGATTTACCATAAACAGCTTGATACAATATTTTCCTAAATAAGTAAAATATATATCTCCTAGAAGTATCTTGCCCACTGAACTATATGGTATATTATCCCAAGTAGGAGGGGTTAACTCTCCGAGTTGAAAAAACGGTACGAAATTCTATGGTACATATCCTCTGTCATGTTCATGACCCGTCTAATCACGTGATTTCTGACACGTAGTGAAGTATTCGCCATATTTTTATCCCCAG
The DNA here is from genome assembly GCA_032622095.1 of Siphonodentalium dalli. Taxonomy (NCBI): domain Eukaryota; kingdom Metazoa; phylum Mollusca; class Scaphopoda; order Gadilida; family Siphonodentaliidae; genus Siphonodentalium; species Siphonodentalium dalli. Next base: position 268,176,414 of record CP136064.1, on the reverse strand, counting down.
TAGGACATTCCTCGTGAGCGGGGTGGGTGCGAAACCCTGGGAGGGAGCTCAGCGTTCAATGGGCAAGATACTTCTAGGAGATATATATTTTACTTATTTAGGAAAATATTGTATCTCCGTCAAAGGTATCTTGCCCACTGAACTATATGGTAAAGAATAGAATTTTCTAACAGGTGGAGGCTACGAGGAAACAAAAACACCGCTATGCATCTGAATCAAAGAACTGGATTGATCTGATAACATACAATATATACATATACATGCACAGACATATAGATATATATGTATATACATATATATATATACACATGCACAATAGGACCATAAGCCAATGTAATATTACATCCTAAAACTAATACCTGTCAGCAAGCTCAAACGAACAAAAAGTTGCCACTTAAGAGTTTAAGACCCCTGCAAGTAAAGTAAATAGCTTCAGAAGACATGGAGACGGAGACGACATTTCGCATCGGAACTTAGGGCTAATAATGTATCAGCCGAGTACTTGCCGGGAAAGGTTCAGGTAACACCACCCCCCCCCCCCCCCCCCCCCCCCCCCCGAAAAGGGGAGAAGCATCCATGTTCTAAGGAAATGGAAATAGAAAAATACCCGTTGACAAGAAATCCCCAGCCGGGTATTATAAACCCAGGGATGGCTAAATACTAATAACGCACCTAACAGGCTAACCCAGGCAGCAAAAGCCGCAAGTTATAAAGAAGACCCCCCTTAAAAACAATAGAACCAACCCCCGAACCAAATCTTGAGTGGGTTGGGCTGTGTCCCAGTACACGATGAGAGCCCGATGAAAAACCAGCTGCAAGCTCCCAAGAAAGGGCCCAACACCAACTACTTGGAGACATATGCCATTGTCGATAAGGAGGAGGCATCATTGACCAATAGTCTGACCGGGAAGCGAATGTGTATTACACAGACATACGTTGCAAGGCTCAGGCCGTATGAAGAACAGGGCTCAGAATTGGAGTTTCACCACAGAAAACTTAGTTTGAAGCCTGGAGTTCGAGATATGACCGACTAAGATGCAATAAGCCATGGCATTTTCCCCTGCTGACGTTCCCAAATGTGGAAATGCCCACCAACACAGTTAAACCCAACTGACCAATCACAGGCTACTGAATCCATGACAGAAAGGCAGCCAGGAACCGAAATTCCAATGTCGTAAAGGTGGAAATGCACAAAAACAAAAATTGGACTAACGATGCATCAGGATTGTGGCCCAAGCCCAAAACCAGCGGAAACCGACGGCAGGTATGTAATGAAAAGCAGACCAAGGGCTACCGCGCCCCAACTGTTCGAGCTCTGCTGACTGGTCCCCGACGAGTCGATGGTGCAAGGTATCCCTTCTGGTCAGGATGGGGTGCCCCTCCACTGGGACCCTGTTCCAGAGACACCCATCGCCCGAAGTGCGAATCGAGAGGGCGGATCATATGATCTGGCATCCGACACCCAATGCTAGTGAATCTCGCACAAGGAGAAGCATCTGGCAAGAATTTTCATCCGGCTTTATGAAGTGTGCCCAACATGATTCATATGCTGCCCCATAGGTGCAACATTATCCGGCATTGGCAATCGCTGAGGTCAGCAAAGGACCTGGCTTAGTATATTAAATGAGCACTAGGCGAATCAAGCACTATCGGGGAAAACAAAACCATTATGTACCGACCACCGAGCCCATAAGAAGAATGACGTATTAGACGCAAAGGCCAATATCACAGAAGCCATTTCGTCCTTCTTTTCCACGCTGCTAATACGCCGTGTTGCCCATTAAGCCCGAGTGGGGTGCTGAACTAGACCTCATGTCAACAGCGTTCTGAAATTGAGCATATGTCGAACCATGGATAATGGACTCATCTATGTATGACTGGACAACAAAAGTGAAATCCATGTTGAGTTAGAACTGAAAGCAACCTGAAGACAAAAGATATGTCATTCGTATCTATTACGGAAACACAGCGAGGTCGGAGATAAAGCATGTATGCTTGTTTATCTCTGATTCTTGCGTCCCAAATCGAGATGTAAATATGTTACCCTTTCGAGCACCCGAACCAGTCCAGAACACGTCTTAAAAGTCAGGAAAATGAAAGGGCGAGAGTCATATACTAATCTAGCGATATGAATGACTATAGACATTCTCCAGCAAAGCCCGTGACCACGAAAGAGCTGGATGGAACATGGAAAGAAGCAACAACTTATAAAACAAGAAGTTGAACACATCCCAACCCGAGAACAGTAAAATGGTTGAATACCTCTCAGGATGGTCGAACCCAGGTCGCCAGGTGTGCAGTCCGATGGCATAATCACCCAGCTCCGACGACGTTAGGCAGGGTACAAATTGACCGGCATCACAGGGCAAGTTGCTACCCAAATGCGAACAAAAGCCATGCAACTTGGATCCTATTTTCTCATTTGACTGTCCCAGGGTATGCCAACAGTCGTCCCGAGTATCCGACTTGGAGTCGATAGTCCAGAAAGCCCACCAAATGCGGCCAATGGGTTTGGTGGGACTATCGTCCTGAGCGCTAATTATGCCAATGAAGGGAACACTATACATCGACAAGTGACAGTGTCCTGGTCGTAAAGGTTTCTATCTCTTTCTTGGAACCCTCGAAACAAGGGAAAGCACTCTGATGTTCTGTTAAATTGTAAATGATTGTAGAACAATGCTATCAAATCATGTCAATCTGAGGTTATTTGCTAATCAAAATTCGACATTAATTTTCTTCCTGCGCTTGGCTGCATCAAAACACTGAACAACTAACTGAACTCCCTCGTAAGCGCATGTAAAGGTGACCGAAAGGAATGTCGAAAGCCCTTTCACCTCGTGCTGGAGCGACTGCTCGATCTGATCCTGATCTCCATCCGTCGATGGGGTGTTAACAGCACAATACACCACGACAAGCTTAATTTCTAATTGTATGTGAGGTCTGGTCATTGGGGACCCCGGAGGAATGTCCAGAGCCTGTACATCTCGGGGATGGAACAACAGCTCGACCGATCCTGATATCCAACCGACCGAACTGGCGATGGGAGGTTAGTAGGTACCAGTTCCCAAGCAAGATTCCTGCTATAATGGCGTCAGGGAATAAGATCTTTTGTTTTCATTTAAAATCAAACCCGAAGTTACTGGCAGCTGTTGGCCAGAATGCGGCCAGTAACCTGTCTGCCAAGCCCCCGGAAGTGGTGGCTTATAATAAGGAGGAAACAAGCCTGTGAACTGTGATCCCATTCCAAGCCCAGCTGGGGCAGAAGGCATGGAGGATAAACTTTCAGGTGCCAAATAATAGCGTAAATGTAATAATTTTTTAGAGAAAATGTCTCCTAATTTGAATTGAGACAAAGTAAAATGGCCATTCGACTAATAATTTTAGCCCAAATTTCCACACACTATGATCATAAGGCACCGGAGAGCATGGTCAGGGACCACCGAGGGTGTATCCCCCAGCCGTGCTGACCCCGAGATGACGACTTGTAGCGATGGACGGCGTGTGTCGAGTGTTAGTAGAGCTGAATCACAGCCGTCCTGGGCACGTCAACAGCCAACGGTCGACCCGAGGAAGCAGATTGACGTCCCGTTCGATAGTCCAGGGAGCGCACCAATGTGACTAATGGATTCAATGGGTAGCCCCAACCCGCGCCGTTTGGTGTGACTATCGCCCCGAGTGCTAATTACACCAGTTAGAGGAACACGATATATCGGCAAGTCAGAGAAGGATACATGGATGTTTTGATACCTGTTACAGGTTTGGGTGCCCAAACTATAGAGACCCAAATGTCCCCAAATTCCATGTAGATAGTATTTATTCAAGTTGGATCTTCCATATTTTCAAGGAATTTTTCTATAATTCAACAAAATGTACTAGTAATGCAAATCATCAGCCCGCAGATGATATATAGTCTATAATGTGGTGCCTTTATTTGCACAATCAAGTATCCAGTACTGAATATTTTAACATCCAAATTTATATGGGCACATACTCAAATACAGAACAGGTGTCCCCAAACAAAAAATTCTCTGGATCCTTCCCTGCGAGTTTGTCCGTGTCCTAGGGGAAGCAACTCGTGTGAGCTACGGGTTCGATGGGTAGCCCCAACCCGCGTCCTGTGTGGTGTGACTATCGCTCCGAGTGCTAATTACGCCAATTAGAGGAACCCTATATATCGACTTTCGTTCTCTATTCTTGGGACCTCGAAACAAGGGAAGCGACGTCAAGGCGATTCATGAACCTGTTCTTACCTGATTAGCAGTCCTGTGAAAGTAATTAATGTGATTACGAACAATCACAAATACACCTGTTGTGTTATGTTACCATGCCTGTGTCAACCAAGGCAGTAACGGCTCCATTGTTAATCATCCAGGGTTAAAAAGGTTCAAATTGACATTCAGGATTTTACAATCCTATCAGCCTATTTCACAAGCGTTAAAACAGTGCTTTTGTCTTCAGTTGTACACCAGACGATGATTGTCAACGTCTAAATAAAGCCGTAAAACGAAAAAATGAACTCGAAAGTAAGTCACCTAATTTCGTGATACCTTTAACCACCGTCAACGCACGTGGTAACTTAAATAATACGTCACCTGTATGCCATAGATTTGTTATAAAGAAAACGATCAGCGTCTTTAGTCATATCCAATGGTCCCTCGAATGTTCTGCCGTTAATAGGCCAGAAACTCTGATATTGTCGGCATAAACACGGATATTAAATCATTGGTCCCTCGAATGTTCTGCCGTTAATAGGCCAGAAACTCTGATATTGTCGGCATAAACACGGATATTAAATCATTGACCGATTAAAATTATGGAAGACAAAGTCCGTTAAAACGAAACGAGTCATCCGATTCCGATATTTTTATATTCGGAACAAACCGCGTAATCTTTATGTGAATTGTACATAATTTTCAACTATAAGCAAAGAAATAATGTTGTTTGCTATACAAACTGCAACTTAACTTCGTAAGAGAGATTCTTTTTGCGTCCTTCCAGAGGAGGGATAAAAATATGGCGAATACTTCACTACGTGTCAGAAATCACATGATTACACGTGTCATGAACATGACAGAGGATATGTACCATAGAATTTCGTACCGTTTTTTCAACTCGGAGAGTTAACCCCTCCTACTTGGGATAATATACCATATAGTTCAGTGGGCAAGATATCTTTGACGGAGATACAAATTTGCTAGGCATTACCTGTTCCTATAGAAAGTGACCTGTATGACATTGGTATTGGCTGGCCTTTCCCAGTAAGTGGACAGAGAATTGCCCTAGCACGGACGTCTGTGTAGGTATCTACAAAGAATAGGTTGCAAAATTTACTCACACATAAAATAAATTCATTATAGAAGAAAGTCAAATCACTGTATTAATGACCTCCTGAGTTTAACCCTTGATGACGGGAGCTGCGCTGGCGCAACATTAAAGATCCTCTGCCAGTGCATTCCCTTATATTATAGAGCATACCATATATAAGAGAATCCAACAGCGTACAAGGTCAAGGTAAATATTGTTTGACCAATGTATTCGCTTATATATGCGGGCCTAAATTTGAACTTGACTTGTATTTTGGGCTAGTACACTCACATACCAAATTTTATTCCATTCAGTTCAGACATCCTAAAAAGTTATAATGTGGAAACAAAAATTAAGTGCAAATTCCAACAAAAAGGGCCGTAACTGGTGAAAATTGGCAGCCGGAACCCAAATTCATACTCGATTTGTATTTTGTGCTAGTAAACCCACATACCAAATTTCATTCCATTCAGTTCAGACTTACTTACTAAAAAACAGACAGACACCCCGACGGAAAGACCAATAACACAATAAGTTCCATTTTTTTCACAGGCATGTTTTCAAAATAGGAGTATAATAAATTATTGCATATGGTAAAATTATCAGAAGGCAATGCTAATGGAACTGTACTCAATGCTCTATCAATAAGGAGTTTTTCAGCTCAAGACCAATAGACACATTGAGTGTTTAACGCTTTCTATATTAAAAAAATCCCTTAGGAAATGTTCAGATAATAAGTTAAATAAACAACCAGATGTCGTTTGTTGAACTTATGATCTCAACATTTCCCTCCAATAAATAAGTCTCCTTCTGCACTTTTATCACCTGACGCTCTATTCATTATCTGTACGTCCCCCCAAATCAATAATAAACCATTCCGATGTAGACTTTTTTAACTAGGTGGGAGAATCCATTTAGTATAGCATAGGTAAGAGAATACTCACTGGTGACTTGTTGCTGCTTCGTAGGTAACAACTGTTGTAACCGCTGCCATGCAAGAATTTGGACTAATTTCTCATCCAATTTATTAAGTTCTATTTCTGAAAAATAATATATCATAACTCAGGGAAATCAAGCAGAAGGGGCTTACCCTACAAACAATGTAGTCTATATTATCTTACTAAAAAAATTATCTTAATTAAAGGTAATGTGAACAAGACAAGTGCAGTATTTTGTCCCAGTCGTCTAAGCAATGCCAATGGAGGGTGATCAAACACCTACCATGAGAATACTTGCAAATGGATGACTATCATTGTCTCAAGGGGTTATAACAGTAAATACACTTGACTGGTCTTATAGAACAAAATGCAAATTATTGATGACATATTGCATTGATTTATTCAAAGTTCTGAACTACTTTAAACAAATGTGACATTTTTAACTTTTTTATTTAATGAGTCACCTCTTCCTGAATATTTTGGTGAAATTTACCACAATGAGATATGGTTTGAGCAGTCCTCAAAATTGGCCACACCAATAAGCAATGCTGTAGCAACATGTGGAATTTATAATTCCACACTATTAACTTTGCCGTGGGAATTTTATTTTACAATTTCGTGGGCTGTTTGAGTAAGAGAATTTAGATGTAGGTATAGATGAAAATGGTTTGAGCTCAAACGTTTGTTTACATAGAAACTAAATATCATCAGATTCCTAAAATTTTCAACAAGAAACTGAAATGTTTATGCAGCAAAAGGAGATATTAGAAAATGTGATAATAATTGAAATGTGAACATACCGGAGTCTCCCTCCATGCATTGGTTGAGTGTGCTGTTTAATGAAATGTGAACATACCGGAGTCTCCCTCCATGCATTGGTTGAGTGTGCTGTTTAATGAAATGATAGTTGGATAATAATTGAAATGTGAACATACCGGAGTCTCCCTCCATGCATTGGTTGAGTGTGCTGTTTAATGAGATGATAGTTGGTGATGATGACAGATTGCTGCCAGATGACAGCTTCCCAGGAAGAACACCTTGGGCATCCTTCAATTTATCTACAACAGAAAAAATTAATGTGAATGCCAATGTATTTGAGATGATTAGACTCACTAAATTGTTAAAAAGCTATGGATAAAGTATGTTTTACCCAAAGACAACATCACTCAAATGAAGGACCATAATACTTGCATGACAAGGTAACTGGCTTTTGGAGGCCTGGAAATCTTGCACGAGTGTTTTCATGTCTCGAGTACTGCTCGCGAAAATTCTGCATGTTGCATGTGCCTAATTCCTTAATAATGCTGACGTAATTCGTGTTTGATGTTGCCATGCAGTGCTGTGGGTGAGAGATACAGATGTGAGCAAAAAATAATTGCTGCGATCCACAAGAGAAGACATTTTATGGAAATTGACTGGCTCAAAATCGTAATATTTTATTTGAAAGTTATACACGGTAGATAAGAGATCGGGAGAATGAAGTTACAATAATTGCAGTTCAAAATTACCGATTGGTAATTTCCGCATGGAATAAAATGGTTTCGTCTTTCATTTTCACTTTTAATTTGCATTATTGATATATGTGCATATACAAACTCTTTGGGTCATGAACTCGGATATAGTTTAATTAATATATTTCACGAAAATTCAAGTTAAACTTGACAGATGTAACTTGGAATTGTTTTATTCCAAACAAAGACCGAATACAGGAATTGATCCTGCAAGAGCATTTAGCTCTCACAATACCTCTTGGGAGAGCAATTTTTAGCCGTCCCGGATTTTTCAAAAAGCCAGCACTGCTTTTGTTTCACTTATATATGACAATGTTTTACATAGATAAAGTGCTATAAAAGTGTTCTTTGAAGCAATTTAAGACAAATACATCATATTCCTGATAGGAAATATAAATTACTTACGTTGAGGTGAAGCGGTAACTGTGATGACTTTGGCTTGTGATGAGGTGCTTGCTGCCTTTGTTGATGAACTCACAGATTTCAGTGAGATTGCCTTCCCTGATAACACAGAAGACTGACTCACATTTGACTTAGCTGCCGGTACATTGTTCTGCACAGAGGTTGATATCTGGCCAGTACTAGAGGCTACCTTTGTAACTATTGTATTGTTTGATTTATTAATAGCACTAATAACTAAGTTTTTCCCATGACTTGTTTGAGCACTAGATGATGCTGATAAGTTCTTGTCACTTTGAGAGAGAGAAACTTTTAAAATACTCGGCGAGGAGTCTAAACTGTTAGTCCGAGATTTAACTAACACACGATCTGACTGTGTCCGTAAAACGTCTGAATCAGTTTCCATTTCGCCATTAAAAGTGGCAGACCCTCCATGAACAGAAATAGCACTATTACTTTTAGATACATCTAAGGAATCCTGAGAATTTGGATCTGACGTATCCATTGTCAATTCAGAATCCTCGGCACAGTTTTTTGAATCAGAACATATCACAGAATTCGAATTGTTCACAGACGACCACTCAGTGTTTTGAAGAGGATGAACAGAAGCGGTAGGCTTCTCGGGTTTAACTTCGTTTAACTTGATCTGCTCACATGAAGATAAAGTCTTTGATGAATTTTTTTGTGACAGATATTTGGCTATGCTTGTTTGAAGAGAAACTACAGATGACAACCACTGAAATGAAGATATATCATTAAACATATAAACAATCACACTGCAAGATTGTTCGATGTCTGACCAAAGTTTATCACAATCAATTTCAATGAAAGCAATGATAATTGACAAATACAATATTACATTCCAGTGTTTATTACATGATCCGACCTGTATTCCATTCATTAAACTGATCCTATAATAATGATATGCAAAGGTTGTTGGGTAATAACAGGAAATAGTGCCATGAGCACTCAAATGTATTATTGTTGCGCAAATTTGATTCAGGGGATGAGTAGTGAAGAAGAATCTGTGCCTGTGACTGATATCGATATATTGAAAATTTCTTTTTTCGCCATTAAATACGTAACAGTCTTATTTATCTAGGGACTATATCTATTCGAATGCATTATACATTCTGTTCAAATTTGAGCAATTGACAGAAGTCAACACATGCGTGCATGGGAAGTTGATGCCCAAGAAGATGAATGTCTATCTTGATATGATTGTGTTGGTGGACATTAGCCAACTTTGTCAGCAAAATAATGAAAATATTGCTAGTAATTTATTGACTTAAATGACTTGATAATTGTGTGGAATTAAAATAGAAAATATATTGTATTATCAAGCAGTGTAAAGTTGCGACCTTCTACGGCAACTGTTTGACCTAAATGATTGACGATTCTACCGCTCTTTCTATGGCATTGCCTTTTTTTGCCTTGTGTTAATATCGAGGGCTGAAACATTTGTGTTGCTGCCATTTAAAATTGTCTGCCAACTTGGAATAGGGAAATGGTTCAAGTTTCAATGTTTAGTATTGTGCGAAATTAAATGTAAATGTGGTCACCAACGGACATTGAGCCTTGTAAAAAAAATAAAAAAATATTTGGCCATGGTAAAAAGATTGAAATGGCCGTTACCAATGCAATGAGTTCTATTCCATTGGATGCAGGATACTAGGTATCTTATGGTGCATCACAAATAATTTCAATAACATAGTTACCTCTTCTTGTTCCTCGGGAGTGACCTGTGAGTGTGATTCAGATGACGGCGATGCATCTATGATTTGCGAGTCTGATATTCTTGGTAGTAGAGGAGGTGGGTCGAGATAATGTAGCTTTATTGCGTCTGGGACCTGGAACAGATGATTAGTTTTATTATGTAAACTGAAATCCAATATTTATGCTTTGGGATGTGATAAAATCGTACATGTGGGAAGAACAGGTCAGCGGGCTAGCATCACTAAATTCACCCTCTGGGGACCTAATTCTGCTTAGGCCTCATCTTCTGGGAAGTATCCATAGTCTCAAATTAACACTGTTTTTTGTTACTTTTTTTTATCTTTTGTTCAGTTTTTATATCCAGATCTTTTGTTCAGTTTTTATATCCACTAATTTGCAGAAGGTAAAATGGGTAAACATCACCAACTTCAACTGGAGAACTTCAATCTGATCCGATCCTAGGTTTCCCATAACAGTTGAGGCCTAAGCAGAATGAAGTCCCAGAGGGTGAATTTGGTGTCGCTAGCCCACCATGCATGATAGTATCACTAAATTCACCTTCTGTGGACCTCATTCTGCAAATGAGAGACACACTATTTCAATACTTGGACCACACACTGTCAATGATTTTTTTAATAATCATGGGATCTTTACCTTCACAGTTCTCCGCAATGGGTGCCGAAATTTGATCCTAAAAGGTGGATGTTTCCTGTGCAGATTCTTCAAGAAATTTATCTTGACCGTATGTTGGTTTACATGACCAGTAAACTGGTCCCACAATTTCACTCGTTCCGTTAAACTTGTTGTTTTTACAATCTTTTCATCCTGAAAAATAAGATGAAATATGACACATTACCCATGCAACACATCAAAACAAACCTAGATTATGAAGCATGAACAGATATCCCCCAAAATTGGATTATGTACTAAATGTGGCCCTACCCCTCAGGATCAATATTGTACCCACTACACAGATGCAAGTTAACTGATTAATCAAGCAACATTATCCAGGGAAGTATAAAGTCCAATTTACAGTAAAGTTGAGCTGAAGATAATTATAACCGAACAGCTTTTGCACAGACGGGCACATGGAAAATCTTTAAAAAAAAATTGTAATCTATTAATTCCATTACTAAATTTAGAGTTATTTCTCTTGCGTCGTCATTCACAAATTCAAATTATGGTCACTTATGGTTGCTGTCAGAGGCATTGTACATAATTTGTTCATGACGTCATAACCATGATGCACCATCCTTGAACTTAAAAAAAATTGATTGCCCCTGTGTCAACCCATGCACATTGGGTCATGGGGACTAATTACACAACACTGTGGAAGCCTATAACACTATAATATAGAATAAAAGCCATAGAGTGATATGCATATATATATTCAGATATTAAATTCTTATACATGTATTGAGGCATGCACTTGTATCATGACTGGTGTATCGAGATAAGTATTATATCGCGATCGTAGCGTATCTTCCAACCCTAAAGCTAGCATATTCCAGACATTACTCAACAGCTGGAGAAAAACATGTGAAGTGATTAGGGCCATAGCGGGGATAGGCACTACATATCCTCACAGATTTTAGGGTAAAAATAATATAAGCAATCAATTTTAATGCTTACTACAGTAAAACATCTCCAAACCGTATGCTATATAAACTGAATCCCTCTCCGTATCAAACCAATAGTCAGGTCCCGAATTCGCCCAAAATGCATTCTCACTAAAAATTACCTCTGTAAACCGGAAACTCTATATTTCAAACATCGGATGGGTTTGTTGATCCATAATTGAGTGAACAGATATATTTTTACCTCCAGAAACCGAACGAGGTCAATAGAGTAGTTGGGAGCCTGAGGTGCTCGAACAATGATCAAATGATCGTTCCTCCATCCCTTGGAAACAGAACGCGCGCTCACACAGGTAAAGTACTAGTTTCATAATGTTGTATAAACATACCGTTTTAATTAGCCATTTTTTGTTTGGCGAACGTTTTGAAACGGATTATAACAAAAGGTGTCTGATTAATATCTGTATGCTTCTTTCACATGAGTAAACAATAGTCACTTCACATAAAATTAGACAGTTTGTTTTTATTTTTCACATCAGTTATTGTACTCAGTTGGACTCTGTTTTTACAACCATTGTCCAAACAATAATTTGCTATAAGTGCAGTAATGCTCTAAGTAATCGACTCCTTAACCACAGCAGAATTATGGGTAACTTTTCAGGATTTAGTCGGAAATAAGGCTTGTTGCCATTCATCAGAAAGCTCTCCCCGAGAGCTTTCTGATGAATGGCAACAAGTCATATTTCCGACTAAATCCTGAAAAGTTACCCATAATTCTGCTGTGGTTAAGGAGTCGATTACTTAGAGCATGACTGTACACGATTGTGCTGTACAGTTGAATCAATCTTTCACAATGAATGAGCCATATCTCGAGACGACATGCAGATACTTTGTATGGTCAGGGAAAAGAATGTGATTAACCCTTTCAGTGCCAAGTCCGATTTTTGTATCAACCTATATTTCCTTGATCATTTTTCAAATTTATTGATTAAATAATGTGATACATTGATGGAAAGAGCTCTAAGAGCTCTTTCCATCAATGTATCACATTATTATAATCAATAAATTAAGAGCTCTTTCCATCAATGTATCACATTATTATAATCAATAAATTTGAAAAATGATCAAGGAAATATGGGTTGATACAAAAATCGGACTTGGCACTGAAAGGTAGTGTTCAAACGACTCTGGGATTCTGGAGTCGACTAGTCGAACACCAAAAGTCGAGTCGACGTCGACTAGTCGGCCAAATACATCACCAACCTTATACTAATGAAGCACATGTGAAAGAAAATTACAAATTCCGTGCCATCATCACACTATTTACACTCTACTGTGATCGGAGAATTGAATCACGTGACACGTCACGTGGTTTTGTTGCAAATGAACCGGTGCTCTAGAAACCCACCGATCGCAAATAAGTTCCCTACGAATCTACGATGATAATGAGAATAAATAATTGAGGAAATAATTGAGGGATTTTCTGTTAATCATGAAATCAAATAAATACTTCCCTGCCAGTGTATAGAAAATAAACGATACTCAGTCTCAGTCAGCTCAAAATAAAAAACAAAACAAAAGAAAACGTGCACACACACTGTGTGGCACACATACTGTGTGACACACATTATAATTATTAATGATTATAGATACGATGTGTACATAGGCCTACTTTGTAAGTTGCCATAACTTCCGTAAGGCGTACGTAGCAAGCAGAGAGTTAGACTCAGTTAGTGTCGACGAACACTTTTGTGGAAGCCCCTCCCTCTTTACCTGTGTTGGTTAGAAATGCGCACTACGAATTTTTGCGTCCGCGGTATAGCTAGGGAGTATGAAATGTGCGCGAGCGTAGAAACTAAATGACGCAATGCAAAGACCACGTGGCATTAACCTGGAACATGCGTGAGACGTCGGTCAAGTACGCCGCGACCTAATATTTACTGTTTATGGACCACGTACTTTTTAGAAGTCAAATATAGAGTTACTGCTCTTGTAATGATAATGGTTAACTTGAATTATCGCATTGGCGAATTTCGGCGTAGTTCTATGTCAAGCTCGACATTAGGACATATGTTTGGACTTTGGAAAGCTTCTTGAACATAGACTAGCTATCTTTGCTGCTTTTCTGACCCACATTTAGTGAAACCATGCATTGTCAAGGCCAGCTGATGAGATTAGATACTGTATTTCGACTAGTCGACTGTGGAAGTTAGAGTCGATTACCCGAAAAACCAGCGTCGACGATTATTTGTCGACTAATCGTTTGAACACTACTGAAAGGGTTAAAGGGGAAGCATACAATAAAGATGGGTACTTACTAAGATATTTTCAATATGATTTGGACACATCCATCGTCCTGTGGGCAGTGAAGTGAGTGGAGGATTCAAGCAGTCCATGTGGAACAACAGCGGACAGAAATCACATTGTAACAATGGAGCGACACGACAACTCCTGGAAGACAACAAGTCATGATTGTAAACAAAGAAAGGTGAAAATCTACAAACTCAAGAGATGAAAAACAAATGGGATAATACATAACTCTTTCATGGTGGGAGCTGAACTGGTGCACCATTGAAGACCCTGTGCCAATGCATTCTCTTATATATTCGAGTCTCCCATAGGGAGCTTCGCATAGTTAAGATAATAATAAATGCACTGGCTTAAGTACAAGGTGACGGTAAATACTGTTAGGCCAATGTATTCTCTTATTTATGCGAGGCTCCCTATGGGAGACTTGCATATATAAGAGAATGCATTGGCACAGTGTTTTTGCAAATTGAAGCTAGAGTCATGAAAGGGCTAATTTTTTGCGATTTAAATTCCAGAATTACAACGTTTTTCAAAGATGAGCCAATTAGACATACCACAGCAAGAGTGTGAACTGGCATCTGTATCCAAGAGAATACATTGTACTAACAATAATAACTCTCCCAACATTACAATCACCATGTACATGTATAATAGCTCTCATAACATTACAACCACCACATACATGTAAAATAACTCTCCCAACATTACAACCACCAAGTACACGTATAATAGCTTTCCGGTCATTACAACCACCATGTGCGTGTATAATAACTCTCTCAACATTACAACCACCATGTACATGTATAATAGCTCTCCCAACATTACAACCACCGCGTACATGTATAATAACTCTACTCATGTATTAGAGAATGCTCTGGCGCAGGATATATAATGCTGCACCAGCACAGCTCCCGTCATGAAAGGGTTAAGTGGTGCTTCATAACAAGACAGTCAATGACTGTGGGGTCGCTCACCAGACTGTAAAGATGGAGAAGACTGGGACTCTGAAGACTACAATAGTCAGTACTTGTCAAATCACTTGTCAAAACAAGTAGTTCTAAACAGGGACACAGGTAGAGGGTCTTCGTTGAATGGTGGGAGGGGATATGGGGGTGTCCATCTTGAAAATTCTATCTGCACACCCGACCCTTCCCCCAATAGATCATTGCCCATTACCTCCCAACTTGACCAAACTAAACAAGAGGTATGCACTCGAGTGCTAGCATACCCCCACCATGGCAAATTCAACCCGCATTATCCGTAAACGCAACAAAAAAGATTTTTAACTTTAAAGAAAAATTCGGACTAATAATATCGATATGGTGTCACAAGAAGCTTGTACAGACAAAATTATTCAAATCGGTTCATATTTGTTAAAGTTATTAAGTCAGACAGAATTTTCTAAGTCAAAAATGATGTGTAATAATACGAAAAACAGTCTGAGCCAATCCCTAGCCGCATCATGTAGAGAGTATTGTGAGAAGCATGTACACCAAAAATTATTGAAATCGGTTCTTATTTGTTAAAGTTATTAAGTCGGACAGAATTTTCTAAGTCAAAATAAGTCGAAAAAGAGGCGTAACTTGAAAAAAAAAAGTCGGACCGAACCGCAATTAGCATCATGCGGAGAGACCGTGCTACGGAGATTGCATACAAAAAATTATTGAAATCGGTTCATAGTTGTTCGAGTTATGAGGTCGGACGGACACACGGAGGGAGAAAGCGTGACGGACAGACGGACGCAGTGGGTGCGGGAGTGTTAAATCTCCTATATCTGCCCCTATTTGAACCAAATGTAAATCCCAATCTATGAGATCCATTGATCTAGTAATTTCAAAGATATGTTGTAGAAGTTGAAGTGAGTTCATTTTCCTTAAATTAAGTTGCAGAATGGGAATGGTTATCAACATGGCACCTCTGATACATGTTCCTGTTACAGAATGGGAATGGTTATCAACACGGCACCTCTGATACTTGTTCCTGTTACAGAATGGGAATGGTTATCAACACGGCACCTCTGATACTTGTTCCTGTTACAGAATGGGAATGGTTATCAACACGGCACCTCTGATACATGTTCCTGTTACAGAATGGGAATGGTTATCAACACGGCACCTCTGATACTTGTTCCTGTTACAGAATGGGAATGGTTATCAACATGGCACCTCTGATACTTGTTCCTGTTACAGAATGGGAATGGTTATCAACATGGCACCTCTGATACTTGTTCCTGTTACAGAATGGGAATGGTTATCAACATGGCACCTCTGATACTTGTTCCTGTTACAGAATGGGAATGGTTATCAACATGGCACCTCTGATACTTGTTCCTGTTACAGAATGGGAATGGTTATCAACATGGCACCTCTGATACTTGTTCCTGTTACAGAATGGGAATGGTTATCAACACGGCACCTCTGATACTTGTTCCTGTTACAGAATGGGAATGGTTATCAACATGGCACCTCTGATACTTGTTCCTGTTACAGAATGGGAATGGTTATCAACATGGCACCTCTGATACTTGTTCCTGTTACAGAATGGGAATGGTTATCAACACGGCACCTCTGATACTTGTTCCTGTTACAGAATGGGAATGGTTATCAACATGGCACCTCTGATACTTGTTCCTGTTACAGAATGGGAATGGTTATCAACATGGCACCTCTGATACTTGTTCCTGTTACAGAATGGGAATGGTTATCAACACGGCACCTCTGATACTTGTTCCTGTTACAGAATGGGAATGGTTATCAACATGGCACCTCTGATACTTGTTCCTGTTACAGAATGGGAATGGTTATCAACATGGCACCTCTGATACTTGTTCCTGTTACAGAATGGGAATGGTTATCAACATGGCACCTCTGATACTTGTTCCTGTTACAGAATGGGAATGGTTATCAACACGGCACCTCTGATACTTGTTCCTGTTACAGAATGGGAATGGTTATCAACACGGCACCTCTGATACCTGTTCCTTGAAATCAGGGCCCAATTTACATTTTAAATTTTGCATAGCATTACTGGAGATTGCATAGCATAACTGGAGATTGCATAGCACTCTTGAAGCATTGCATAGCAATGTTTAAATCTCTTGAAATGGACCCGTAAACATAATTTGTTGTTTGTTTTGGGGTTAATTAATATATAATTAATAAATTAAATTAGATATCTGAAATTGATTTAAAAAAATTTATTACATTTTGTTTTAATATACAACTGAATCCCAAGCTAGTTGGAACCCAACTTTCCCAATCATATCAATGGCTATCATACCAGGGTGTTGGGCTAGGCAATGGCAGGCATTGTCATATGCTAGTACAAGTAGGCACTAGAGCTAAAAGTAAAAGATACTAGTAGTGGGAATTTTCGTCCCTGGACCTTGGACTCATTACTAAAATTCCTCAGTTTTATGTAATCTCTGTTCACTTTCCGTGCATTTAATACACGCAACAGCGGTGATGCATTTATTGTCATTGTCAGTTTTGTAAATAAGCCATGGAAAGTCTTTCTGCCATGCTTGAACAGTTTTTATTTTTATTGTAAACAGAATACCACATGGTCCCATCAACAACTTTTGCTACAAATGATTTCATTGGTTGTCAAGGATCGATTTAATATAGCATGGTCATGCTCGATGTGCATGAATACGCGCCATGTCAAAAAATAGAGTTATGCCTCTCCCGTTGTAAATTATATCGACCTCAGTCTGTTATGCTCTGTATTCTGCAAGCTGGCAATATGTGGTCCGGATTGTGGGTTTGCATGCAGACATCATGTATTGCAATTCGTGAGAAGCAGGCTGATATTGCATCATCAAACCGGGTATATTGTATGGCAAATAACGATGCGATACCGCTTAAATCATGCCCTGCTTGAAATATTCAGCATAAAAATAAGACATATCATTATCACAGATGAAAAGGAGTTAATAGCCTATAAAACATAATATTGTAAAGCCTGCCTGCACAAAGGTATAGAACACAGCACATGGGAATTAGTCTAATTTAAATTGAAATGAATGACACAAATAAACATTATCAAGCCGTTTCTGTTATTTGTTTATCAAACACTGTCAGATAAGATGAGATCTCATTTCATGCACAAGATAAATTGGGGAGAATGGCAAGCAGACAAGCTTTATATTGTTGTCAGTGAAAAGGATGACTTCTTAAACAATATTGAATGAATTAGGAATGTGAAAGAACATTTGTAACAGGGGTACACATACTTTCTTGTCCCTTAATGGGTAACGTGCTGTCTGTTCGTGATTTTTCTCCCAGACCCCTGGACCGATTTCAACTAATTTGATGGGTCAGTCGGTGTACCCTGGCGGATGTTATAACGTGGTTAGCTTTTCAAAATTTTAATTTAATTTGTTTTTTAAAGATATGACCCTGGCTCTGCCCATGTTTGCACCAGTAACCCCATTTTAACAAATCTGAACCCCAGTAACCCAAGGACCCTCCATAGCAAATATAACCTAAATAGGCCCAATGGTTCTTGAGAAGAAGTCGTTTTAAGAATTACTATGGAGGGAAAGAGTTATGGCCCTGGAGCTATAGTCATCACTCCTCGTCTGTCATCTGTCCAGCCATCAACAATTCTTAAAACATCTTCTTCTCCAGAACCATAAGTTTGAATGGGTTGGTGTGGATGTTCCCTAGGTGACTTGCATTCAGATTTGTTAAAATGATGACACCAAGTAAAATAGTTGCGAAGCCATCAGAGACTTCTGTCTCAAGTGAGTTAAAACATGTATGCACGCAAAAAATGCCACTATTTTATGATACTGTAGATTCAGTACATGGCTAGAATGTTGATTTAAACTTGATTTACGACCCAAACAGATAAGTGACCAATTTTTAACCAACGGCAGTTTTGAAGATCTCAATAAAATATATAGAATCTGGGGTTTGAAATAATGGAAACATGTTTATTTTTAGGCCTCAGCATACCTGGTACAAACAAAACAGCATCTGGCTGGAAGTGGCACCAAACCATTGTCTAATTCATGTGACAGTTTCTTGTTATTTCTCTGCTCTCTTGTACTTCTTCTCTTGCTGACACCTAAAATGTACAAATGCAGCAATTGATTACCACAAGACATAAGAGATGTGATGTTAGTTAGATGGTTGGATGTACTGCATAGAAAAATAACTGATGCACCAATTGGACATGATTGCTCATTCAAGAACATGGTTTTTAGATATCAATAAATAATTATCAAATAACAGATGCACCAATTGAACATGATTGCTGAAGAACATGGATTTTAAATAAATAAACAACTATAAATAACTAGAGATGGGCTTGTCCCTAATGGGACTAAGTAATACCCCCGTATTCAACATGTTATTCGAATGAAGTAGCCATTACCATATATTTTGCACTGAAATTATGTCAACAGGTAACGCTAACCCTAAACCTCCTAACCCTAACCCCTAACCCTAAATTTATTGACTGAATAAAAGCTTGGACAAAATTATGCATGTTGCGAACAAATTTCTATGTCGAAAAAGGGGGATAACTCCACCAAAAAATGTCGGACAGACGTCATAAACGCAGGTGCACAGGTTCACATGGTACTAAATATCTGTGCCAAGTTTTAAAAAAATTGACCCAAAAATGTAGGAATAAAAGCTCAGACAAAATAATGCATGTTGCAAATTAATTTCTAAGTCGAAAAAGGGGGATAACTCCACCAAAAAATGTCGGACAGACGTCATAATCGCAGGTGCACGGGTTCCCATGGTACTAAATATCTGTGCCAAGTTTACAAAAAATGTCTTGAGAAAAACTCCAGATAAAATTGTGTCCACAGACGGCTCGACGGCACGACAGACGGACGGACGGACAAGCTGATACCAGTATACCCCCCTACAACTCGTTGCGGGGGGTATAATAATCGTATAAGTGCTCCTTAAAACAATTAAGTCTGCAGAATATTCATTTAAATATTATTAAAAGTTGCTTGTAAAGTAACAATTAATACCCCCTAAGAACGTAGCATAAACAGCCCGAGACAGGACATATAAAATGTCTTCTAATAAAACAAATGAAAATGTATTTATTATTGATACATTATCTCACCAGGTAGAGGAGTAAAGCAGGCGATATCTTTTGGTAAATCAAACTGTCCAGGATTCATCATTCTGGCAGCTTTTGCTAATGTTTCCAATGGATGTGTTCCTTCTTCTAATTCGATGATTGGTTCACACTCTTGCCTCCTCTTTGTGCCCTTGCCAGAGGATGTACTGCTGCATGTGCTTGTTGTGGACATTGTATCCTCCCTCGACTGGAATTAAATTAAACATAGGATAAATTTCACTAGGTTCTCAATGGTTTGTTTGCAAAAATATCAAATATTTCAAAGAAAAGTGTTATTTTTCAAAGCTGGAAATCAAAACAAAGACAGTCAATGACAACGAAGTCGCTCACCAGACTATAGGGAATGAGAAGACTGGGACTTTGAAGTCTACTGCAGTCTTTACAATTAAAAATAACTTTAAAAACATGTTATCAACTTCTCAAGTCACTCTCACCTATGCTGAGTTAACTGCATTCTCTTTTCTTTGGACAAATTATGAGTTTCCCCAAAGGTAAGAACAAAATTTAGGAAATGGTCAGTCAGCATCATCCATGGTACCCTAGATATAACATACCATAGAGAGAAATGCTATCAACATACTAGTAATTGCTATAAACCTCATTACATAGACGAAAAGTGTCCCTGAATAATCTGCTCACCTGTTCATCTGCGAGTTTACACTTTTTACAAATCCACTCTCCTGTAGGTACATCATCTTCTTCCAAAGGTGGGTCACTGGAAATAAAAGTATATGAGGTAACTAAACAAGAGCCAAAACATCTCGCCACATACATGTATTAACATCTTAATTACTAAATTTATACTCGTTGACAAGTAGTTCCCTTAGGATGTTCAGACATTTAACCCTTTCTATACAAAATGGAGTCTCCCATTCAGTTATGGAAGTATACATCCGAATAGTCTATTATTCATCTGGAGGGGTGTTCAGGAAGTGCAATCAGACAACAAACAGGATAATGTTCAGATATTAGATGTATAAGTTTAACGCTGGTTGTTTGTTGAAATTATTATCTGAACATTTCCTAGAGGAACTATTCATCAATGAGTATTTAGTATAGAAAGGATAAATTCAACAAAAGTCCATACATCAGGACTCAAAATTAATTTAATATTGCGTGAATCAAATGCTGAATCAAGGTAGTCATAAAGCATTGAAAATTTAAAAGTTTCATGAGAATCATTATGAGAATTGATTCGGTGATTCTCGTCGAATCTTAAGGTCTGATACACATGTACATGTAGGCGAATACAAACAGCCCTGATAATTATCAGGAATTTTACTAGGCTAAAACAAATTTTCTAGTATGTGGTAGGCCAGTAATTTGGCCTCAGATAAAAGCCTAGGTGCAACCGAGTCCGAGGATGTTGGGGCCTGGGTTTGATTGTCTCAAAATCATCAGAGTAAGAAGTTAGTTACCAACATACCGGTATGGTGTTGAAGTTGGAATTAACAAAATCAGAAGATGGCATTCATGGAACAACTTTGCTGTATTTCCAGGTAGTTGACAAGATTACTATAGAACGATTAAGTGTGAGGGTGATCATCCTGTGATGTGTGTAATGAACATACTTTTGTGTAGTTGCATGAGTGTATGAACTTCAGTTAATAGAGAGTGGCAATTATTTTTTTCAAACATTGGTTTGGTTTTTTTGCTGCTGAAAACGCGGTTTTGGTTTTATTCACATCATCTCTAATGCTGTTGTTTTCTACCACTCACAACCATCTATGTGCAAAAAAGGCAAAAAGTATTTAAATCATAATGATTCCGCGATTATAGTCATACAATTATATGCAATTGTTTACTCACAACTGAGCTTCCATAATAAATGACATAAATTCCTGCACATACACAACATATGCTGTCGAATATGAAGTTATTGTTTCAATTATGTGGACACTGTGATCTCTTTGTCAAAACAGCTATCGAAGGCAGCGTGAAGCTGACTTCAGTAGATACAGTTTCGCGACAGTGTGTATATCTTTGTTTGATGTATTTGACTTTGAAAGTCTTCCAAAACATTGCCACAATATGGAGTTTGACGACTGTATATGAGATCAAATGCTCAACATACACATCGACAATTAGCCGATTGTGCCTCCAAATAATTGGAAATCGGTCAGAGGGACTTTTTCTTTATCGGAACATCGCTAATCCCTGCTGCAATTTGATTCAATTTTTCAGAAAATAGATTAACATCGGCAGCTTCTGGAATAAACCGTTTATTTCTGGTATTAAATTTGTTATTGCATTAGGCCAGGGCTAATTAATTTTATGTTTAGTGTCATTCGCCAATGCTTCATTCAAAAATATGAATGTAAACAAGATTGATGTTAATATTTATGTTATAGTATAATTACATTGTACTATACCGCAGGCCTGAGCTCACAAGGCAACTCGGGCGAGATTGTCGCCTTACTGTCGCTGACTTCGCCCTATCATCGCTCTAAGGCGAAATCGAAGTCGCCTTCAATTTTAGGGGATTTTTTTTTCTTAATTTTTTTCTAGTTTTTTTTTTCGGACATGTCCGTATATAGATGAATTCTGGCAGCCATCCCAAAAAGAAACAGATGATGCAGAGACAAAGACCCAAGTGTTTAAAATATGACCTATTGTTTTGTGTTGTTATATTCTGTCGTCTTTGTTCCCTTTGCGGTAATGAATGTTAATCACGAATGTTTTGACACGCTGAAAACACGATGAGATATTCGCATCTGTGCTGTTACTGACCATCGTGAGTGTCACAAATAAATGTTTTAATTAACTTAAAAGACCGCCGTCCCGCTTTTCAGATATAAAACAATTTCGACATTATCAGAGTATGTACCAGGCGCTTCGGAAGTTCGTTTCGGTAAGGCGTCGGACTTTTTGAAGAGACCGCGTCGGACTTTTTAAAGAGACCGCTTCCGTAAATGTCAAGCTTATTGCTTTAATCGGATTATACCAGTGATGTTGGCATTAATTAAGGGAGGCCATTAATTAATAAAAGCTTTTGCAACTCCTTTGTTAGTTAGTCCTTATTGTTTATTTTAGCGGACACCCACATTACAGCCGTGACCAAATTAAACTTACAAAGTTACATGCATCATGATTCAGACTGTACAAACATATCTTCCAAGCTGCAGTCTAGGAAATAATACTACTTTCATTTAGTTAAAAAATTAACTACTAGTGTAACTTGATAATTGTCTTGCTTAAATGATAGCTACACAAAACATTTCTAAAAAAATTTAATGTATAATAACAATTAATTAGGCTAATTTCAGATAAAGTCAAATTTTTTGAGTTTTTATTTCTTAAGTTATTTTATCTTTTTAAAAATTTTATTGTCAGATGTTATAAAATAAAGCGAATATTTGAAAAAGGTCAATTTTTGGTAGTCTCCCCAATTCTCCCTGAAGTCTCCCTAAAATTTCCTGAAGTCTCCCTAAATTTCCTGGAGATAGACTTCAAGTCTCCCTGTTCTGGACCCCTAGGCTGAGGCCTGCTATACCGTATAAATAACTTCACAAACCTATTGTGAATAATTTTAAATGAATTATCACCGCATTTCTCATTTATTATATTCTAAGAATCCTGGATGATGCTAAATATAAACTAAATTAACCATGGCCTCAATAACTTATTGCTGAAACTAGACTAGTACTGGTATTTCAAATGACTTGCTACTTGTTAAATTAATATCGGTTTAACACTACTGAGAATGTCACAGAACTCAAAAGATTCACTGACATTCCCGACTTACTGGCATAGCAAATGGAAGGATGCCGGACATCTGTCACAACAGAGAAGATCGCCTCCCTCCTTGCAACTGTCACAGCTATCATGATTTATAGCACGCCCCGTTCTTTTGTATTCCCTGCATTGCTTCTTATGACGCCTTAAAGCTTCTTCGCTGACTGGCGGGGCAACAAGCCTCTGAATTTCCTGAAGATATAAATAAGTTAGTAGATATTATAAACATGCGTGATGCATTAGAAAACAATCTCAGGGCTTAACCCTTTACCCAACAAACCGGCCAAATAAAGCTTCAACAGCCTAAAATATCTTCGGTCTGTCTCAATAGAACCATACAAATATGGATATCATTGGAACCGGCTCCTTGACCACATTGTGATAGTTACAGTTATGCCCTGTGCCAATGCATTCTCTTATATATGCGAGTCGACCATAGGTCGCCTCGCATATATAAGAGAATGCATTGGCCTAAAAAAAATCTTTTTTTAACACTTTTTACCATTTTTTCTTACATTCTTTAACAATTTTATAATTTTTAATGTGTTAAGCCAATGCATTCTCTTATATATGCGAGGCGACCTATGGTCGACTCGCATATATAAGAGAATTCATTGGCACAGGGCCGTTCTGTTGGGTAAAGGGTTAAAATATTTAACTTTTTGCGAGAATCAACATGAGAAAGACCAAACTGGGAATCATGAATCAGAATTTTAATATGCCTTGCAGTTTGAGATATTCAGATACCTGGTATGAATATGGTATTAACTTGTCGGTACTTCAGTTTTATAAACTTGTGAACACCTCGAGTGTCATCAGCCACTGCCAACCATTGATTCAGATTGTAGCTCCATGGTCTAAATATGGTTAGGCTCTGTTGCACTTCCCATTTAACTGCAGTGTGTAGTTATTGAAAAAGGCCCATGGCAATTTTAAGCC
The DNA here is from genome assembly GCA_032622095.1 of Siphonodentalium dalli. Taxonomy (NCBI): domain Eukaryota; kingdom Metazoa; phylum Mollusca; class Scaphopoda; order Gadilida; family Siphonodentaliidae; genus Siphonodentalium; species Siphonodentalium dalli. Next base: position 268,151,871 of record CP136064.1, on the reverse strand, counting down.
CCAAACTTCACCTAGTAATGCCAGCTTTTGTCATGTTCTGTGTATAAAAAAGGGTCAATAAATATGGTCATTAAACAGTTTTTACTTTCTTGTGGCAGTAGTGTGGTCTGTTGTAAACTCACTCAGATTAAAGATGAGCAACAGAGATGAAATGTGAGTATCAAAATATAGCATTTCTACAGTAAATCAGCCCTTTTTACAGGAATCAAACTAAGAATCATGATTCTGATTCTCATCTGTCTCGTCAACAAATAACATACATATTATATCGGCCAAATGACAAATGCGATTTTGTTAACTATTTTCTGAGATATCAGCTACTCCATCGATATCATTTGGTACAGTAAAACAACTACAAGAAAACCCTGCTGACTGACCTTTCACACCATCACACCATGATGTCCCTACTCTCGGGGTCCAAATATAAAGCATATGGTACGGAATAAGAGTACAGGGTGGATAATTCTGCTAAATCCAATAAGAGTACAGGGCAGAATAGTGTGGCAATTTCCAACATGGAAGCAAGACTATCTGAAATGCTATAAGGTCAATCATATATATTCCTAACATTTTGCACTGTTTGTTGTCATAGGAGTTACCAAACAGACTTCCAGCAACATGTTTGGACTATCTGTTCCTGATCTGAATAAAGGCTCCAGCAATTCTGATAGGCCTGTAGTAAAAACTTCTTGACAATCCCACTTTTAAAATAAACATACGGACCCAAATAAGCACCATACAGGGCGGCAACTTTTCCAAAAATTAATAAGCATACGGGTATGCTTATTTATTTGGATCCCAAGAGCATTACCAAGGGTGATCAAGACACAAACATTCCATTATTAATTGAAGCAACTATACCAGACAGCACACATAATATCGATACAGGTGCAATGCCAAGTGTGGCATATGCCCCCAGCGCTCAGTTTAGAGAGTGGGCAATTGTATACTGTAAAGGGATTTATTTTTATTTTCTACAGGTATATCCAAGAAGTGTGTATCCTTTCCCCCTAAAATGGGCTAGCAACACACCAAAGCACATCCAAATTCAATTGAATGTCAGCTGACCACAGTGTCCCCCGAAATGTGGCAAGTCGACGCCACTTTGTTAAAGAAATTAAAAAAAATGTTGAAATGTTCTAAGTCGAAAGGGTTAATAATTACGTAAAGAAATAATTTTTCCGTCATCTTTATACATGTTGCACATCTCCAATATGTGGGTAACAATACTCTGAAGTTTCAAATATCTACGGTCAAAACTGTAGGAGGAGTTGATTACACCATGAAGGTACTCTCATACAGAAAAAAAATAAAAAAATAATTCAAAGTCGAAAGGTCCATAACTCTGGGAAAAATCATTGGATCAAACTCAAATTCGAACTTGACCTGTATTATGATATGAGGGACACACAAAAAAACGGAATTTTCAATTGAACAGTCCAAACTTGAGTTATCATCCGGAAACCAAAGAAAAAACAAGAAAAATTTAATTTTCTAAGTCGAAAAACTCTAGGAAAAATCATAGGATCAAACTCAACCTGTATCTTGATATGACTGATCCACATAAAAACGGTATTTGCAATTAAAGGATCCAAACTTGAGATATCATCCGGAAACCGAAAAAGTGAGAAATTTTCTAAGTAAAAAAAAAAGTTGAAAAAAGGGAAATAACTCCATAAAAGAAAATTGGATCAAACCCAGAGCACCTGTGTTGTTGGTTGAGACACCTACATACCAAGTTTCAATCAAATCGGATGATCATTACTGGAGTTATAACTCCGGACGGACGCGGCTGATTACAATTGTCCTCCGAAAATTTCGGGAGACAATAATACATGCCCAAGTTATTTATTTTATGGTTTACGGATTTTTTGTTACTTTACTGGAGTAGGGTCGGACGGTGGTTCTTAAACTCGAAACTTTTATTCTGTAGTGTATTTATAGTCTAAGACTTGGGAAATATTCCTTCATGGAGTAAAGAATAGGCCAATGTAGTCAATGTCAAGTATAAGTCTTCTGAAGTTGGAGAAGTATTAAATGAACGGGTAGCTTCAATTTAGGTATCCTCATCACAATATGACCATAATTGTTGAAAGTGACAAATTAAACCCAAATAACCAAACTATATTGATCCTAGGGGTTTAAAGCAATACACAATTCAAGCAATAGCATTGATTGTTCTTTTACGAATTCCCTAGCCATTTCAACACTAGCAGAAGGAGTACTATTTATTGGAGGGAACAGGGTTTGTTGAACTTCTAAGTCTATTAAGTTAATATCCGGAAGCCAAAATACATATAAATGGGAAATTCTAAGTCGACAAGGTCCATAACTTCAATAAATGGGCGGACCGAAACCAAATTCGAACTTGACCAAAATTTTCATGTGGGTAATACACATACATAATTTGAAAACAATCACAAAACTATAACAAAAGTTAACGTACGGAAACTAAAATAATAAGTAAATTCTAATTCGACAAGAACCACAACTCTGGTAAAACTGGGCAGGCCAAACCCCAAGTTGACCTGTATTTCCATGTGGGTAATCCACATATAAAAATCATAAATTCTTGGATGGACGGGTGCACGGATGGACACAAGTGATTTCTACATGTACATGTATATAGTCTCCCAAAAAAAACATTTTCGGGGGACGAAATAGGTTGCTAATCAATTATTTGCCGATTACTTAAATTTATGCTACTGATAAGACCTAATTTTCTCTCCGAGTTAAATTCTGTGAGCGGGCATCTACGTGACAGTTTAATAATTCTGGAAGAAACTTTTTGAAACAATGTACTAGTATACCGTATGCACCACTGGGAATTTATGGAAAACAAAGGCATGTTTATATTAACAGCGGTTGCGTCTACTAGTAACTCAAGTGTATTAGCTTCAGGATGTAAAAACAAACCCCCCAATGATTTTATCTACCGGTAACTGTAAACTCTCAATTGTTCATCTTGAAATCTGTGTGCATCTGCATTCAGCTTCTGGAGGGATAAATTGCATGTGTTACAGGTTCCTTCAGAACTCATTTTTTTGTCATGGAGATATTTGCAGACCTACTAGTATCTTCATTCAAAGTTCAAGAATTGGCTTTTATTAGGTACTTTGTACACTACATTTCTTACCCACTACTAATATTCATAACTGCAGCCCTGTCAACGAGATTGTAGGCCGGTATGACCCGGTAATGACAGTATAATTATGACACCACATTAATTTTTCTCATAACTGCCATACAACAGCGATCAAAATATCTGATTATCCAAAAACACACACACACACAGGCTCCGCAGTCACTGGGCAGAAATGCTGTCTCGAAACAAAGAGATGCTGTTTACAATTGCGAGGGCAAACGATTTGTCATATCTGACTACATTAAATTGGTATTAATATAGGAAATTGTTAGTTCTATAACTGATTTTTTTTTTTTGCCCTACATGTAAGTGTACATTATAAATCATATTTCCCCATCTTAAAAAGGTCACAAATAAGCGAGACCAGATCATAACATTTGGTCAACAGAGATATTTTTCCTGTCAGCTTCCTATTTATCGGTCATGTGACGATGAAAAATATTATAAACATAATTTGTATTAGATTTACACTATGTCAACTAAACACTTAAACACTCCACATGTATGTTTATTACTTAAGGCAGAAAATCCCCTTCCCAGCACGCTACTTATTTGGGTCTGCACATTTTTTTTTTCTCAGTAAAATATTCTGTACAAAACTGAATTGTCGAATACATCAACAAACTGAAATTTTTTACTATGGCAAAACGTCGCTTCACCTAAAATTTTGGGAAACACTTCCAACATTTCTCATGATGATAGCAGGGCGAGCCTGATGTATTCAGACTTTCCCCTCCCCACATGTGGTCATACATGTATCTGGTTCCGATAAAGTGTATTCATGAAGTTTGCGCATGTGATTGACAGGATTATCTCATTATTAGGGGGATCCACTCACCACGTGCTTACCAGAATAGTACACATTCTTTACTGTGGGGCTCCATTTAGGCACCAGATATTTTCGTTTTAATATTCCCAATAAAATGACACGATACTGCCATAATAAAAAAAATCTGCTAGTCGGTTAATCGGGGAAAAAACATTACCTATATGCTATCACGACAGCAGTGCCATTGTACAGCCATATTAGGCCAAAACAAAATGAATGCGTGTTTCCCGTAACGAGCCCAAAAAAAATAGGGGCGGGCGGTAGATGAACTTGTTCGAATCGATTCGGTTCGATTCGAATCAACAGTGGAAAACAACAATGTAAATATCAACAAAAACACGAGCTTTCGGTCAGCGAAGAGGAACGATAACTCGTGATCTTCCGATATTGCATGAGATCGTATTAAATTTGACTTTCCGTTAGAGTGACGATGTGGCTTTGCAAAAAATATATAAATATATCAAAGATATTATTTATCTCGCAAGGTGAATCAGATAAAATGGAACCACGTGTATATAGTTTGGTTATCAGTGCGGTCGGTCGGTTTATAGATTGATTTTTTTTTTATTTAAAACCAATAAAATGAACTTGGGTCGGGGGTTTTGAAGACGGTCGGTCGGGTTACGGGAAACACGCATCATTTTTGTTTTGGCCTTATCACATAAACTGTAACAGTTAACACATATTAACTTGTTAAAGCGAGATGTTCTCACTTGTCCGGCATGTATTGTATCGGAGGTAGGTGTGATAATTCTCAACATGAAAGAGTTGCCACTTAGTCTGTATCTGCAGTTACTTAGGTTTTTAACTGTTTTACAGTTTTTTTGTTTAAGCAACATTTGGGCTGATTTACCGGTATTCCATTTGGGGACCATTTGAACAACAGTTGCATTTATACAACATAATAATCATCACATATCAATACAATATAATATAACACATCAAAAGCCAGAAAAATTTCCACATGAATCTAAATATTCTAACACCCCCAACTGCCCTTCTCTATAGACTCTCTTGTAATGACGAAGACTGTTGTTGACGCTCCTGTATTTTCTCTGCTGTGGTCTGACCCGACCACCATTGCTCACTTGTAGTATTGTCGACTCATAATACGCCTGTTCTTTTTTAATGAAATCAATGAAGTTGAACAGGTTCGGCTTGCACCCCGGCAGATAATTTTGCAGTTTCTTATGCCAGCCTTCGACATGGTTTGTTGTTCTGGGACCGTCATTGTCGAAGTGATTCCATGTCTGTCTACCGTGGTCGCCTTCCACCCAGTACGATGTGACATAGTCCGTGAATTTCTCGATGTCGTTACCTGCTGGTGCCTCTTCAAGTACTTCGAACCAGACGTCGCTGATATCACCTACCGGCAGGAAAGGTAAAGCAGTTGCCCTTCGAATCAGCTTATTCGTTTCACCTTCGTACGGAAGTTTGGCCGTTGTTGTTGCATACTTGTAAATTAACTGGCTGTAGTGGAAATAGCATCCTCGCATTATCACACCCGGAAATACTGTTCTGATGGCATTCTGTGCGCCGATTTCGAAGTCCGTATAGCAGTAATTTGGTGTTAGTGGTGTTGAAAATTCTGCTGCTTTCAGGCTGAGGAGTCGAAAAAAATCTCTCATAGGTCGATTGCTTCTTGTCTGGTAGTAGGCTGTAGACGAGGGGGTGCATCTGGACGTCGATAAACGCATGTATGGAATATAGCTGTTGGAATGTCTTCGGGCATTTGTCGAATGTTCCATCGCAGAAGAACATCTGGACATTGGACAAGTGCTGCAGATTCTCGTCGGTGCTGAAGATGAGTAGTCTGTCAGTCGTACCATCATCGATGAGTAGAAATTCTCTGTCCATTGTCGTCTTTGTATACCGTTCTGGTAGCTGAATGGCATTTCGTTGTCGTGGGAGTTTTGGGTGGAGTTTCGCCCGGGATCTGTAGAGTGACGCTTTCACTGAATAGAATGTCAGAACCTTTGCGATGATGTCAGAATGTGTCTCGTCTGTCCGCAAATCTGCAAAAGGAAAATAATCATATAATATATCGGTATATAATAAAGAGCGCTATCAATTATGATATATAAGAATTGTTTTGGTTTTTAATATATTCCATGTTTTATGATTGTTGAAATATAATAAAGAGCGTTATCAATTATAATATGATAGATAAGAATAAAATTTCCTATTTTGTATGCTTGTGGAAATATGACATATCACACAGTTAACACTAAGACTATATTGTATTGTTAATACTATATTGTTATTATTTCCAAAGATATACATACTAGATATTTCTTCCTGGTAGATAGCAGTGACTGGTCTGGATGTCTGTCGAACTAAGCTTTTGAGCTCAGCGATGGTGGTTTCAGCAGCAACTTGGGCCTGGTCTGAGTCGTGGTTATGCTGGCTTTTGTATGATGTCACGATGTCGTTCTTGGTATTTACAGTAGTACTGCATGTCTTTGAACAGCATCGCCAATGTACACTGTCGTTTCTTCGAGACTTAACACAGAACTTATAGTTGTTAAAGACGAGATATTTACCACCGCGAGCATTAGGAATGAAATAGATGTGTACTTGAGCGTTTGCCATTTTGATATGATCTGTCTTTGTGAACCTCTGTAATTTATATGTTAGCGTGAGAACATGATGATCTCTGGAAATCACTCACTTGAGTTGTTTTCAGTGACAAGAGTTCATGTCGTGATATACTGTTATTGCCGGTAAGTAAGTTTGGGCTATACTTTGCTTACTAGTAAACAAACACTGCTTGCCGCGATGCGATCACTAGTAAAAACTGTAAAACTGTAAAAACAGACTATAACCTGCCGGCTCAGATGCATTCACACATCCCTGCCTGATAAGTGAGAATAAGCCGTTAAAGCTTTTATTTTTTTATTGTTCCTTTGATGATGCCTCAGCCATCAGTAATGCACAGACAGTAAACTCATTGACCTAAACTGAACCCAATGTATGCATGTGGGCACAGTTTTTTTTATGTTGATCTTCAAAGACTTGAAGTGTCGCTGCCGACTGAGAACTATAAATACTGTCTAGTTCAGTGTGCCACAATTGATAATTTCTCACTGTGGCACGTGTTATATTACAGTAATGATGCAACAAAACCGCTTCAAGAAAATAAGTCGCGACAAGGCAAGCTGGTAAAGTCAACTCAACAAGGGTCAATTTAATTTTTTTCCCCTTGAATTGAGTGTCTTAGGAAAGAATGAGTTTTTTATTCTGAAGTGTATGTCTCTATTAGTATTATTGTGAAACATTCTTCAATTTTCAAGGATATTTTTCAGTTCCACCGGGGCATAGGCATAGCCATCATGCAGCCATGTACTTGGAAGTTGTATTCTGTAGCCTTCTTTTTAATTGTGTTTTCCCAATTTAAAAATGTCAGATCAAAATTCAAATCACAATTTTAAGTTCTTTCAGTTTAAGTATTTATGGCAATCACAGTGGAGCTAGCAGTGTCATTTTCATGAAAACAGAGGCATTTCTGTTGTATACTGGGGGTACCTATTTAGGTCATCAGAGTTTCACTTCTATCTGGGAGACGGACAAAAAAACCAGAAGCTGTAGCCTGGGAAAGTGAAGTAAACTGCAGAGCAAAAGAAAGGAGTTGATTGTTACAGAATTATATGGTGTACAGCCGAACAATATATTTGAACATACCTCCATCAATCCTCCAGAAGTGTCTAAATCGTAACTTATAATTGGCATCTCCATTGCTGTTGATTTATGTGGTTCTTTTTTAGGAAATTAAATGACCATTTTGTTCCAGTTGAATATTTTTTTGAGTGATGCAAAGGGGGGTTACATTTGAAAATACTCCTGAAAGCCTCTAATTAGACAATCATTATCGAATGGATATAAACATGTTATACGTGTGTGTCATTATGTTATATCCAATAGACGATCGGGTGATCCAGGTGGGGTTATTTTATGAAATTGCACAAATCCAATAGATCGAAAATAGAGGAACTTGGCGCAAAATGTCGGCCGACATTAATGCGCATGCTCAGTCTATAAAATAACTCAATGCGCAAGCGTACTCGGTTTCCGCTATCTTACCGGAAGTCGATAAGGTGAAGGACGGCGTCTGGATTATGGCGGGAAATACTGCTAATTAATATCAGGGGCGATTTGGGATTCGTAAAATTGAATCATGGGGAGGGGGGGGGGTAGGAACATTAAGAAGAAGGACGACACTTTATAAGACACGAGTCTGTTTGTCAGTTACAGCAATGTACACACTGCTCCTGTCCTTAAAGATCCTTAAACTCTTATTCGTTCGCGAGGCACGATGTTCGTGAAATGGGTCCTTATATGATAGATATATATATACAAATACTCTGGTAAAAAGCCCGATAAACCATGGTTAACAATTATATACTCTGGTAAAACCCATTTATAAAGGACATACCCTAAATTACCGTTGTAAATTCCAAGTAAATGCATGCACGGTAAAGTCAGGTTAGCAATGCTACCGGGTACATAGGCCTACTCTGGTAAAACCCATGCACGTAATAAGTACACACCCTTGTAAATTGTAAGTAAATACTGGTAAAGTCAGGTTTAATACGGTAGACCTACTCCAGTAAAGCCATGTAAAATGATATACCAGTGTAAATTCCAATGCAGTCCCCTGCCGTCCCCATGCACCGGTTCAATCCGGTATATATAGGCCTAATAAATTCCCATAAATTGATGGCCGCAAATATGGCTTCCAAGATGAAATAAAACAAAACGACGACAATTTAGAACAAAAACGAAGAAACAATTAAACAGAAACAAAACAAAAACAAACAATAGCATGCAAACTAATAATAATAACAAAAATAATAAAACAATGTCTAAAATGGCAATTTCCCAGGTTTCTTCTATTGGCCGACCATAATCATGTGATTATGTTGGGGTGGCTTCGATCGATCGAAATCGGAGCGCACAGAGTATCGTCTGCGCCCTTGGGATAGGCCATGGCCGCATTTACAAGCCGTCTGAACATCAATTGTTCGAGTCCCGGTAAGAACGGATTTGCGATTCACATGCACTTTAAGACTAACCATTTCATGACGGGAACTGCGCTGCATGGTGCAGCATTAAATACCATGTGCCAGTGAATGTTCTTATATATTCGAGTTTCCCACAGGGAGCCTCGCATATATGACATATATAAAAGAATGAATTGACTTTCAAGATCAAGGTAAATATTGTTAGGGCATATAATTATGTGCATGCATGTGTATATTGTGAAGCAATGTGGAAACTGATCGGAGATCCGTGTCAGTCAGTATAAACTATGGATTGATGTCTGGAAGGATGAGGTGGCACTACATGGGTTTAGCTCCGTGTTTACACATTTTGTGTTACTCTGTTTGTGTATAGTACGCATGTCGCTCACACGGGGGTAATCGTTTTACGGAGCTAAAGACATATTATGCCGATGAGGTTCAATGGCAATGAGTCAGGCCATGTCTTCATTATTAATTAAGAAAACACTATTTATATGGACACTTAAAAATATAAAATAACAAAGTTAGGAAAACTATATCTATTGTACCAGTATCGATCACTTCGACCCCACCTTTCGCCGCCAACATAATATAACTTACTCCATAAAACCTTCGACCGATTCATCTCAAAACTTACGACTTCCTACATAATTATGTGGTATATATATATTTGAAGACGATCCATTAACTTTCAAGCCGATTGGTCAAAGAAACTCTGCACAGTCATATACACCCCCCCCCCCAATCGGCCAACCTCGGTGATGATTTCCGTAAGCAAATAATAGGATTTCTGCCAAGTATGGTAATCCGAGGAGTTGCGATTGCCCCCCCCCCCCCCCACAATATGCCAACCTGTGTTATTTCCGTACGCAAATAATACTATTTCTACCAAGTACGATAATCTGAGAATTTGCGATTGGTTCCCCCCCCCAGGTGTATTTTTCTCTGCACGAAAAAGGCAAGCTATATACAAGATAGAGTTATATAAGTGAGACCACTGAGCCGCTGCCATATTGGATACTTCCAGCCCTGTTCCGCGCATTCAGTGCTATAGTTCTGGATTAGCATTCCATATATGGCTCTTTGGATATTCATTAATTCCAAATATGGAACTCACGAATATTCAAAACTTCATATATTGAATGCAACTCTAGAACTTTGGGAAGGGGGGGTCTGGGTTGATCCTATAAAACATACCCAATGAAGGGGCGGTGCAGTCATGGTCCCATTTCATTTCCACTATATATCATGACACATGCCCACAAACTAGCACCGCGGGTATTGTTATTATCTGCTTGGGTATGTTCGGTGAGACGATTGCTGGACGCCACCAATGTTCTTAGGATCATGGTCAAGAAGTGGTATATTATGCATTATGGTCTTCTACGCCTCAGCAGAAAGGCATCCGTCAAATTTTTTGTCAGGCTTTCAACATTCGAAGCCATGTACAGAAGTTGTCCGGGTACGTCAGTGCGTTAGATGAGTATGTGAATTGATTAACCATATATTGATAAATGGCTGCCTGGGAAGATCACCAGGTGTACATGTTGCTATCTCCATTATGTCACCAAACTGAGAAATTCGCAGATAGAGAGATCCTTCTGGAAGCTAGTATATGCATCAACCGCATACCTTTCTAGTTTATCGCGCAAGATGACGCTCAGATCCCATATGTAGCATCTGAATTATACCATAAGCTACCACGAATGAACCTCGCCAAGAATAAGGATAAGAATTCACAGCTTTCGAGACAAACATGAGTTGGACACCGGCATATGTATTGTTTGAAACATTCCGATTCGTGGGACCCTTCTACCAAGAAGTATAGAAAACTGTGTTGGTGTGAGCCAGATAGATTAATCCGACGAAGAGACGAAGAGCTGGTCCAGATAATCCTGAATGTGGCAAATCAAAATAAGCTCAGGTACTGTTGTTTTGTTTCTTGGAAGTCATAATATGACTATTGGGTGCACCTATATACGGTTATATACGGCCATTATAGAAATGCCACATCGCGATTATTAATTGTGGGTTTTCATCCTTCCAGAAGGCTACGGTCTATGTTGGAACTAATAGATGGCTTATGTACCGTTTCGTTCATACATATCGATATTATGACATAATGTTGAAATTAGTATGTGAAAATATCGACTTCTTTTCAATTTATGGCCGCCATATGAACATGTAATTGTGGGCGGGGGGTAGAATTCGCGTAACAATAACGCCCATCGTAAGAAAGTAAACGAATGTAAGCTTGTTTTCAAATTTCGGTCGCCATTTTGGTCGCCATCTTCGATTTGGAAAACAATTTCTTGCATGGGATGCAAGGTAATTACTTCACCTCAGTACTTCCAACTCAACTGTCAGAACGTGTGGGGTTGTCTCGACAATAATGACCAAATGATTTGAAAATGAGGGAATTTCGGTGATTTTTCAAAATCTGTCCGCCATTGTGGGCGCCATTATGGATTTGGGGGACTTTCAGTTGGATGCGATATAAGGACAGTTCTTCGCCTCAGTGTTCCTAACTCACAATATTAAGCATGTGTGGCGCTGTCGTGACAATAACGCTCACTGATGTTAAAATCAGCGATTTTTCTATTTCTGGTGGCCATTTTGGTCGCCATCTTGGATTTGGGTGAATATTCATCAACTCAGGTATAAGAGGAATCCTATCTTGAGTATCTCCTGCACATATGGCGTGAAATTCCTTAAATGGACGGGTCTCGTTTTAAAATGCGAATTTTTTTCTTCATATATCCATATAACGGTCATACAAACTTAATATGCCATTTTCAAGTTATATTTTGCTACATTAAGAGCACCAGGGACTTCTTGTTTAACATTCTGTTTTCTCCGTTACCACAGACACAATTATATCTGATAGTGAGGATTGGCTATGATCCGGCTTTTAGTATTGTGTATTTCAGTGGTAGATATCTGGCACCCGACTATCATTAATTTTGACAATGGACACACACCGTGTTCTTCCAATTCCTTCGATATTGGTGACTGTGAAGGTTGATTTATGGAAGTCAATTTCCTCATTAGTATATATATGCCATTATTATTTCAATTTCCTAACAAACCATGACATATATGTTGGCATTCAGATAATTGTGCAATGTACATTCTATTGGTGACTATATGAAGTGTCTTTGGTCGATTTTATCGGTCATAATTTAAACTACTGACACAAAATACGGAAAATCCAAAACACAACAGGTACGGTAATGGAGAAAACGCGTATCATTTTAATAGTTGAAACAATTGTTATCTACTACACACGATTGATGCTTTTATCGTCGAATTGTGAATACGACATGTATGTTTCAAAGTATTTGGGCAGATATGGGAGTCATAATTATAGCTGCATCCGTGATAAAAAAGATCGTGTGTTGTATGCAAATCAAATGTATAAGGGTCCGTTCCGTATGCTATATATATATATACTGGTATATATAAGTTCCTGTGTATATGTATGGAATAGTTTCTCCGTGTACTTTAGCATGTCAGCTATAATGTACAATCCCACTTGGATTGTTCTGCAAGAAACGTGACCACATAAAATTTACGTATAATTACACCGTACATGCAGTAACAGTCCACTATATACATGGCCGCAGGATATGAAACCGGTGCATACAAAGTTACAAACATGTATGTATGCAGTAACGAGAAAACAAACCATGTGCAAAATTTCAACTATAAGTTTTGATGACTAACTTGACTAGCTATACTAATAAAACTAATTTGTGTTTGTTTGTCTGTCGGGCTATAACCAAACGGCTGGACCTTCGGAGCTTAACATTTACAAATGTACAAATTGGTCAATTGATCCGGGGAGTGTCATGCGGTATAGGTATACTGTCGACATCAGATGTCTTAAAATTGCAGGGAACACCACAATTTGTATGATCGTAAGCCACTCTAGTTCGTTTAATCTCGACATACAAAGGGTGTTTCGAGTTCCAAGTAAACAGGGTTTCCCCTCAGAATGTACTTTCAGTTTATATATAGAGAGAGCCTTCGATCTGGTTCGTAAATTTGACCTCGGCCTGCAAAGAGTGTTTCGAGTTAAGAGAAAACTGGATCTCTTCTCTATTTGTACTTTCGGTTTCTATATAGCTGATATTAATTTTTATTTACCAACACTAATAACAGGAAAAAATATATTTTATCATATATGAGCAATAAAGAGCGTCCCTTGTCAGCTTAGACGTTATATACGACAATTTGTACACAGGGGTCACCTGACCAGGGACATATCATGCATGGGATGGGCGCGTTTTACCTCAGGTGACTCAAACGATGGCTAATATGTGAGCAACAAAGAGCGTTCCTTGTCATCTTAGGCAATATGTTGGGAAAATGGTAGACAGGAGTCACCCACAAACGGGGACAATTATATGATAATAAAGAGGGTTCCCTGTCAGCTAAAACGATGTATGAAAACTGGTACACATGGGGGTCACCTGACCCGGGGAATACCATGGGATAGGCGCCCTTGACCTCATGTGACTGCAAGTTGGACTAATAAAACCTATATATATTAACATAGATAACATAGATTAACATACATTGGCACACATATAGGTATATGACACCGGGCAGTAACGGTGTCGCGCGTTGACATCATGTGACGTAATGAGGCACTGATAAAAAGATAGAGGTACCTTTATCCAACGAGTGTCATGACTCATGTACTTGGTGATGCTGACCCCAGGTGACTAAATACTTAATAAATTAGGAGCGCATGTCGCAAATATGAATGACATCTGGAACGATTCCACTTGAACAGTCCTCGTGCGCCACTCCGTGCATCGTTGACAACTTGACACTGGATCCAATCAACAAAATGATATATGCGTATTCACATGTAAATCTGGCGGTATAAACGGAGAAAACATCAAAAATGTTATTTGAGTGCTCTGCTTTTACAAGCAGTGGCAATTTGTATAATATTTAAGCTATTCTGAGTTGGCCACACTTGCCAATAAATGGGCATATTCTACAGTCAATTCTCATTATTTGTAACGATCTACTATGGTAACGTAGAAAACAACCCTAAAAAACTATAGAGACTGATATCGATGCTGTTGGCAACTCCATTAAACGGCGACGAGGACTCAAGACATATAAGTGTTTCATGGTGACAAAGCATTTGAGAGTTGCACTATCATTTCTTCAATGTTAACTGTGTCTTCGTTGGTGGTAACGGAGAAGAATGCGATTGTGTGGACATCACGGCATCTGATTATTTTCTCGGACAAATGCGTTTTCATACAGAAACTGAATATATGGACTGTCGATCCATACAAGTTTAAAGACTTGAGACCATATCCACACCGTTTGCAATACAATTAGCTCAGTATACAAAGCTTCTAAAATGTGCACACATGCACGGACATCGGAAAATTGACAAATAATTAAGTAGTATTTACCTCGACTTGTAACCAACAAAGGCTCTCCACATATGTGTTATCTATATCTATATTTGCGAATGTCTGTCTGTCTGTCTGTGTTCTAGAGAAATTAACAGGGGACCATCTAGATATACCAAAGGGGTCTACTATAGGGGTAACTGTTTACGAGAAAGATACTAATGGGGGTTAGATTTTTCTAAAGTTACGCCGTTAATTGTTGTCAGGGGCACGTTGTTGCCACGTAACTTACATATAAACATCCCCATGATATAAAGAATCTAATGGTGTGGTTTAAATATGAAAGTGGCGTCGATCGAGTCAAGGATGCACGGAAGGGGAGAGGGGCACCAAAATTTATAAAACTAATTTGAGCGCCAATTTACACCAAATTGACATATATTCTTCTTCATGATACAAGGAATCTAATTGTGCGATTTAACAACGCCAAATTGTTGTCGTTTGGATGAGAGATTGAGGGGGGGGGGGGTGGGCATGCACTAAATTTCATAAGAATGCATGGGTTTAGTCGCCGATTGGCACCACACTTATACAAAATCATCCCTATGGTATGAGGAGTCTAATGGTGTGGCTTAACTCTGTCAAATGTGGCCTCATTCGAGTCAGGGGTGCATTGAAATGATACACATTATTTTAGCGCCAATTTCCTCAAAATTGATACACGTTCTTATCCATGATACGAGGAATCTTACCGTGTGATTCAAAGACGCCATATTGGTGATGTTTGGTGAGAGATGGGGATGAGAGGGGTGGGCACCACATTTGATAAAAATTTGTTTAGTCGCCGTTTAGCACCAAACTTATAAATAATCATCTCCATATGATATCAGGAGTGCAATTGTGTGGTTTAAGGATGTCACAAGTGGGGCCATTCGAGTCAGTGGTGTATAGAGGTGAGAGGAACACACAAAAATGATAACAATATGTTTAGCGCCGATTTACACCAGATTGATACATATTCTTCTCCGTGATACGAGGAATCTTATCGTGTGGTTTAGATACACCTTTTGGTGAGAGATATGGGGACCTTAAATTTGATACGAATTTGTATACTCGCCAATTTTCACCAATTTCATATATATGCATCTCTAATCTCTGATGAGTCTAAGTGTGTGGTTTAAGTGGCGCCACAGGAGTCCGAAATAGGGACTGGATGGTCACCAAAACTGATAAAAAATATTTTTAGTACCAATCACCATAAAATTCAGACACGCTCTTCTCAAATGATACGAGAAATCAAATCATGCTGTCTGTCATTCTGTCTGTCTGTATGCGTTCTATATATAACTTCACGGGGTACAATCAAGATGGCACCAAGGCGTTCTAAGAGCTAGGGGTAACTTTTTGCGAGGAAGATAATGGTGCGGGTTAAAATTTTCTAAAGTGTCGCTGTTGGTGTCAGGGGGAGAAAAGGGGGAGGTCGGCAAAATTAAAAAAATATGGTTAAATAGTTTTGTCGCCGATTTCCACCAAACGCTTACAAAATCACCTCCGCGATATGGCGGTGTTCGAGTCAGCGTTGTAGGGGACATCAACAATTGATTTAATAAACTATTTTTAACGCAGATTTTCACCAAATTGATATATATCATCATCTCCAGTATATCATGCATCCATGAGTCTAATGCTGGACGTGGTTTAAATATGTCAAAAGTATATAGCGCCGTTAAAGTCATGCATGACGATGGCAGTTGCACCAAAGCTGATACAAATATATTTAGCACTAATTTCCACCAAATTCATACACGTTCTTCTCTAATGATACGAATCATTAAATCACATTTGGTGTCGTTTGGGTCACGGATGGCGAGAGGATATGCACTATCATTGATAAGATTGCTATTCGCCGATATCCACATACAAGTTATATATAGCCACCAGGCGATCTCCATATCATTTTAAGGAGTTTTGGGCGTTCAAATTTCACAATCTCGACAAATGGTGACCCAGTTAAGTCACTTGAACAATTATATCTTCTCAACTGTCATATTTATATGGGGATGGCAATCACATAATGAGCTAGCAAAAAGAGATACGTAGAAGAAGCATTAAAAGTATATTTATCATTCTATTTTAGAGATGCATATATTCTTGCAAACTGAGAGACATCGAACCGTCAGAGGATTTCATATATATTATAACACAATTGAATCTGTTCCATTCAATACAGTTTCCACAAAAAAAGTTACAATTTGTCAAGAGATATGGAAATGTATCGAAGGTCTGTTCAAAAATAGAGGTCACAGTGTGCAGTCAAATATATTTTTTTCTTATATAAAAGAAATGCAGTCAGTAGCACATGACTTTTCAGGATCCTCAAATACTGACATCTGACAAGGGTATATCTGCCCGATACAGCGGAATTTTTAGAACAGACTCACCGACTGACATAAACAACTCAAAATATCGCTCCGTGTCTGGCACATGTAGCTGATATAAGTGCGCAGCAACATTTCTTTTAAACAGATAATATTTAGCCAATATATAGCACCATGAACAGAGGAGCACCTGGACATTTCTTTAAAACATCTGTATCTTCATGGAGATATGATAGCCAGGTGTCCTCAATATCTTAGTCCAACCCACTATAGATTGATTGATACATCTCTATATATAAAACACAATTGTCGTCTTTTATTTTTGCGAACTAATGTGTTTATGATGTTCATGTGTCATATTATAACGTCTGAAGTATACGCAGTTCTAAATAAATAAATACTTCATTATTGGTGCAAAGGGTTAATCGTGATAAGCAAAATGAAAATTGACAAGGTGAACCACTACTTATATGCCATGACTGTAAGAATCATGTTTTGTGATGCTATTTGAATATACAATTTATGAGAATATGTGTAACCCTTTGAGCAAGCAAGAGTATTCTCTATTCCCAACAAATATCCACAGCATGCAGGGGGCTTCACATCACTTTAACCTGGGCAACGCCGGGTAACCCTGCTAGTAACTTATATTTAAAGGTACTCAATCCGAACAGAGGGTCCCCATCTCAACAGATTCCAACAACAACAATCCGATCAGAGGGTCCTATATTACTATTTCTTTGGCTTTGGGGGGGGGGGGGGGGCGGTAAAAAATATTTGATTCGAGTCGAGGAACCCATCAAACAAAGCTCAGAGTTATTAGATATTGATTTTTGAAATTAGTTAATTTCTCGAGATGAGTACTAATAATTGCCGTCAATTTCGAAACCTGCTCGAGATGTGTACACCAAAACACTATTCAAACAGACAAGGATGGATAACTCTAAAATCAAGTGGTAATAATAACGCAATTTTGACTTCGTTCTGGGCCAGAAAGTATTCCCGATAATGAAAAATAATAGATTTCTAAAATCGATATCTAACAAATCTGAGCTTTGATGGGTGACTTCCTCGACTCGAATCAAATATTTTTGACCCCCGAAGCCATTGAAATAGTAATTGAGAGGAGTTTTATCGGATTGAGTACCCTTAAATAGATACCGTGTGTTAATATGCCTCCCTTATTATTGGGTTGGTATCTTCTAACAAGGAAGGTAAGACAACATTTTCCATGATTTTCAGCGTAAGCAATTTCAGGCCATGCATGCATATCTATATATGCATGGTTGTTGTTATGATAGCAATAACATTAATTGATATCGAAACAGACATCGCGTTATTAGCGTCTATTCGGCTTTGACAGGATTATACCGGCATTTTGGAAAACGATATCGGAGAAACATATCCAGCAACGAATGTATATTATGGTCCCCGTGTGTTCGCCAATGACTCTTCTATACGATAAATTAATAAAATCACACCAAGATGCCCAAATTTTCCCACAGCGACAAACGAAATGTCAGAAAAATAGCAATTTTTCACATTTCGGCGGTCATCTTGGCTGCCATGCATATTGGATTTTTGTGTCGGATTTTTGGCTAATTTGTAAGGGTTGTATATTAGCATAACGAATCGAGTGGAAAACCAAGTCCGCGTGTGATATATGATCTTTACTATAACGGCGACCAAAGAGACCCGGTGCATATAAAAGAAATGGCGGCCGACTTCTCCAACCTTCAGAGACACACCAACCAACACAGTCTAGTCTGGCCTCTGCTGCTTTCCCAGTCCGCACCGCACCACACAACCAGGTCAACGGGTTCTGACACTCGCACAGGAGTGGAAGGAGGGCATTTATGGTAGGCCAAATTCACATTTAATAATTAATTGTGCTTAAGCGCAATCAATTGAGCTTAAGCGGAATTAATTGCGATTAAGCGGAATTAATTGCGCTTAAAGGGGTACTGTACCCCAATTTCAATAAATTCCCGGTGACAATAGCGATCTAATATGAATATTATATTATAAAATAACTCATTTTAGTCGACGATGTCTACTGAAAACGTTCCGGTTAACAGGCTATCGTAAAAGTAAAATTGAATTACTCAACCCGATAAAACTCCTCTCAATTACTATTTCAATGGCTTCGGGGGTCAAAAATATTTGATTCGAGTCGAGGAAGTCACCCATCAAAGCTCAGATTTGTTAGATATCGATTTTA
Source organism: Siphonodentalium dalli (assembly GCA_032622095.1). NCBI lineage: Eukaryota > Metazoa > Mollusca > Scaphopoda > Gadilida > Siphonodentaliidae > Siphonodentalium > Siphonodentalium dalli. The sequence goes on along the minus strand of CP136064.1, from coordinate 268,132,893 downwards.
GAAATCTATTATTTTTCATTATCGGGAATTCTTCCTGGCCCAGTACGTAGTCAATTATTACCACTTGATTATAGAGTTATCCATCCTTGTCTGTTTGAATATAATTTTGGCGTAAAATCTCGAGCATGTTACCAAATTGACGGCAGTTATAAGTACTCATCTCGAGAACATAAGAATTTTCAAAAATCAATATCTAATAACTCTGAGCTTTGTTTGATGGGTTCCTCGACTCGAATCAAATATTTTTTACCCCCAAAGCCAAAGAAATAGTAATATAGGACCCTCTGATCGGATTGTTGTTGTTGGAATCTGTTGAGATGGGGACCCTCTTTACGGGTTGAGTACCTTTAATATAAATTCATTTATGGCTGGAGTCATAAAATGGAGAATTATGCCATTACGAGTTACCGTTCTTGAAATAGCATATGTTGCGTGTCTTTTATCGACGGCCGTTCGCGAACATTATTGAGTTGCAAACAAAACATGTTACCTGCAAAAGAAGGCCCGTTATAACCGATTCGGAAAAAAGGAGAAAGAAACAAGAGTCATAAAGTATTCCCTGGTTTATACGGAGTGAGATTGTTGGATGGAAGAGATTGAATGCATCAATCGAAGCTGTGAGCAATGAACTTCCGGTTCTTCCTGCGACCTGCGTCTTCTCCGGTGAAGGTCAAAAACATGGCGCGTAGTTTGAAATCGTAATATTTTTGTTTCCAAGATCAATATTTTCTTCGCTAAATTAGGTTTATACGAAACTCATATAACACGAACACAATCTAACTTGAAAGTTATTTCAATGGGAGTAAATAAAAAAATCGCCTATATTTGTGTACAGCACAATCATTGCGTAATTCGTGGTTATATATGTAACTTAACCTTAACTCCTATTGACATATCACCTCTTGTTTTCATTGGTTTGGATGGGTAGGGAGCTAGTCTGATTTCTTTATCAAAATGGCTGACTCGCAAAAGTATTAGGCATACCTTCTGTTTTGGTTGGAGCGACTCATGATAGCATTATATTATCTTCTGTATGTATATATTAGTTGGGACTATTCGCGATAGCATTTTTGGGACAGGCCGGTATGCTGATAATATGAAAATAGGGGTTCCCCCCTGATTTTTAGAAGTCAATATAGTAAACCATATGAGGTAAGCAAGCCCTCATGCAGTGACACCGCATGCATGCTATATAGTATATGGCCATATTATATGGCCCAAATCTGTGCAACAATACATTAAAAACCATCATATAAAAAATTACTAGAGTTCCGGGAAGGAGACATCAATTCTTTGGATATATAGGGATGCTGATAATATGTAATTAGGGATTATCATTGTTGAACACATAGTCACAGTTGGCTGTTGAGTACTCAGGCTAATTAAAACAGGTTAAATTTAGCCCAATGCTCCTCTTGTGTTGCTATGTGATACACCAGGGCATGCCATTACTGGCATTAGTTTATGGGTAGGTTATAGTATATTTACAATTACGCTTTTAAGCGCAATTAATTAATTAATTATGATTGCGCTTTAGCGTAAATTTTATGTCATATGTGTGCTTAAGCACAATATGTGGTATTTGCGCTTAATCGCAATTGATTTCGCAGCGCAATTCATTATTAAATGTGAATTTGGCCTCCCATATAGGCATTGCATCTTCCTAACGTTGAGCCCGTAGTACAAGCCCGGAATACTATGGCAAGCCGTTTTCACATTTTCGATTGATTTGGACTTAAGTCCAATTATTTGGACTTAAGTCCAAATAATTGGACTTAAGTCCAAATAATTGGACTTAAGTCCAAATAGCGAATTGTACTTAAGTCCAAATACCACATAATTGTGAATTCGGCGAGGAATTGTACTTAAGTCCAAATGAATTACACTTAAGTCTAAATACCGATATTTTCATCTATTTGGACTTAAGTCCAATTCCTCGCCGAATTAACAATTATGTGGTATTTGGACTTAAGTACAATTCATTTGGACTTAAGTCCAATTTATCTGTATAAGAAAGACGCCCATCAGATATTAAGCAGGTCTGGTTTTGCTCATAGGGCGGAGTTGTGGGAAAATGGCCGTCCCAAACTATCGTCAAAGCACTCTTTCATGTTTGTCAAAACTCGCTTTCGTGTCTGTCAAAACATTACATCGACTGAGTTGACATCGCTTGAGGTGGCCTCACTGACCATGCTTCACTGATCAGTCAAAGCATTCTTTGATGTCTGCATTTTATTAGTATGGTGGGTAAATGTCCGGTGGGTAATTGTCCGGGTGGGGAAATGTCCGTATACCGATATGTACAACTTATGTACAGGGTCCACACTCGATCGAGGCTGCATGCACTAATGGAATTATGGCTGCTAATTTGTTTATATATAAAGCGTATGTTAACACTGATTCTGAGCAATATATAATGTAAATTATTTTTGCAATTTCCTTCTGACCAAGCTAATTGATGCAAAGAAGTCTATGTAGAATAGATTGGCAAAGTTAACCGAGGCTGTGCTTCACGCAGTCATTACAATAGCAATAGAAGGGGAGTCACTCTAATCTATTGTTTTGGCATAATTCGACTTTCGAGTACACCCTTATTACATTGACTTTGAAAACCGAGCAAATTATACAAATAAGACACTTAGTAAATGCAATAAACGAAAATGCGTGTAGCCTACACTACATGCTGTCAAATAACAATTGAATCAAGTCGTGAATTAATTTTACTTCATTCATGCATGCAGTTAGCATTTATTAAGATGCCAATTCGGATTCGAAACATTTTCAATCTCGGCATGCCGAAAACAAGCCACGTGGCAAAGGGGACGTACGGAGTCAGTCTTGGAGTCAGGAATGCCCTGGTTAGTACGGAGTTTGACTGTCAATCAAAACTTGCAGGAATATACCATTACAAAGAAGGGGACTATCGTTTCAAACCAGATGAATTGGACTTAAGTACAAATGAATTGGACTTAAGTCCAAATCAATTCACTAATTGGACTTAAGTCCAAATAATTGGACTTAAGTCCAATTATTGGACTTAAGTCCAATTATTTGGACTTAAGTCCAAATCAATTCGCTAATTGGACTTAAGTCCAATTCACCTGCTGTGTATGGGTATATACCTCTACTTACAAACTCACAAACCCTACAAACGCTCTTCATCGGAATTACAGTATTCAAAAGTGGGTTGTAGGAGAGGGCCGACGCGGCGACGGCCCTTTTAAATCTTCCCGGGAATCATCCCAAACTCCAAACCGTGTTCTCCAGATACCTCTGCTGCCACTTTTTTTTTCTTGAAAAACATTAGAGGAGGAGGGGGAGCAGAGGTCGACTAATCATGCTAATATCTCCTGGAATATATGCGTTTGTTTTTGAAATAGGTAACCTGATGGAAGAGGGAGCACTCTATTTCGACTACGAGTGACGTCATGCTCTCTCGGAGGAAATTCCAGAGATTTTTTGTTTTTGGGCCGCTTACAGGTGCGTTATTTCGCTGACGGGAAGGGGGTGTTAAATGCCAGTGGACAGACGCGTTGACTGATTAAAACTTCAACTTAGAATTTCAGAACGTTTACGGGTGAGTCATATTACAATTTAGATTACAATAGAGTTTTCGAAAATGCATTTCTGTGTGTTTTTCCCGAAGAATGAAATTTTGCAAATCACAAAATAAAATGAACGAAAATTGCGGTTTCACGGCGTGAAAGTGTTCATCTACAAGTGTCAGGTATATCGATATTCCATATGTATTGGTAAATTGTAACTACCGGGTTGTCGTTAACTTGTCACCGAGAGTGCTGGTGTTGTCTATTATTTGTTATTCTCTAATAATTCGGCTGAAATCAGGTCGAGAGTGATGATTTAGTTTGCCTATTTTCGTTATATATGACTTTACAATGAAAGTTTCATATTATGAATTTGATACATTCACAGTTCAGAGATATGTCTATGTTACAGATATTATGTAGATAACATGTGGCGAAATTAACCCCTTCAGGAGTACTGTAGTGGGTGACTGTAAATTACAGTGTAATTTGTAAAACAGTTAATTTTTTTTTATCGTTTGGGTGCTTTCCTCTTGTGTAGACATGTATGTGCTAAACAGTTAAACTACTGTCCTTCCTAATTTTGAAAAAACGACATGCATTTATTCCATTATGACAGTAGAGAGTAAAGTAATATTGTATAAAAAAAAGTACCTCAACTCTTGAGAAAATACAGTGCTGTACCAGAGCTGTACCAGAGCTCTCATTGGTATCTGGAGAAGTCAGCCCTGCACGAAGTCGGCCCCATGCGAAGACGGCCCCACGCGAAGTCGGCCCCAGAGAAGTCACCCCATTAATTAGAAGGGATTAAATCGGCTTAATTTTATTGAGATAGTGTTAATGTTGGTTAATTGCGAGGTCCCCAACTTAAATTTGATTGATTTCGTGTAGGCTACTAGTAATTGTGAAGTCCGCAACGTTTTCAATTTCTTAGTTGTAATAACAAATTGAACTTCTTATGGGCAGTCACTGACAGCGGCTCAGTTATAATATCAATGACAGTTGCCGACAGACAATTAAAGAAATGCTAAGTACTGTATATTTGCTGTTTATGGCGAACGAAGCAATTAGCTCATTATTCTCACTTCGCATTTATAGACATATACATGTATAAGGTTAGCCCAGCCGATGGGGTCATTGTCACAAGGCTCCAGTCACATTCGTAGCCAGCTTTTTAAATGGATCACAAATGTAGCCAGCTTTTTCATCAGCGATCACATTCATAGCCAGCTTGTCTAATTCCATGCTTTATATGGTGCGAAATATGACGTCATCACGTTCGTGACTAAACTGTCGACGTCACGCTCCAAAACTGACTTCGTTTATCAACTTAAATTGGAATATAATTTGATCATTCCGACGATATTGCTCGGAAACCTCAGGTTATTAGATGAACTAATATCAAAATAAAATTCAAGTTGTTGTTCATCCATCAACTTAGAAAAATGAGACTAACCTGATCGTGTCCATTGCACGAGGCTCGCCTGAATATGAAAAGTTGGCTACAAATGTGATCGCCATAGAAAAGCTGGCTACATTTGTGATCGATTTTAAAAGCTGGCTACGAATGTGATCGATGCCTTGTGACAATGACCCCATCAGCGTTAGCCCAGCTATCCGATTTTCATACATAGAATGCGACAGATGTTCTCGCTGGATATTGTCATTTTTATTATTATCAGTTTTTATGTTTACCCATACCATAGTATGGTAAACATAGTGTCGTTGCCCGGATTGACCACTCGTCGTTAGTCCGTCCGTCCGTCCGTCCGTCCGTCCGTCTGTCTGTCTGTCTGTCTGTCTGTCTGTCTGTCTGTAGACACTTTACGCATGGTGCGATAACTCAAACATTTTATATCTGATCGGAACCAAATTTTGTATATAAATTTATCAGCACCAAATACAGATCGAGTTCGAATATGGGTTCGATCCGAGTTTTTTTCACGGAGTTATGGTCCTTTTTCGACTTAGAATTCATGCATGCTACCATAACTCAAAAAAATTTTATCTGATCAGAATCAAATTTGGTATGCAAGTTTCTCGGACCAAAATACAGATCGAGTTCGAATATGGGTTTGATCCGATATTTTTCAATGGAGTTATGGCCCTTTTTCGACTTAGAATTCATGCATGCTGCCATAACTCAAATTTTTTTTTATCTGATCGGAACCAAATTTGGTATGCAAGTTTCTCAACTCAAAATACAGATCGAGTTTGAATATGGGTTATATCCAACATTTTATACCAGAGTTATGGCCCTTTTTCAACTAAGAATTGAACAGATAACCATAGCAGTCTACAATTAATTACCAGTGGTATCAGTTTAGCTCTGAGAGCAGTAAATCTGTATTATGGGAATTAGAGTTATTTTTTACTCCCATGTTTATGATGACACACTCCTCACCTGTATAGTTTTTGGTATCGATCGGTTGATCGGTTTAGAAATTATTAACACTTTGCATCCGCACATAGGCATGAGCTATCCGATGCTGTAACCAAATTATTTTTTGTCCGATTGTTTTCATATTTGATATGTATGTTTATAATGACACACCCCTCACCTGTATAGTTTTTGGTATCGATCGGTTGATCGGTTTAGAAAATAATTAACCCTGCACACAAATGCTATCTGATCCATCTAAGTCAAACTGTTTTCTTCTGATATGCCTCATATTTCTTACCAAGGTTTTTCTTAGCACGTTCTTTATCTGTATGGTTTTTGGTATCGTTTAATTAACCCTTTTCAAACTTATTTTTACTTAGAACTCAAAACATTTTTCATCTGATCTACACCAAATTTGGTACATGTGGTCCTCACCCCGAAATACAGATCAAGTTCAAATTTGGGTTTGATCCGATATATTTTAACAAAGTTATGGCCCTTTATAATTCAATTAATTTACTACCTATTGTATATGCCCTGTGAGAATTTAAGACAAACAACTTTACACAGTAATCTGCTTTATTGGGATCAGAAAATGACACTGTATACTCTTTGCTAAACCACTGCTGCTCCCAGAGCTGTAAAATTTAAATGATTGATGATACTTTACTCCAGTTTGTGTGCAATAGTAATTTAACCCAACCTGTTGAAACATGTTCATGGCATTAATACAAATAGTCCATTGTCCATGTGAAGGATGTTCTGGAGCATGGCTGTTTAGAGAATTGTTGTTTACAGAGACACTGTTGTCTTATCTTGAGAAAACAATTTATCCACACATTAGTTCCATCATATGATGTCATTGAAAATGATTAACACTCTCCACACATCATATGTTCATTCTCCTATTCTATGTCCAGGTTGATCGTGATCCACTTTTCACTTGCATGTATTTCAGGATTAAAATTAACCTATTCCATAGACACATAATATCTGATACGCAGATTTTAAATTATCTCTTTCGCCTTAGGCCAGGTTCACTAAGAATTTCTATTAATTATAAGCCACCAATTGAATATTCATCATTTGAGGATATATCTTATTTTGAAATTCCCTCTATTGCATTTGGGCTGCAGGATAATAATAATGGTTCTGGTATTCTTGAAGCTGACTTTTTGGTCAAATATTTTTCACCCAATCACTTTTATAATCTCATTCAGGTTGATTGTGATACATTCTTCATGCGTATAGATTTTGGTATTGATTGAATGGTTTTGAGAATATTAACCCAATATTTAATAATATTTCTGCTGTTACAGACATTGTATCTTTCCAATGATCAGCTTAGAATAAAATTAACCATAGGTACATGTATACTGTACGCGATCCAATGTTATGACTCTAATATTTTCAATTTGACCCTTCTCATATCTCTCCTTTAGTTATCTGATAATTCTGTATTAAAATATTTTATATCCAACCATTATCAATCATATTTAATATCAAGGTCTATACACCCCTCACTTATATAGATGTTCAGGTGTTTGTTGGTCTCTAATCTCAATCATCCCATAACTTTTACTATGCAGCTAACACAACAACATAATCTGTTATGACTCAGGTTCCATTGTAAGAATTAAATAAATAGAGTTATTATGATGTTAATATTGTAACAATTATATCTTTAACAGCTATGGTGCATCTGTCTGACTGTGTTTGGGTATAATTATCTTTATCAATCTATCACACATACATGTATCTCTGTTGGAGTGACCGAATAGGTTGAAATCGAATGTCATATCCATCTTCCTATTGTGTTTAAATGAGCAAGTTGCTCAATATGTCTGATTCCACTATGAAACTAATAAATAATAGTACGCTGTGAATTGTTGAAATTCTTGCACTCATAAAAAGATCGCTATCGCCAAGGTATGGGTTAAACATCTGCCGATCGTGATCGGCCTCTCGTTCATATTTGAAATCATAAAATAAATGAAGAGTGATATATGGGGCCGTCTTCGTATGGGGCCGACTTCGCACGGGGCCGACTTCTCCTGTATTCCTCTTATTCAACATACAGGGACCACTTCAAATTCCAATAACTCAACATGTACCTAATCTGAGATTTTATCATGTTTTTAAATAAAATTAAAAAATTACCAAAATTTTTTAACGGTACACATCAAAATTGTATAGTTACACAGTCATGCACCTCCTTTCAATCTTCAACATAATGAAAGTTAGGAGTAACCTGTAGATAGTGAAAAGCTGAAAACAAAAACAAGGACATACGGTAATCCGTATCAAACCTTTTACCAATCAAATTGATTTTGGGCTAAAGTGTCTTAGAATATTCTGGTTACTGGCATTCACCCCCCTCCCCTACACACTCCCCTACACACTCCCCTACACACTCCCCTTGCCAGCTACATGTAGGTTTATTTCGTTTATTGAATTTTGTTCCAGAAATTGTCTATTTGTGCAATGAATCATTAGACTCCCCTCATTCAGGGTAAAATATTCCAATTACTTCTCACCTTGTTCATTGCCCATCACAGATACTCAGGCCCTTGTTTGTGTTTAGACTTTGTGAACAAGATGGATGCATCTTAATTTTGGTACGTCTGTTACCATTCTAAAGTGGTACGTCCGTTACCAAAAAGATATTTTTGATTTTAAAGTGGTATCATTCAGTTTGTACATTTCATATTATCTGCATATATAGTTACATGTCACATTAAGTTGTATTCAGGGTTCCAGACATCAAATTATGACAACAACATTCAAAAGCTTGAACATTAAAATGTTATGAAATAAATGGATATAACATTTATTTGATATAAAACAAATTATTGTCTTTCATTAGCTCTTCTTATTCCAAATGTGTTATTTTATACACTAGAATCTAAATAGAAGGTACCATATTTCCATAAAAATTAGGAATGGAACCCTGAATACAATGCTTAAAATGTCACACTAAATAATATTCAGCTCTGCCACTCAAATAAGACTGTTCGATATATGCATAGGATGTGAATCAAAGGCAAAAACAGTAAACTTACTTGTAATTACTTCAATGTATACAAACTATTTAAAGTGTTTTTCATTTGCAAACAGCCTATTTCTGATAGAAAATCCACAAATAATAGGGTAATCAAATCAGAAGGTGCATTTTTTATCAACATTTCAGAAAGGTACGTCCGTTACCAAAATAAATGGTCACCAATGCAGAAACAGTGGTCACTCATGCAGCCCTCATAATTGGCTACGGCAATCAGCAATGCCGAAGCCATTTGCTGAAGCAAACTGGGCCACGATAAAGGGTTGCCGTAGCAGATTGCCGAAGCCAAACAATCTGAATTAAAAGGGCTGCTCATGCATGACTGTTTTGTCATCAGTAAACAGCCTATTTCTGATAGAAAACCACAAATAATAGAGTAATCATATCAGAAAGTGCATTTTTGTTTCAACATTTCAGAAAGGTACGTCCGTTACCAAAACATGGTATGTCCGTTACCGTGAGTCAAATGGTCACCCAATGCAGAAATAGTGGTTACTCATGCTTGAAATCAGGCTTTTATTATAGAAAATCCATCTGTCCACCCTCTAATAGATAAAATGTATGGCTATCTAGAAACACTTCACAGAGTTTGAGGCTTAAGTGAGACAACCCTATGGATTTTCATTTCATTGAGTATGTCCGTTACCGAATCTTATATATATATCTTATAAGAACTATCATATAAGAAATAAACGGCGGTTTCAATGTGGTCATGGGATTTTGACCGCGAGAAAAAATCAGCAAACTGCATGAACCCTGAAGGGGTTCATGCGGAGTTTGCTGATTTTTTATCGCGGTCAAAACCCATGACCACGTTGAATCCGCCGTTTATTATTTATATTTATATACTTCAATTCATTATGAACTAGGATTGTCTGTCTTTCCCACTATTTATTCATCTATTTAAATGAACGCATGGAGTTCAGTTCAGAAAGTGCGAATCCTCGTTTTTTGGAAAACCAAACATTTTGAGAATCCGTTCTTGAAGAACGGAAAAAAAAACGCAATTTCACAGTTTAGTATACACATATGACAAACTGTCTTGTTTAGCTAGTAACTAATGTAGACGTGTTGATTTCAAGAATGATAACTGAAACTAACAATTAAGTTTCGGCTGTGGATAAGAAATCGACAACACGCCGTTCTACCATAATGATATATTTGTGAGGTTCGGGGGGATATTTGTAGCGGTAAGGAAAATGAAAAAACGTTATTAAGTAGCGGGATTTTTGAACATCAACGTTCAGTAACACCGGGCAACAACACTGATTATAGACCAAAAAAAATTTCTTGCCAAATCCGGACGTACTACCGGTATATAGATACTCAAGCAGTCGGCAATGTCCGACAATCCCAGGTCATTTCCGGGACCATTGTGTTCATAAACCTATGAACGACATTGGAAGTGACGTCACGTTGCGTTCATAGGTTTATGAATGCATTGAATACAGGGGCGTGTCTACCGTAACGCTATGGGGAAATCGGAGGAGATATTAGGTGTATGTAAATATACACCATATGAACAACCTTGGGGTGAGCTTTGAAAGCGTTCAAAGCTGGCAGTGAGACACTCAACCTATTTCAAGAAAAATGGACTTGAAATTCAAATTTACTTCTGAATGGTACGTCTGTTACCGTGGAATTTCCCAGTTGATATGACCAGGACCAGCCTATGAGTCACTCCTCTCTGTTGGTTTGGGAGAGGTGGACTGTTTATCAGGGAGAAGTATCAATGGGTGATATTCAATATACAATCCAACATCACCCTTCTATGATCCAATAAGTTTTATAAAACATAAGAGTGTGAGGATCCCATTTATAAAACCATTCTATTGAATAAGAATACCATTATAATCTGTAAATATACTTTAAAGGTACTCAATCCGATCAGAGGGTCCCCATCTCAACAGATTCCAACAACAACAATCCGATCAGAGGGTCCTATATTACTATTTCTTTGGCTTTTAGGGTAAAAAATATTTGATTCGAGTCGAGGAACCCATCAAACAAAGCTCAGAGTTATTAGATATTGATTTTTGAAATTTGTTATTTTCTCGAGATGAGTACTAATAATTGCCTTCAATTTCGTAATCTGCTCGAGATGTGTACACCAAAACACTATTCAACCAGACAAGGATGGATAACTCTAAAATCAAGTGGTAATAATAACGCAATTTTGACTGTGTTCTGGGACAGAAAGTATTCCCGATAATGAAAAATAATAGATTTCTAAAATCGATATCTAAAAAATCGGAGCTTTGATGTGTGGCTTCCTCGACTCGAATCAAATATTTTTGACCCCCGAAGCCATTGAAATAGTAATTGAGAGGAGTTTTATCGGATTGAGTACCTTTAAATATGCTGTTAGGACATAGGCAAATACCGGAAAGGAAGGAGGATTCGGGGTATATAGTCAGGGTTTCCGCCAGAGAGGAATTAATGAGTCCGTATTTGGGAAACACATAACGCGACGGGACGACCATGGTTCATCCTGTCGGGCGAATTTTTTTTTATTTGACACTGAAAAGAAGCCATTTCCTTGCACATGAGTGTCCCACAAAGCAATCCAAAGCTACGTATATTATGCAAGTCTATCATTTCCCTGGGTGCATTAATTCTGTTGATGGTATCCAAATAGTTAGTCATTTAATTACGTACGTAAGACTGCCGTCTGAGTGAAGACGATATAAATGAACGAGTTTAATACAGTGTTTACAAATTTATAACTTACAATAAGATTCCAACAGATAGAATGAATCTAGACACTAAAAAACATCTACGCATTGACCAATAATACCTAGCAAGGAGAATTTAATAAAGTATTTCTTAGAATTTCAAGTAGCGTCAGTGAAAATAAAACTGACAGGATTATATATTCTATCAATCGTAAAATTATTTGTGCGTGGTGACATCATACTACAGGGTTTGTCTGCAGGAGATATTATAGCGGCGAAATACGAATGGTAGCGAAATCTTTCACCCGAAACGAGTAGCTTGTTCAATAGTCTGTATTAGTCCAACAACTGATGACCTCAGCTATAGAACAGAGTTTTAGCCAACGTGTTATAAAATATAATTTAGTTTTTGGCGGGAAATGTGAACATGTGCGTCGTTGATTATTGTGCCTGGGGACCCAGGCAGCATTACAAAACTATTATTGACCGTACTTTTGACTTTATCTCCATATTGGGGGGGGGGGGGGGGGGGGGGGGGGGTATGTGTTCGTGTTTATCCTCCATGCTTGTAATATGGCTCAAATGAATGGTGTTCTCACTATGAATTTCCGCTATAAAGACTGATTTGGGACAGGTTCCGTATTATTGTGAAATAAATAACTTTAGGATTTTGTTAAGTATGCATGGCAATATACGCATAATAATCAACACACGTAGAGAATCACATGTATTTTTCGGGAACTTCACTTTCCGGTACATCGAACTCAAAACAAATGATAATACAGCAATAAGATAAATGATCAACATTGAGTAGTTTCATCCACGAAAATCCCGTGCATAAAAATATTCCCGACTCAGCAATTGGGTGTTCTTTGATCCAATTATGTAATCGTACGATAGCACGGGGTCTTCAAGCGTGAGTAGTTTCATCCATCGAATCCCGTGCACAAAAATTTATCCGCACTCAACAGACCGGCATTCTTTGATGTTACCGCGACATGTATTACGCTGTATCTAATGTCGCTATTTGACACGCTCTTTCTTATTGTTTATTAGGGAGATGGACTGTGTCGATTTCATTTTGTCAATATTAATGAAAATAAGTGTATATATATAGCCTGTCGACACAGACAAGACTGAGAAAGTTTTTAATAACGTCATTTATTTGTGTAATAGCAGGATTTCATGCAACGACCGACGGGGGGAATGGGTCCGTGTGACGGACCCGCAGCCGGCCTGGCGGAAACCCTGATATAGTGGAGACCTCCTTCCTTCCTTCTGTCCATAACAAACATTTCACAACACAGCTCAAGTATTGCTAGTCCAATTTGGATGTCTTCTGGTATGCCGGTAGACCAGCATTATGGAAAGGACCTCCACATAGTGCAGTTTTTGTCTGCAATTTCTTTCGAGAATTATGGCCCTTTGCTGGATTTAGTGTGTCATGTGTCCATAACAAACATGCTGTGGGTGTCTTTATTATTGGATTTCGTTGTCCTTTGTCATGGTGATACCACAGTTTGGGGGAAAGGATATCCACATACTATGGTTTTGGTCCATTAATTTTTACCAGTTAGCCCCTTGTTTGACTTGTGATTTGAGGATTCGGAGGTATAGAGTGTAGACCTCCGTTCGTTCTTCATAGTGCAGATTTTGTCCGCACTTGCAGAGATATGACCTGGGGTTTGTTCTGTCCGCACTTTTTTTTCCAGAGTAAGGGCCCTTGCCAGAGTTGTGACCCGGGGTTAGACTGATAGAAATGCCCCACTATTACTTCATTTTTCTCTCTATATATAGCCAATATTGAGTGTACAGTCAGGGGCATTGGCCCCATGCTTGGCATTGCCCTTGTTAGAGAGTAGTTATGTGACGATATGTCCTGTATTAGAAAAAATTGTGGCATTAGAATTTACATACCAGTAAATCAAAATACCTGTGTATCATGTCATTGGATAAATCGCCCCTTCCCCAAATCAAAATGAGCAAAAACAAATTTGGGGGTTGGGGGGGGGGGGATATGTCCAAGTCTGGATATCTCCCCCCCCCACCCATCAGCCTACATGTGACAAAAATGTCACCTAAATATTGTTTTTACTTCTTTACCTTTTAATATCTTTACCTTCTTTACCTTACTAGTATAGCCATAAAATTGCATGAAATTTACTTTTACCAAGAATATGTTGTTTACGCAAAATAAGCAATAAAATATAATAAGTTGGTGGAACACAAGATGCGTCTATCCCATGACATTCCCCTGGTCAGGTGCCCCATCTGTACCAATTTTCTACACACGGGACGTTCTTTGTTGCTCATACATGTATTTGCCTCTTTAAGTCACTGGCATCTATCTCATTACATTCTACACTTCAATTTAGCCCCGTGTTTCAATTGTCACCGACCAGATTGCAAACATTTGGGGGGTATATTAATAATTATTTAATTTAATTAATTATTAGTGCCCTGGTGTCAACATGACCTTTGTAATAAGATCCCCCCAGTGAAATTACCCATATGTACAAATGTTCAGCTCTGAGGGTCTGGCTGTTTCTGTATAAGTAATCAGTAGATAAAAGCGAATTGCAAAGCCTTTCAAGTCTGACACTGCGTGTCACTAGTAGTCCCTCATGCGATGTCACATAAAGGAAGATTAATGATTCAGACTGCATAATCCATAATACAATATTCAATTGCATGAATCGGCATAACTTCAGTTACGGATGGCCACTCACAAAAGTCATTTCGACAATGTGCTAAGTTGATTAGCGTGAATCGATAATGACTGAGAAAGGCTACACCGGTGTAATCCTTTAATCCTTCCATGACTGGAGCTTCCTGAAATTTTGCGAAAGCCCTGTGCCAATGCATTCTCTTAATATATGTGTGAGTCTCCCATAGGGAGTCTCGCATATATGAAAGAATACATTGGCCTAACAATATTTGCCTTGTCCTCGGCATCTGTAAACTCGACCCATATATTTTAGTGTTGAAATGGGTAGCTGACTTAATGATGTTGACTTAATTATTAATAAAATATTATTACTATTATATAAGTTAATTCCAAAATTCTCCAGTCAGTTAAACAAAACAAATCCACAATTTTGCCTAACAAGCCTGAGTTTAGTGTGCCTGTCATATGCAGAATGAGGTCCCCAAAGGGTGAATTTAGTGATGCTATCCCACATAGTGGGCTAGTGTTACTAAATTCACCCTCTGGGGACCTCATTCTGCTTAGGCCTTACCATCGCTGGAAAGTTTCTTTATTATTCTATAGAATTCTATTTCTTTTTTAATTTAGTTTCTCTATATCCCCAAATTGGCAGAAGACACATTGCATAATCGAGGTTCCCAATGTGTGTACATCACAATATACACCATTTGGCAACTTCAATCTGAGTCTATGTCTCCCATAACAGATGAGACCATCCAGAATGAGGTCTCAAGAGGGTGAATTTGGTGATGCTAACTAGCTATGTGGGATAGCGTCACTAAATTCACCCTCTTCAAAAGTCTTGGGACCTCATTCTGCAAATGAAAGGCAAACTAAACTCAGGCTTGTTGCCAAATGATAAGTCACCATAAACAGCAGAAATGAAACGATCCATTCAAATAATGAACAAAATCTTCAAGAATACTTTACCCCAAATGTTCAAAGGTCCAGTTTAATATTAACTTTAGTGAATTTAGTGATGCTAGCCCGCTATCAAATTGAAGTTCCCCAGTTGAAGTTGGTGATGTTCACCCATTGGGCGCCTCGATTATGGATTTTATCTTCTGCAAATTAGGGGATATAGAAACTTCCAAGATGGGAAAACGTAACTAAAATCAATGTTAATTTAATACCATAGATACTTCCCAGAAGATGAGGCCTAAGCAGAATGAGGTCCACAGAGGGTGAATTTAGTGAAGGTAGCCCGCTATGCGGGATAGCGTCACTAAATTCACCCTCTGGGGACCTCATTCTGCAAATGACAGACACACTATTTGCAGGCTTAACTTCAATGTTGTAGCGGCCCTTTGACGAAGCCACAGTTGAAAAATAATTGTATTTTAAAAAATGGGTTAAATAAGTATGGCGCTAGCTGGCATTTTACTGTTTAGAAGAAATGCGTTTGCTTTGCGATCATCTCCCAACAACTCATTATATTGTTGAGGTATGTTTGGATGTTTGTCGCTAGAGTTTGTGCATTCATCTTACATTGTTGGTATTGTCACGTGAGGTTCAGAGCTATGCCTCCTATACAAGGGCTCGTGTTTGATTTACGCTGGCTAAGCTTTTGGTATGCCATCCTTTGGTATCATTCATTGTAAACATAACAAAGAAAATAACCCAATTTTATTTATCTTTTGCTTTATTTGTTAACTCTTTGAGTGTTAATAGTTTCTCTTGCCTTTGTATTAATATTTTGTGCCCCACGTTGCACAGCAGGCCTCAGACTACTAGCCAACTTGATTATATAGACTACCTGTACTTTCTTCTACAAATATTTCCCATATTTTACTTCTTTACTGGCCAGGGATAAGTTTAGTGTCTTTAAAATTGCCTCTGGGGCTCAGATCACCGACACCATACATAATATACATAACATATATATATATGGTATAAAAGTATTGGTATATATTAACTTTTGATCAGTTGCTTTGAGACTTGGAAGAGTTATTAAACCCCATGACATATTTTTAATATTTTTCCCTTTCATTACCATTCACGTTTACCTTGGTTGACCTCTGTTTGAGGCAATAAACCATGAATCTTCTCTTGCACAACCGAATGATCTCTTATTTGCGGTCAAAATATAAGAAGCAGAACTTCAACATGTTTTCAGGGTAATTTCAGCGCTATTATGCCACTATATGAACAAGTTTAGTTGGAAACCTTCCATGTACTGTAATGCCCTAAATAATCGACTCCTTAACCACAGCAGAATTATGGGTAATTTTTCAGGAATTTATTGATATCCTTCTTTCCAAATTACATACATATACATATTTCCGGGCCAGTTATTTTTGGTCAAGTTTTTCCAAAAAACTTTGTTGTGACCCTTAATATATGTTCATTTTCGTGAATTTAGATTTTTGATGGCGTTAGTGCGATAACTTGAGCAAATGTCAACTTATTTTGTTGATATTCGGTTTATGAGATTTGCTCAACAATGTCTTGACCGAGTTCGAAAACTGGCTATCAGGTTCGCATATTTTCGGTGGAGTTAAAGACCTTATTAGTTAATTTATTTATGAATGTCAGACTTCCTAAAGAGTGTTGTGTATAATAGCCAGTTATAATTAACCCTTTACCCAACAAACCGGCCAAATAAAGCTTCAACAGCCTAAAATATCTTCGGTCTGTCTCAATAGAACCATACAAATATGGATATCATTGGAACCGGCTCCTTGACCACATTGTGATAGTTACAGTTATGCCCTGTGCCAATGCATTCTCTTATATATGCGAGTCGACCATAGGTCGCCTCGCATATATAAAAGAATGCATTGGCCTAAAAAAAATGTTTTTTTTAACACTTTTTACCATTTTTTCTTACATTCTTTAACAATTTTATAATTTTTAATGTGTTAAGCCAATGCATTCTCTTATATATGCGAGGCGACCTATGGTCGACTCGCATATATAAGAGAATGCATTGGCACAGGGCCGTTCTGTTGGGTAAAGGGTTAATGCATTTTCAATCCAAAGCCCATGCTTCGCTTACCTACTGCAACTCAACCCACATCTCTGATGCAAATTCTTGTTAAATATTGGAAATGATATTGAAAGAATCTAGAGCCCTAAATTCATCCTTAGGGCAGTGTTGAGGTGACAAATTTTTCCAGCTCACCAGGCCTCACAGAAATCTAATTACTTAACAGTACCTCACAGTACCTCATTGACATTGACATATTGATGCATCTGATTGCCATATATAAATAGTAAACTGATCATCATTTATGAATTATAGATACTGTTGGAATACAAAGGTGTCAAAGGGGGGTAATAAGAGCATAAGTAGGTTGAATGTATTTCTGAAATTGATTTCGATCATCATGTAGTTGAATCTGTATGAAAATCACAAAAGACTGAAAGCTAATATCGTAACCTACATGTAGGCCTACCACCAGTACATATATTGGTAAATTAGTGCGAGTATAATGACTTTGCTACTAGTTGTGAAAATTTATTTTCCTTTGAAAACCAGGACCTGGAAGTGTAATTTTGAAATAAAAGTTGCAAATTGGTCTGGTAGTAACCTTCCCCAGAAAACAAACGAATGCTTGTACTAGTTTTTATACGCCCTTTTGAAAAAAAGGCCGTATTATAGTATTGGTCTGTCCGTCCGTCCGTCCGTCGAGCCGTCCGTCCGGGCGGGCGTCCGTCCGTTAACCTGTTGTCCAGATGATAACTTTAGTTAGAGTGAACCAAATTTAATAAAATTTGGTATGTGGGTTTATTAGCCGAAAAGTAAGTTCAAGTTCGAATTTGGGTTCCGCCCGCCAATTTTCACCGGAGTTATGCCCCTTATTTGACGTTTTTTGACTTAGAAAATCCTTGAAATTTGTTGTCCGGATGATAACTTTAGTATAGTTTATCGGAATGAATCCAAATGTGGTATATTACTTTCTCCCACCAAAACACAGGTCAAGTTCGAACTTGGGTTCTGTCCGACCATTTTTGGCAGAGTTATGCCCCTTTTTCGACTCAGAAAATTCAGTTTTTCTTATGTTTTTTGGTTTCCGGATGATAACTCGATTTTGGAATGTTTATACGCAAAACCCGTTTTTTTGTGGATTACATATATCGAAATACAGCTCAAGTCCGAATTTCGTTTTAATCCGATAATTTTTGCGAGAGTTATGGCCCCTTTTTTGACTTAGAAAATCCCTGAAATTTGTTGTCCGGATGATAACTTTAGTTAGAGTGAACCGATTTCAATCAAATTTGGTATGTGGGTTTACTAGGAGAAAATACAGCTCAAGTTCGAATTTGGGTTCCGTCCGCCAATTTTCACCGGAGTTATGCCCCTTATTTGACGTAATTTGACTTAGAAAATCCCTGAAATTTGTTGTCCGGATGATAACTTTACTAGAGCTTATCGGATTCAATGATAATTTGGTATATTACTTTCTCCCACCAAAACACAGGTCAAGTTCAAATTTGAGTTCCGTCCGCCAATTTTTACCAGAGTTATGCCCCTTATTTACCAGTTTCTGCCGACCCAAGAGAGGGCGTATATTGCACGCCCAGCGTAGCTCTTGTTATCACATAGTTAGAACTTAGCACCTAAACCCGGCCTCTTATCTTTTAAAAGACACACATGTATTATTGGCATGCACAGTGACATAAGGGCTTAGCACAGTGATGTCGATGTCAATGCTTGAACTTTATTATTATGTTAATTAGAATATAATTATGATATTCAATTTGTGTTGGGTTATTTAGTGTTGACTGTGAGATAAACATGGGTGATAAGTGTGGTTGAACAGTTTTGTCAACGTGAAAAGACACATTTGAAATGGAGCTATATGTTTTCTTGAATGTGTCTTTACCTCCTCTTTGGTTGTGATAAGGAAATCAATATTATTTTTTTTTTAAATCCCAGCCATTTCCAGAATAAAGATCGTTTTTCCTTGCTAAAATGTGATTATGTGATAAAATGGATCTCAAATTTGTCACATTTTTATACGAAATTTATTAACCTCGTCCACTAAATTTGATTAGAGCCTCATTAAAGCTAAAGAATCGAATTTAGTGCACTCGGTTAATAAATATTGTATAGAATTGCGACTCCTTAGAGATCCTCTAAGTGCTTCAGCTTGTCAATGAATCTTGTTTGAAGATGCAGCTTCATTTCTGGAAGATTAATTTTGGAATAGATTGATATGACTTCAATGTTGAAATAGGTTTCTCTGTCCCACCTTAACCAGCTTCCTGAATTTTTGCAAAAACCATGTGCCAATGCATTCTCTTATATATGCGAGTCGACCGAAGGTATAAGGGGTTGCATTGGCGTAACAATTTTTCTATTATTTTTGCACCAGCGTAGCTCCCATCATGAAAGAGTTTATGTCTTGTCTTCATACTAATGTAATTTTTCTGTGTGAGTTCAGATGCGCTTAGTCTGTACTTGATTTACTTTTACTTTTAGTGCATATTTCACACCAGTCTGATTCTGCACCAAACAGATATGAATGCGCAAATAACTCAACAAATAAGTAAATGTAAAAAAAATATTTTGTACCAATTAATATCACTTATCTGAAAATCTGAACGGATCGTACCAGTACTTTTTTTAAAGGGACAGGTAAGTCAGTGATCTACACAGTTACTCGACCCCTGAGTATGTTAGTACATATCAAAGTGCACGGTAACATCCCATGACATATCAACAGTAACACCCCATGTCATGTCAACCGTAACACCCCATGGTCTATCATGTAGCATTCCTCAATAGCTTTGGTCTCGAATTTATACATACTTTTGCAAAATATAAAGGTTCTATGTCATTGTCCGGTATGTGGAGGTGTGATTTTAACCTTTTCCAACGAGTAGTTCCTTTAGGAAATGTTCAGGTAATAAGTTCAACAACTGGGCCATAGACATTTGTTGAACTTAATTTTTGAGCATTTCACACCAAAGAACAGGAATCCTTCTGCACTAGTAGTCTTGTATTATTCCTCATCTGCTTAACCCTTTACCCAACAAACCGGCCAAATCCGGCCAAATAAAGCTTCAACAGCCTAAAATAACTTCGGTCTGTCTCAATAGAACCATACAAATATGGATATCATTGGAACCGGCTCCTTGACCACATTGTGATAGTTACAGTTATGCCCTGTGCCAATGCATTCTCTTATATATGCGAGTCGACCATAGGTCGCCTCGCATATATAAGAGAATGCATTGGCCTAAAAAAAATCTTTTTTTAACACTTTTTACCATTTTTTCTTACATTCTTTAACAATTTAATAATTTGTAATGTGTTAAGCCAATGCATTCTCTTATATATGCGAGGTGACCTATGGTCGACTCTTATTATTCCTCATCTGCTTAACCATTCCATGACTGGAGCTTCCTGAAATTTTGCGAAAACCCTGTTCCAATGCATTCTCTTATATATGCGATTTTCCCATAGGGAGCCTCACACATATACATGTAAGAGAATACATTGGCCTAACAATATTTACCTCAACCTTGTAAGCCAGTGCATTCTCTTATATATGCAAAATATAAAGGTTCTATGTCACTGTCCGGTATGTAGAGGTGTGATTTTAACCTTTTCCAATGAGTAGTTCCTTTAGGAGATGTTCAGGTAATAAGTTCAACAACTGGGCCATAGACATTTGTTGAACTTAATTTTTGAGCATTTCACACCAAAGAACAGGAATCCTTCTGCACTAGTAGTCTTGTATTATTCCTCATCTGCTTAACCCTTTACCCAACAAACCGGCCAAATAAAGCTTCAACAGCCTAAATTATCTTGGGTCTGTCTCAATAGAACCATACAAATATGGATATCATTGGAACCGGCTCATTGACCACATTGTGATGGTAACAGTTATGCCCTGTGCCAATGCATTCTCTTATATATGCGAGTCGACCATAGGTCGCCTCGCATATATAAGAGAATGCATTGGCCTAAAAAAAATCTTTTTTTAACACTTTTTACCATTTTTTCTTACATTCTTTAACAATTTTATAATTTGTAATGTGTTAAGCCAATGCATTCTCTTATATATGCGAGGCGACCTATGGTCGACTCGCATATATAAGAGAATGCATTGGCACAGGGCCCTTCTGTTGGGTAAAGGGTTAACCCTTCCATGACTGGAGCTTCCTGAAATTTTGCGAAAACTCTGTTCCAATGCATTCTCTTATATATGCGATTTTCCCATAGGGAGCCTCACACATATACATGTAAGAGAATACATTGGCCTAACAATATTTACCTCAACCTTGTAAGCCAGTGCATTCTCTTATATATGCAAAATATAAAGGTTCTATGTCACTGTCCGGTATGTAGAGGTGTGATTTTAACCTTTTCCAACGAGTAGTTCCTTTAGGAGATGTTCAAGTAATAAGTTCAAAGCTGTCAGTTTTAGGAGATGCGATCTTGAATTGATAACTGGAAACTATGTAAAAAACTTCATAAATCTTCAAAATATTTTTAATGATTAAAGATTTGTTTCGAAGTTAGGCTCTTTCATTTATAGTCATTAAAAGTTTTATATGTTCGTATAACTCCATTATGGCCATCAGGATGGATTAATTTAAAGTTTGTTTAGAATACAGTCTCTATTTAGTTATTAAAATTATATATATTCATGTACAGTAATGCCCTAAGTAATTGACCCCTTAACCACAGCATAATTATGGGTAACTTTTCAGGATTTAGTTGGAAATATGGCTTGTTGCCATTCATCGGAAAGCTCTCGGGGAGAGCTTTCCGATGAATGGCAACAAGCCATATTTCTGACTAAATCCTGAAAAGTTACCCATAATTCTGCTGTGGTTAAGGGGTCGATTAATTAGAGCATTACTGTAGCTCCATAATGGTCATCACGATCATGTTTAAGTGACTCACAAAAGGGCAGCCTTTTGATGAATGAACTTTGCATACCTGAATGACTTGACAGGATCAAAGGCTGGACAGACAATAGCATTCCAGGGGCTATACTAGTAGGGTATATATGATTTGACCTGTGTAGTTAGATAAACACTTCCTGGGAGATAGAAACCACATTCCTGTAACATAATCACCGGTTAATAAGCCACTTTGAAGTATTTTGCGTTTGACTGATGTATTGAACTGAATTAACTCCATTGAGTTGTTGTAGACCTTTGGTCCTGTTGGTAACTTGGTATACTAAAAAACTATTGAAGACATGGACCCTGGGGTATATCTGAACATATAGTAAGTCATCAGATATAGTATGCTACCACCTCAGGGCTAGATCATGCCATGAATCCCTACTCTAGCTATTCCTGCAGAGATCATATTCCACCTGTCCACCTGGTAACTTTTTGAAGATATGACGGGGATCATTGTAACATCGAAAAGATACACAGGAAACATATTTCTTAGTCATGAATATTTCCTTTAGGGGAAGGTACAACTCCAGATTTCATGATTTAGGCAGTTTTGTGAGTCGATTTCGCTTTGCATCGCATGCAATCATACACTTAGAAGATATCTATGGAGGGAAAGGATTTCCAAATGGTTTACAGTAATGCTTTAAATAATCGACTCCTGAACTACAGCAGAATTATGGGTAATTTTTCAGGATTTAGTCGGAAATATGGCTTGTTGCCATTCATCGGAAAGCTCTCACCGATATCCATGTAGGGAAAGGATTTTCAAATGGTTTACAGTAATGCTTTTTCAGGATTTAGTCGGAAATATGGCTTGTTGCCATTCATCGGAAAGCTCTCACCGATATCCATGGAGGGAAAGGATTTCCAAATGGTTTACAGTAATGCTTTATATAATCGACTCCTTAACTACAGCAGAATTATGGGTAACTTTTCAGGATTTTGTCGGAAATATGGCTTGTTGCCATTCATCGGAAAGCTCTCCCGAGAGCTTTCCGATGAATGGCAACAAGCCATATTTCCGACTAAATCCTGAAAAGTTACATGTACCCATAAATTCTGCTGTGGTTATGGAGTCAATTAATTAGAGCATTACTGTAGAACGTATAAGACTTACTGATGAACTGCTGGAAGTTTCAATCTTCTCATCTTCAAATTTATAAAAGTTGGTACAGTTTGCGTTTGAATTCAGGAACATTTCGAGAATGCCAAGAAGACCTTATTAAGACCTTATTAAGATTGTTTGCATTTGTAAAATGTTTTCTATATTTCCAATGACTCTTTACATTTGTGTGATCGGGTGCATGAGAAATATTAATGTTACATTATTGGGACATATGGTACAAATCAATGAGCAAGACAAAAACCCTGAGTTAACCCTTTACCCAACAGAAGGGCCCTGTGCCAATGCATTCTCTTATATATGCGAGTCGACCATAGGTCGCCTCGCATATATAAGAGAATGCATTGGCTTAACACATTAAAAAATATAAAATTGTTAAAGAATGTAAGAAAAAATGGTAAAAAGTGTTAAAAAAAGATTTCTTTTAGGCCAATGCATTCTCTTATATATGCGAGGCGACCTATGGTCGACTCGCATATATAAGAGAATGCATTGGCACAGGGCATAACTGTAACTATCACAATGTGGTCAAGGAGCCGGTTCCAATGATATCCATATTTGTATGGTTCTATTGAGACAGACCGAAGATATTTTAGGCTGTTGAAGCTTTATTTGGCCGGTTTTGGCCGGTTTGTTGGGTAAAGGGTTAACCCTTTACCCAACAAACCGGCCAAAACCGGCCAAAACCGGCCAAATAAAGCTTCAACAGCCTAAAATATCTTCGGTCTGTCTCAATAGAACCATACAAATATGGATATCATTGGAACCGGCTCCTTGACCACATTGTGATGGTTACAGTTATGCCCTGTGCCAATGCATTGTCTTATATATGCGAGTCGACCATAGGTCGCCTCGCATATATAAGAGAATGCATTGGCCTAAAAAAAAACTTTTTTTAACACTTTTTACCATTTTTTCTTACATTCTTTAACAATTTTATAATTTTTAATGTGTTAAGCCAATGCATTCTCTTATATATGCGAGGCGACCTATGGTCGACTCGCATATATAAGAGAATGCATTGGCACAGGGCCATTCTGTTGGGTAAAGGGTTAAGCTAAATTTTCAGGTGTTTTTCTAAAAGAACTATAGTTAAATTTGAAATTTAAATTGAGGCATCTTCAACTTTATATTTTTTTCACCAGCAAGAATGCCAAGATAGGTGATTCCAATCGATTTTGGCAGCAGTAACGATTCTTACTGAACGAATCGTATCATGATACTTTTTAACATATTTTATTGGGGCTGCCATCCTACATGTATCCTACATGTACAGTTTTTTAGTGGCTGGCAGTGATAAATCTAGCATTCAACACTAGTATACTAGTATCCAACTAAAACTAAAGGGTCAATTAATTTGTTTCAGTGTGAATATATAAGCTTAGGTATGGAATGGTATGCTATTAGAAATGAGGAATGGAATTATCATTATACCAGATCACCAATCATCACTGTGGGTTAAAATTTCAATAGTTTTTAAAGTCTAAAGTGAATCACGATATGCATATCGTATCGAGCAATAATCATGATACATATTGAATCTAGCAGGGGTGTACTCTAGGGCTCCAAATAAAAGTGCAGGCCCAAATATTAGTGTAGGGGGGGGGGGGGGGGGTGGGGAATTCCATTGAAAGTTAATAAAAGTGCAGACCCAAATAACTGTGCAGGGGGAACTCTGAGAAAAACATCAAACTAACTGGTTAAACAAATTATTTTTATAGTAGGTCAAGTATAGGAATCAACATACATGTAGTATCTGTTGTCTGGTATTTTATTCAATATTTAAATGTTCACATGTATGCCATATACTTGAATATGTATTATATATACATGCATTATTTAAAGTTATAAGCTCACCATTTTGATATCAGAATCATATAGAAATCTTGAGTTTGTGCTGATTTCAATTTTCATAGCCTCTAAATTAATAAACGTGCAGACCCAAATAAGCACTGTGCAGGGGGGAAATTTCCCAAGAAAATAATAAACGTGCTTGCATGTTTATTTCGAGCCCAAGAGTATCCTTACAGCCCTAGTAATTTAGCGTAAGTGGGAGTTGGGTTCGTAAGAAGTAGTTGTTTCATACTTTATTGAAAGTAAAACTCCCGCCTCTGTTGTCCTGAAGGCAAGGACATTGTGATGAGTTGATGGGTCTGTGGTTGGTGTGTTCTTAAAATATTTCTGTAGTTGGAAATTTCATATCTAGGGCCATAATAAAAATGCGGTTTGTTTGCAGTCACCTGACCTGGCCTCAAAATGCACCTAGCCAAATTATTTTGCTTGCACTCTCAAGAATTGTTTTTTTTTATATCCACTGTCTAGTGTCAACCTAAGTATTGCAAAATGCTGTAACCATGTAACAATAATTACACTTTAATATCTGCATTCAAGTCCGATTATAGTATGTCTGTCATTTGCAGATTGAGGTCCCCAGAGGGTGAAATTAGTGACACTATCCCACATAGCGGGCTAGAATCACCAAATTCACCCTCTGAGGCTCATTCTGCATGGCCTCATTTGCTGTGGGAGATATAGACTCAGATTTTAAGTTCCCAAATGGGAATTTTGTGATGTATTCCCATTGGAAACCTTGATTATGCAATGTGTCGTCTGCCAATCTGGGCATATAGAGAGACTAAACTAAAAAAGAAATATAATCTATGTGAAGAAGTTTCTATAGAAATTTGATAATAAAGAAACTTTCCAGAGAAGATGAGGCCTAAGCAGAATGAGGTCCCTAGAGGGTGAATTTACTGATGCTAGCCTGCTATGCGGGACAGCGTCGCTAAATTCACCCTCTGGGGACCGCATTCTGGAAATGACAGGCACACTAAACTCAGGCTTTTCTGCATCTTGATTTATGAAAGCTTTTACACAGGTATGAACTAAAACAAAGTGAAATATTAAAACAAAATTTGTCATTCAGGTCAAAGTCCACACTTCAAACCAACAAGTCAAAACAAAAACAAATTCCTATATACTTGCCCACATACCAGGAGAACATGTGGGTAGGGTGCAAACATAGATCTGTTTTATTGTGGCCTTGTGTGAAGTATGTGTAAATTTGAGATTCAAGTTGATAGAACTCCCTCATCCCACACATCCCCCACCCCTACCTACTAAATGACAACCATATGTAGCTGCGACTCACCCTCAAAGAAAGATACATAACATACCATATTAAAATCTTTATGGAGAAGGAATAGGGATTGCTATTGAAAGCTCCGAAGGGTCCTTATCTATAAGGTTAGCTTAAAATCATTGTCCAAATAAGCCCTGAGGGGTCGTTCCTCTCTCTCTCTCACAAAGATGAAAGATTATTTCTCTAAGAGGTCTGTATGTGCCCACAGGGAAGATGTTGGTATTAATAGTATATGCCTACATGATACTTAATTATACTATGGAATGTAAGTGTTGCACTACATTCTTTACATGCCAAGTCAATATATTTATAAGCATGCTCGTTTATTGATAATTAATGCTTTGAAAAGAAACCATCTGCCCTCCGTGGCTTCGGTAAATGCCAGTGACTTGTTGAAAGCGTCAACGGTAAATAGGTCTTTCCATATATAGAATCAATAATTAGCTGCCATAGATCTTGTTTTGTGTTCCTAATTTATTCTTTTATCATAGCAATCTAATGTTTGACAAATAGAACTTAATTTTACTGGAGTTATTTATGGTTCTGTCCTGGCTGGTGTCAGAAATATATCTCTGCATAATTACTATAGCTCATGTATTGAACAATAACATTTTGTGCTTGAATAATGTCGGTTGCTATTGGAAACACTAAGTTGCTCATAACACTGCGCTAGGACAACTGATTTCTCCTTGTTGATTCAAACCTAATATTATAATGAGTGCTAAATCCATGTTGAAGTCAGTTTAGGTCACAAAAAATCTTTTTCTAGGTTCGACTTCAACTATTATTTGTTAATTTTTTTCATAAATTCACCTTAGTGTATGAGTATGCAATTATCCATTGTCCAAGGAGGGGACAATTTTGTCCAAAGTAATGGGAATAATTCAAATTATTATTATTAATTATAATAAAATAGTAGCAAGTCTGATTATAGTGTGTATGTTATTTACAGAATGAGGTCCCCATAGGGTGAATTTAGTGAAACTATCCTGCATACTGTGCTAGCATCAACAAATTCATCCCCTTGGGACCTCATTCTGCATGGCCTCATCTGCTATGGGAGAACTACTCAGATTTGAAGTTCCCAAATGGTGAATATTGTGCTGTATACCCAAATGATAGGCACACTAAACTCAGTCTTGGTCCAAGGAGGGGACAAAATTGTCCAAAATAATTGGAATAATAAAATTATTATTATTAATTATTATAAAATAGTAGCAGGGACCGGTCTAGAAGTTTCAAATTGGGAGTTCTAAGTGACTTCTCCCTATTTGATTATTAGGGAGAAGTTGACTAATATCAAGGAGAAATCGTAATGGCTCAAGTTCAGTTTACACACCGTCACCATTTCATGATACAAAAAGTTTATGAAAACAATAGCCCATTTATAAAACGATTGTAATGAGGACCCTTAATAATAAAAAAAATACAGTTCGTATGCAGAATGGGACATATGCATACTGGTATATGAGAGAGAAGTCACTTCTCCCTAGGACAAAAATAGGGAGAAGTGACACAATTTTGGGAGAAGATGTCTCCCAAGTCGCCCTCTGGGCTTATCCCTGAATAGTAACATTGTTGGACTGATGGGCATTCCCAGAGGGTCATATTTGAATGACTATTCAAAGAATCTGAAATGTTTTTGGATGTTGCCTCAAACACGTAACTGACAGCTGCAATCATGCAATCGGCTCTAGGAGTGAATTTTCCAGAGTTACCGGTATGTCCGTTTTTACTTAGAATTTTCTGATTATTTTGGCTCCTAGGTATAGTTAACTTATATATTTTTTTTTCTTTCAGATTTGTGTTATCTATTAATCATATGAAAATACAGATCAAGTTCAAATCAGAGTACTCAGGTTAAAATTTGGTAAGTGGACTACTCACATGATTATCTTGATTTCAAGATAAAGCCACCTAACTTCAGCTACATGTATTTCTACTTTAAAAAAAGCCAATGTCCAAAAGTATGCTAATCATCCTTTATTATACCCCCCTGTAGTAAAGTTATGGGGGGTATAAAAAATCAGCTTCTCTTTCTGTCTGGAAGTCTGTCTAGCCATTTTCCGTCCGTGGACGCAACATTGTCCGATCTTGCATCCAGACATTTTTCTGTCAATTTTGTTTAAACTTGACACTGGTATTTATCACTATGAGAATCTTTGCACCTGCGATTATGAGCTCGGTCCTAACTTTTTTAGTGGAGTTATCCCCCCCACCCTTTTTCGACTTAATAACTTTGTTGAAACAATGTACATTGTTTGTACGATCTTGTATACCTACATTTGCAGATATGTTAATATGGCTATTCTTAATGTAGCCCACTTCCACTGCAGGAGGGTGGTGGGGGTAGGGGGTGTCCTTAGTCATGTGGAGATGGTCACATCTCTACCTTTACTCTGCATCCAATGGGTTTATTCTTCATTCTAGTGTTGAGGTCCACCAGTATCCTTCCCATTCCACTGATTGTGGATAGCTCTTGTTTTATTTATCTCAGGGATTGGAGGAGAGAGTGTGAATATCTGATCAAGCTTGTCCACACATTCCTTTCTCTATCTCAGATTATCAGCTTTTTCTGAGGTATTTGTTAAACTAACAAACTTAAATTGTTGACTCAGCATGGGGCTTACAGATCAACACCAAGTCAGTAACAAACCCTATCATTTGACATCTCCGGCCTGCAGATCTCCTTTGAACCCTTGTCCTGACCTTTCATTCAACATACCTAGTTTGCAGTCTAGGCAGACCTTAGCTCTTTTTAATTACATATGCATCTTGTATTATTTATTGTCCATGGCACAAAAGACCAGAGGCGAAAGAAATATTTTGAATTGTTGCTCAATGGAATGTTCACCTTTTATCCTCAATCTTTACATTTCTCCGCACTTGCCAACAAAACACCTTTATTGCCGAGGAGTATCTTTTGACTGATGAATCCTTGGCTTAACACCTTGTCTGACCACATAATTATTATTCAGGCAGGTGGAAGTTATGTAAATTAAGGTCTTCAGGGTTTTTGGGGGTCAGAGCAGATCATTTATGAATATATGCTGACTAAAAATTCCCTTTATAATAATTTTATATTTGTAAACTGTTTACAACTATTATGTCAAAATAGAGATAGCCCCTCCCCCATTTATGACAATTATGTCGAAATAGAGACTGATGAATCCCAGGCTTAACACCTTGTCTGACCACATAATTATTATTCAGGCAGGTGGATGTTATGTAAATTAAGGTATTTGGGGGTCAGGCAAGATCATTTATGAATATTCAAGATGAATTAATCAGGTTTTCACAATAAAATTTAGCAGATGCTTCATTTATTGAATTTCAGATACTGCATGTTATAACAGGTGCAATGTTGCCAATTTTTCCTGTTAAGAAGCCTTGAAATAGTGTGTCTGTCATTTGCAGAATGAGGTGCCCAGAAGGAGAATTTAGTGACACTACCCCGCACAGCCGGCGAGCATTACTAAATTCACCCTCTGGGGACCTCATTCTGCTTGGCCTCATCTATTGGGAAGTATCTATATCTCAAATTAACATTGTTTTTAGTTACTTTTTCCATTCTGTTCAGTTTTTATACCATAATTTGCAGAATATAAAATGCATAATCATGGTGACTGGGTGAAAATCACCAACTTCAACTGGGGAACTTCAATCTGATTCTAGGTCTCCCAGAGAAGATGTGGCCTTGGCAGAATGGGGTCCTCAGAGGATCAATTTAGTGATGCTAGCCCGCTGTGCAGGACATCATTACTAAATTCACCCTTTGGGGTCCTCATTCTGTAAATGACAGACACTATTTCAAGGCTTACCTGATAATTAATGCTAATTGATTACAAAATTTAAATATGGCAAGCTGTATCACATTTTAACCCTTTCTATACTAAATCATTGACGAGAAGTTCCTTTGGATATGTTCAGATAATAAGTTCAACAAACAACCATAGGTGTTTGTTGAACTTATTATCTGAACATTTCCCACCAATGAATATGAATCATTCTGCTCTTGTCTGTTTTTATGTCTGTCATCTGCTTTTATTGTCTGAACACCCCTCCATAATCCAAATGGACTATGTACTGTGCCAATGTGTACATTTATAACTGGATGGGAGAATCCATTTTGGTATATAAAGGGTTAAATAACCTTATTGTATAAATTAAAAAAAAACTTCCATAAAATTTTCCACTATCATAAGGTGAATGAAATTGACTGGTGGAAAAGGACAGGGGGGACTTGGGACATAGACATGGGGTAGCAAACTGGGGGTAGGGCCATTGGGTGATAATTTTTTATCCTCCAACTGTACCTCCGGATTATCTTTGCTGCAACCAACTTTGAGATTCCCTGTGTAATATCCCCTCTCCCCCCACAAATCCCCTACCCATGATTTAAAAGGTTCCGACTGCAAATTATCAAAATATATAACTTTTTTATAAAAAATTACAATCATAAATATATATATTGACATGTATTATGAAATAATTCTTCCCTATCTTGTATTTCGAAATATCATGCTAATTATAGAACTACTATACATAATTAATAAAATAGTTTCCAAATAAATCGTTTAATCTGAAAGAAAATATGAAATATAATTAAACTTATTAAATAATGAGGGTTAACACATATCAATACTATTCCATGTGGTAATATCAACAAATGCCAAGTGTTTCTTTTAAAGCTACTTTTTGAGCGGGCCTTTCACTGCTTGGGTAACTGTGCGTAGCAGTGTGAAGTGTTTGTCAGCACTCACCATTGTAAGTGTCTAGGCAAGAAGGAATGTGTGGAATGTTCTTTATGGTGTTGACTTTTGTTCATGGTGGATACACGGAATGTAGGCTGTTCACAGCACCTGCCCTCTCACACAGCATGTTCTAGCCTACTATCACAACAGTAGCTACGCGTCCTTTGTACCACTCGGCTTCACTTTTTATCCAGGAAATTTTGTTGGAGATTTATTCTGTTTCATCAAGTAAATAATAATATATCTACTTATATTTATTACTATCGTTGGATCTTATTATAAGCACTTTCTATTGGTGGAAATTTCTTTGTTTGGATATTTTATTTCAATGAAGAAATTGGACTTTTAATAGTGGTGCGTTTATTTCATGTGATTAACTGAATTTGTGAAGGAATGTAAATTGACAGTTTGGCCTTTCCCGAAGAAAGGCTTTTACTTATTTACTGCCCTGTCTGACCATCATGATACCAGAAGGGCAGCTAGGATTTAATGGTCAGAGAATTATGTCAGGTATTTTCACATTTACAATTTCTTCTTTTTGCTGGAAAACTTCTCATGGTTTTCTCCTGCTAATATATGCTGACTATAATTTACCTTTATAATATTTGTATATTTGTAAACTGTTTGACAATTCCCCCTATCCCCCCCCCCCTCCCCCCCCCCCCCATAATATACGTTTGAAATTAATTTTGTTTTTGTATTCACAACACAAATATCTTTTCAACTAATTCTTAAAATATTTCATAAATCCAAACTTAGTAGTAGAGACTTCAGTTAAAGTATCTCTTGCCAAACTGTTATAGTTTTACTGTGTTAGTTTTCAATAAATAAAAATTTAAAACATTGTTTTTCAACAATTTTATGATTTATAATTTGAAAGTTATTTTGAAAAATGTGATATTAAAAAAAATGTAACAATCATTACCTCAAAAGACTAACTGGTATGATAAGAATTTCTCGTTTTATTACGGTTTAAATCAGCTTTTCTTCAGTAGGTACCAAACAAGAAAAACATTTGATAGAAATTAGTTCAAAGTGAGGTTACAAAATCTAATGATTGATTGGTTTTGAAAGAAATTAATTAATTTGAAAAATATAAACACCTGTGTTAGTCTGTACATGCATTATATGTCGATATAATCATCTACCTTCATGACAAATTTATTTTGTTCATGTTTATATTTATATTGGTTGTTTTATTAATAAACAGCCCATTGAAAATTAGCTAGTGTTTAGTTGTCAATGAGCAAGCTTATCCTTTGAGTGCCCCCTCATCTCATATATGGGGATAATTATATTCTGAAGAACATAACAAATATTAATCAATAAAATGGAGTAGAAATATAACATGATATAAAACAGATAAATATATGAAATATTCTGCCATTTTAAAAATCTGTCCATGCATGTCTTAATGTTTTAATATATGTTTCAATTTTCGTAAAATACATGTATATTCAATAATATTTTTAAATATTACATGTATTTCTCAATGAATTTTTTTTTTTTGGCAGGATATGAATGGGTTCATAGAAAATAGTTTATTATTTAAACTTAAAAAAAAAATTAAAGATGTACAAATGTATTTAAGGGTTCCAGACCAATTTTTACGAAGCATAATTTACTTCTTATTTAGATTCTATTGTATAAAATATTATGTTTGGAACAAGAAGTGCTTCACCAATGATGCTATTTTGATCGATATTGAATTTTATGTGGTGCATTTATTTCATACAGTTTCGGTGTTTTAGAGGGACACCAAAAATTATTTTGTTAATTTTTAACTAAAAAAATTATATTCTTTATGTTGTTGTTGCAACTTGAGGTCTGGAAACCTGAATGCATATTTAAAACTTATTTGTTTAATTCAAGCAAATTTTATTCTGTTTATTCTGAAAATTTTCCTTGTGATAATATTGAAATTATTTATAATCACTTAATTCAAAGTTATCTGAATATAATTTAATCATAAGCTGTCAATCCATGGAATACTGTGAAACATTTGGCTGCCACACACTTTGCCAGTTAGGTTATTTCTCGATAACCTAAATTTCTTGATTACTTTCCCCCGCAACAGAAATGACAGCAGTGCGGAGTTTCCATGCCTGTACCGTGTGCCTATTAAAAATGTACATAGAAACTGTTCGATGCTTCCTAGCATTTAACATGAAATTTCATTTAAACATGTCTCTTTCAATTTCACGTGTCTTTTTTGTTGTAAATAGTCTCAATGTTGTACGCTCGTTATACTTCTAACTTCTACTTTTGGTGGTTCTCTTGTGAAATGACAGATTAAGTTATAAGAAATAACTCTTGTTTCGATTAAGGTTAACCATTATGAGTTATAACCGAAAAGTTTGAAGATAAATTTTCTGTAACTGTGCTACAGGCGTTAATAGAATTTATATTCAAACTTTTCGGTTATACATGTAACTGCATAACCTTAATCGAAACAAGAGTTATTTCTTAAATCTTCATTCAGAGGGAAAGGAAAATTGACCTGTTCAGAAATGTAATTCTGATACAAAACATAGCAGCTATAGTTATTTTAGACTATCAGAATTTTCCAAATGTTCCTTAAAATTTTGTAGAAACAGCTATATGGATAATTTATAATACTTTTAAATCAACAAATTATATCTTATAAGAAGTCTTATAGAAGTTTAAATATAACTACATAGCACACATATAACTACATAGCACACAACGTTAAACTATACATGTATGTTGGTGGCCTCTTTCAATTTTGAATTTTTTTTTATGTGAAACACAATGGATGCATCTTTATTTTTTAACCTTTCTGTACTAAATGGATTCTCCCAGTCAGTTATAAAAGTATACTTTGGATTGGTCTATTATTCATCTGGAGGGGTTTTCAGTAAATAATAAGCAGATGACAGATAATAAAGTACAGAACAAGTCCTATTTATTGGAGGGAAGAGTTCAGATAATACCTACACTGAAGTACATTATTAAGGAAAAGATAATAATTAAGAAATATATTCCCCGCTTCATTTTTCGACTATATAAGGTTCCCTGTCAAAACTTCCAGGGTTTGTACTGGTGGAATATGATCTCTACGGGTGTTAGCCAAAGTAGAGATTCATGACATGATCTATTCTTGTTCCAAATATGTTATTTTTTTTACACTAGTATCTAATAAAAAGCTAAGATTGGCCGGGAACCCTGAATATTCTATATAGATTAAGTCAATAATTCTTCCTAATTAATTTTAACCCTTCCATGACTGGAGTTTTGCAAAAACCCTGTGTCTTATATATGCGAGTCTTCCATAGGGAGTGTCACATATATAAGAGAATAAATTGGCCAAACAATATTTAACCTGACCTTGTAAGCCAGTGCATTCTTTTATATATGCAAGGCTTCCAATGGGAGACTCGCATATATAAGAGAACGCACTGACACAACATCATTAATGCTACACAAACGCAGCTCCTGTCTTCAATGAGTTAAGTAAATGATTCCTCCTGATCATCATCATTATCATCATCGTCGTCGTCACCACCATCGACATAATCATCGTCATCATCATCGCCGTCGTCCATGTCATCATCATAATCTTCATCGTCGTCATCGCCACCGTCATCATTGACGTCATCGTCATAATCTAATTTCCTCATCTTCAACATCATCTTCATCATCATGTACATCATCATCATCGTCATCATCATCATTATCATCATCATCAATATAGTCATCTTCTTCCTCACGTTCAACATTAACATCGTCATCATCGATCAACGTCGTCGTTCTCAACATCATCCCAATCATCAGCATCATCATCATCATCGTCAGTATATCCACCATTGTAGAAATGTAAATACGTCTTGCTTATCATATTTATTTGTGTTGTTTCTATAAAATTTAATTATGATATCTATTCATTATGTTGTGCATAACAATGTTATATTCTTTGTAAAATCTTCAATATCTGGAGGAAATAAAGATATAATAATATAAGAAGATGAACAATTTTAACTGAACAATAGATAGATCGCTTTATGACACTGATTTAGTTCATCTGTGTTTGTTGGGTCATTAGCTTTCATTCACCATGGACCTAGTTACAACATACCAAGGAGTCATTATGCAAATCACAGTGATAAATTAATTCATTGGAATGCATTCTTGCATTTATTTGACCAAAGTAAATATATGTCTTCTCATCCTGTCATATGGAAGTTGATATTTCTATGTGCAACAGGAAGATACCACATATTAAATGTCATAGAATAGACACAAAATTTAGATATCTGAAATGCATGTCATTTGTTTTTTTCAGTGCTTAAATTTGATATTTCAAGGCCGTTAAAGAATGTAAACATTCAATTATGACTGCCACGGTTTTTACTAGGCAATGACTGGGCCAAAATGGGACCCTTTTCCAATTCAGAGAAAGTCTCTTGTTTTCATACCCCCACTCTCGTCCATCCATCCGTCTGGGCATATATCTCAAACACCAGTATTCGGATCTTAATTATACCCCCCGCAACGAAGTTAGGGGGGGTATACTGGAGTCAGCTCGTCCGTCCGTCCGTCGTCTGTCGGCGTCGTCCAGCGTCGGCGTCGTCCGTCCGTGGACACAAATTTGTCCGGAGTTTTTCTCAGTCGTTTTTTGATAAATTTCCGTGAAACTTGGCACAGACATCAATCACCATGGGAACCTGTGCACCTGCGATTATGACATCTGTTGGACTTTTTTTTAGTGGAGTTATCCCCCCTTTTTCGACTTAGAAAATGTTCACAACATGTATACTTTTGTCCGAGCTTTTATTCCTACATTTTTCAGTCAATTTTTTTAAAACGTGGCACAGATATTTAGTACCATGGGAACTTGTGCACTTGCGATTATGACATCTGTCCGACATTTTTTGGTGGAGTTATCCCCCTTTTTTTATTTAGAAACTTTTTTTGCAACATTCATAATTTTGTCCGAGCTTTTATTCCTACATTTTTCGTTCAATGTTTTTTAATCTTGGCACTGATATTTAGTACCATGGGAACCTGTGCACCTGCGATTATGACGTCTGTCCGACATTTTTTGGTGGAGTTATTCCCCTTTTACAACTTAGAATTTTTTTCGCAACATACATAATTTTGTCCAAGCTTTTATTCCTACATTTTTCGGTCAATAGGTTTAAGATTAGGGTTATGGTTGTACACCTGCAATGGGAACTGTTATTTTATTATTTTAACTAAATGTTTACTGACATGTGAAACATCTTAGTATTTTAAAAACAGGGGGGTATCCGTAGTCCCATTGGGACAGTCACACCTTTAGTTAAATTTAGTATGGATGTTCACTACTATTAGGGCATTCAACAGAGTGCTCAATCGTTTTTTCTGGATTTTCCGTTTTAGAGTTTATCATCCTTGTTTATCTGGAAATGTTTTTGTTTTGTTGACTGTCCGAGCAGATATCTCCACCACCGGTTGACAAATCTCCATGAAATTTGTTGTTTACTACAAATGTAAATAAGTGACGTCAAGTAATCTGAATCTCCATTTGTGAGGACTTAGATTTCTGAAAAGATAGAAAAAAATTGTCATATGGGCATCACCTTTAACCTTTTCTAGTAATAAATAAAAAATAATTAAAAAAAATTCTATACTCAATAGTATTGATGAGTAGTTCCCTTAGGAAATGTTCAGATAATAAGTCAACAAATGACTGTTGAACATATTATCTGAACATTTCCCCACCAATGAATATGAATTATTCTGCTCTTGTATTATCAGTTTTTCTATCTGTTGTCTGCTTTTATCACCTGAACACCCCTCCAAATGAATAATAGAATGTTCCAATGTTCTCCTGGGAGAATCCATTTAGTATAGAAAGGGTTAATAAATCACATGAAGTCATATTCCTAGAGTAACAAAATAATTACAAAATTCAGCCATCATACATAGTTTGATACAATTTTGTTAAAACCCTTCCAACTGTTATATAAATGAAAAAGATGCGACCAGTAGAAGGAACAGTTAATGGGTTAACTCTGAGTACTAGGAATTTTGATAGCAGAAGATTGTGATCTATCAGTTGTATATTTTGTAATGCCTCCACATTATCATAGAGTATATCCAAAATATTTATAGCCTCAGTACACATACTTCTTTTCAATTTATTTCCTCGGGCTGTCAACACCAAATTGAATGAGTGTATATCACGTTGAAGAATGCGGTGATGACATGCCCTGTGTGTTTTAAACGTGACTGATATTTTTAGGGGACATTGAGTCATGTGAATAGAAAGCGTGTCTTGATGTTACAATGGAGCTATAGAAATGAAATTCCTCTGTCATGATAGCTATCTTGGCATGGACCCATGATATATGCCGATGTAGATTCTCCTCATAGATTCCCTACATTGCTGTGCATCGCCTGCCTCTCTTTGTAGTTAAGGCAAAATATATAAATATGCTTTGTTTCCCAGTGATCCTAACTACTCAAGCCTGATTATAGTGTGACTGTTATTTACAGAATTAGGTCCCCAGAGGGTGAAATTAGTGACACTCCTGCTTAGCGGGCTAGCATCCCCTCTGGGGGACCTCATTCCGCATGGTCTCATCTGCTATGGGATACATAGACTCAGATCGAAGTTCCCAAATGGTGAATATTGTGATGTACACCCATTGGGAACCTCGATTATGAAATGTGTCGTCTGCAATTTGGGGATATAGAAAACCTATTAAAATAAAAAAAATAAATAGAATCTGTGTGAAGAAGTTTCTATAGAAATTTTATAATAAATTTCCAAAGAAGATGCGGCCAAAGCAGAATGAGGTCCCCAGAGGGTTAATTTAGTGATGCTAGCCCGCATAGCTGGCTAGCATCACTAAATTCACCATCTTAGGACCTCATTCTGCAAATGGCAGGCACACTAAACTCAGGCTTGGGGGAAACGAAGATATTTTTAATTGTGTCCTAATCTTCACATGGGTATCTTATCCCTGATCTGAAATTCCTTCCTAACTACATCAAGTTGAGAGTCTATGAATTTAAAAAATGTTACTTGTTGACTAACATTTCCTGAATGAGTGCTATTAAAGTTGTACACATGTGGTCTCTCTTCAATAATTTTCATACTCACTTTTTTCGAATAAAATTGGGGGATATTCTGGATTGACTTTGTCTGTCTGTCTGTCTGTCTGTCTGTCCGTCCGTCTGGGCATACAGTAATGCCCTAAATAATTGACTCCTTAACCACAGCACAATTATGGGTAGTGAGAGCTTTCCGATGAATGGCAACAAGCCATATTTACGACTAAATCCTGAAAAATTACCCATAATTCTGCTGTGGTTAAGGAGTATTACTGTATATATTAGCCGTGGGTTATTGGATCTGAATAAAATTTGTTATGGATGTTCGGCATTGGGAGTGCCATAAAAAGAGGCCCCAATAACATTGTTCACGTTTTACGTTCTAGATTTATTCTTCTATGTTAATCTGGAAATAGTGGTTTTCTATCCATTGGGTATATATTTCAGAAATGTGTTGTCGATTTGAATGATATTTGGTATGGAGGTTCACCATCATGAATGCTTTCAAAAGAGGGCCAATGACGTTCGTGTTTCCGCTCTCAAGTTATCCTTATTTGTTTATTTTTAAATTTGTTTTTTGTCGGTCTGCACAGATATCTCAGTCTGGTTCCATACATTTTAATTTTCTATTTCTGTTAACTCATGTCACCCTGATGGGAAATAACAGATATTTCTCTTAGAGGTAAATCAAATATTTTGAGAACATTAGCGATTTGGTATGGTCAGGGGAAACTTAATATTGTTATTACGACCTTCACTTGCATTGACGTCCTGCGCAATTCAATAAATACCTTCCACGCCAATTATACTCGCCTGAAGAGAAAAAAAAATCTTATTGGGGGATAATTGTTTGGTTATCGCACTGATTATACACCGTTTATGCAGCCAACGTCACTGTTATTTTACAGTAAATAGCTAGGTAGATGAATAATTGTCCGGAATTCGTTTAATGTCCACGTTTTGCAGTGAACTTCTGTTTATTGCTATCACAATCTACATAATTGTCCTGGTTTTTTTTTTACGCTTGTGAAGTTTACTTAGTACGAAACTCACCAACCGTGAGATCTTTGGTGAAGTTT
Source organism: Siphonodentalium dalli (assembly GCA_032622095.1). Classification (NCBI taxonomy): domain Eukaryota; kingdom Metazoa; phylum Mollusca; class Scaphopoda; order Gadilida; family Siphonodentaliidae; genus Siphonodentalium; species Siphonodentalium dalli. Next base: position 268,093,490 of record CP136064.1, on the reverse strand, counting down.
TCACCCATGCCTATCTATTGCGGATTATAGTATGCTATGTACATGGAAACAACAAATGATTGCACCTCATGGCCCCCTGAATTGCATTGAGTCTGCGTGTTTAAACACTGCTGGTGACCGTTCATGTTACAGTGTGATCTCGACCTGCCAGTAAAGCTTGCGGTATCACATTCATTACGGCCCTAGGATATGAATGAATTCCATCATACACTATCTGTTGCTTCACCCAACAATTGTGGGTTTTACTGTGGTTTATATGGATTAAAGTTTTACGGAAGAATGAGGGATGACTTCTGGAATGTAAAATGTGTATTTCCTGATGGATAGTTGAAGCTTTTATGAAAATTACACGATATTGCACCCATAATTTTAAAGAATTTCCTGTTTATGGATTCCAAGTTGGTGTGTTTACCAGAGGTAGGATTATTGAGAGACCGGGTATCTTATTATGAGTGTACAATAAAATTATGGAACGATTTCAGCTGCTTAAACGGAATAAATTTTCACTGCCAAAACAAACAAGTTTTTGTAATTTAAAAAAACTTTTTATCTGGTGAATACTACGGAACGCAGAGAGAATATCCACTAAATATTTGATCAGGAAAGTATAATTTATGAAATAAAATTAACTTGAGAAATCAAATTTGTTTATTTTAAATATTTCTTTCAAAACTTCAGCCATGCTTTTCTTTGAAAATTACTACTATCTGTAGACGTGACCCACGGTGATTTTATGACTTTAAGGGTACCCAAAGCACTCGCAGTGGGTAAAAAATAAATTGTTGTCGCAACATTAATCATCAAGTGCCGGTACATAAAAAATAGAATGACTTTGTTCTCATTTTCTTTATTGATAATTCTCCAATAATAAGATTTTTTCATGTCAAAACCATTGTTATGTAATATTAATCTTACAGTGGAATTACCGATAAAATGGGATGGATAGAGAATGCCTTTTTATTCTTCATAGAACGGCAAGAAAACCTGAAATATCAACAGAAAAAGAATTAATATATTACCAAGTTAAATGTTCAAAGTGAGCTTTATCCCTTCCTTAACTGGAGCTTCCTTAAATTTTGTGAAAACCCTGTGCCAATGCATTCTCTTATATATGTGAGTCTCCCATAGGGAGCCTCACATATATAAGAGAATACATTGGCCTAACAATACCTTGACCTTGTAATCCAGTACATTATCTTATATATGTGGGGCTTCCTATGGGAGATTCGCATATATAAGAGAATGTACTGGCACAGGATCATTAATGCTGCACCAGCACCGCTCTCGTCATGGAAGAGTTAATGAGCAATTTCCAGAATTATTCTGTTTTGTAACACAACTTTTTGGTTCTTTTGAAATTTTTGCTTTACCCCAAACTAAAAAGTGTGCCCTTTTTCAAGAATTTCTGTTCAGCTGCCATTGGATGATTCCATGTGCATATATTTAAATTACTAGATCTTCACCTGTGTGGTGTAATTGACATTTGCATTGATAAAATCCTGACATCGGAGGTGATAGCTGCCGGGTATATTGAAATTTTTTTTGGGACTTCATGTCTACTTTGTCAAACTTGAGATGTTGCATACACTGTCTGAGTACTCCCACAAGATCCTTGAGAATATCTGCAATGTAGATAATAAAACCCAGATACATGTCTGCATGCCTGAATTTAGTGTGCCTGTCATTTGCAGAATGAGGTTCCCTGCAGAGGGTGAATTTAGTGACGCTATCCTGCATAGCGAGCTAGCATCACTAAATTCACCCTCTGGGACCTCATTCTGCATGGCCTCATCTGCTACGGGAGACATAGACTCAGATAGAAGCTCCCAAATGGTGAATATTGTGATGCACACCCATTGGGAACCTCGATCATGCAATGTGTTGTCTGCCAATTTGCGGAAAAGAGAAACTAAACTAAAAAAAGAAATAGAATCTATGTGAAGAAGTTTCTATAGAAATTTGATAATAAAGAAACTTTTTAGAGAATATGAGGCCTAAGCAGAATGAGGTCCCCAGTGGGTGAATTTAGTAATGCTATAGCTCGGTATGCAGGATAGCATCACAAAATTCACCCTCTGGGGACCTCATTCTGCAAATTACAGGCACACTAAACTCAGGCTGGCCTGTATTAATCATCAGGTGCTAAATTTACACCGGTGAAAAGTCACATTGACCGATTTCTACCACTCTTCAGCATCATGCATCGTCTGCACCATGATGAATGGTTCTGCAGAACTAATGCATCATATAAATTAAGAAAGCTTGGGTGCAAACACACTGGTTCTTGGCAGAAATGCAGCACCAGTGTATCACTTCTTGGCACTGCCAATGTTAACAATGTTGGTATTCCTTGGCATCTCAGCTCAGAGAAGAATTATACAGGCAATTGATACTTATTTCTGCCAAGGGTCTCAAATGTTTATTCCTGCGCTGGGAGAATTGATCTAATGATTTGGAAATATGAAGAAACTCGAGGAATGTTTGAAATACTTGAGTTTTAACTTTTCCCACGATCTTAATGCTGGTAGTATTATTAGCTTGAGACAAGATTAATAATCTTCGCTACCTTGAGCCTCATATCTTCGGCATTACTGCAGAGCTAATTTTAGCGACACAGGCCTTCTGTAGAAGTATTATACCTGTGGAAGTATTTACCGGGCACTGATGTTTTTATGCTTTGCATGGCAGCCTGTATGATTCACTCTGTGTGAGGTATGCTTTGGAGTCCCATTCAGTATTTAATGAAGTACTTCTGTAGAAGATGTTCAATCTCTTGTCATGCTTACAAGGTTAGGGACCTGTCTAGGTTGGTACTGAGTAACAGTCTGTCTTCTTAGTATATCCTTCCCTTCTAAATTATTCTGTAATGTACAGTAATGCCCTAAATAATCGACTCCTTAACCACAGCAGAATTATGGGTAAATTTTCAGGATTTATTCGGAAATATGGCTTGTTGCCATTCATCGGAAAGCTCTCATGGTTAAGGAGTCGATTATTTAGGGCATTACTGTAATATAATATCCTTGAACTTCAAGGAATTGGGGATACCAGTTTCTTTTTTCCCCCCAGTACACTCGAACTACGATTATTGAAATATTAGACAGTATATACAGTTGATAGGCATTTTGTTCATAAGTTTCTCATTTATTAACAACCCTTTACCCAACAGAAGGGCCCTGTGCCAATGCATTCTCTTATATATGCGAGTCGACCATAGGTCGCCTCGCATATATAAGAGAATGCATTGGCTTAACACATTAAGAATTATAATTTTTTAGGCCAATGCATTCTCTTATATATGCGAGGCGACCTATGGTCGTCTCGCATATATAAGAGAATGCATTGGCACAGGGCATAACTGTAACTATCACAATGTGGTCAAGGAGCCGGTTCCAATGATATCCATATTTGTATGGTTCTATTGAGACAGACCGAAGATATTTTAGGCTGTTGAAGCTTTATTTGGCCGGTTTTGGCCGGTTTGTTGGGTAAAGGGTTAAAGTGATCTGAAGCAATATACTGTGTTTTCACATCTGCATAGAGAATACATGTAATCCTGCTCAAAGCAATTATTTTTGATAAATGTTATATCTAAGTTGGCAACACACAATATACTTATATGTGAATAATATTCAATGTTTCTTGTTGTTTGAATCATTGCCATATGTTTATCAGCAATTAATTTCGTCCGAATCAAAGCCTCAATTTTGTATACCTAGTTCATATGCTATGTTTTCTGAAATTGTTAATCGATGTGGTAAGAATTTTCGGTATAAGTAGTTGATTTCTACATTCTACTAGTGGCATACTTTCTAGTAGATCATGCCACGAATCTCTACTCTGGCTAACGCAGCAGAGATTCATGGCATGATCTAACTTTTAAGGCACCTTATCATCTGATTCACTGAATCAATATGTCTTTAAAAGTTGAAAAACCTGATAGTATTTTTAGCTGTTTTTTACGGTATAAAAGGTCTCAAATGTAATTAGCCAAGTCTAGTGGAATAAAGTTTGCAACAGTGTATAACCCTTTGAGTGCCAGGGGCTGATCTTATCGGCCCTAAACCTACAAAATATGTCTGTTAAAGAATATAAGAATAAATTATTAAAATTGTAAAAAATTGTAAAAAAAAAAAAAAAAAAAAAAAAAAAAATGTTAGGCCAATGCATTCTCTTATATATGCGAGGCGACCTATGGTCGACTCGCATATATAAGAGAATGCATTGGCACAGGGTATATGGGTTGATACAAAAATTGACCTGGCACTCAACAGTGTGTAAAGATCATTTTGAGTTTTATATTTCTCTTCATACTGGCTCCTTTATTATAAATATAACTATTCCAATTGACTGATTTTATTACTTACCTGATCAGAATGTAATATATATTTATTTATTACATTCCTATATGTGATTTACATTGATTTCTCTTGTGATTATAAATGATAATTACACTGTCATTACATTATGTCACTTTAACTAGTGCTTTATGTAATCATACAAACTATCAAAATGTATGCGTCATGGATATAATGGCGGTTTGATTAGAATTTACAGTGGAATATAATAAACACACTTTATGAGAGGCAAGGACATTGTACAAACAATGAGCGCATTGCGCTCGAGTGTTTTACAAGATAGTCCCTGTCTCGAATGAATTATTTCACGTCACCAGTTCAATCAAGCGATTATTCTCTATGAAACCATTGTTCAGAATAGTTTGCTATCCAGTCATTTCAGCAGGCCGTCATTGGCTAGTATGCAAGTTTAGTAATCAGTTTTAAAGCTCCTTCGCTGTTGTAATGATGTTCATTCATTAAAATGGATACCTTCATGGTGACTTCGCCTATAAAAGTCAATAACAGGTCTCTAATAGGTCTGACGTTCTGATCACTTAAATGTGGGAGTGATCAACAAATAATATGATGTCATGCACTCACAGTAGATCTGGGGGTCTATTTACGGTAAATGTTTACATTCTTGTGGGTGTCCAATAATGCCTCTGTAATGAATTTACCATGTAATTAATGTGAATATTTTCTTTCTGAATCAGCTCTTACGATTTGCTGATTGATCTTTTGTGTTCTAGTGATAATTGTTTTGACGAAGACGAGAGATAATTACCCCTCGTCATTCGACTGATTATGGCTGTGAGTCTTTACACCCATCATTGTAACACAGGGAGTTAGTATTATTACCCAGCAGCCAAGGCCAAAATTATAATTTTGTTTGTTTTCCCTAACCCTACCTGCCCTAAATACTCTCCCTACTCAAAATATTTTATTGACTTACTTCCGAGATAATTTTTTTTTATATTTTCAAAATAGATTATAAACACATGAAAAAAATAATTGAAATGTATTTAAAACATTTTTATTACATGATCCTACCCTTATGCCATTCAATAAACCCATTCTATAAATTGTGATATTAAACGTTCATTGCATAACAGGAAATCGTGCCAGTTGACCTTTGACTTCCGTTTTGTTGTCTGTTTACATTTCGTCTCAAAATACTATGGCTTACAATATTTTCTAATGAATGAAGAGTTTGAAAAGTTATTTCATTAAAGTTATGCCATTAAATACATCAAAGAGTCTTTATTAATCTGGGACTATTTCTTTATGCAGACAAACAACGTATAGTTATGTGATTTAAGTACATGTATGTTGATTTAATTATATTTTATCTAAGTATTGGATAATGTAATAAATAGAATCTACAACTCATCCTCAGTTTATAGCGGAATTTACAAAACTCGTCCAGTAATTTAGGTCTCAACCTCGCCAAAGACTCGGTCCAGACCTAATCCAGACCTAATCCAGACCTAATTTACTGGACTTGTTATGTAAATCCTGCTATAAACTGGGGACTCATGACAGTTATTAACCCTTTCTTAGAAAGGTTTTCTGTACTAAATGGATTATCTTACTCAGTTATAAAAGTATATATTAGAATTGTCTATTATTCATCTGGATGGGTTTTCAGGAAAAATAAGCAGACGATAGACAATACAAGAACAGAAGGAATCCTATTTATGTGTTGAACTTATTATCTGAATATTTCCAAAGGGAACTACTCGGCAATGAGTACCGGTATATGGCAAAGAGAGGGGTTGTACCTATACAGGCCAGGGATCAAGCCTTGAAATAGGGTGTCTGTCATTTGGAGATTGAGGTCCCCAGAGGGTGAATTTAGTGATGCTACCCTGCATAGCGGGCTAGCATCACCAAATTCACCCTCTGGGGACCTCATTCTGCTTACACCTCAGCAGAATGAGGTCCCCAGAGGGTGAATTTGGTGATGCTATCCCACTATGCGGGGTAGCATCACTAAATTCACCCTCTGGGGACCTCATTCTGCAAATGACAGACACCGTATTTCAAGGCTTTCCAGGGATTTATTGTAATTGGGGGGGGGGGAATCAATTACCCACATGTACCTACCTACTCATTCTTGAAATTTTGTGTAGGGTTAGGGGAAACACAGATATTTTAAATATGGCCCAACAAGCTTTCCTCTTCCTATAAAACAGTAATAAATGATGGAAGGGTAATGACATTACTTCCTCAGATGATTCCTATATAATACATTAATTATCTTGCTGGTGTATGATTTTACTAGTATGTGTACTATTTGTATGTGTGGGCGTGACCACCTCACAAGATAGGCACCCTCTGACACTCGGCTGCAAGCATCAATGAGAATCAGTTGCGAGATCGGAATTCTTGCTTGAATTAGCAGACATTTTTACCTTGAGGCCAAAGAAAATTAAATGTGTAGTTATTGTTATAAGTCAGAAATAATTAGGGTTTGTTGGTAGGCTTAAGATATAATTTTTTGTCCCTCGAAATTTTTTTTCGGGGAACTATAGAAATCATCGATGTCCATCCGTCTGTCAATTTGTCCCAGATAGTTTCCAGATGATAACTTTTGGATGTGGATTACCCACATATAAATAAAGGGCTTGATTGATTTTGGGTTTGGTCCACCTATTTTCACCAGATATATGGTCCTTGTCGACTTATAATTTGCCGATTATTTTGGTTTCCTGATTATAACTTTAGTCTACCGATTATTTTCAAATTTTGTATGTGGATTACCCACTTAAAAATACAGGTTAATTTCAAATTTGAATTCGGTCCGCCCAGTTTTACCAGAATTATGGTTCAATTGTTTGTATTCTGACACATGATGGATTTTAATGTCATATTTTATTGCAAGTTTGAGCTAAGATCAATTTTGATTATCTTTGTATAAACTCAATTGTTTGATTGAGAAATCAACTTATCCTGAGACATAAAAAACGGTTTTGTTTTTTTTTATCAAAAGTTTTACATAAAATTATGAAAGATCTTCTTTAAAGCCATGAAAAAACAGTTATTGGTAATTTGAATAAGGTAGGTAAGGAAACCCCACCAAAACCACATTTATTACTGTCTTTGGCCTGAGGAATAGCTTGCCAATAATTATAATTGCAGCAAGACAAAGTAGAAGAGGTGGTTCATGCTGCCTTTTCTCCGCCAGTGACATGATCAATTATCTCTCTCATTGCAGAAAATTACGCCACTGGAAATTTGTATGATGAGAGCAGCAGACTGAATGATCCTCTGGCAGTCGTCATGCATTCGCCGTACCGAGACCCTCCACCATACCCAGGTCACTCAAAGCAAACGCAACTCTACAACAATCAGCCGGGATTACGGCAAAGTTTTTCGGGAAGTGAGACCAGCACAGATATTTCTCTTTCTTCATCTGAGAACTTATCCACAACACAGCGTCAGGAGCCGCAAGGCGAAGAAACTCAATCAATGTATCCTCCAGGGAATTATGATGTTAATACTTCCAGTGATTACAGCATTCTTGCGAGTTTAGGAATGCCGTCTTCTGCTTTCGAAGTGAAACCGGAAAGTTGTTCTTCATTATACAACCAAGGGAACTACTCGTCAGAAGTTAATTACTTAAACAGTGATACTCCGTGGCAGAATAATCAAGTCTATGTCGGCAACCACAGTCCAGTCAACATAACCAAATCATCAGACTATAGTCATAATCATATATCATCCTATCAAACTCCAGGTCAAACACACAGTACGGAATGGTTGAACGTTGACTCGCAAATGATTTCTTATCTCAACAAGTTGCCGCCTCCACCGGAGTACCCTGGCGGTATGAAACAACAGAATGTTGACTTTGATGTCAAACGGTTACCTGGTGTATATGATAGGGGTGTGGCTTCATCGAGAAGTGACAGTGCACAGCATTATGATGTGCTTCTAGACTCTGTGGATAAAACATGTATAGGGACGATGCAATGTGTTAGTGATTCCAGTCTATCGTCAATAGATAGGAGAAGTCCATGGTAAGTACGCTATAGTTGTCAAATTTTCAGCTTAACCTTTTCTATACTAAATGGATTCTCCCATTCAGTTATACAGTTATAAAAGTATACAATGAAATATTCTATTATTCATTTGGAGTGGTGTTCAGGTAATAAAAGCCGACGACAGACAGACAACCCCTCAACTATTATTTACTTCCGACCGTTATCATATGATTACCTACATAGTAGAATGTGTTCCTTTACCCCCTTCCTTTACTTCCAACCGCTACCATTACCGACCATTATGATTACCTACATGGTAGAATACGTTATAATCACTTGTTACTTCCCTTACCCCCTCCCCCTCCTTTACTTCCAACCGCTACGATTACCTACATAGTAGAATATGTTATAATCACTTGTTACTTTCCTTACCTCCTCCCCCTTCTTTACTACCAACCGCTATGATTACCTACATAGTAGAATATGTTATGATCACCTGTTACTTCCATTACCCCCTCCCCCTCCTTTACTTCCAACCACTACTATTACCGACCATTATGATTACCTACATAGTAGAAAATGTTATAATCACTTGTTACTTCCCTTACCCCCTCCCCCTCCTTTACTTCCAACCACTACTATTACCGACCATTATGATTACCTACATAGTAGAATATGTTATAATCACTTGTTACTTCCCTTACCCCCTCCCCCTCCTTTAATTCCAACCACTATGATTACCTACATCTATAGTAGAATATGTTATAATCATCTGTTACTTCCATTACCCCCTCCCCCTCCTTTACTTCCAACCGCTATGATTACCTACATCTATAGTAGAATATGTTATAATCACCTGTTACTTCCATTACCCCCCCTCCTTTACTTCCAACCGCTACCATTATCGACCATTATGATTACCTACATAGTAGAATATGTTATAATCACTTGTTACTTTCCTTACCTCCTCCCCCTCCTTTCCTTTACTTCCAACCGCTACCATTACCTACATAGTAGAATATGTTATAATCATTTGTTACTTCCCTTACCCCCTCCCCTCCTTTACTTCCAGCCACTACCATTACCGACCATTATGAAAACTTACATGGTAGAATATGTTATAATCATTTTTTAATTCCCTTACCCCCTTCCCTTCTTTACCTCCAACCGCTACGATTACCTACATAGAAGAATATGTTATAATCACTTGTTAATTCCCTTACCCCATCCCCCTCCTTTACCTCCAACCGCTACGATTACCTACATGGTAGAATATGTTATGATCACTTGTTATTTCCCTTACCCCCTCCCCCTCCTTTACTTCCAACCGCTACGATTACCTACATAGTAGAATATTTTATAATCTTATCTTTCACTTATGTAACATGTAACAGGTAACATCTTCTTTCTAGGTATTACAGCTGACTCATCTCAATAACACTGTACGTCCTACTGATACCTTGGCACTTGGAGTCTGAGATATTTTTTTCTGCCAAGTTGTTATCAATAGAAGTTTCTTAGCTACCAGCGCTCTAGTCTTAAGTGTGTTCAACCACTTTACCCACTGTCAAACTTAATCGGGAGCTTGCTTTTTAACATTTTGGTCTCACCAGAACTAAATTTAATAGATAATCTTGCCAAGAAAACTTGGGTGTTATGAGGCGTGAATTACACTTTCTTGTTCTCCAAGGGTCGTTTGAAGAATATTTCTCTCACATTTCTTCATGTGGATTTCCGTTGTAATGAGTGTCTACCAGGATATTTTACTGCGAAAATGGTGGGTGTGTACTTGTTACAAAACCAGTGAACCTTTAAAAAATACATTACCTTTTTGACTTTAAATTCTTGACATTCCATTAATGTGTTCTAATGAAAATACTCTCCAAATACTGTCACACCAATAAAGTTATAACTGAACTATCAGATGATATTAAACTAATGCATTTATGACTGTTGCCATACATTACCGGTATATTATATACAACATTTCCAGAATGGACATACTAAGTTAACAGCTCATTGAATTAATCTACCCGTACCTTTCATCGATGTTGAAAATAAAATGAAATGCAGTGAAAATTAGCCACTTTCCATATCCTTGAAAGGGGGTCCCTCTTTTATGAAATATTGCAACTTTGTATTAGTGCATAAAATTTCAGGTTAGCGACCAGTTCGTTTGCGTACGGATCACGCAAATTAAGTCATGTTAACGATGGATGGGTTAACGTGACTAAGCTGGCCTAACATTCTCACCAACACTATGTGTATGTGATGCATGGACATGGTCATCAATTATTGGATTCAGTTAACCCTTTACCCAACAGAAGGGCCCTGTGCCAATGCATTCTCTTATATATGCGAGTCGACCATAGGTCGCCTCGCATATATAAGAGAATGCATTGGCTTAACACATTAAAAATTATAAAATTGTTAAAGAATGTAAGAAAAAATGGTAAAAAGTGTTAAAAAAAGATTTTTTTTAGGCCAATGCATTCTCTTATATATGCGAGGCGACCTATGGTCGACTCGCATATATAAGAGAATGCATTGGCACAGGGCATAACTGTAACTATCACAATGTGGTCAAGGAGCCGGTTCCAATGATATCCATATTTGTATGGTTCTATTGAGACAGACCGAAGATATTTTAGGCTGTTGAAGCTTTATTTGGCCGGTTTTGGCCGGTTTGTTGGGTAAAGGGTTAAACATTGAATGCTAATCTAAAAGGTGCTAATTATTGTATTGTGGAACACATTTTGAAATAATTGCTAGGAGACATTGCTGACCACAAAAATTCGCCTTAGAACCATTTTATTTAATACCAAATCAAATCTGTTGCTCAAGTTCTATAGGGTGGGTCTTGGCCCAAAAAATTGGGTCAACCGTTTTATTCTGCATGACCAAACAATTGGTAAACTAAAAAAAACAAACCACGTCCCACATAAAAAACAAAACACATCCCACATGTAGGCCAAGGTGAATCTTGAAATTTTATACACTGTTATATTGACATTTTAATTAATAATTTATATAGAACTTTAACTGTAGTGTCGGCCTATTATAATTATATGTCAGATTTTGTTATGATGATGTGAAAAGCATTTCAACCAAAAGAGGGCTTCAACTTTTAAAGATGTATTGGGGATGCAACCTCCAGTTGCACTAACAACTAATTTAATATCACTTTTGATTCATCCAACTGAGAAAATGTTAAGAACTACATTGTGATGGTAGGCTTTATATGACTAGCAGGCCATCCTTAAAAGATGTTGTGTTTGTCTTCTCCCTGTCCTATATATTGTAAGTGGGTATAGCTAAATAGTCCCAACTATTATAAATGAAGGTACTTTTAATTGTACTGCATAGTATATACAACTGTCAGTTAGCTACGGTTCAAATTTCCATTTCGATTAGCTACTGTATAATGGACTATTTAGGTAGGTAAACATTTTCTTTCTTTTTTCTTTGCAATTTATACTGACAATTTCGAATACGATGAAACATTTATTTCTCATATCACATTCACCATCCCAATAGTCTAGTTGGTTAAAGACTAAACCTGTATAAACCAGGCTTTTGTTAAATAGACATGATTATTATTGTTCTAGCTAGCATTGGTGCTGATAGTCCACGATCTTGAATAAATTACTTGTATACATTGTGGAGGGTTATTGACATGACACATTAACATGTTGAGTGCCAGATCATATTCAATTACATGCAAAAAGTACAAGATAACTCGTAGCTGGCACTCAACGTGTTAAAGAAATTTATTACAGAAAATTTAAATCTGAAAAAAATATTTAAAGAAAAACAAACAAAAATTTGAAAAAACAAAATAAAATTCACAGATGGCAATACAAATGTTTTCAATCAGCGGTTAAACAACCAGTTGGTTGGGCGAGGACAAACACACATTCAATTTATTATGGCCACCATATGGTATCATCTTGCTGTAATTATTGTCTCTGAATAATTAAAAGTGAAGAAAATGAAATAAAAAAATAAATAAAATATATATATCTAACAAGATAGTCTTTTCCAGTGGTACTTCTCAGCTCAGACATATAACATGCCGTTTAGTAGTATACACTAGAACTTAAACAAAACACAAACTATCTTTCAAAAATTAGAAAAAATTGTCCTGGAAACTTTTAAATTTGAGTTGAAAATAATTGTGATTTATTGGGAGATAAATTACTGCAAGTTGTAACTGTTTTCAAGGTGATTTAATTGTGTTTGCTTTTAATTTAATTTCCAGCATGTTTTCCTGAGATTGGAAATAACATAAATAATTATGCCATTCAAATTATATCCATTCTCTCATGGCTAATGTCAACAAGGTCTTTTAAATTTCTCATCACATGAACAGGAATGGAATTTTAAAATGAGTCACTGATTCTACATTCCTACTTGTTACTAGTACCTCCTGGGGTGCTTACAAGTTCTGACAATCACTTTTCTTTGTTTTCAGTTTATCTAGTCCAACTGACTCAAAAAGTCAGGAATATGACCAAAGGTCTCTGGTCACTCATTATTCTCAGATGGTAGAGTTGTTATCGAGTGAGAATAAATCATTGAGGGAGGAGTTAACTGTCTGCAGTAGAAAAGTCTCAAAACTACAAAAAGTAAGTATTCTCAACATTTAAATTATGTTCAAAACTGGATAATTTATTTAACCCTTTACCCAACAAACCGGCCAAAACCGGCCAAATAAAGCTTCAACAGCCTAAAATATCTTCGGTCTGTCTCAATAGAACCATACAAATATGGATATCATTGGAACCGGCTCCTTGATCACATTGTGATAGTTACAGTTATGCCCTGTGCCAATGCATTCTCTTATTAATGCGAGTCGACCATAGGTCGCCTCGCATATATAAGAGAATGCATTGGCCTAAAAAAAATCTTTTTTTTAACACTTTTTACCATTTTTTCTTACATTCTTTAACAATTTTATAATTTTTAATGTGTTAAGCCAATGCATTCTCTTATATATGCGAGGCGATCTATGGTCGACTCGCATATATAAGAGAATGCATTGGCACAGGGCCGTTCTGTTGGGTAAAGGGTTAATATGAATATTTTTTTTGCTAATGATAACAAATAATATGTTGCCTGCTGGCTTTTCTAGATAATAATTATTTATAGATTGATAGTGTTAATAACAATGTACGAAAATGTCAGTTTAAACCATTGTTATAAGATTGTTTCAACACGCTAAATTGTGTAGTTGGAGAACTATCAATAATAATTATAAGAACAAAGTTAATCGATTTCTCCATGTTCTTCTTCGTGGTGCTATTTTTACAGACTTTATGTTTTTTTCTCCAAATTTACCCTCTGCAAGTACCTTGGGTCCCTTTAATATTGTATTATGGCTACCATGATACCATCATGTAAATCTTGTACATGTATCAGTACAAACGTTTTAGGGTATACTGCATTCATTATAATGTTCAGGCCCTGAATTATCACAAAACATCAACCATTGGCATTTGTGGTAATGTTTTAAGAAAAAAATCAAGAATGCCATGTATTGTATCTGCCTTTAAGTATTTTTGTTTTAGTAACTATGGACAGAATGGTCTTCTTTTTTTTTGTTCATCATACCCACAATATTCAAACTTTCTACAAAGGGTTAATGTGCTAACCAGCCATTTTGCATTGCCCATTGTAGTTAAAGGTACACAATTTGATTTGATGGTCCCCATATCATCAGAATCCAACAACAACATTTCTTCAAAAGACACTTTAGCTATCAGAATCGATTAATTACCAAAAAATAATTCAACGCAATTTGTTATCGGAGAGAATGTCGTTCGCCAAATATTTCAGGTGGTGAATAGATTTCAAAAGTCGATATCTGATGACTGAGATTTGATGAATGAGTTCCTCGACTCGAATCAAATATCTTTTACCCCTGAAGCCAAAGAAATAATAATTTAGGAGTGTTAATTCTTATTATGTATCGTTAACAAAGGAGGGATGTGCTGAAACAAAAAAACAATAGTTATTACAGTTTTCTTAAAATGTAACTTTATATTGATAAATTGTTTAAACATGTTAATCTATATTCATTACAGTTTGAACTTGAAATACAAAAAGTTCATGAATGCTATGAATCTCTGGTCAAATCATCTCAGAAACGAGAACGTCTTGAAGGTACTCTGAAACGGCAACTTCAAGATGAAATTCGCAAGCTCCAGTCAAACAACAGAGAATTGAGAGGTTGGTTAACTATTATGTTATAATCAGAATTTATTGTTTTCGACAACAAATGGATATCCATCTATTTCTGACTTCATGTGGTTAATAAAGACATTCTAAATGAGAACTGACTACCAAGGTTCTGTTTCTTTAGCACTTGCCATGTTTGATATAGATAAGAAGATCCAACCAAACGGATCACGGATCACATAGGTGTATATTTGAAATTCCAATTTGTTTCCTTTTCAATTAAGCCATGTGACATTCTTACACCCACAATCTGATTAAAATTTAGCATGAAAATTGTATTTAGTTTAGGCTTATTTAATCTATTATTAACCAGAGGCCAAACAGAAATTACTCCGATCAGAATAATTGTCATCATCTCAATTCTCAATTGATCCATGTGATAATATTATGGCTTATGAGTTCCCCCGGAGGCAATATAATAAACTATTTAATTAGAGTTTTCCAATATTAGCTGTGGTATTCAGCTCTGGCATATCTGCTAAAATAAAGCATTGAATCTGTAGTTATGACATACGATTACCATTTTCATCTATTTTCAGGAAAGGTCTCAAGATCGGCAACGAGCAGTCCGTGTGCAGTAAGTATTCAATTTAAAATTTTCTCTCAGATTTTTTTTCTCATACTTATGCAAGGTCAGTGTTACATATGTATTCAGACTTAACGGTACATATCGTTTTCGGGTATTAAAATAATAATTCGTCGAGGTCATATGTCCTTAAAATATAACTATTGTTAGATGAAATTTAAAAATAATTTTAAACTAGAAATATCAGATTGACACACACACTACGAAATTATTTGACGAATATCTCAAACCTCCTGAAAGCATCCAGAGTTATTTAATACATTGCATAATCGAGGTGCCCAATGGGTGCACATCACAATATTCACCATCTGGGAGCTTAAATATTAGTTTAGGTCTGATGAGGCCATGCAGAATGAGGTATCCAGAGGATGAATTTGCTGATGCTAGCCTGCTGTATGGGATAGCGTCACTAAATTCACCCTCTGCGGACCTCATTCTGCAAATGGCTGGAACCATTTTCCTCAGGCCTGAGCAGTAACTATTGGTAGCTGTTCCTCTCATATACAGTAATGCCCAAAATAATCGACTCCTTAACCACAGAAGAATTATGGGTAACTTTTCAGGATTTAGTCGGAAATATGGCTTGTTGCCATTCATCGGAAAGCTCTCACTGAGCTTTCCGATGAATGGCAATAAGCCATATTTCCGACTAAATCCTGAAAAGTTACCCATAATTTTGCTCTTGTTAAGGAGTCGATTATTTAGGGCATTACTGTAGCAGTGTTCCAAAGAGTATAGCCACCATATTGTTAAGTAGTTGTTACAAGTAGCCATGATGTATATTGGTAGCTGCACGGCTGATTTAAAGTGTTCAGTACATGCCCTTTAGGATCACAAACTGGAGTTGTTTTGATAAGAGCACTGGTTTAGTGCACACATGCAGCATTTCTATCACATTTGTGCAACTGCTGTAGGTAAGGAGCACAAAAGAAAATAAACAGCATGATCCATGAACTTTCGTATATGCTTCTGACAAGGCAGAAGTTAATCTGTGCTTTTTGCCGAAATAAAAATGAGTGTGCCTGTAATTTGCAGAATGAGGTTCTCAGAGGGTGAATTTAGTGATACTACCCCACACAGCGGGCTAACATCACTAAATTAACCCTCTGGGGACCTCATTCTGCTTAGGCCTCATCTTCTGGGAAGTATCTATAGTCTCAAATTAACATTATTTTTAGTTACTATTTCCCTTCTTTTCAGTTTTTATATCCCCTAATTTGCAGACATCAACTTCAACTGGGGAACTTCAATCTTATCCTCGATTTCCCATAACAGTTGAGGCCTCATCAGAATGACGTCCCCAGAGGGTGAATTTGGTGATGCTAGCCCACTGTGTGGGATGGCGTCACTAGATTCACTTTCTGGGGACCTCATTCTGTAAATGACACACACTATTTCAAGACTTGCTTGTCAGTTGTCTGCCCTTGTCTGTATATCAAAGTTACAAACAATAACACAGATTACTTGTCTTTTTCAGGGTCTTCTTGCTGTTGGAGGTGATTTGGCAGATAACTACAGATCTGACGACTCTGGTGCCAAGTTGTTAGGCAAAAGTATGTATGACTAAGTGGCTGTATGCAGAAACACTTAGCACGTACAGATCATGAGCATATAACATACATCTATCCAATCTCGAGCGCACCAGTCTTACTTCTTTTCTGACTCTGTAACTGGCTGGGTACCAGTCTGAGTTTTCTATATTTAGTGCAGGTTTATCTAGCAACAATGACGAACCTGATCCCCCCCCCCCCAAATTTCCTATGGGTTTAGGGAATAATTCCCTAACTAATAACTTATTGTTGTTGACTATTTTTGCACACCATTGCGCAAAATAGTATGTTGGACTTTCTAACTGCTAATGTATATTTGATGGAAGAAAATCATTTAGAATGCATTAATGTTGTTTCAGTTTCTTTCTCAAAGCAATTTTTGAAACTGGTGATTTAAAATAATTATTATTTTAATTGAATATTCAGTGAAATTGATTCTTGATGATTTCTCAAAATAAACTTTTTTTCAGCTCTAAGTGACTTATTGCTGATGTTTAAAACTTTTGTTTTTGTTACAGTTAAGGAACTGTCAGCTATGAGAGAGAGGTTAGAGATAGAGACAGAAACGCAACGCGGCATGATTCAGGAGCAAAGGTCACAGATAAATATACTAAATGGTGCTCTGACGAACACTCAGTGTAATGTTGTACAGCTAGAGGAAGAAGTGAGTATATTGTAGCTGGGAATATAACCAAGACTTGAAATAGTGTGTCTGTCATTTGCAGAATGAGGTTCCCAGAGGGTAAATTTAGTGATGCTACCCCGCATAGCGGGATAGCATCACCAAATTCACCCTCTGGGAACCTCAATCTGCTTACACATCAGCAGAATGAGGTCCCCAGAGGGTGAATTTGGTGATGCTAGCCCGCTATGCGGGGTAGCATCACTAAATTCACCCTCTGGGGACCTCATTCTGCAAATGACAGGCACACTATTTCAAGGCTTGAATATAACTGAGATTTACCAATGAGTTCCAACACGTAATAGCACAAAATCAATCAAAACCATTAAAACTAAAATATGTACTTGAAAAATTAAAGCCAGTTGTCCTGTATCTTGATCTTGAATATTCCAGGCAAGGCATATGTCTGTGATGAATTATTATAAGGGAAATTCAATGGAATTTTTAACCTGAACACCCCTTTGATTGAATAATAGACCATTCCAATGTATTCATATATAATTGAGCGGGAGAATCCATTCAGTGAAGAAAGGGTTAAAGGGGTACTACTGTACATCTGGCTATTTATGGGACCATCTTTTATACTCAGCATAAAATATGTATCAATTTGAGACACGGATTAGTGCAAAATACACTCGAGTGCTTTATGAACTATGCAAACAACGTGGTAATTATAATGGAAATGAATTTATGACTCCACACAGGTCATCTTTAACCCTTTACCCAACAAACCGGCCAAAACTGGCCAAATAAAGCTTCAACAGCCTAAAATATCTTCGGTCTGTCTCAATAGAACCATACAAATATGGATATCATTGGAACCGGCTCCTTGACCACATTGTGATAGTTACAGTTATGCCCTGTGCCAATGCATAGGTCGCCTCGCATATATAAGAGAATGCATTGGCCTAAAAAAAATCTTTTTTTAACACTTTTTACCATTTTTTCTTACATTCTTTAACAATTTTATAATTTTTAATGTGTTAAACCAATGCATTCTCTTATATATGCGAGGCGACCTATGGTCGACTCGCATATATAAGAGAATGCATTGGCACAGGGCCCTTCTGTTGGGTAAAGGGTTAAAGTAGCGGATTTTACTATTAACTCAATCTTTTCTTTCTAGTGCAAGAAAAAGCAAGCATGCATGGAAAGGCTTGATCAACTTCATCAAAAATTCATTTCACTTCAAAATGCATCAGAGAAACGAGAGAATATGGAAAAACAGTTGCGGTCACGGTTGGAGAGAGAAATTGAAAAAGTAAGTGAAACATAATAGATGCGGATGAAGAAAATCTGGCATTCAGTTTTGTTATACACATACTTGTGCCATGTAAGATTAATAAATATAATATTTTTGTTATTGTTCCATTGTTGTTGCACATACCGAATGCCAAGTGAAAATGTATCGTTGAACCCATACATGAACCTTTGGTTGTTATTCTATACCATTGGATAATCTAGCTTTACATTCATCACTGTCAACTCACTGTATTACCAATGAGACATATTCTAATATATTTTAGCAAGTTCTCAAGTCAGGGATAGGTTGTTTTCAGAGTATAAATCAACTCTTCCCTGCCTTAGCCATTTCTATATTCGATGGTCCCCATATCATCAGATTCCAACAACGTCAACATTGTTTGAAATGCTGCTTCAGTTATCAGAATCGATTAATTGCCCAAAAATAATGCTAACCACAGTCAACTATATAGTATAAAATTGCCCAAAACCTGTTATTTATCAACATTTTGTTAAACCCAAAGCCACATGCTTTTAGAGTTATCCATCTTCATCTGCAATTTGGTCCGAACCATAGGCTTGTTGACTTTTTACCAAGCCACTAATAAGTCTCGATGGTGAGAAATAATGGATTTCAAAAATCGATATCTAATAACACTGAGCTTTGATGGGTGGTTCCTCGACTCGAATCAAATATTTTTTTACCCCAAAGCCAAATAAATAGTAATTGAGGGCGTTTAACCCTTTCAGTGCCAGGGGCCGATCTCATCGGCCCTAATTTACGGTCTGTAAAATCAGCCCTTTGTTTTTTGTTTTTTTTTATAGATTTTTTTGGGTTGAATTTTTTTGGGTTGAATTTTGTTTGGGTATGCTTAAGCATGCTATAGCGAATTTAAAACAAATTGGATAAAACCTTAGGGGCATGTTATAACTCAAAACTATCACCAACTATTCATAGTAATAATTTTGATGCCCATGAAAAACGTAAGATTCCCTGGCACTAAACCTACAAAATAAGTCTGTTAAAGAATATAAGAAAAAATTATTAAAATTGTAAAAAATTGTTAAAAATAATAACAAATGATGAAAAATTGTTAGGCCAATGCATTCTCTTATATATGCGAGGCGACCTATGGTCGACTCGCATATATAAGAGAATGCATTGGCACAGGGTATATGGGTTGATACAAAAATCGGACCTGGCACTGAAAGGTTTAATCAGATTATGCATCTTTAAAAGAACAACATTTTGACATTTTAATGAGAGGTTTCTATTCTATATTTATAGCTGAAAAACATAAAGGGAGATAAATCTAAGAAAGAAGAATCTTCTACGGCTGATGATGTTTCTGCCTTGAAACAACTTTTGAATGAAAGAGATGCAAAAGTTTTACAATTGGAAACGGAAAATGCAATAGTAAGTGCCAACATTTTCCATAATTGTAGGTTAATTTTGCTTTTATAACTGTAGATTCAGATTCAGTTATATGAAAAAGTATGTCAAAGTTCATATGGTCAGAATAGTGTATTTATATATCAAAATACATCAAAAGCTGTACTGAGCATTGTGAATTCTCTGCTCTCAATTTAATGTCAGACATACATATACTTTCGGAACATAAAATCTTTTCTGATTTCCAAGACAATTTAGGTGTCTTCTCATTGTGACAGTGAATCAGCATCAAGTCAACTTCTATGGACAGAACTATAAATTTAATAGTTGTAATTAGTTAATGTCGTGCCCCACAGGAATAACTTTCCACAATCTACTCTCATAAAAATGTTAATTTCTGTAATGATCCTTCTTGTTTTAGGTGGAGCAGAAATTTTTGGAAGAAAGTGCTTTGAGGCAGTTTGCCATGAATCAAGACACAGATCCTAAGTAAGTAATCTTTTAATGCCTATTTGTTATTTTGTTCATCATTGCTGCTGACTCGGCATAAAAATATGTTCATACCCAATATATCATAACATGAACTAAACTGATCCTTCAGTTTAACAGAAATAGGCAGCAATCTATCATAACATGAACTAAACTGATCCTTCATTTTAACAGAAATGGGCAGCAATCTATCATAACATGAACTAAACTGATCCTTCGTTTTTAACAGAGATAGGCAGAAATCTATCATAACTTGATCTAAACTGATCCTTTGTTTTAACAGGGATATAAAGATAGCAGCAATTGAGCAAAGTTCGTCAGATACAGAAAAGTTGATAGCAGAAGCCAAAAAGGAGAAACTAATGCATATGGAGGAAGTGTACCAGGCTAACCGTCGAGGTGCCGAGTTAGAGTCAAAGTAAGTACACTATCCCGGCTCTACCAACAAAGTACTGTGTTTTATTACAAACGCAAATACAAATATCTGGAATACACATCCCCACCGTTTGTTTTCCTATAGATATTATTAGGCCATTAAGATAAATTATCTGTTCTCAGGCAATTATATCTCAATTGTGAGATTAGAGAGTGAGGATAGATATTTATATATTTTTTCAAAATCTGGAAAACATACCCCAGAAACATACAAAAATCCATTTTCGTTGTTCAAATCCAATATTTGTAACAGAAATATTGAAAAAATGTTTGATGAGGCTTTTTAAAAAGAAATTTCAGTGAAGAGGAGGTGCATGAGAACACAGATAGTTTATTTATTTAGAATAATCTACAGCTGACTTAGCATGATCTTTTGATCTCATTAGAAAATTAAATGCTTCGAATGATAAAACGCTCAATTATTTTACTTTCTGTGCTCTTGAAAGTATGTACTATGTAGCCTTTTTATGTTACGATGTTAAGCCAAACATGCTATTATGACCGATAGAATGGTTTGGTGAGACATCTAACACAAACTGAACAACACCAAATAAAAAATGTTTTGTTTAAAAAAAAAAATTTGTTGCAATTTCGATAATGTTTTTGGCAGGTTTGTAAACAAACTAATTAACTCTTTCAACTCGGTAGCCCGCTAAAGCGGGCACGACGTAATTAGCGTTCATCCCGGCAGCCCGCTTTAGCGGGCAAAAGCGAAATTGTCGGGAATAATACAATGTTTCCAGAGATATACAAATGATTTTATTGGTTAGCGACTTATATATCCTTTGGGTGATATTCGGCATCAATACTAATTTAATTTATTAATCAATACTAATTTATCGATGCGCACGAATACCTAGCATGTACGCGATAAAGAGCATTTCCGGTCCTATAAATATAGACAGCAGCTGTATGACGTCACGATTACTATTTTATGTTTTCCTAAAAATCGATGACGCAATACTACCGACAAGTGTGCATGGTGTTTTGAGTCACATTTCGATTTTGGTTTATTGTTTATCACAAAAACTTACCGGTACAATTATTTTTATTATGTTTATGAAATAAAGAAGATAATGTTGACCTTTCTAACGATGTTTTATTTGTGGTATCCGTCTAATGTCTCCTATTTTCGAAGCAATGTTACGGAAATCACCGTGCCGCACTATGGCGCGACTTTAATAATAATAGCTGCACGTGCATATTATAAACATGAAATCGACATTCATAATCATTTTGGGAATTGAATCAGGACATTGGCAGTTGTTTTATTTGGAATGCTAATCATAATTCCTCAGCATACTGACAAGTAAATCCCTGGCTCTAAAAAAATTTGCTAGATGTGGGAGTATATGTCTGTTTCGGTCAAATAGCGTCTTTCTGTCATACTAGCTGGGTTAGTACTGGTCTGCTCGTGCCTTTGATAATGCAATTATGTTCAATGAACCGATTGGTAAAACATTTGAAACCATGCATGGTGGCATCACAACCAAGTGTATACACCACACTTACAAAGAATGACACATACATGTATGTATGTGTGAAAACATTGCTATGCGAATTTGATATCCAAGATACAGGTGATACATGCCCATATAGCATATGTTGGGATTCAATGTCCCTTCTCGGTTCTCACCTGCACACACATGATATATTATTTAGATGTGACGCCCCCAATTGGTATATAACACAAATTGAAGGTCATCTGTTAACGATCATAAAACATTCAGTTTGCCATACCCGACATCACTCTAAATGTAGTGTTGCAGCAATATATCAGGGACACATAATTTGTTTAGGCAAGCTGATAATCCAGGGTTCTGGGACATCTATATCTGTATATTCAGGGATGAAAGAGTTAAATTGGTGTCGCCTAAGTTGGACCAAAACAAATCTTATTGGTGACTGTTTTGAGATTTGAAAGATTTTATGTCTTTGGAATATTGAGTATGATCCCACTTTGTTCTTGTACGTTCTTCCTTTGGAGATATTTATATAGTTTGTTATATCTTTTCTTCACAGAATTAAGTCATTGGAAACACAACTTGCTGAGAAGGAAGCGATGGTTCGGCTGTTTCAGAAGTCTCCAATGACACGGAGCAGCAGTGTACACACACTCCATTGTTCTCCTTTACACTCTCCCCGCCCATCTCTCGTGGGAACGGGGTCGCTCGGGCGTCACTGTCAACTAGATACAAGCTATCAGCATCCTACAATCAAACACTGCAAAACTAGTGAGTATACACGCAATTCCATTTCTTTCAGGGTCAAAATGGAATGTATTATGTTATTGGACCATCAGTCTATCTGTCCGTTCGCTTTTTTTGTTTCCGGATGATAACTTTAGTAACTCTAAACTGAATGAAACAAAATCTGGTATGTGAGTTTACTATCCAAAATACAGGTCAAGTTCGAATTTGGGTTCCGCCCACCAATTTTCACCAAAATTAAGGCCCTTTATTGAAATTACCATGGGCGTATTTTGCCACGTTCTAGCGATGCTCTTGTTCCTATTTTCTGTCCGGGCAACTGTAATTAAGTGTATTAAACCCAGAGATAGCCGATGCAGAGGTGGAATGCTTCTTTGGTGTGTGCCCCAGAAAAAATTTAATTAAGGCCATTTAAAAATAAAATATCTGTTTTCAATTTTGGGATGAGGGAGCGAGGATATATATTTTTTTCTTAAAATCAGGAAAACATACCCCAGAAACAAACAAAAATTCATTTTCGTTGTTCAAATTCAGAAAATACTGCAAAAAAAAAGGCTTTTTGAAGAATATTTCAGTGATGAGGAAGGTGTCTTAGAACTCATAATTTTTATTTATTTGGCCTAATTACCAAGCGCGCATGCTTTTAAAAAAAATGTTTAGCCTCAGAAACAGGAATTTGACTTTGCATGGCTTTATATTATACATTTTCTCCTAACAGGCAGCAGCAGTGCTTTGGAACTAGGGAGGAAGGCATCTCTTGATGATGAGTTGAAAGTGAAGCTGGAAGGACTGAACCTTCAGGTATTAACTTATATATCAGTTTATATGGAGGCGCAGACTCAGTTGTGCTTCCAAAGAATGCTTCAGTGAGCGTGAACAAATTCTCATTTCTTACACATAGCTTCTACAACTTCTAGGAAATATTGTGGCAAATGTCAGCTTCTACAACATTCTTTATATCTCTCATATTTAACACTTGAATAACTGGAGCTTCCTGAAATTTTTCGAAAACCCTGTGCCAATGCATTCTCTTATATATGTGTGTCTCCCATAGGGAGCCTCGTATATAAAAGAGAATATATTGGCCTAACAATATTTACCTTGACCTTGTAAGCCTGTGGGAGACTCGCATATATAAGAGAATGCACTGGCACATGCTTTTTAATGCTGCACCAGCGCAGCTCCCATCATGAAAGGGTTAAACCATATTTATTCATGTTTTTATTTTGATCATGGGGTGAAAATACTAAGAAAGATATATATGTCACATGCAATTATAGCAGTTTCCAAAAACTGAATGGTTTATAAATATACAGAAAAACTTGTCTTTTCTTACTGAACATTTATCTCAACTATTCTATTCGTTTGGAAATAACCGGATTTAATTATCTTACCTTTCAGACTGAGAGGGAGAATGAAACACAAAACGACACGGAAGAAGAGACGGGAGTTTGGAGGGTTTGAATAACTCTGCTGAAATACTGCAGCCAACAATGTGCCAAACTGTGTATATACAGCGTATATACAGCTATGTATATACAGCGTATATACAGCTATGCTTACAGATTTGTGTGTACAATTCTCATACAAGCTTCGGAGCCATAATCTCATTCACAATGCAGCAGTGGTTTATAATCAAAATATTTTGCCATATATGGAAATTAAATGCTTCTTCTCAAACTACCGAAAGATTGAACCCAAATCATTGTTACTCAAGAACATAGAAAGAACTAAATTGGGGCTTGATGTGGTAGGACTCATTTGGTTGATTATGCTGGTTGCAGCTTTTGGTTAGACTAACAACTTAGTCACTTGGGCGAGTCTAACTTTATTGGACATACTCCATTAAAATTATTCTAGTTGCAGCCTACACATCAGTGCCTGTAACCAAATTTGTAAAAATCATATTTGCATCATAACATCAAATTATTGATTATCCTTTTTAATTTTATGGGTTCTTAAATCACCTCTTGAAGTAGTTTGAGATTACTCTTAAACATAAAACTTATAACATGTTTTATGAAGAGATTATAACATCTTGTAAAATTCCATTTATTCATCGCATTATTTCATTTTTGTTTTCGATTTTTTCGGGTGCTCCTGCTGCGCGGGGTATTAATTCACCTTAACAACATTAATCCATTGATGTCATCAATCAATCGTATCATATTCAATCAGCCATACAAACATCAATAATCAACATCATAAACAATATAATATTCCAAAGTTTGTTTTTCAAGCAATTATAAATTTTCCACCCGCATATCTTGTAAAGGAGCAATTTTCAACACACTCAGAATACAATTTAAACATTCTGTTTCGAAGGCAAAGGTAATTATGTATCAACAGAAATGAAAGATATTTCAAGAATAAACAGAAAAACATATTTGTCTAGCAAATCATATCCTTCATAATACTTGAATGATTTGTCATGAATGTTGTTAATTTGAAAAATGTTCAGTATAAATTAATTATTATTTAAATATTAACTATTATAGTGTCAGGGCAACACTGCGGTCTTGAATGTTGTCCCACGGATAGCAGACCAGGATCAGTTGTAATATAGTACGGTGTAGGATGTAGGCCCAAGGATTTGAGTTCAAGAGATAAAACAAACTGTAAAACAAACCTTATGTTATATTCAATTGAAATATAAATTTCGAAAAACAAAATTTGTAAAACCAGAAAGCCTCAAACATGGCTTTCTGTTTATTATTATGGCTAGTCTGGTTGATCCTGACACCAAAAATGTTGAAAACTGAACAAAATGTGATGAAAATGAGCTCCTTGACAATATGTGAGGGACTTCCAATGCAATCATTTGTTGAGAAATATATCCGTGATTTGTTTGCCCAAATTCTATGGAACCAATATTGTGTTTGTCTATTACAGGAGTGAAATATATATATAAAAAAATAAAGCTAGGATCACACATCTCATTGTTGTTTGCGAACAATGATCAGAGAGTCTTCATTTCACAACTCTTAACTTCTATTCTTCATTTTTCTTTGATTTAAAGATGTATTCAGGGTTTCAACCAAGCCATGAAATAGTGTGTCTCACATTTGCGGAATGAGGTCCCCAAAGGGTGAACTTAGTGATGCTATTTTGCATGGCGGGCTAGCATCAGCAAATTCACCTCTGGGAGTCTCAGTTTGCTTAGGCCTCAACTGCTTTTGGAGATCTAGGATCAGATTGCAGTTCCCCAGTTGAAGTTGGTGATGTTCATCCATTAGTGACCTCGATTACAGCTCCACACAGATTTTTATTTAAAAATCTGGAGACGATATAGAAAGAGCCGAAATCCCTGAATACACCTTTAAAAAATTCAACGAAAATTTAACTTAAATTTTAGAAACATCAGGGGGGGGGGGGGGGGGGTAGGTCAAAAGTGAAAACATATCACGCTGAAAATGGCCTTAGTTTATACCCTTGGACTACACAAAAAAAAACAAAAAGAATGAAAAAAAAAAAATTGGAATTATTTTTTGCAAATTTTATCAATTTTTAGGTGCCACGCCCACTAAAATGAAAACAGAAATAATGAGTTTCAAAGCAAATAAAACCAATATCTTATACCTATTATGTTCTTAAGTGGCCACTGAAGACATAGCAAAACTCAAATTTCTTGTATCGGTGAAAAAAATGACAAAAAGTGGATTTTTAAAAAATGGTCTGGCCGCGGGGGACCCACCCCCCCCCTAGGCCCTATATGTTGCAAATTTTTTCCGACCCCCTGAATACACCTTTAAAAATTTCAACGAAAATTTAACTTAAATTTTAGAAACATGGTGATTTTTTTATATTTTTAATCTCATTGTATTATGCCTTGCTTTATATCCTGATTCTTTTTCTTCCAGTTCAATGCTTTACTTAAATTTCCACCCTCGTTAACTTGGAGGCTCTCTGTTAGTTTGCGTTAACTTAACCCTTTACCCAACAGAACGGCCCTGTGCCAATGCATTCTCTTATATATGCGAGTCGACCATAGGTCGCCTCGCATATATAAGAGAATGCATTGGCTTAACACATATTAAAAATGATAAAATTGTCAAAGAATGTAGAAAAATATTATAAAAATTGTTAAAGAATGTAAGAGAAAATGATAAAAAAGGCCAATGCATTCTCTTATATATGCGAGGCGACCTATGGTCGACTCGCATATATAAGAGAATGCATTGGAACAGGGCATAACCGTAACCATCACAATGTGGTCAATGAACCGGTTCCAATGATATCCATATTTGTATGGTGTTATTGAGACAGACCGAAGATATTTTAGGCTGTTGAAGCTTTATTTGGGCGTTTTGTTGGGTAAAGGGTTAATGCAGCTTGTTGAAAATGATTGGTGACGACTTATCACTGATCACAAGAAGGTGCATCATTACTTGTGACAGGTTCCTCATTTCAAGGAAAACCCTGTGCCAATGCATTCTCGTATATATGCGAGTCTCCCATAGGGAGCCTCTCATATATAAGAGAATGTGTTGGCCTAACAATATTTATCTTAACCTTGTAAGCCAGTGCATTTTCTTATATATTCAAGGCTCCCTATGGGACTTAATGCTGCACCAGCGCAGCTCCCGTCATGAAAGGGTTAAAGGACATGTGAAGGAAATTATGTGAAGACGAATGCAATGTCTTAGTAATACACAAAGACATTATGAAGCAATATATTTCAAAACATATTTGAAACATTTACATGTACATAAATACGCCATCTGATATATTGTGTTATAATACTGGGAATTTTGTACAACCTATACAATATAAAGCGCTATTCATGTAAAAGAAGCTTTAAATTATATGCTATCTATGTCATTGGGATTCTAACGTTTGTTTTCAAATGCATCCATTTCTGTTTTGGTTGCATGGGCAAGCTCAGAAATTGTCTTTTAAGTCAGGACTATGTCCTCGAAGAGTCAACCAGAATAGGCGTCTCATTCCAAAGAATTGTAATACAGGCTTGAGATTAACGATCTCCGAAAGTAAACACTCTCTTACTGTGCGATGTTAACAATCTGGGTCGCCAACCATTTTAAGATTACCTTGTTTTCATGGTCACCTGTCACACTCATCAATTAGGTTATAAGATATTTATCCTTTAAGCATTGATGTGATATTATTTGTATAAATCAAAGATATTAATATGTACCTAGATTTATTATTTTTGTGCAATGTTTGTGTGACCTAATATTTTTGTACACAATTTATTGACTTAGTCCCCTCTCTGGCGGAGGCAGTAGAACGCGACATAGCCAGGCATGTGTATATTGTGTTTTGTAATCAGTGTTGTGAAGAATTCCGACACCTACTCACAAAAGGCATGACTTCTGATACTCACTGATAGTCCAAGTTTCCTTTAATGTAAACCATCTAGTGAAATTGGTAGGGTTAATACTGTGTTACATCGACGAAGAGTGGTTGCGTTACTCTTCTGTATCAGACTTTAAATGTCACAATTGTGAAAGTAACCTAGTTTTTTCCATAGAATCCCACAAGAGTTGTCAACAAATAGTAATTTAATGTGAAAAAATATATTTTATCACAATGTTCTATTCTTCTCTAGACCTAAACAAACATATGATAAAGTCGATTAAAATTGACGAAAAATCCTGCCACTGGATCTGGGCGTAAAGTCTGCTATAGAATAGTTAGGCAACCATATTTCGACATAAACCAGTCTTATCCTTACCGATTTCACTAGCTGATTTACATTGTACAAACATTGACTAGACTTCTGAGTGACTAGTACCACAGACTTTATTTGAGATGAGATCTTACATCAGTTCATTTGCAATAAAAATTATTTTTCTTCTGTAGCCTTTGCCATTTGTATGGCTGTGTGATGTCGAAAACTCAAACTGGTTATTTCCGTAAATTTTATATCCACATTTTCTGCACACAATACCATTATTATATATTGATTATATGCAGCTACTCGCATCTGAATCATTGTCATTTGTTTACTGACACATAATTCGTTCCGAATTAAAGAGTAAAGAATGAGTACTCTGAACAATTTGATTCACCAAAATAAGTGCATGAATCTATTGATGAAAGCAATATTTGGGTCAGAATTTACTTTTGGTTCAGATTTGACTGTTATTCGGTTGACATGGACATGCCTGGTGTGAGTGGGGGTGGGGTATTCTTTTTCTGTTCATCTAGGTCTATCAGGGCAGTATTGTCTCCAAAATATGTGAAGGGACTATATTATTGAGAGAAAGATCAAGAGAGCCTGGGAGAGAGAGAGGGGAGAGAACAGGGTTGTGAGAAATGTCAAGAGAGATAACTCTATTTCAGAGTTTGAAAATTGTGTGAAGTGAGATTTTTACATTATTAATAAGTATGAATTGTAGCTCCAATATAGGGTAATATTAAAATTACATTATATATTACATCTCATCAGGAAATTAGGTTATCTGATCTCTTTATTCTGTACTTATTTCTTCGCAAAATCCTACATTCATGACAATTATACAACAGAATTGTTAGTGTTTTTCCCCCAAGTTCAGCTACCTATGCTAAATATATCAAGCGATTATTGGCTGGAAAGGTTATGATGGTGATTTTCTGGCAATTAAGAGTTAGAATTTTCAAAACATTTTCTTCACAGTGAACCTTTGTAAATATCGAAAACAACCTTCTGACATCTAAAATAGAAAAAAAGACTTTTGACAACACTGTAAAAGATTCTTAATATCTTCTGATGTGTGTTAACTGACATTAATTCTGTAAATCCTGTGATTAATAGAAGATGGAATTCGTGTTCAATTCACATATTTGTAACTTGAAAGACACAATGCTTATTTTCATTGATGGTAAATTGGAAATCCTTTCTTGGCTATATTAACTCATTACAAAGGGAGATTATTCATAAATCGGAATTAGTTGATGTTTTGACACGATATGTATATCTAAAAATTAAATTGGATTGAACAATAGTTATATCCTGATGAAAATCACCAAGCCTGAAGGCTCACATTGTGAGTTGTCATTGGTTTATAAGTTTGAATAGATTTTGTGGAAGGAAAACCAGGAAAATGCCATTTCTACAGAAGTTTGCAAAATGTCTTCAAAAGTATTTATCTATGAAATAAATAAATCCTTAAACTAATTAACCATGAGGTTCATGATGGGAGCTGCACTGGTGCATCATTAAATATCCTGTGCCAGTGCATTGTTATATATGCTAGTCTCCAATAGGGAGCCTTTCATATATAAGTGAATACATACATGGCTTACAACGTCAATAGTGTTAGGCCAATGTATTCTCACTTGCATATATAAGAGAATGCATTGGCACAGGGTTTTCATTAAACTGCAGGAAGCTCCAGTCATGGAAATATTAAGCACTCTAGCTTCCAATGAATCATTAGTTGAACTTTTTTGCCACGACTCACTTTTATAAATATCCTAACATGAGCACACACTACATACAGTAATGCCCTAAGTAATCGACATCTTAACTAAAGTAGAATTATGGGTAACTTTTCAGGATTGTTGCCATTCATCGGAAAGCTCTCACCGAGAGCTTTCCGATGAATGGCAACAAGCCATATTTCCGACTAAATCCTGAAAAGTTACCCATAATTCTGCTTTGGTTAAGAGGTCGATTACTTAGGGCATTACTGTACCTTCTGTTTTCATATTCTCAATGTTTACTTTCTATGCAAAACAGAGTTGCCAAACTAATATGCAAGCCTTGAAATAGTGTGTCTTGTCAGTTACAGAATGAGGTCCCCAAAGGGTGAATTTAGTGATGCTACCCCGTACAGCTGGCAAGCATCACTAAATTCACCTTCTGGGGACCTCATTCTGCTTAGGCCTCATCTTCTGAGAAGTATCTATTGTCTCAAATTAATAGTTTAGTTACTTTTTCCTTTCTGTTCAGTTTCTCTATCACCTAATTTGAAGAAGATAAAATGCGTAATTGAGGTGAGTAATGGGTGAAAAAACTTCAACTGGGAACTTAAATCTGATCCTAGGTCTTCCATAGCAGTTGAGGCCGCAGTAGAATGAGGTTACCAGAGGTGAATTTGGTGACACTAGCCCACTATGTGGGATAGCACTAAATTCACCCTCCGGGGACCTCATTCTGAAAATGACAGACACACTATTTTAAGACTTGCTAATATGTGTTCTATGAACCTAATAATCAGGTAATTTGTTTACGATGTAGATTATGTACAAACACTGTAAAATGTACATAAGTTATTTTTTATTTATTGATAATAAAAAATCTATGGAAATACTTAATTCCCTGTTCAGACTTCTCATTCAATCCTACAAATGGGGGCGATTCCATTCATTATGATCGGCTACAATGGGTAATGAAATTACAATGGGCAATGAATGGAGTGATTGGGTGTAAATACGCCGGGCTACACTCGCTACACCTACGGCCAAGGTGGTGTAAATGAGAGCGTATTGTAATGTGATGTGACTTTCCGTGCGAAGATCGGCTGTCAACTTAGAAAGCATATGGAAAATATTTATGTAGTTTGTCATGATTATATAATATATAATTCTGAAATATATTATTCAATTTGATGACAGTTAAAATTCGATAAAAGTCAAAATTCTCGTTTGTGTCATTGTGAATATCAGACATTTTTGCTCATTTAATTAAGTCTTCGATTGTTCGACATGCCCAATGTGAGTTTTGTCAAATTTCCTAAATAAAAAATTATGTTATGCTTGCAGTTGTAACTATGCTGTTCTTAGATTACTCCGGTCACCAAAAATCATTCCATTCACTTTTGCCCAGGGTAATTTACCCATTGTAATGAATGGAATCGCCCCAAGGTAACATGCATTGTTACCTTCCTATTTTATCTGCTTCTGATTGGCCTAAGTCCTGTCACGTGCAGGCGACAAATCGCTGACCTGGGTGACATTGTTTTTGTTGCCCGCCTGGTGTTATATTGTAAGAATATCTCCATGCACACACGGCAGAAACTCAGCTATTTCATATACGTACCAGAATCAATAATCATATATACCCCAACAGGTTTCGCATAAAGCTCAAGTTGTGGTGTTGGCTAATTTGCATATATTTAGTTAACACTATATTCCAACTTTTAAGTTTATACTTTTATCGAGAAAGTGTTATGTTTAACCATACCATAGTATGGTAAACATAGTAGCAACGTCCGGATTGACCACTCGTCATTCGTCCATCTGTCTGTCCGTCCGTAGACACTTTACACATAATAACTGAAACATTTTCTATCTGATCGCAACCAAATTTGTTATGTGAGTATTTCAGCCCAAAATACAGATCGAGTTCGAATATGGGTTTGATCAGACTATTTTATGGCCCTTTTTCGAAAAAAAATCTATATTGTTGGTAGAATTTGATACATCATCATTGTAAACTTAAATTGGACTCTCTTAACCCAAGTATGTCCAGGTCACCTTTCACATTTAACCCAAGGCTGTGGTGGTGCAGCATTACAGTCCTGAATTCTCTTATATAAATGCGAGTGACCCATAAATTCCAATAATTTGTGTTATGTACATTTGTCTATAATAGTACATAACAGTATACTCCATAATTCAACATCAAAACTCTCATTTATGATTCCGATCATAGTAATTTACTACCGCCAAGGGATGGGTTAACATCTGCCGATCGTGATTGGCCTCTCGTTCAATCGAAACATCATGGTCATTCAATATATTCTTGTCAAAATTATGGTGCGATATTGAATGATGACTTGAGGTAGGTTGGTTATTAAATCTTGCTGGTGCACAACGTAACGTTTGTCATGCATGAATTTGACAGTGAATATGCCAAATTGCAGAAGAACATATTTCTATTGCTTATTGGTTTGCATTGCATGGACCGATTTTGATGATTTAACCACCAAAATGACGGTAAATAAATGGCGATTATCAACATCATAATGCCATGACTAACTAGTATGAATAGACATCGCAGGACAATACAAAATTACTGAAACTAGAATCTTGACAGAAAGCACTTTCAGTGACTCAGTGTAATATTGTGCATGTGAATCTGTCTTTAGTAATCGGATAACAAAATAGTTGGTGACCTTCTCTGGAGACATTGAGATTTGTAACCTGCTCAAGAAGAAATGTTCTCCCTCCACCTCGGGAGACATTCTGATCCCGAGCGGGTGACAAATCTCAGTGTCTCCCTCGACAAAGGGCAGACAACTGTATGTCACACTGCCCAACTCTAGAGGGTGGGTCAAGTTTTTCCCAATATGGGTATTCTGTGACTTTTACGTAATTACTGGGCATAAACTCTAAAATTTACATTGAAATTCTGGAATTGGAATGTATTGACAACAAATTTATGGATAGAGTTATTTCCCTTCCACTGAGAATAATAGACTGGCAGTACAGTCCAGATCAAAATTAAGTACAGAGCACATGTTGGTACCTCGACAAAAACAATGTTCTCAGTTTATACAACCAGATACGTTGATTATACAATGTTTTGTGGCTTCCTCTTTCAAATGGTATATAATATAGAATATGTTGTATACAATGTGATTCGAAAATTAAGTGGGCCTTTTAAACGCGAGTCACATTCCAGATGACACATTTGATGAATGCAAATCTTCATGTTTCTTTAATGCTTTAATGACTCAATCATGAATTAACATGAAATAAGAGTTTACAAACTTATATTCACTATTTACGAAACAGTTATATCTACGTCATCATTCTCCTCGTCAACATCATCAATGTCAAATATTATGGTCATCATGATCATCGTCGTTATCGTGATCATTATTATCGTCGATCATTATGAAATTTGTCATGGGTGTTGACATTGACATGTAGATGGGAACGAGTCATTTTGGGGTCATTCGGCAAAAAAACATGGCCACCAGTGGCCATCTTGGATTTGTCGTGGAAGTTAATATTGACATGTAGATGGGAACGAGTAATTTTGGGGTCGTTCGGCCAAAAAACATGTCCACCAGCAACCATCTTGGATTTTACTCTTTGCTTGACTAAATCCTTTGGCACGGGCTACAGGTCGTACCTTTGGTTGGATCATCATGAAATTTGTCATGGCTGTTGACATTGACATGTAGATGGGAACGAGTCATTTTGGGGTCATTCGGCCGAAAAACATGGGCGTCAGTGGCCATCTTTGGATTTCAAATTTCAATCCATTAGCATGGGCTACAGGCCGGAGTGTTTGTCTGATCATCATGAATTTTTTCATGGATGTTAATATTGAGATGTAGATGGGAACGAGTAATTTTGGGGTTGTTCGGTCAAAAAACATGGCCGCCAGCAGCCATCTTGGATTTTACTCTTTGCATGACTAAATCCTTTGGCACGGGCTACACAGGTCATACCTTTGGTTGGATCATCATGAAATTTGTCATGGATGTTAACAATGACATGTAGATGGGAACGAGTTATTTTGGGGTCATTCGGTAAAAAAACATGGCCACCAGCAGCCATCTTGGATTTTACTCTTTGCATGACTAAATCCTTTGGCACGGGCTACAGGTCGTACCTTTGGTCAGATCATTATGAAATTTGTCATGGCTGTTGACATTGACATATAGATGGGAACGAGTCATTTTGGGGTCATTCGGCAAAAAAACATGGCTGCCAGTGGCCATCTTGGATTTCAAAATTCAATCCATTAGCACAGACTACAGGCCGGAGTGTTCGTCTGATCATCATGAAATTTGTCATGGAAGTTAATATTGACATGTAGATGGGAACGAGTCATTTTGGGGTCATTCGGCCATAAAACATGGCTGCCAGCAGCCATCTTGGATTTTACTCTTTACATGACTAAATCCTTTGGCACACCCTACAGCCCACTTCCCTCATCCGTTCATCACCAAACTTCATATTAATCTTGATATTGATCTACTAGATGGAAGCTATCATATGATCTTGAATTCCATTGGAAAAAATAGCCATCAGCAACCATCTTGGATTTTACTTTATATATCTCTTCATGTTGACAATCTAGTATTATTTAGATATTTCAACTTTCCGCATTCCTAATCGCTCCATTGACTGTAACACATGAAATTATTCCCTCTCCAAGTTGAGCTACAGTGTCATTGACACTTTCATTATAGTTGTCGTCATCATCACCATCGTCATCCCGTCATAGTTTTATTACAAAAACATGGACCTATTGATGCTTACATTTCATAAAAAAAAGCCAAATTATACCGCAATGTTTATGGAACACACTGAGAGGCCTCCACTCAGAGATGGGTAGTGTTGATCTGTAGACACAGTGACGATGACATAACCCTACTATACACTCAATGTCCAACTATATTGCATTCATACTCATTGGAATTGCACAAAATAAGAGATAAATGTCATCTTGAAAGATAATGTTAACCAGGAAAGATAACTCCACAAAACCTATGATTATCTGTTCTTCAAAACTAGTTCCACAAAACCTCCAGCCTTGGTGAGTATTCACTGTCATTTCAAAAAGTGCTGTTTATTCAAATGGACAGTGTAGATATAGAGAATACATACAGTTTTTGTTTGAATACCGAAATATATCATGAGTGTCTGGAAAGAAATATCAAATTTTAATGAGCGGCTGTGGCTTCTATGATACATAGTCTACGTTTTGGTAATTTTCCACTATTTTATAATTGAATACACATAAATATGTGTATTATTTATGCCAATGATCCTTAAATGTATAAATTTTTCATTTACATGTAGAACTAAAACCTTGTCTCCACAAACCATATGCTGTGTACTTATGGCCCAATGTTATAGGGACCCAAGGCACTCGATGTGGGTAAATGTGCAAAAAATATGTCTGTAAACCCAGCAACACAAAGAAGAACATGAAGAAATAGATAGTTCTTATATACAACATTGAGTTCTCCAATAAAACAAATTTCATATGTTGAAACCATTGTTATACAAACAAAACTCATAAGTGATTTGTCAACAAATATTGCTAATTGTGTAGAAAGTTAAAATATTTTAGTCTGAATGTGACTTTCATATTTTTCAATACTTCGACCTCTTCCAATATTTTATCGTCAAGTTTTGATCTAACTTTGGTATCTAATTGTACTTTTATCAGTAATTCCACTGTAACAGTAATGTTTACATAACAATGGTTTTGATATGTGAAATCTCATTATTGGAGAGTAATTAATAATGAAAATAAGAACAATCTATTATTTCATGTATTTGTTGACGATAGTTGTTTTACAGACTTTTATATGTTATATCACATGAACTCACTTCGAAGGCCTTAGGTTCTTTTAACCCTTTACCCAACAAACCGGCCAAAACCGGCCAAATAAAGCTTCAACAGCCTAAAATATCTTCGGTCTGTCTCAATAGAACCATACAAATATGGATATCATTGGAACCGGCTCCTTGACCACATTGTGATAGTTACAGTTATGCCCTGTGCCAATGCATTCTCTTATATATGCGAGTCGACCATAGGTCGCCTCGCATATATTAGAGAATGCATTGGCCTAAAAAAAATATTTTTTAAACACTTTTTAACATTTTTTCTTACATTCTTTAACAATTTTATAATTTTTAATGTGTTAAGCCAATGCATTCTCTTATATATGCGAGGCGACCTATGGTCGACTCGCATATATAAGAGAATGCATTGGCACAGGGCCCTTCTGTTGGGTAAAGGGTTAAGGAAACTTCCCAACAAGTTGTTTATGAAAACCCGAGTGCCATTAACCTAAGAAACTTTATAAACAGTAGTTACTCTTCAACCCACCTACAACCCAATTCTCCCATTCAACTAGAATAGTTTACATTTGAATGGTATTTTCTTAATTTGCTGGACGTTCACATAAGACAAGTAGACAACAGGCAGAGAAACACTATGGAATCCCATTTATTCATTTGCAGGAATGAAACAAACAGCATACACATGAAGTGTCCATCAGGGTGTATCTAGGCTGCTTTCATTGAAATGACAGTGTTGAAAGTCTTTTATAATTTATTTGTCAACAGGAACTGACCATAGCGCACAATGTAAGATTTAATTTTCACATGTATAACCCGCTAATCCTTACTGACAGTTTCACCACCTTCATGTTGTCAACTGGCCTGCCTTCTATCACTCATTTCAGTGGAATATTGTGTTGGAATTAACGTTGTGTGTCACCATGAGGTATTTCGTCACATGATACCTGCCTCCACTTAATGATGTCACTTCATTTTAAATTAACTACAATTTTTATATGACTGTTTAAAAAAATGGTCATATTTAATATGTTATCAGTCATCTGTCCATCCATTTACATTTTTGGTTTCTGACTGATAACTCCAGTTTGGATTATTTGTCAAATTATTTTTATGTGAGTTACGGCCCTTTTTCAACTTAATATTTTGGTTTCCAACAAATAATTTCAGTTTGGATTAAATGATCAGAACCAAAATTAGGAATGTGTTTCACAGCTAAAAAATACAGGTCAAGCTCGAAGATGGGTTCCAGCCACTGATTTTTACATGAGCTAAGGCCCCTTTTCAACTTAGAATTCACCTGATTTAATAACAATTTTACAAGTAAACTATTATAAATGGGCGTATTTAGCCATGCCCAGCAATGCATTTGTTTTCAAATGTATCGATTATTCAGCCCACAGTACCTCTGTTGTAAATAAGAAAACATGTACACATATCCAACACCCTATATATTTGTGGAAAGGGTCCCACTTTTGAGAAAACAACAATTTTTATATTATTTATCAGTATAAATGTTTATATTTGCCTGTAATCCATGCTTAGGGAAGTTATTAGTTTATTGATAAAAGTTGCACAAGAAACTTGAACCACATCTGTCTGATGAATACTTCATATGTTCTTCAGTAGAATATTGTGTTGGAATTAATTTTGTGTTGGGATATACAATGAATCGATTACACCATATATTTGTATCTCATATGAGATGAACCCCCTTGCATATTGTTTTTCTTGGAGGACATTATACTTTATATTGTGAATATTCTCCTCCAAATTATTTTCATTCTATCAGAATAATGAAGATTGATTGAATTAAGATATTTATTTTGAAATGTGAATTATCTTACAAAGAACAATTAACATTAAAGCACCAACATCAACAGTTATTAGAATTCTTGGAAGATGCAGAAACTTTCTGCCAGAAAGAGTAGAAATAAGATATTATATAAATTACATGCAATAAGACATGTCTGGATCCTGCATAAACCTGCGATGAGACACACAAAGCTTGTGTATAATACACATGCATATCCAGGGGATATACAAAGCAAAACTTTGTTCTTTTGTAACAACAAGACATTGCCCATGTATCCTCATGTTGCGTTTTAGCAGATCAGTCATCCGTAACAGTTGATAACACGATCATTGTCTTATAGGCCTATATTCTGTGACCAATCATTGTCTTATAGGCCTATATTCTGTGACCAAATCCAAACTGAAATAAAAGGTCGGCCGACCACAGTGTCCCCCGACAACGTGGCAAGTCGATGCTGCTTTGTTAAAGAAATTAAACAAAATGTTGAAATGTTCTAAGTCGATAGGGTTAATAATTCCGTAAAAAAATAATTTTTCCGTCATCTATATACATGTTGCACACATCTGCAATATGTGGGTAACAATACTCTGAAGTTTCAAATATCTACGATCAAAACTGTAGGAGGAGTTGATTACACCATGAAGGTACCCTCATACAGAAAATTATAAAAAATGTTTTTCAAAGTCAAAAGGCCCATAACTCTGGAAAAAATCATTGGATCAAACTCAAATTCGAACTCAACCTGTATCTTGATATGACTGATCCACATAAAAACGGTATTTGCAATTAAAGGATCAAAACTTGAGTTATCATCCGGAAACCGAAAAAGTGAGAAATTTTCTAAGTAAAAAAAAAGTTTTAAAAAGGAAATAACTCCATAAAAGAACATCGGATCAAACCCAGAATTGCAGAGCACCTGTGTGCTTGGTTGAGACACCTATATACCAAGTTTCAATCAAATCGGATGATCATTACTGGAGTTATAACTCCGGACGGACAGACGGATGGATGCACGGACGTAGCTGATTACAATAGTCCCCCGCAAATAAATTTTACGGGGGACAAAAAGTGCAGATTTCAGCCATTGAAGTCATGAAATGTGATCCCAACGTAAATGCAGCAATACAAACAGTTAATCACAATGCCAATCTAACAACCAGTCAACAAATGATGATTCTATCAAACAATCACTTTTAAAAATTAGTTGTTCAAGTCTGGATATAGTGTGTCTGACGTTTGCAGAATGAGGTCCCCAGAGTGTGAATTTAGTGATTCTACCTTGCACAGCGGGCTAGCATCAGCAAATTCACACTCTGGGGACCTAATTCTGCTTAGGCCTCATCCTCTGGGAAATATCTATATTCACTAATTTGCAGAAAATAAATTGCATAATCGATGTGACTAATGGATGAACATCACCAACTTCCACTGGGGAACTGCAATCTGATAGCTGTTGAGGCCTAAGCAGGTTCCCAGAGGGTGAATTTGCTGACACTAGCCTGCCGAGCAGGATAACATCACTAAATTCACCCTCTGGGGACCTCATTCTGCAAATGTCAGACATACTATATCCAGACTTGTAATAGTTTTCATCGAAAATTGGCCATGGAGTTGACAGTTCCCTAAAGGGTGATTTTTCCGAAGCTCAAAATTATAAATCATATGTATTTTCATTGAACACCAAGCACCAGTGACTTAAACATTGAATATAAACAAAGACATGTTCCCCTCTTGTTTTACTATTATTTGTCAACTAGAGTTATTAGCATTACTATTTCACAGTGTGTCATGGAAAGTGATATATTATAATGAAAGCAAATTCTCTTTTATGCATATTTGTCCATTAAGTGAAACCTGAAAACCTGGATCAGCACCCGTAAGGAAAACATTATATGACAGCTGGTTCATTAATAGGTAGGCTTAGATCAAGAACTTCAGGTGCTGTCAGCTACAAGCAATCATATGAGTCATGTCATTGCCAAATGTTTTCGTGCTTGGATAGAAATGATCCATGTTCAAGAAATGATCCATGTATCTCACTTTGTCTTCAGAATATAGTTTAGCAAAGTTCTCCTGTATTAATCCTTTCTATACTAAATGGACTCTCCCGCTCAGTTATAAAAGTATTCAATGGAAAGGAAATATAAGTAGATGACAGATAATAGAACTGATGAGGGATCATATTCACTGTTGTGTGAAATATTCAGATAATATAACCAATGGTTGTTTGTTGAACGTTTTATCTTAACATTGGAAGAAATACTCGTCAATGAGTATTTAGTATAGAAAGGGTTAAAATGCATTTTATATGAACACAATCTTAGGTTATAAAGTTTGAGGCACATTAAGATTTTGATTTAGCACCAAAGAAACTGGAGATATTCTTCATCCCGCTTTTATCCACCTGGCTCAGTTTCTTCTGTGCAGACGATTTCTTTACAAGCTGGAATAACAGAAGAGATAAGATGGTCAGGTATCACGTGGTCTCAAGTGGGAATAACAGAAGAGACAAGGCGGTCAGGTATCACGTGGTCTCAAGTGGGAATAAAGATGGCGGA
This sequence comes from Siphonodentalium dalli, assembly GCA_032622095.1. Taxonomy (NCBI): domain Eukaryota; kingdom Metazoa; phylum Mollusca; class Scaphopoda; order Gadilida; family Siphonodentaliidae; genus Siphonodentalium; species Siphonodentalium dalli. The sequence goes on along the minus strand of CP136064.1, from coordinate 268,052,739 downwards.
TATTGAAAATTAATTACACCCACTTCATTTTCTGTAATATTTTGCCGTTATCTTAGAAAGAGCAAGAGTATTTAAACAGAATAATTACATTAGGGGCGAATCACTTAGATGTGACAATTGTGCATAGGAATTTCTTCATGACAACACACAGCAACTTCACAATAAAGTTCCCAATTTTTAACGATATATTCAACTAAAAATTATATTTTCAGTTGAGATGTAATTATAAGCAATAATCTTTTTTCCAAATATAATCACACTTTAACATTTTTACACTTTAACATTTGCCTAACCACAAACATTTATAAATTGCTGCTGCACATGTTGGCAGGATGCCAGAAATGTTTATTTCAATTGACCAACCAATGAAAACGTTGAAAATAAAGTTTCTCTTCAACAGATTTACATGGGCTTGTTCACAAGATATAACTGTTGATTTAAGGGAATATATTGGTGAAAACTTCTTTTACTGTCTGTGGGGAGAAATTAAACTAGCTCTGCCACTGCTGTATGTCTTATGGCAGCCTAATGCAATATGTACCTTATATTATATCATCTAATGTTCCAAATAAACATTTATTAATTTAATCAAAATTTTCAACAGCATCACCAGTTAACATTTCATGGTGTTCCTGGAACAGTTCTTGATGTTCTAGTCATCAGGGAACAACAAATAACACAGATTCAAATACAACCGTAGATTGTGGGTGAATACAGGGTACTAACCTTAGATGATTTCTTTTTGTCTTTGTCTAATGAGTAATCTTCAACAGGCCCACCATTCTCAGTTTTGATTTTCTTAAACAGATAATATCACAATCACAATCAGCTGTCTATAATATCACATACATATCATCTTACATGCTTCAGAGATTTCATAGGTATCAATACCGAATTTCCAGAAGTCTATGTAAAGATACACTATAGTCTATAGTGTCATCCAAATGTTATTTCTGGAAGCATGCAGGCCTCCCCAAACTATGTCACATCACATTATGTTAATTGCTTCGATTCAACACTTTTATATTTGGGCTTAACAGTGAGTTATGATTGGTACTACTGATGTGGAATCCTGTGGTTCGGGGATATACACAGTAATTAGACCCACTATTTAATATATATGTGGGTCTGTGTGCACCAGCTCTTTAGATTAGTGTAATATGGAGCTTTGGGTACATCAGAGTAAACCATGGTTCGGCCTTGTGGGAGGATAAAATATCAAAATTTAGACCAAAAAAAAACCCCCAGAAAACCCTAGCATTAAATTTCCAAGAATGATTGATTCCATGAGAATTTTTCATTAATATCAACATATATGGAATCATTTTAGAATAATAAACTATTTCCAAGTACTACAGGTATACAAACAGGTATATAAACAGGTATACAGATATATAAATAGGTATAAAGGTATATAAACAGGTATACAGGTATATAAACAGGTATATAAACAGCCATGCATTGGCAAAAATTCCACTCTCATATTTAATTTGGGCGCATTTTCATAATTTGGGCACAGCGTTTACCAACTTGAATTTAGGGGAATATAAAGGCCTGTTTGCCTGTGTTTGCACCAAAAAATATGCAAAACATTCAAATTTCATCATTTTTTGTAAAGTTTTACAACTTTACAGAATAATCAAAAGGGTAACAACCAATTTAACAAAGGCTAACCAAGAATGATTTTGAACTTGGTTCTTTTGCAAAAGCTTTCAGCCTTAGGCCTTCTTCAGTTAACATTATTGTTTTGTATTTACATTGACTGCCATCATGTGTACTGTTTCTGGAGTTTAGTATGTTGCACTATTTTAACCCTTTCTATGATAAATGGATTCTCCAATGTGTACATTGGAATGGTCTATCGTTCACTTGGAGGGATGTTCAGTGTTAATTACAAATGAGCTTACTTTAGATGGGGGTTCATCTTTAGCCTTCTCACTCACGATAGGTAATCTGAAAAGATGTGGAGGAAACAGCAATATAATTGAAATTTTCATAAAATAATAATTAAATATATTTAAAAGGTAAAAAACTCATGAAATATACAATCAGGCTTCAGTTTTAGTGTATTTCTCCTTGTACTGGCCATGATTGAATATTAATTATTTGTCAGCGGTTTCTCTCTCATGATGTAATAGACCATAATTGCCCAAACAGCTTAGCAATTCAGAACAGATGAGTTTTGAGATCAAATTTTCTTATCTGGGCATGTGAAATGGCCATATGACTTGAATTTGATACAAACTTGGATAAAAATATATGTTACATAAAATATATTTAGAAGTTAAAAAAGGGTGATAATTCGGATGATATTAGCTCAATTAATCTCGTAGCTGCTGGCACAGTTTCCCATTGTAGTTAAAATATGTGCAAAATTTTTAATTTTTCAAACAGATCAGTTTGAGAAAAAAGAGCAGTCCAATATGGTTTTACCAACTCAGGCTAGGTATGTTTATTATATGAACATAGGAAACACCTAACAGGAACTATTTCCAATCCACTCTTCTAATAAGAGAGAACCATCTGCAAATATTCAGCAAACCACCAAAGAGAACCAAATATTCAGAACCCTCTCAATTTCACACTCCCAACAAAGGAGAACCACAATGAGCAGCCTCCACAAACATTCAGCTAATGAGAACCTTTAACGAGAACCACCTCCTTTTCACACCTTCGACAATGACCCTACTCCATTTGGGGTGAAACCAGTCCTAACCAATTGGAAAACAGCAGACAGGACACCCGAAAAACTATACATGGTGCATGCATATCATTACATCATACAATCCTGATAAAGTTTGACATAATCAAAACTAGTAGACAAGTGCACAGGATAGCCATATATGGTAATTTCCCTGGAGAGACTTCGGCTTCTCGTTTTCTTCTTGAACTTTTGTTTACTGAACCCACCTTTGACTATGGCCAACCCAGCCACGCCAAAACTTTGGTATGAACAGGGAGGACTTTCATTTCATTCACTTCCTTTTCTATGATTATTATACATACCCCAGGTATTCTCGCAGTGACTCACTCAGATCTATGTTGATATAGTCTGACACAATTCCATGAGCGTGCCTCAAGTAGTCATCTGTCAAAGTAATACAAAACGTGAATTTAAACCTCATTCAGGCTTATAATATTCAGTACAGTGAATTCAAACCTCATTCAGGTTTATAATATTCAGTATAGTGTCTCAGCTGTAATACTCTTTCTGACCCTATCTTGAACAACTAGTCAGGAAATTAGAGTATATGGCATATTCAAGACAAGTTAAAATCGGACCTTTTCCTATGTTGAGACAAACAAGTGATGGCAGTGTGAGGGTATCAGCACATGGTAGATGACGACTAAAAATATCTGGGAAGGTTATTAAATTTCCTCAGCAGTGTTCACCCCAGTGGTGGATAAATGAATTATCAATTATACGAGAGGCCGATCACGATCGGCAGATGTTTAACCCATACCTTGGCGACAGCGATGAGCTATTTTCATATATCCTTACCCCATCCTTTTCATGAGTGCAAAACTTAAAACAATTCACACCTTACTATTAATTCACAAGTGAAATCACACTTATTGGGCACCTTGCTCACATTAACACAATGTTAACAGACGTGGCTTTGATTTCAACCTGAACCTATTAGTGACTCCAACACAGATACATGTATGTCTTATAGAGTTATAAGTCTAATTAAGCTCAATCCATAGTCGGAGAGAAGCACCATAGCTGTTAAATATCAAATAATTAAGAAATTAGGTAGATAAACATCATAGCAACTCAATTTATCTATTTATTACATTGGAACATGAGACATTACATATTGTGTGGGTTTTTTTATTATCATTGCTATTTTTTTGTTCATAATATCTTGTGTCAGCTGCATATTAAAAATTCATAGCAACCTATTAATATTTCACCACTAAAAAACAATCAATACCTGATCAACTATAGAAGTGAGGGATGTATAGACCTGGATATAAAATATGATTGCTAATGATTGGATATAAATGTTAATTTTCTTGTAAGTTGATCATTAGAAAAATATGTTTGTGAACAGTTTAAATATAATTAAAGTTAAGGTTTATAATATTATCACAACCATTCGATCGATACCAAAATCTATACAGGTGAAGAATGTGTCATGATTATCACAGATGTGATTATTTATAGAGTAATCATGCAAAAAATATTTAGCTATCACATTGTGTCAACAGGATTGGTGAAGGATGTTAATATATTTAAGCAAATAAACCAAATGACCCTCACTATGCAGGTTAGAGGTGTGTTATCATAAACTGTGCCAGAACTATAAACATAATCAATGGAAATATTTGAGTTATCAAATTGGATAGTAAGGGGTTAATCTTACCCAAACTAATGAACTGATAAACACAGAGTAGTCAACAAAATGCATGTCATTGGATTTAGAAACCCATACAATAAGTCAGTCTCAAGAATCCCAGCACTGTTAATATTATCCTGTAGCCCAAATGCAATTGAGGGAATTTCAAAATAAGACATATCCTCTAATGACGAATTTCAATTGGTCATTTCTTGAAACACTGACTGAACCTGGCTCAAAGTTAAAGTGATAATTTAATATATGTCTATCAGATAATATGAGTCAATCGAATGGGTTAATTTTAATCCCAAATTCATGCAAATTAAAAGTGGATCACCATCAACATGTACATAGAATAGGAGAATGATCAAATAAAAAACATCGGAAGACCATATGATGTGTGCAGAGGGTTAATCATTTTCAATGACATCATATGATGGAACTAAGGAATGCTGTATTAATTATTTTCTAAGTTATAACAACAGTGTCTCTGTAAACAATAATGCCATGAACTGCATGGTTTCAACAGAGAACAGAACTGGAATAAAGAGTCTAACATCAATCAAAGTTTGACAGATGTTTATATTAAGTCTGCAGTCACCAGTGGAACTATCAGGTCACTGTGTCCAAAGCAATAAATTATCTCCTTCCAATAACACAGGTGTGTCTTGTTCTATTCAAATTTAATAGTGCATGGAAAAGATGTATGAATTATAAAGGGCCATAACTCTGTTAATATATACCGGATCAAACCCATATTCGCACTTGATCTGTATTTAGGGGTCAGAAATTCATATACCAAAATTCAGATGAAAAATGTTTGAGTCATCCTGGCTTGGATGAATTCTATTTAAAAACAAGAGTGGAAAGGGTTAACTAAACAATACCAAAATCCATACAGATGAAGAACGTGCTAAGAAAGACCTAGGTAAGAAATATGAGGCAGATCAGAAGAAAATTGTTTGACTTTGATGCATCAGATAGCATTTGTCAGCAGGGTTAATTATTTTCTAAACCGATCAACCAATCAATGTCAATGACATTTTTTTTATTATTATTATAAAAGTTAAAAGTATTTTTTTTTTTTAAGAAATCGATTTTTTTTCTCCAAATTTTGTTTCGAAAAAGGGTCATAACTCCTTTAAAATAAATCGGATCAAACCCATATTCGAACTCGATCTGTATTTTCGGCTGTGAAACTCACATACCAAATTTGGTTCCAATCAGATAAAAAATGTTTGAGTTATGGCAGAATGTGTGAATTCTAAGTTGAAAAAGGGCCATAACTCTGTAACAAAATCTCGGATCAAACCCAAATTCGAACTCGATCTGTATTTTGGGCTGAGAAACCCATATACAAATTTTGGTTTCGATCGGATAGAAAATGTTTGAGTTATCGCATTACTCGTAAAGTGTCTACGGACAGGCGGACAGACAGACGGACAGACAGACGGACAAACGACGAGTGGTCAATCCGGGCAACGACACTATGTTTACCATACTATGGTATGGGTAAACATAAAAATGATATTTAAAGGTTATTACTTGATTAGTATTTCAACTGAAGGTCTAAGGCTGATTCAACATTTCCGACGGCTGATATATCTCTGTCGATATCAAACTAACCAAGTAATAATCTCGTTATTAATTAGATCAACTAAACTGTAATACAATTACTAACCATTCCGATGTCACTATAAACTTGAATGCACAACAAGTAAAATTTATTCGAAATGGCATTTACAATTTACATCAAAATTAACATATTGATGAGTTGTCACAGTAGATATTGACGATTTCCATGGTAAATGTAGCTCCATTAACATTAGGGTGCATATATGTATCAGTTTGAAATGCCATGATCCACTCCTCATGAACTCCTGTCAATTTGAAACTACTCATTATATCAGACATGATGGATCAACATTGTGATTACGTCCTCTGAATGAGTTATTTTTGGTGTAAAAACTGCACTTTTTGCTTGGTGGCATCACAGTGGGTATCAGCCAAGTTTGGTTATCAGCTGAGTTTGGTGGGTATCAGCCAAGTTTGGGGTGATATCAGCCGAGGCCAATAATAGGTCGCTCAGGTAATAATACACAATTTCATGGGAGTAATGGTTTGATGGTTTAATTATTTTATAAAGGTACCATAGTATACAAAATTGGATGATGTTAGAATACGAAGTATGTTTTTTGAATATGTTGTATGGAACTCCACTGGAAAACAGCCTGATTTATCTCCCTTGAAATCAGTCATCTTCACTTCCAAGACCAAATTTCAAAATTGATTTGATAACTTTTCTTTATTTTTTAATATATCTTACATATATCTAGGTTCTATCAGCTCATAAGGTGATTATAGACTGACATTCGCTCCGTCATGTGAGTCTAAGGGAGATAATTCAACATGTGATGTGACAATTCCTGTCAAAATACAGACGGTAATGAATGCTCTGATCATTTCTGTATCTTGTAAACAAACATTCATGTGCTGTTTGTCAATGACCATGGCGCAGCAGAAGGTTGTAGTACAGTACCCCCATCAAAATAGTGAAAATGGCCAGAAATCGTGTATTGCTACCTCAAGGCAAAATATAATATCTAATTAATAATATTAAAATAATAAGTACCACTTGACACAGAGCTTGTCCTTTTACTTTTAACATACACACTGCTGTGTGAGTTATCTGTACAAATGCCGCCCTCACACATTGTATCAGCTAGTCTCTGTGTCTACAAATAAATGCAGAGAATGAGATAACAAGCAAAGAATCTTGGAGCAATAATGGAACCTGGAAGGCTCCCAGATGGCAGACTGTGAGTTCTAACGATAAATATAATGTCTTGTCCAGACCTGAGAATATGGTTCTGGACATTAGCAGAATGAGGTCCCCAGAGGGTGAATATAGTGATGCTACCCCACACAGTGGGCCAGCATCACCAAATTCATCCTCTGGGGACCTCGATCTACATGGGAAACCTAGACTCTGATTTAAGTTCCCAGATGGTGAATATTGTGATGTGCACTCATTGGGCACCTCGATTATGCAAAATGTCATCTACCAATTTGGGGATATAGAGAAACTAAACAAAACTAAAAAAGAAACTTTGTGGATGAAGTTTCAATAGAAATTTGATAATAAAGAAACTTTCCAGAGAAGATGAGGCCTAAACATAATGAGGTCCCCAGTGGGGTGAGGACCTCATTCTGCAAATGACAGGCACACTAAAGAGACAAAAATACTTGTTAATTCGATAATAAAGATACATTCCAGAGAAGATAAGGCCTAAGCAGAATGAGGTACCCAGAGGGTTAATTTAGTGATGCTAGCAACTGTGCTGGGTAGCATCACTAAATTCATCCTCCGGGGACCTCATTCTGAAAAGACTCAGCACCATATTCTCAGGCCTGCTCTTGTCCAGAATTCACCGAATGCTGCTTCATCCGAGACTTGCTGAGTTCCAATGAAGCTGCAATGAAATTACTGTTCCTTTTATATGCTCGAGTGTAATGATTGATCAGTCAGATGATGGGTATATTTACGGCCACAGCAAACAGCATACTATTCTACAATAAATCACAGTGCAACTACATTGATTCTTAACCCTTCCATGACTGGAGCTTCCTGAAATTTTGTGAAAATCCTGTGCCAATGCATTCTCTTATATATGCAAGTCTCCCACAGGCTGCCTTGCATATGTATGATATAAATTTTCTGGTTTAATAGAAATATATTTATGTTCATATGAAACTTCTGGTTTTTATAAAAGATATTTACCTTCGCTTTCAGCCATGACAAGGTCTTATCTTTATCATATTTATAAGCACAGAGGTCATCACTACCTGAAAGATGAGGAACATAGTGATTATATGAACTGCTTCAACATTTGTTAAGTTAACTCAGTGGCATTTTGGTTTTCTGCATTCTGTTATGAAACAAAATAATATTGATGTTGGTCTTATGACATTTATAAACATTTCAGGCCACTAACTGCTTGATATCTGTGTAACCAGATTAGACAGCTTAAAATGCTAAACCGTCACAATCATTCAGGCCACCTATTTGTTTTATTAGTTGGTTTACAGATAATTATTTTAAAAGATAGGGTATGAGGAGGAAATAAACATTAAATATAAAACTGCTGTTGAATTTTATTTTGTTAATTTTATCAAAAAATCAGGTAGGAAGATAAAATAAAATCTTAAAATTAATGTAATCCATATAAATGTTAGACGAAATGATGAAACAAGTCTGTAATAGATGTGAAAGAAGGCCTTTGGGGAGTATGTTAAAATATTAGCGAAGTATACTAGTGCTGCAATTTTTCAGAAAGGCTCCTTTTGATTGGTGAACAAGGGAATATTTGATAGGTTTAATCACAATTGCAGTCAGAAATAGTTTTATATGATATCATGACCTTCTTGATAATCAATAATTATTACAATTTGTTTTTGCAATATGCCCTATTAGACTCGGAGCTGCTCAGAGTATTATATTTTGTTCTACTTTGGTGATTTTTTGGGTAGGAGGATCTGTAAACCAACAAAATGGCCTCAAGCACAACATGTTCTGCAAGTGCTCAACCATTCAACACCAAACAAACGTTTACCTAGTGTTACTAGCAGCAGTGTAGAGGGTGCCTCAAATTTGGCATTTCAAAGACATTGTATATAATTTCAAAGTACATTGTAAACTTAAACTTCCTCCTTGCAATTGGAAAATTTTAACAAGGAAAAGATGGTAAATATGTTATGGGAAGATTGTTTGAAAGCTATATTTCAATTTTGTATTGAAGAGGCCCCTCTTCTCATCCTTGCTGGGCTGATCGGACTACTAATGAATGATACCCCCCCCCCCATTAACTGTGCCAGATATCATTATTGTGGTGAGTTTTGACAGCCCACCAGTTTTTGGATAACAGTCTTAAACAACATCATCACAAATACTCATTATTTCATTTGAACTCACAATCTGGTAATTGATCACCGCCGGCACAAGTGGAAACACACTGAAAAGACATGTTTTTATGTCTTGTAAATCAACAATCCGGTCGGAACAGAAAGGACATTCATATTTTCATAGTCATTCTTTCCCCTTGGTTCCAATATAGAATTAGTTTATCTGTTAATTAAAACCGTAAGGAATGTTATAGGCTGTGAATTAGTTTACCTTTTAATTGGTTTATCTGTTAATAACGAGAGGCCGATCACGATCGGCAGATGTTTAACCCATACCTTGGCGATAGCGATTAGCTATTTTTATAAATTTTATAAATCCTTACACCAACCTTTTCATGAGTGCAAAAGTTTCAACAATTCACACTTAATATAGTGATCGTGTGAAAAATATTTAGTTATCACTTTGTGTCAACAGGATTGGTGTAGGATGTTAATATTTTTAAGCAAATAAACCAAATGACCCTCACTATGCAGGTTAGGGCTGTGTTCCCGTCAACTATGCCAAGAACTACATGTATAAACTATAAACATAATCAATGGAAATATTTGAGTTATCAAATCGGATAGAATGGGGTTAATCTTACCCAAACTAATGAACTGATAAACACAATATAGTCTATAAAAAGCATGTCATTGGATTTAGAAACCCATACAATAAGTCAGTCTCAAGAATGCCAGCACCATTAATATTACCCTGGAACCCAAATGCAATGGAGAGAATTTCAAAATAAGACATTTCCTCTAATGATGTTTATTCAATTGGTGATTTATTGAAACCCTTACTGAACCTGGATCAAAGTGAAAGGGATAATATTATATCTGTTTATCGAATAATATGTGTCTATGGAATGGTTTAATTTTAATCCCAAATCCATACAAATAAAAAGTGGATCACCATCAACCTGGACATAATATAGGAAAATGATCAAATGAAAAGCATCAAAACCATATGATGTGTGGAGAGGGTTAATCATTTTCAATGACATCATATCATGGAACTAAGGAATGTGTGGATTAATTTTTGTCTAAGATAAGACAACAGTGTCTGTAAACAACAATATCTGTAAAACATCCCTACAAAGTAACAATGGACTGTTCCAATTTAATATTTTAGAATAGGTGTCCTATAGTGTGTACATTAACAAATGTAATGAACCTGTTTCAACAAAGGGGTTAACTTGATATTGCACAGAAAAACGAACTCCACCAGATAGCCATCAATCAATTTGACATTACTATAAACAAATTTGCAGCCAGTGGTACCACTATCAGGCTTTATAGCATGCCATATCTAATGTCCATAGTGATAATTAACTCATTTCAATAACACACATGGTCTGTGAGATATCATCTCTTCAAATTCCCAGCAATAATTACTTGAATTATAAAGGGTCATAACTCTGTTAAAATATATCGGATCAAACCCATATTCGAACTCGATCTGTATTTAGGGGTGATAAATTCATATACCAAATTTGGTGTTGATCAGATGAAAAATGTTTTGAGTCATAGCAGCTTGGGTGAATTCTAAGTAAACATAAGAGTGAAATGGTTAATTAAACAATACCAAAAACCATACAGATGAAGAACGTGCTAAGAAAAACCTAGGTAAGAAATATGAGGCAGGTCAGAAGAAATATGTTCAACTTATTATTGCATTGGATAGCATGTGTGTAAAGGGTTAATTATTTTCTAAACCGATCAACCAATCAATACCAAAAACTATACAGATGAGGGATGTGTCATCAGAAACCAAAATATCAAATATGAACACAATCGGACAAAAAATACTTCGGTTATAGCATCGGATTTTTTAAATTTAATTTTCGAAAAAAGGGTCATAACTCCTTTAAAATAAATCGGATCAAACCCATATTCGAACTCGATCTGTATTATGGGCTCTGAAACTCGCATACCAAATATGGTTCCGATCAGATAAAAATTGTTTGAGTTATGACAGCATGCATGAATTCGAAGTCGAAAAAGGGCCATAACTCCGTAAAAAAAACTCGGATCAAACCCATATTCGAACTCGATCTGTATTTTGGTCTGAGAAACTCATATACAAAATTTAGTTCCGATCGGATAGAAAATATTTTAGTTATCGCTCCATGCGTAAAGTGTCTACAGACAGACAGACAGACAGACGGACGGACGGACGACAAGTGGTCAATCCGGACGTCGACATTATGTTTACCATACTATGGTATGGGTAAACATAAAAACTATAAGATATGTCATAGGCTGTGAATTAGTTTATCTGTTAATTTAAACCATAATGAATTTTATAGGCTGTGAATTAATATACCTTTCCTGTCTGTAACATGATGTAATTCCGACAAGCTGCTTGTATTTTGTAATCGGGTGCATTCTGGGTAATCAGAATCTAAGACAATTTGATCCAGTGTCATGTACTTTCCACCCTGAAAAAGAACATGGTTGAAGAGAGTTACATGTCAGAATTCAACCTATTAGGCTAAATGAGGTTTCTCAGGACAAAATATTTTGAAAATGATGTGCCATCAATTTTATAATATTTTATTGTTTATTTCTGGGGCACATGGGTGGTACAAGCGGTAGCAACGTAACTAGTCTATTCCTGATGTGGTCAAAATAAAGGGTCACTTCTGTGGAAACAAATTATTATGACTCAGGCAAGTTTTTAAGGAGTATACCGATAGGGGTGCAATGGTACGGGGTATTGGTGTATCAATGTTTATCGTGATACAGAGGTCACAATACGATGCATATTGCAATTTTACTTACTTAAAATTATAGTGATATTGCCGAGTCTTCATAAGGAATGTATACACTGGTAACTAATAAAACCCATATCTTTGATATATTTGCCACCAGTTTCAGGCACCAGAATTCAATGTAGTCAGTGTGTATATATATGTGAGCCCATGAGAATTGCAATACAAATGATTGCTAGTATTATAAATAGTCCCTATTTCTCAATTGCTCATTTTCCTAACAGAGGATATTAAATGAAATATTAATTAATGCAGCTTTCATTGATTCCATAAAATATAAACTTGTCAAAATAATGTTTGTTATGTTTGAAAATATTTCAAGATTTATTTATTATAGTTTAAGTGGTAGCAGTCTTGAATTTTTCAATTACACAACACTATAGCTGAATTGGTCATTATACCATGTTTTCGGGATTTTTTTTACCTAAGTTCGCAAAATGGGATTGTTTTGACCCAGGTTTGCTGTAACTGGCATTTTTATTACCTTGGCTGGATAAGTCTCGTTTATAGAACAAGTATCAATAACAACGGTGACTTCCATGATCTTTCCATGTCCTCAGAAGTCTTTAGCCCAAGCTGGCGGCAAATAGGTTTTTCGCCAGAACCGACCGAGAAAATCAACAAATGTTTGTTATATCTCACAATTTCAATGCACTGTCTCAGAACTGATTCACCAAACAACAACTTTTAAATCATACCACCTAAACATGATTTACCAAACCTGGGTAAAAAATTGCCAATTTCAGTGAATGTGTGTAAAAAATTCCCAAAACCATGGGATAACGACCAACTAAGTCATACTATACCAGTGTTACCTTCTCAGCCTCAATCAAGTATGGCAGTACTAAAAATATAGAATCTACTTCTGTCACTATCATCATGCTGCCATCTGCAATGAAAAACAATACAGAATATATGTCTGCTACAGGCAGCATTTCAAATTTTCGAGCTCTTTTGTTTTCTCTCTTTTTTTACTATTCAATTTCTATAAAAATATCCATGGACGTTGAACATAATATTCCATGGTATGAACTTCAAAGAATGCCACTTAACACTTCTATGACTGGAGCTTCCTGAAATTTTGCGAAAACCCTGTGCCAATGCATTCTTTTATATATGGGAGTCTCCCATAGGGAGCCTTGCATATATAAGAGAATACATTGGCCTAACAATATTTACCTTGACCTTGTAAGCCAGTGAGCTCTCTTATATATGCGAGATTCCCTATGGGATACTCACATATATTATAAGAGAATGCACTTGCACAGGATCTTTCATGCTACACCAGTGCTGCTCTCGTCATGAAAGGTTTAACAACTTAGAAATAAAATAGGAAATATCTTGGAAGTATAGATACCAGAAACTTCTTTCATTATTTATTATTACTCAGGATCTGAGGAATGATTACAATCTTTGAAAATGTCAACTGAAAAGATATATGCTTAAAATTGGCAAGCCTTGAAATAGTGTCTGTCAATTTCAGAATGAGGTCCCCAGAGGGTGAATGTAGTGATGCTATCCTGCATGATGGGCTAGCATCACCAAATTCACCCTCTGGGAACCTCATTCTGCTGAGATTTCAACTGCTATGGGAGACCTAGAATCAGATTGACATTCCCCAGTTGAAGTTGGTGATGTTCACTCCTGTTCATTATGCATTTTATCTTCTGCAAATTAGGAGATATAGAAATTGAACAGAATGGAAAAAGTAACTAAAAACAATGTTAATTTGAGACTACAGATACTTCACAGAAGATGAGCAGAATGAGGTACCTCTGGGAACCTCATTCTGCAATCGACAGACACACTATTTCAAGGCTTGATTGCATTGGTCCATTGAGTTGATTCATTGCATTATAATGCAGAGATTACAATTGCGGCTCATAAGTTAGGAAAATTGGAATAAATGAAATATTGCCTTATTAATCTATCTGTTACAAAAAAATTATACGATATTGCCAAGCCTGTCAAATCCCAACAAATTAATCTTTATCCTCATAAATTTCAGATTTTCTTAGCTTCGCAGACAAAGCCACCTTCTTTAATAGTTTAAAACAGGAACTATTACAGTCATAACACACCCTCAGATGCCATATAAGGTATGCATTGGGACTAGTGTTGACAATGGATTCTCTACAATGGGCATGTTAACGGATACACAGCCATCCAAACGTCTTAGTGCTGTTGCCTATATCACAATTTCAACACAACGCACCAATGCACAAGGATCCAAAGCACAACGGATCCAACACAACAGACTCGTCTGCAAGCCTTGAAATAGTGTGTCTGTCATTTGCAGAATCAGGTTCCCAGAGGGTGAATTTAGTGGTACTACCCCACATGGCGAGCTAGCATCACCAAATTCGCCCTCTGGGAACCTCAGTCTGCTTAGGCCTCAACTGGGAGACCTGAGATCAGATTGAAGTTCACCAAATGTTCACCAAGTAGTCACCTCGATTATGCATTTTATCTTCTGCAAATAGAAACTGAACAGAAAGGAAAAAGTAATTATAAACAATGTTAATTTGAGACTATAGATACTCCCAGAAGTTGAGGCCTGAGCAGAATGATGTCCCCAAATGGTGAATTTGGTGATTCTAGCCCAGTAAATTCACCCTCTGGGGATCTCATTTTGCAAATACAGACACATGATTTCAAGGTTTTCTCCGCTGAACAATCCTTCAGAAGAGTTGTGGCTTTTTTAATTACCTTGTTGTACTGTCTCACCGATGAACCATTTTAATTACCTTGTTGTACTGTCTCACCGATGAACCATTTTAGTTACCTTGTTGTACTGTCTCACCGATGAACCATTTTAGTTACCTTGTTGTACTGTCTCACCGATGAACCATGAACGATACTTTTCACTAAATTGGTTCATCTCATACACCTGTTGATCATCCTTGGAGAACATATAGTAGGTACCCTGGTCTGAAATAAACAACTACTGCATTGATATAAATTATAAGCAATAATATCAAGCCTGAGTTTAGAGTGCCTGTCATTTGCGAAATGAGGTCCCCAGAGGGTGAATTCAGTGACAGCTGGATAGCATCACTAAATTCACTCTCTGTGGACCTCATTCTGCTTAGGCATCATCTTCTCTGGAAAGTTTCTTTATTATAAAATTTCATTAGAAACTTAGATTCTATTTTTTTTTTAGTTTAGTTTCTCTTTTTCCCCAAATTGGCAGACAACACATTGCATAATCTAGTTTCCTAATGGGTGTACATCACGATATTCACCATTTGGGATCTTTAATCTGAGTATGTCTCCCACAGCAGATGAGGCTATGCAGAATGAGTTCCCCAGAGGGTAAATTTGTTGATGCTAGCCCGCTATGCTCACCCTCTGGGGACCTCATTCTGCAAATGACAGGCACACTAAACTCAGACTTGAAGAATATGAATTAAAATCAAGATATTTACTCCAAGGATAACAAATGCATATACAGTAGAGTGCAGGTTCAACTACAGTAATGCCATAAATAATTGACTCCTTAACCACAGCAAATCACTGAGAGCTTTCCGATGAATGGCAACAAGCCATATTTCCGACTAAATCCTGAAAAATTACCCATAATTCTGCTGTGGCTAAGGAGTCGATTATTTAGGGCATTACTGTATTTAAAAGTTGTGGGAGGGCTATAAGAATACTTCTGGATTAACAATCTGTGCAAACCTGCACTAAGAGTTATTCTGAGTCTATATTACTCACGACAAGTTATCATTTCTTAGAAGGCTAATTTCACATATGTGACCCGCCATATCAAATCCAGTCGGAAGTCGGGATTTTTTTTACCCTGTGCCAATGCATTCTCTTATATATGCGAGTCGACCATAGGTCGCCTCGCATATATAAGAGAATGCATTGGCCTAACAATTTTTTATAAATGTTTCTTACAATTTTTAGGACATAAAATAAAATACATCCATTACCCTGCAGGGAGCCCCACACATATATAGAAGCATATAGAAGAGTGTTGTCTGCTCATGTTTGTCTGGGGCTCTGTATGGGTGAAATTATAAAATTGTTAAAGAATACAAGAAAAAATTATTAAAATTGTAAAAAATTGTTAGGCCAATGCATTCACTTATATATGCGAGGCGACCTATGGTCGACCTGCATATATAAGAGAATGCATTGGCACAGGGTAAAAAAATCCCGACTTCCCTTTAAGGAATAGCAATCTGATTATTTGTTTTGTGCTCTTTTGTACTGATTGTAAACATCAGTGACTTCATACAAGTAGCAACAGTTGATATTGGATAAATATGATATCGCCTTATTTAACCCTTTCATGGACTGGATTTAATATGGCGGGTCACATATGGCTTCCTATGTTAATTTAATCATTCTGACTGGAAGCTTTCATCTTAAATTGTGTTCTAATTGATGGCTAAGGTTTTGAATCCTGGTGTTCGGAAATAGAAATGCTATGGCAAGTAATCAGACACCCACTATTCAAGCATGAATTTACAGTGTCTGTCATATTGCAGAATGAGGTTCCAGAGGGTGAATTTAGTGATGGACTAGCATCACTAAATTCTCCATCTGGGGACCTCATTCTGCAAATGACAGGCACCTTATTCTCAGGTTTGCTACTATTATATGGGTCTGAAGCTTACTGCGTTTGTTTCTGAACTTGAAGTCAAAGGATATTGCTTTGGCACCAACACCTGGGATATCAATATCAAACTGAATATTTGAAAGATGTGATTAATATCCATATAGTAAAATAGAGCATACATCTTCAAGGTCAACACAAGCTCAAGCATACTGGAATGTGAATAGAACTATTAACCCTTCCATGACTGGAGCTTCCTGAAATCTTGTAGAAACCCTTTGCCAAAGCATTCTCTTATATATGTGAGTCTCCCATAGGGAGCCTCACGTACTTAAGAGAATACATTGGCCTAACAAAAGTTACCTTGACCTTGTAAGCCAGTGAATTCTCTTATATATATGAGGCTCCCTATGCGAGACTCGCATATATAAGAGAATACATTGGCATAACACTATTTACCTTGAAAGCCAGAGAATTCTATTGTATATGCAAGGCTCCCTGTGGGAGTCTCGCATATATAAGAGAATGCACTGGCACATGATCCTTAATGCTGCACCAGCACATCTCCTGCCATGAAAGGGTTAAATAAGGCGATATCATATTTATCCAATATCAACTGTTGCTACTTGTATGAAGTCACTGATGTTTACAATCAGTACAAAAGAGCACAAAACAAATAATCAGATTGCTGTTCCTTAAAGGGACTCAATTCGATGGTCCTCATATCATCAGTTTCCAACAACAACAACATTTTTATCAGAATTGCTTAAATGCCCAAAAATAATGCTAACCACAGTCAACTATAGTACAAAATTGCCCAATACCTGTTATTTATCAGAATTTTGTTCAATGAAATCTGGTCAAATTTCTAACACCTAAAGCCACTTGAATTTAGAGTTATCAATCCTCATCTACTCTATTTGGTCTGAGACCGTCGGCATGACGAATATTTGCCAGGCCGCCAAAAATTACATTTTCGGAAAATTAACAAATTAAAAAAATTGATATCTGAACACTCTGAGCTTTGATGGGTGGGTTCCTCGACTCGAATATTTTTTAACCTGAAGACAAAGAAATAGTAATTTGGGAGCGTTAATTTGGATTATGCATCTATAAAAATAAACTGACAGGTAAAACTGATCTTTTATACAGATTAACCCTTTATATTCTTAATACTCATTGACGAATAATTATCACTTAGGAAAGGAAATGTTCAGATAATAACTTTAAAAAACAACCATCATTTGTTGAACTTATTATCTGAAAATTTCCCACCAATGAATATGAATCATTCTACTCTTGTATGATCTGTTTTTCTGTCAGTTTGCTTTTATTGGTGAATAAATATTAAATGAATAATAGACAATTCCAATGTATACTCGTATAACTGAATGGAGAATTCATTCAGTATAGAAAGAGTTACCAGGTAAATATAATGAGCAGTAACAATAATGGTAAATCAAACTGCTTCACAAGTATGAGCAATATATCAAAATTACACCAAGGCTTAGGTATAGTAATGCCCTAAATAATCGTCTCCTTAACCACATCAGAATGTTTAAGGATTTAGTCGGAAATATGGCTTGTTGCCATTCATTGGAAAGCTCTCAGTGAGAGCTTTCCGATGAATGACAACAAGCCATATTTCTGACTAAATCCTGAAAAATTACCCATAATTCTGCTGTGGTTAAGGAGTCGATTGTTCAGGGCATTACTGTATTTGGTGGGGTCTGTTTGCTTACCTGTTTTTGGATGTTTTAGTTTACAAAGACTGGGTCTGTTGTCTCCATCTGGGTCCTGTTTGAAAGCTTCATCTGAAATCATATGTATCCACTTTAAAAGCAAAAGTATTTGATGTAGCCATGATACAGGGTTGGTAAAATGCGATAACTTATGAGAATAAAATTATATGGTATAACAACTGATTATAAAATCTTAGGTAATATTAAAATTTTAATTTTATGACTAAAGAGGGGCATCTCTTTTCACACATCACCTGGCTAAAATATAATGCCTGTCATTATCAATAAGCGACTACCCTAGCTTTAAAGTAATTCAGAAAATTTCCAAGATGAACCCAGTATCATTGGTAGCCATCTTGGCCAAAACGTTTATCCGCAGAGTTTCAAAAAGTGGGTCAAAAAATTCAACTGCTGCTTGGTCAGAAAACAGTAAGGAGATGTGGGAAATTATCTCATATCTGTTCAGTCACCATGGCCATTATTTTGGGCCAAAAAACAAATTGAGTTTCAAAAGACGCGTCCTGTCTATTGTGCTTGATCGTTGGTTCTGTTGGATCTTTGGGGTTTTAAGGCAAAGATTAAAAACACAGGTTAATATAATGAAAGTGTCAACTTTGAAATGGGATCATGCCATATAAAACCATGACAGTTCATAGAGCCATATGAAGTTTGGTGAAGATCGGATGAGGGATATGGTAAAGGATTTAGTCATGCAAAGAGTAAAATCCTAGATGGCTGCCAGCAGCCATGTTTTAAAATCATTCCAATTCAATATTTCGTATCTAGAGCTGATCCAAAATATTCCTGTAAACTTTCAAAAAAAAATCTCAAATAAATGCGGGCTGTAGGGTGCGGTGATGGATTCAAATTTGAAATCAAAGATGGCTGTTGGTGGACAAGTTTTTTTTTTTAATTCGGGAAAAAAAGAATGATTCCCATCTAGAGGTCACCCCAAAGATCCATATGAATTTTGATGATGATCGGATGAGGCAGGTGGTATGTAGGATGGGCCGAAGGATTTAGTCATACAAAGAGTAAAATCCAAGATGGCTGCTTGCAGCCATGTTTTTTAATGAAATATGGAAAAATTTGATTGTTCACATCTGGTGGTCAACCAAAATGTGCCAAGGATTTAGTCAAGCAAAGAGTAAAATCCAAGATGGCTGCTGGCAGCCATGTTTTTCATCGAATATTTTTCAAATTTGTTAGCTCATTTCTAGAGGTGATCTAAAACAATGCCTGTAAATTTTCAAAACAATTGTCCAATAAATGAGGTCTCCCCATAGATCCCTATGAAGTTCGGTGATGATCAGATGAGAAATGTGACCTGAGGGGTGTGTTAACTGAAATTGACTAAAACTTGACTAAAACTAAAACTAACAAGACAGTCAATGACTGTGGGGTCGATCACCAGACTGCAAAGACTGATAAGACTGGGACTCTGGAGACCAAAACAGTCAGCACTTTTCATAATCACTTTAAAAGAAGTAGATTTAAACAGGATATGTGGCTATAGAGACTTCAAGTATGTAGATTGGTGAAAATCCACCTTGAAATTGCCAACTGTACACTACTGATCACCCCCCTCCTCCAGCTCAACAAGTCCCCTCCTGACCGGGCTCCAGACTCCCAAGTCTTAGGTTGGAATTTCACAACCGACACCTCAAACTTTCTCAATTGTTGGAAATTTCCAATCTCACAAGCGCCTTTTTCTAAAACCATTTAGACATGTTTGAAGCCCAATTATCCATGGACCCAAAACACAATACATGTATGTCAGACCAATCAGTCAGGTGGTTCCAAGGTAGATGTTTTAATGAATTTGGTATTTCAATGATTTTATTGGACACAAAAGTGTTAACTCCCCATAGCCTGCCATTTCTTGACAGGTTGACCTCATTTTAACAAATCTGAATCTCAGTCACTAAAGGATCCTCCTGATTCCTCCATACTATATGTAAGCTAAATAGTCCAAACTCTCTTGAGAAGACATTTTAAGAATTACTATAGAGACATATAGTTATGTCCCTGGCTCCACCCTATTTAACCTGGTGACCCCATCTGAATAAATTTGAATCCCAGACACCAAAAACCCTTCATAAATATCATAAATATCAGTAAAATAGACCTGATGGTCCTTGTGAAGGAAGCATATTAAGAGGGAAACTGTCCTTCGCTTGGCCCCTATTTGACCAGGTGACCCCATTTTTAAAAATCTGAATTGCAGTCAAGGAAGAACATTCCATTCTATATATTAAAGCCAACTAGTTCTTGCAAACATATTTTAAGAATTACTATGTAGTGAAATAATTAAGACTCTGGCTCTGCCCTTATTTGACTTTGTTATCCCATTTTCACAAATCTGATAAGGATAAGATTTAAGTTCCCCAGTTGAAGTTGGTGATATTCACCCATTGGGCACCTCATTTATGAATTTTATCTTCTGCAAATTAGGGGATATAGAAACTTCCTAGAAGGGAAATTTAACTAACAACAATGTAAATTTGATACTATAGATACTTCCCAGAAGATGAGGCCTAAGCAGAATGAGGTCTCCAGAGGGTGAATTTGGTGATGCTAGCCCGCTGTGCGGGATAGCATCACAAAAAGCGTGTCTGTTCCTACATTGTGCATGCCTGGCCTCAAGCAACACAATGTATTATACAATCAAGCCTTGAAATAGTGTGATAGTGTGTCTGTCATTTGCAGAATGCGGTCCCCAGAGGGTGAATTTAGTGACGCTATCCCACACAGCGGGCTAGCATCACTAAATTCACCCTCTGGGGACCTCATTCTGATAAGGCCCTCAACTGCTATGGAAGACCTAGAATAAGATTGAAGTTCCCCAGTTGAAGTTGGTGATGTTCACCCATTGGGCACCTCAATTATGAATTTTATCTTCTGCAAATTAGGGGATATAGAAACTTCCTAGAAGGGAAATTTAACTAACAACAATGTAAATTTGATACTATAGATACTTCCCAGAAGATGAGGCCTAAGCAGAATGAGGTCTCCATAGGGTGAATTTGGTGATGCTAGCCTGCTGTGCGGGATAGCATCACAAAAAGCGTGTCTGTTCCAACATTGAGCATGCCTGGCCTCAAGCAACACAATGTATTATACAATCAAGCCTTGAAATAGTGTGATAGTGTGTCTGTCATTTGCAGAATGAGGTCCCCAGAGGGTGAATTTAGTGACGCTATCCCGCACAGTGGGCTAGCATCACTAAATTCACCATCTGGGGACCTCATTCTGATAAGGCCCTCAACTGCTATGGAAGACCTAGAATAAGATTGAAGTTCCCCAGTTGAAGTTGGTGATGTTCACCCATTGGGCACCTCAATTATGAATTTTATCTTCTGCAAATTAGGGGATATAGAAACTTCCTGGAAGGGAAATTTAACTAACAACAATGTAAATTTGATACTATAGATACTTCCCAGAAGATGAGGCCAAGCAGAATGAGGTCTCCAGATGGTGAATTTGGTGATGCTAGCCCGCTGTGTGGGATAGCATCACTAAAAGCATGTCTGTTCCTACATTGTGCATGTCTGGCCTAAAGCAACACAATGTATTATACAATCAAGCCTTGAAATAGTGTGATAGTTTGTCTGTCATTTGCAGAATGAGGTCCTCAGAGGGTGAATTTAGTGACACTATCCCCACAGCGGGCTGGCATCACTAAATTCACCCTCTGGGTACCTCATTCTGCTTAGGCCCCCAACTGCTATGGAAGACCTAGGATAAGATTGAAGTTCCCCAGTTGAAGTTGGTGATGGTCACCCATTGGGCACCTCAATTATGAATTTATCTTCTGCAAATTAGGGGAAATAGAAACTTCCTAGAAGGGAAATGTAACTAACAACAATGTTAATTTGATACTATAGATACTTCCCAGAAGATGAGGCATAAGCAGAATGAGGTCTCCAGAGGGTGAATTTGGTGATGCTAGGCCACTGTGCGGGATAGCATCACTAAATTCACCCTCTGGGGATCTCATTCTGCAAATGACATTAGTCCTGATGTGAACAATACATGATAGATTGGGAATTAATGACTTCTAGCAGATCTGCAAGGAATGTTTATAAACATATCAAGATTGACATGATTGTGTATGCATACCCAGCATATATACAGTTACAGCCAAAGTAAATGCTTCTTATTAATGATTCTGTCAAGAATTTGAGTAAATTTTATTTTTGGGACCAGGCAGAAGCAGTGCACTTGAGTGAAGGGCCAGGGGCCACAACCTTCAGAAATGTAATGGCATTAGTTTTTAAATTTTCAAAAAATGTTAAACAATATATATATATATAATTGACCATGGAGTTAAATACAATTTAAAAAAAAATATTTTAATAATAAAAAACAATTCCACAGTTTTTTTTAAATATTCTTTTATTTTTTAATATATCATTTCTTTTCTATTCTTTTCTTTTTTGGTTAAAGAGCTTAATCTGAATTTTTTTTTTTTTGAGTTATGTCCCTGGCCCCACCCACATTTGACCCAGTGACCTCATTTGAACAAATCTGAACCCCAGTCAACCAAGGATCCTTCATACCAAATATGAACCAATTTGGCTTGATGGTATTTAAGAAGATGTTTAAAAGAATTACTATGGAGGGAAAGAGTTATGGCCCTGGTTTCTCAACTAATCAACCTGGTGACCTCATTTGAACAAATCTGAATGTGAGTCACCTAGGGAACATCCACACCAAATATGAACCCATTCGGCCTTATAGTTCTGGAAAAAAAGTCGTTCTAAGAATTACTATGAAGGAATAGAGTTGTGGCCCTGCTTTCTCAACTAATTGACCTGATGACCTCATTTGAACAAATCTGAATGTGATTCACCTAGGGAACATCCACACCAAATATGAACCTGTTCCGTCTTACAGTTTTGGCGGAGAAGATGATTCTTGACGGACGGACAGACGGACGAGGAGTGATGACTATAGCTCCACCGGAGACTTTGTCTCAGGTGAGCTAAAAACTCTATAATAACAGAAATAAATCACTATATATGATGATTATTTATGACGAGTCAAATGTTGCTTTAACCAATATTGAAATTCATTTGGATCAATACAAATATATATATAAATATATACAGATATATGCCAGTTTGTTATAACACTTGACTTGTCTTTCCAGGTTGCCACAGATGGCAGCACCGTACATTCAACACCGAAGGCGCCAGAAGGTAAAGCCAAAACCACCACGAGACAACAACTTCATCACCGACACTGGTTTTCTACCAGATGACTTACTGCAAGACGACATCCATTTCGACGGCCAAAGACATCAAATTTTCGGGACATCCGCCCAGCTAGATATTCTATCCAGATCAAAGAATTGGTATATCGATGGAACATTCAGCATAGTGCGTCAACTATTCGATCAACTGCTGACCATCCACGCCTTGGTCAGAAAAGGCGAACACTTGAAGCAGATTCCACTAGTATATGTTCTGATGAGTCGTCGAAAGGCAAAAGATTATGATACGGTACACATTATTTATACATGTATTTATATATGTTCTCATGAAATAATAGAATGAATAATTATGAAAATAAAATAAAAACAATCAAAAAAGAAAGATCGGCAATGGCAAAATTATATCATTAAATTAATTATTTCAATTATATATAAGCAGAATAATGGTATTATTTCAATTAGCAGAATAGCAGAATAACGGTATTATTAGCAGAATATATAACAAACTGGGCCTTTACTGGCATATATCTTATTTATGTTTATATATTCTTTTCCTTTTTGCAGGCAACTGCGAAAGCTTTATGCTTTGCCGCTCCTGCCAGCCGAGCACATCCGACCAGCATTTGTGAGGATGCGAGACCACCCGACAGCCAATATCGGCAACATGCTGTTGATCTACGAGTATGTGGAGACACAGTGACTGGACTCCCGGTGCCTACCAATGGAATCGTGGTGCGTTTACGGGCGCTCCATCAGAACCAACAATGACACTGAGGGATGGCATAGACGCATCCAATATAAGAACAAAGCAACAAACATCCCGTACTACATCCTGGTCCCAATGCTCTAGAAGGAATCGGCAACAACCGACATGACAGTGAAGTTAGTGGGTGAAAAAAAATGAAAAGATATCAAAGAGTCCAGTATCGGGAAAACCAAGCGCAGCTCTTCTGTTTGTGGAACAATTATGAAAACGGCGGCATCTCTACTAGTGGACTTTTGAAGGCATGTGCAAAAGTGTTTGCGCCAGCAGTTGCTGCCCTTGTCGAGTCGGCTGAATGTTAATTGTTACAATCATGTCCAGGGATGGATCGAGGGATTTTTTGGGGACACCTGTTTTGGGACCATGATATGCCAAAGGCATATCCCGAGGGCCGTATGCCCGAGATGGGGGTAGGTACGGGAGGGGGTCGCCCCCCCCCCCCCCCCCCCCCCCCCCCCTCCCTTAGATGCAGCATTAAAGATCCCGCATAAGAATATGCACTGGCTTACAAGGTCAAGATAAAGGCCAATGCATTATCTTATATATGCGAGGCTCCTTAGATGGGAGACTCTCATATATATAAGAGAATACATTGGCGCAGGATTTTGCAAAATTTCAAGAAGCCCCAGTCATGAAAGGGTTAAAATATTTCTCACTGGACACTTGATTAAGCAAAAAAAGGCTCTATATCAACTGTATATTGATGATTTGCATTGCATGTTGAATTATAATAGAAGATTTCCTTCAAAATATAGAAAATTCAGCTTTAATAAAACTATCCACTAGCAATTTGGGGACATTTAGGCCACCAGAGTTTGGGCGCCCAACCTGTAACAGGTATCAAAAGAGCCCTGGATCCTTCCCTGATCATGTCCCATATTGTTGTATAAAATAATGTTGTTAATGTTAATATGTTGTTATTTTAAAATAAAGAATAAAGTATGAAATTAACACTGTTTTCCCCCCATTCCCAACCTGGTACAACACACGGTACGAAACAACCAAACGATTTCCTACATGGTACGAAACGACCAATTGATTTCCTACATGGTACGAAACGACCAAACAATGCGGTACGAAACGACCAAAAATTATGGTATGAAACGACTAGATGGTACGAAACGTCCAGGTACGAAACGTCCAGGTACGAAATGTCTAGAATCCCCTCTGGTAGGGTACCCTGTATCTCCACACCAAATGTGGTTGAAATCGGACCAGCAGGTGTCTGGGAGAAAAATCTGAACAGACAGACAGATCCTACTCTTTAATATATATATATATATATATAAAAACAATTTTCTTAAATAAGCTCACTATGGGCCTATTTCAGAATCAAATAAGTCCAATATGAACCTATTTGCTCGAGGATATGTTGCAGCAGATATGTACGCTCTTTTTATGTTCACTGTGGACCGCGCCATCAAACGGAATAATGGGTATAAGTCCACTGTGGGCTTATTCCAGAATCAATTAAGTCCAATATGAACAAAATTAACTATGTAAAATTAATGCCCTATGTAGGTCCAATATGAACCTATTTGCATGAGGATATATTAAAGTAGCATAATAAATATCTATATATAGTATCTGTCTGTCATGTGTGCAAAGTGCACAGAGGGGATGCAGGTCCCTTTGTGTAGGGGCGACAGCCCCCTCCGACCTTGAATTAAGGTGCCTGTTTTACATAGTTTATATATAGATACCCAGGAACCTATATAAATAATGTTGCAGAAGAGATAATCTATCTTTAATGTAAATTAAAGCTGTCACTGTAATTCCGTTGTAAGAGATCAATGGCACATATAGATCAGTATGGATTCAGCCGGAGCATATTTTTTGTATATATACAAGGGCAACTCCTTGATATGATGATTATAATTATGTTGTCCAATGTTGTATATACATGTACATGTAAATCGACATCTCCGTGCTATGAAAAATGAAATTATTTTGTGCTAGGCTAAGTTGCCAAAGCAGCGTCAGATCGGTAGGCCTCGGGCACCAAAATTAACAAAGATATGTTTGTCTCAATTTTATTCCATTCTTATATGTATATATAATATAGGCGCTCCCAATCCCATGAATGGCGAAACATACATTTATCAGTTTATTGATGGGCGTGTCGTGGGTTGTCCATACGTACCGATATAATCATATTGTTTTAATTATTTATCACTCACTCAAGTCACTGTTTTAGTGTTTATAGTGTTTACAGTTTACTGACTAAAGTGGTGAGTTGTGCTCGCTTGGTTAATCTCGGGTTAGAGATGTCCCCCTTTTCAACTATTTAATAATTTTATAGCACCGGTGGTCGTGGTCAATCAAATTGCATTTGATTTTGAGCAGCTCCGGATTACTATTTCCGTAATTCCGTTGTAAGAGATCAAGGGCACATGTAGATCAGTATGGATTCAGCTGGAGAATTTTTTTGTATATATACATGGGCAACTCCTTGATATGATTATAATTATGTTGTCCAATGTTGTATATACATGTACATGTAAACCGACATCTCCGTGCTATGAAAAGTTAAATTATTTTGTGCTAGGCTAAGTTGCCAAAGCAGCGTCAGATCGGTAGGGCTCGGGCACCAAAATTAACAAAGATATGTTTGTCTCAACTTTATTCCATTCCTATATGTATACTATATATATAGTCATGTCCCCTATTACCGGTGGTCCTTTATTACCGGTGTATATCGTATTTTCATGTTTTTTGTTGCTCGTTGATTACTAGCTTACCTGGAATCTTGCCGGTGCTTTATGCATTGCCCGTCGATGTTTTTCCGGTACTTTTTTCGTCTGACGTAATTATGCTAAGGCCAACGTTAACGGATTTTGGCGTTATCGGTCCCTGACTGTGCTTTGATTCAGTGTTATTTACGTATATTACTACCATTTACAACCAGTTTAATGAACAAAATGGACTATAGAGCGAGTATTAATGAAGATGCTATCAATTAAGGTGAGTAAGTTGTCTGAAGAAAAAATCCCAGGACTATATGACTTAAATATAACACATCGTTGTCTTGGAATGTTTGCGTGGGCATGTGGGATAAGTTAACTGGAATGCGCCTTTGGGGGCAGTTCTGTCAATTTTTTTTCTCCTAATATCATTGGAATTGTCGGAAGTTTGTTTGAAACTGTTGGAACTAATTTCAATTTTCAGAAAACGGACAGGTACGAAGCAAATAATACTATTTTTAATAACAAAAACTTATATAGTGCTGCTTCCAGTGCTATAGTCTCAATTGTGTGTCACAGCATGGTGTTATTTGACTTTTGGATGATTGAGAAGGTGTAGTTTAGATCAACATTCTCCCAAACAAAATCTCCTTCTGATTGAGAGTCAATAATTATTCACATTCATCGCAAACCACGTGTCAGACATAGTAAACCCGGGCATTTTTTATTTGCACCGGTAATAGCTAGGTGACAGGTCTACCGGTGACCCCCTGGTTGGGTGACCTACTTTTATTATTTATAGCGAGCGCAGACAATCAGATCGGAAAATAAGTTTTAGTGATTTTTGTAGAAGAATAATCACTTTTCATAGTACGGTACTGATTAAAAAAATAATATAAATTGCATATTTATGTGTAAAATCTGTGGTCAAAGTTAAGACCACCGGTAATAGGGGACCCCAGTATAATATAGGCGCTCCCAATCCCATGAATGGCGAAACATTCATACATTTATCCTGTAAAAGCCGGCTTTGGTCATTAGGACGTAACAACTACAGATACAGACAAATTTATCAGTTTATTGATGGGCGTGTCGTGGGTGGTCCATACGTACCAATGTAATCATATTATTTTAATTATTGATCACTCACTTAAGTCACTGTTTTAGTGTTCACAGTTTACTGACTACTGTTTACAAGGCCTGAGGCTGAGCTCAAAATTTACAAAACGCCAAACTTAAATACATAATATGGACTTGATCGTGTGCGTGAAACTTATAAGTTAGTATTCAGGTGCTATGCCAACTGGAGGAATGTAGCATTCTACTAACATGGCCGAAAATCTCAAGCAAATCGACCGTACCGCTCCATAGAAAACATCCTCTGAACTATGCACATTTGTTAATTTTGTAAATATTTACTTCTCGATTCGTCTATCGGCGACAAACTAATGAAAACAATTTCGTCACCGAGAGTCACTGCATTGAATTATTATATAAGAATGTGTGTAGTCAATTTGGATATAATATTTGTAAAAATAACTACTTTGAGAAAGATTATTCTCCATTTCTATCTGATCACCCTACCGGAGCACAGGCAGTGGTAGTTTTATAAGGCCTAACAAAAAAATACGTTTGTTTCCGCTAACGAGCTGAAAAAAATTAGGGTAGGTAGGTAGGCTTAACTTTTTTTTTTTTATTAACTTTTTTTTTTCCAGTATCTTTAAAAATAACTGTATAATACTTGTCAATAACCCAAACTATGCACTTCTAAGCCCCAATCATGTTAACCCAGATGACAGAGAAACTATAAACTCCAATTCAATCTTACATATGCTTTAATATATACATATATACTTGTCTATATACTAATATAGTCTTTGATAATCCTAATATTTCCCATATGGTCTGGCGACAACTGGAGTCAGTCCAGCACCACTGCACTGTTCACATATTGGAGTGACCGTCTTGTACCGATCTCTTAATGATGGCTTCAGAACACCACCTTCTCCGCATTCAGTGAAGGATCTAGGTATTTTTTGAGGACACCTGTTTTTGGGCAATGATATGCCAAAGGCATAACCTGAAGGCCTGAACGGAGGAAGGTTTGGGAGGGGTGACCCCTCCCCCCCCCCCCCCCCCGCTGATGGTGGGGGTTCTCACCCTGGAAATTTTTTGAAAATCCATTGCATTTGGAGCTAATCTAGGGCAGAGTCAGTATTTTGAATTTTACTGAGAGGTCAATTTGATCAAGTTTCTCAAGCATAACTTTGGAAATTTTTTATACCCCTTTTAAAAAAAAAAGGGGAGTGTACTGTTTTGCACCTGTCTGTCCGTGCGTCCGTCTATACGTCCGTCCGATGTCTGTTCATGTCATAACTTGAACAGTATTACTCGGATCTCAATGAAATTAGGTATGGATGTTCACTACTATGAGGACATTAAATAGAAGGTTCCATTGTTTTGTTCGGATTTTCAATTCTAGAGTGTTTCATCTTTGTTTATCTGGAAATGTTGGCTTTTTGGTCTGCCTGGGGTCTGTTCATGTCGTAACTTCAACAGTTGTGCTGGGATCTCAATGAAACTTGGTATGGATGTTCACTACTATGAGGAGATTAAAAAGAGGGTTCCATCGTTTTGTTCGAATTTTCCATTCTAGACTTATACATCTTTGTTTATCTGGAAATATTGGCTTTTTTGTCCGCCTGGTGTCTGTTCATGTCGTAACTTCAACAGTTGTGCTCGGATCTCAATGAAATTTGGTATGGATGTTCACTACTATCATGACATCCAATAGAGGGTTCCATTGTTCTGTTCCGCTTTTTCCATTCTAGAGTTATTCATCTTTGTTTATCTGGAAATGTTGGCTGTTTGGTCCATCCGACGTCTGTTCTGAGGTCATAACTTGAACAGTAATGCTCGGATCTCAATGAAATTTGGTATGGATGTTCACCACTATGAGGACATTTAATGGCACATTCAACTGTTTTGTTTTTGTTTTTTGTTTTATAGGTATTCATCTTTGTTTACATGAAAATGCTGATTTTTTGGGTGCATCTGTCTGAGTATAGCAATCATAAGTTATAGATATGCCCACTAGCTGGCGTTTGAGATATATAACACTATATACAGTCAACTAAATATACGACCACCTTGTAAAGTTGATAGGCATATGTATTCACGTTCAAACTATTACTATACGAAGTTTGGTGGAGTTTGGTTCAATAATGAGTGTTTTGTTAGATGTTTTGTATAACGCGTTTGTGTTCGGCATACATGTAGAAAAGCCGAACACAAACTTCTGTCTCATGGATTAGTTTATCCGCTGATAGGTGATAATTAATATCTGCCAAATGGGATTTGGCAGGCTTTATTCGCGAGCAAAACGTGTTGTTGTCCATTTTCGTCTGCATTCTCACTAAAATGTTACCCCCCCCCCCATTCCTTCCCGTCCGACCCCCTCTCTACACTTAATGAAGAGCGGGCGCGAAACAAAAGGGGAGAAAACTTAATAAAAGCCCTTGGGCTTGTTGTTTAATCCCCTTTCCAATCAATCGAATTTATATTATTCTATTCTCCTGTAAAATGTCTGTTAAATGTTTATATATGTTATTATTTTGATTGGAATAAAATATGTTTACACTAAAGTTTGTATAAATATCATGCTGCATGGTGGAAACCAGTATATAACTTATCAGTTATGTTCAATGTACTATACAATATACTATATATACCATGTATGAGTTGTATAAACACACGTAGCGAAAACATAAAAATGTGAAGCACAGAATATGAAGCACATCTTGTGATTACCACAAAATTTAGGCATGCATCAGAGCTAATTCCACCCACTGACATTCAATAATACCCGACATTAGAGGTAGGCAATCTCTGCCCTCGGCGGAACGGATTTTGGGCAGAGATTGTTCTCCTTGAAATCAGTGGATGGAAATGGCTCTGATGCGTGCCTAACTTTTGTGTATATATCATGCTGCATGGTGGAAGCCGATATCAAGCCAGTATTTAACTTATCGTAGAAACACATGCATCGAATACCGATTGAATTGGTTATTGAATTGAAATAAATTATATGAATACGAATAAAGAGCGTCCGTCAGTCGAAATTTGTAATTTTGCCGAAGATTCTGGAAGATATCATATTAGTCGGTTAAATCTTCTGTCGCATTGGTCAGCCGCCATGTTCGTCCATGTCTGATTTTTCACTCTTAGAGCAGTTGAATGTTTTGGTTTAAACAATATTTTATTTCTTCCCAAAATTATATAATTATAAAACATGACGCATGAATAGAAGACTAGAAGGGAGGAAGAGGATTTGACAACAAGCATCAGATGCTTATATAGAGCCATCTCCTCAGACAGGAATAGATTACATATAGTGTTCAGTGAGAAGTGGAAGTCAAGATTAAGTGAGAGGAAGAGATACAGAGCATGTTGAATGTTTTGCTAAGTCATAGTTTCCACAGCCATGCAATGCTCCTCGAATATGTCGCATCTGATCGTCAACTATTTCAGAAAGATTGTCCGTCAGTCGAAGAACTTTCCAGTTGTTTTCTAGTTTTCTAATATTATTTAGACTTTCACAATTATTATCTGTCCACAATTTAGGAATGGAAGAGAATTTTTCTGACGAGCATTAAAAACTTTAAGTTTTAACCTTTCCATGAAGTTAAATAAATATTTATTTTTGTAATTATTGGTTATGTCTGTTGCGACCTCTTCGTGAATCAGACATCGTAGAATTTTCAGATCTGTGATAAAAATGCCAAATAATATCATTCCACATTCTGATATAGAACTTCTCGGATATGACACCTTGAACTCACTTTCTTGTCACTCAACTGTTGTTTTTACAATCGTTGTCTTTTATGACGGGGCCTATCAAAAAGCATGTTGTTTCTATAATAGTAGGCGCCTCCAAACACTGATTGCAACTAACTGTCAAAACACTGAACTACAATGGGTGAGAGACCGCCACCAACAACAATTAAAGCCTTTCGGCTTAGTGACCATATGTCAGATATTAATTATCACCGAGCTAGACAACCGTTAAGACTAATCCACGACAGAAGTTAAATTTGTGTTCGGCTTTTCTATGCCGAACACAGAACGCGTTTTACAAAATATCGAATAAAACACTTATTATTGGACCGAACTCCACCAAACTTCGTATAGTAATAGTATGAACATGAATACACATGCCCATGAACTTTATTCGTTACATTTCCCATTATTTGGACTTGTGTTCGGTTATGTTCGGCTTTTATACGCACCGGTCTTAACCACTTGACCAAAGAAGCATGCTCCGTTGGAGCTGTAGATTAATCGGCCTTCTATATTTACAACGCGACCGCTACAGAAGGGTCATCTCATTCTCATGAAAAAGGTATATAAAACTACCAAAACCTGTGACCGGAGTGTTTCACATCACTTTAACTTTAAGTCAACAGAAAAAACTAACAGATTTTTTTTTTATTTACCATTAACTATCATCACCCATTGTTTCCTCTCGTTTTCGGAATTTAAATTGCCATTGGACGTCTGCCTTGTTGGTGGCATAATTAAGTTTTCACTTTCAATTCATAAAGTTTTAAATTCGCGGCAATAAATTAAACGAAAGAGTTGCTTCCCTTGACAATGAGTAAAATAAAGGAATAATGTATTTTGTCGGACGCTTGAAAACTTCTGGCATCAATAATAACTTCTTCATAACTAAATTTCAACACACAATTGTTATTTACAAACAATATTGCTCGGTATTCGGAGAACGATGATTATGATTGTAAGAAATCAACGATATAGCCCACATTCGACGCATCGTGGTCCGTAATCTATCTGCATAGAGTTTGATTTTTTTGGTAATCCAAAATCCAAAATGGCCGCCCCCACATGCACTTTCATTTCAACTAAAAACACACTTTCTTCCAAAAAGAAGAAAGTGTACAGGAAACATAGACCAAAGGTTATCTTAACGGACCCGCACGATATTCAATGGTATGTGCTAAATTGTACATCGATAAATGAATACATTGAAAACTTTCACCTATTTTCGAGGCCGAGGTAATCAGTCCTGATTGATTGATTTATTTTTTATATAAAGACATACACGTATATTGTTTTAACAGGTTACAAATAATATGATTACGTCAGTACGTATGGACAACACAAAAACACGTACGGTACGTCCATCTATAAAATGATAAATGTATGTTTCATAGGAGTGCCTGTATTTCTGGCCAACTTGGGATATACGATCACGCCAGTGCGTATGGGCCGTAGGACGGGGACATGTCACTCTATGTCCAAAGGTTCGCTATTCCCAAGGTTCATTATACCGAAGTTTCGCTATTCACAAGGTTCTCTATATTCCTCAATATTCAGAAGGTTTTTATAACTTGTTATTTTGAAGTTTCATTCTATTATCTATATTCTAAAGTATTGAGAGGGTTCTTTATCATGACATAAGACTCTTTTTATGAAGGAAATAACTTAAAGGCACTCAATTCGATTAGACGCTGCTAAATTACTCTTTCTTTGGCTTCGGTGGGAAAAAAAATATTTGATTAGTGTCGAACCCACCCATCAAAGCTCAGAGTAATTAGATATCGATCTTTGCAGTTTGCTATTTTTATTGTTCTGGGCCTAATCGTGCCAGGACGAGGTCAAAACGGGCGGTCTTCCAGATAAAGATGGATAACTGTAAAATTGTGGTAATAATAACTATTAGAGTTGTCCATCTTTTCTGGTTAAATACGCCCAGAATAGCATACCTTCAGAATAGCGAACCTTCTTAATAAGAACCTTTGGGATAGCGACCCTTTGGAATATGGAACCTTCGGAATAATGAACCTGATCCTGTATGAAGAGCCCATGACACGTCCATCAATAAATGTATACATGTTTCATGGGACTGTTTATATATACATATATAATAATATAAGACTGGAGTAAAGTTGAGACCAACATGTCTTTGTTAATATTGGTGCTCAGATTTCAGCGAAATTTGGTGTGGTGACTCGGGGTGCCCTGGCAGAGTGAATAATGCCGTTAGTTTTTCTAAATTTTTATTTAAACAAATTTAAATAAATAAAAAAAATATGAACATATGTGAATATTTAGGTACAAATAAACCTATTTGCACGAGAATATGTTGCAGCCCCAGATATAGAGGAATGTGGGCCACAGTTAGACATGGGTCAGAGTGAGATATTGCCTCTAACATTTCTCTAATTTCCAGACCAATATCCATGGCGCCAGTCAAGAGATATTAGCCATATAGCACACGTTACTATATTTCTTCAAAATGCAATCGGCAGGTGAAGGTTGAATCTGGCCAAGCAACCAATTTTCAAGGCAAAATTATTTTATTTAATTTTTGCAATTTTAAAGGTACTCAATCCGAATTAACCCTCGCAGATTACTATTTCCTTGACTTCAGAGGTGAAAAATATTTGATTCAAGTCGAGGAACCCACAACATCAAAGCTCAGAGTGATCAGATACCGATTTTTAAAATCTATCATTTTAATTTTACGTGGCCCAGCAAACAGCAGACAATCGTTGAGCAAAAAGTTGATAAATTACAGGTTTTTGTCAATTTTATGCCATAATTGACTGCAGTTAGCATTATTTTCGAGCAATTAATTCTGTCAACTGAAGCGGCATTTCAAAAAAAATTCTTGTTGTTGGAATCTGATGATATGGGGACTATTGATTCGGATTGAGGACCTTCAAGGGAAAAATATCTTTATTGGATAAATTTACATATAATACTGAATACATTTTTATGAAAACGGGGATTTAATGCATATTTCACATAGCCACATCTGATTTATTTATAGAGGTAACGTTTATGTATGCTTGACTTTCAGCGATTTACATGGATGGGACACAATGACTCAATGAGACATAATTTATGGCCCTGGTAGGATCCAACTTCAGTAGATGACAGGCACTTCGAAAAGGAATGAGATAATTTGCCAAATGACTATTGTTTTGGGGCTAAATAATTTAGATCAAACAAACTGATGTCATAGTGGTATGTTTGGTGTGTTTCCTATACGGTTACTACTTAGGGGTGACCCCTTCTGTGAAGTAGATGATGAGAAACAAATATTAAGGGTGGTCCCAGCTCGAGATTGCATGCTTGTTCATGACTTTTGTGAGCTTATATCGTACTCTCAGATGTCTAAGCATTGTGATGGTCAATAATAGTGATAGCGGATACCTAGACTGAAATTAACAATATTGATTGAAATTTAATTCTATTTCAATTTAAAGACACGGTTGGCCTTGGCGGTGGGTATCCTGTGAAAATATTTCCACCCGTCAAAAACCGCCACAAACAGAAAGAACATCAAAATGTAGATAGACTTTGTCCGTATACAAATAAGAAATATCGCATAAACAGTATGTTATGGTCATTTGTTTGACCATTGTTATGTAAACAAAAGCATAAAAGTTACCTTTCTGGTGTTTGTTTATATTATGATGGTAAACATAAAGAGCGTTCTTTGTTGGTGAATACCTGATATGGAACTAATAAAGAGCGTTTATGCCATTTGTGTGTGATTAGCCAGTAGCATTGTGCTGTCTTCTGTAACACAATCAGACTCTTGCTTATGTCAAATATAGTAGGTCTTTATTATAACATGCTGTTTACGCGATGGTCATGGTATATATGAACGGAACTGTATGCGTTTTAATGTTTTTGCCGCTTGCAGTTGCAACTCTAAGTTTAAGTCTAAGTCTAACCAGTCCAGGTGAAAACAGACTTAAAATTGAACAATAACAGAACAAGTCAAATCGCCGTGGTGATCAGTCTGCACAGACCAGTCCACATTTCACCCCAGCGACCTTCATTTTCATATTTTTGTCAGTCACAGATTCGTCATTGAGTTTCTTTCCGAATGACTGATTTTCACTTTTAAACTTCCAAGTTCAAAACAAGTTCTAGTGTTGTTGTTCTTCTTCTTCTTTTGACTGCTTTGACTCTAAAGTCATTCCAGTAATGGGCTCGTTGTGCTATCTTCGCTTGTGCTTTATCGTTTGTTCTTAACGCTTACGTGCTGTGATACCGTTGTACATTTAAAATACGAGCGATAACAATAACAAGCAATTCAATTTCAAATTTCGCAAATAAGAGAGTGCCACCATTTTGTAAAGAAATTACGTCATCATTTCCAACGTTGCTATGGCCTGCCAGGTGACGTAATATTAAAACTTTAACGGTACGGAATCTGGCGAGGTTTGCCGAATGCTATGCGCCCGTGTCAGCTAAATCCACATTAAGCATTTAATTTTGAATAAGGTTGATTTTGTGTTTCAAATTTAATAGTGTTGCTATGGGGAGGCTGATCGAAGAAGAAAAATAAATTCGTTTTATTAATTTGTCAATTCTATTCCAACATGGCGGCCACCATAGGGCCCCATAGGTCTGAATCGCCGGATGTAAAAACAATTTTTTCATGTTGATGGGGTATAGAAATTACTGACGTCACATACGCAATACTGTAAAACAACCCTTTTGGGTTGTGATAATAAATTACAAGCAAATAAAAAGGAGTTTTTAACATAATTTCAGTTGTTAGGCTATATAAGAAATTGCAAATTTTGAAACAAAAATGAGGCTGTAAAGAAGTCAAAGTGAATACCAATGGTATGATGGCTGAAATTTAGAAAAAAAATCGTAGAGTACATGTACGGCTAGATATCGGGGATGGCACAAAAAGCACTCGAAGGCTTAATTCCATTGTGGTCCCCTGATATGCTACCGGCCACGAGGCAGACAATATAGTTACCACAAAATTCTCCATTTTGATACTAAAAAAATAATGGTAATGACATCAATGTTAATATATTGATATTTTACATTGATAAAGCCATCATCAATGTGGATAAAATAATTTATCATCATAAGTGCTACATTTACAAGTAATCTTAATTATCTTATGATTGTGAATATGTTTATTTTAAAAGAAATGATAATTTCACCGACCAGGTGGATGAGACGCCTGGCAGATCCATTTAACATAACAAGTCTGACACTCGTCTCATTCACCGGGTCTATGAATACTGACCGATATAATATTATATTAATATTAGTGCTGCTGCAAGAGGTGCATGTGGGATCTGTGTCAGTTTGGTGACTTTGTAAATGATGGATACGCACCACTGCATATACGCACCACTGCCATGTATCCCAGACAGCACAACGACGTCGGCCCGACGTCGGGTTCCAGACGTCGGCCCAACCGTCGGTATGTCCGTCGGGGCGATGTCGGCCCAACGTCGTTGTGAAATAGAGATGGTCGGCAACAGGTCGGCACCCGACGTTCACTAGATCTTGCCAGAACTGGAGGTTGACATATGGTCGCCTGCCGACGGGAAACTGACCAGTGATAAATAAATCGCGGAATATTTATATATCACGTACCATATTGATGCCCGAAGTCGTATATTAATCTTTGCTACATAAATTCCACCCTTGAAGGTTTATTGCACGTTCCATGCTTGTATAGTAGTTTTTGAATTGATTGTTGTTGTTTTCATACATTGGTCGGTAACACGTCGGTTGCCGACGGATTGCCGACCGAAAACGTCATTGTCGCTAATATGACGTCGTTGTACGTCTCGTCTGCTGCGTCAATTTGAAAGCTTCGGTCACATTATTTTCGACTTTAAATTCGTTGCTGATTGGAGCCTAACATTATTATTTCTTCTCTGATGTGGAAAATTAATCACAATCGGTGTTAATGATTACGCAGAGGACCATGGATACATGGATACATTTCCAGGGCGGAATAATAAAGGTAAGTTTAATATTTATCCAAAATATATTGCACACTCATGGAAATCATCTGAAGTTCCGGGCTTGATTGGTACCCCTAAATAAAACAGCTTAATATATATAGCCACATTTGTCTCTATTGTATAGAGTTTCTCATTGTATCAAACAGATTGTTACGTTTTAGACTTTTAGTATGTTAACACGCCAACATTTATTTAATGTTGGTTTATTGTCAGCGCAGTCGGCAACCCGACGTCGGCCCGACATTGGTCCGACGTCGGCAATCGACGGTGTCGTATTTATTAATTATTATCTATTGTCAGGTACATACTTACATGTACCGGTATGTAATGTCTCAAATGTACTTGAATGTCAATTGAAGGTCCAAATTATGTTCTATTTTGTTACATCGCGGCCCAGTTCTGGAGGGATCAACCAATTAGGTCTACACATTATGCTTAACATTAACGTTATATTCGCCCTCTTTATGCCACAGCAAGATTAATATTAGTGATATAATTGAGAACGTTTGGGCCCAGAACTTTCTTCGGCATTGATCAATGAAGCGTTTCTTCAATTTCCTTGTTACGATCTAGTCTTCACATCGTACATGTATAAATAAAGGGCACACATGTGCGAAAATTCAATGTAGATTGAACCTAGTTCTGACATTAACAGGATTGTCCATGCCATAGGCAGTAACTGTTGATATGGCGTATGGATCAACATAGTGTCACCTTCTTCCAAATCACGTCAACAAAGTTAACGTTAAAAGTTCTAATGAGCCATGTCCGTTTAAATTGTTGTAATGTATTCTATTTATATAACCGTTACATGCATATTCCTGGATTGGATATTAGGGCAACAGTCTCTTTTGTTAAAAAAAAATGCATGTTAAAATTTAATATATGCATGATGAAAGCGAAGAGCGTTTAGCAAGCGCTATTATGAATTGCACGAATATACTATTGGCAAAAACAATTGTTTCTATTGACATGCCACATCGGTCCTCCCGTCCGTCTGTCCCAAGAGATAACTCGGCCATATATTAGTATTATAGGTCATCAGATATCTTTAAACATTGAAAGGTATGTTGGTCAGCATTGGGGTCGATCGGGTACTTTCAAGTGTGCAAGTGTGTTTAGTATTTCCCTCTATATCTTTACAGGACCACTGTTGGATATGGTAATAACAGCGTATAACGCCCGTGAATGGAGATGTTGGTGTGTGCATGGGACATCGATGTAAATGGTTGTCTCAAGGGAGCAATGTCGGTCGTCTTAAAACTTGCTGCATGGTG
This sequence comes from Siphonodentalium dalli, assembly GCA_032622095.1. Taxonomy (NCBI): domain Eukaryota; kingdom Metazoa; phylum Mollusca; class Scaphopoda; order Gadilida; family Siphonodentaliidae; genus Siphonodentalium; species Siphonodentalium dalli. Next base: position 268,013,601 of record CP136064.1, on the reverse strand, counting down.
GTGACAAATTAATTGTATGTTAGAAGCAGGATACATGTATCAGAGAATTAAATGGAGACACGGACCCAGTGTATATGAGTGTTAATGATTGCTTCAAATGCGCTTGCTTCAGTGAGTGAACACATTCTCATTTCTTATCGACATGGCTATGCATGTATCGATCGTAATGGCACATTGAGATGTCCCTCAACTCGGATCAACCTTGAAAATCGGTCCCTATTTTCGCATATATCGGGGTTCAAATCGTGACAACCTAATCTAGCCCAGATTGCGATGATCTAGGAATCGTTCACGATACATATGGGAGATTTCCGTGTGCTAGCATGGTGTTTATCATTCTGTACGTTGTTCCCCGAAGAGGAGTATATCACATTACGTATACGTATGTGACATGAGGTGTGAATCCAGAGTCCCTACATGCATGTGAAAAATCCCACCATGCAGACTGAACTCTCGGTCGAACTATATATGCGTAGATATATATGATGTGAACTGGAAAGTTTATCGGAATTTCGGAGTATTGGAGCTTCGTGTTACAGAGTTTTGGACCTTCAGGCAATCGAACCCAAGAAGATTAGGCCAGAAAAATCTTAGTACAGGAAACTCTGGGATATAAAATTTCAATTATGTCTAAAGCAAGTCTGACGAATTTCACAGAGAACTATATACATGCGGGCTGATTTATTAGAGACAAGTTAAGCACCATTTCGGACACCGTTGTGTAAATATTTAACACTACTGATCGATCCACTATGAGTGCATGTATATACATAATAAATACCGTTATACGTGTTTTTGCGTTGATTTTTAACATTATAAATTGTTGGCAGCTATTTGCGGTCTGGGTCGTATATACGCAATCCTATAATTTTCCACTTGAATTATATATATCCCTATCAATATCAGTAGCTTTGTTTGATTTGTAATATATAATTATATCAACACGATTAAACATTGACAATTAGCCATTTTTCTTCTGGCATTTATAACCGTTTCAAAATTTGTTTTGTGACTTGTTGGTTAACCGGAAATTCACAGAGAATTGCAATCGTTTTAGTCTTGTTAGTTTAGTTTGCAATTATAGTAAATAGAGCTCAGTAGTTCACATGACCACGAACTGGATCACGCCACAATTATTTACTCCATATCTACTAGTATGCCCGTGTCGTAGCTATTGAGTAGATATTCATGCATGGCATGATCAAGACCACGAAAAGCCTTCGTGCCGACTGTGGTCGGCATGGCGTCGGCTGCCAGCCATTTGCCAACGTCGGCTGCCGACGTCATAGCCGACGGCCACGCCGACGGTCGGGCCGACGTCGGCAAATGACATCGAACCGACGTTGGTCGGCATGACGTCGACTGCCAACCATATGCCGACGTCGACTGCCGACGTCGGACCGACGTCATAGCCGACGGCCACGCCGACGTCGGCAGCCAACGTCGGGCCGATGTCGGCCTGACGTTGGGCCGACGTCGGGTGGCTATCTGGGATGGCCGGTTTTGGACTGGGATTGGGAATCACTGTCCATGTGATATTCAATTTGATTAAAATAATATGATTACGTCAGTACGTATGGACAACCCAAAACACGTACGTCCATCTATAAAATGATAAATATATGTTTCATGGGAGTGCTTGTATTTCCGGCCAACTTGGGTCAAGTTGGGATATATGAATTATGATCACGTCACTGCGTTAGTTCAGTCATGAACGTAGTGCGTATCCTTCTGCTGGAAGCAGCAATCTGCGAAAGCGGTCATGTTGACCTAGTCACTGCGTATGGACGGGGACATGTCTCTATTCCGAAGGTTCACTATTCCCAGGGCCAAGGTTCATTATACCGAAGGTTCGCTATTCCGAAGGTTCTCTATTCCGATCTTTTCAGAAGGTTTTTGTTATTTTGAAGTTTAATTCTATATTCTAAAGAATTGAGAGGGTTCTTTATCATAAGACTCTTTTTATGAAGGAAATAACTTAAAGGTACTCAATCCGATCAGACACTCCTAAATTACTATTTCTTTGGTCTCGGTGGTAAGAAATATTTGATTCGAGTCGAGGAACCAGCCCTCTTAATTCAGATTGTTTGGCTTCAGCAATCCGCTACGGCAACAGTATGACGTGGCCCAGTTTGCTTCAGCAAATTGCTTCGGCAATGCTGATTGCCGTAGCCAATTATGAAGGCTGAGGAACCCACCCATCAAAGCTCTATGGGAGGCCAAATTCACATTTATTAATAATTGCGCTGAAGCGCAATTCAATTGCGCTGAAGCGCAATCCAGCTTGATTCATATCAGTTGCGCTGAAGTGCAATTCAATTGCGCTGAAGCGCAATTATTGTTACAAGCTTACACCCCTGAATAGATAGGTTATTCCATTATCATCAATTCATATGGGATATCCACCAATTGCGCTGAAGTGCAACTCAATTGCGCTGAAGCGCAATTCAAAATTAATCGCAATTAATTTTTCACATACTACCCAAGCAATTCAATTGCGCTTATTATTATTAAAGTTGGGTTGAATAGGTGCAGGGAGAAAATTAACTGGTATCGCATCGCAATTTGCTACCCAAATTTGGATAATATCATAATAGCTATGCAATTTGGTATGAATTTTATATGATTTTAGAACAACGCTATCTAATTACTCTCGGGCTCCAAATAAAAGTGCAGGCCCCAATAATAGTGCAGGGGGAAAATTCCATTGAAAGTTAATAAAAGTGCAGACCCAAATAATAGTGCAGGGGAAACTCTGAGCAAAACATCAACTGTTAAACATATTATATTTACAGTTCGTGTAGGTCAAGTATAGGAATCAACATAGTACGGTATGTGTCATGTGGTGTTTTATTCAGTATTTAAATGTTCACATGTGTGTCATATATTTGAATATGTACATGCATAAAGATATAAACTCATCATTTTGGTATCGGAGTCATATAGAAATCTTGAGTTTGTGCTGATTTCAATTTTCATAGCCTCAAAATTAATAAACGTGCAGACCCAAATAAGCACTGTGCAGGGGGGAAATTTCCCAAGAAAATAATAAACGTGCATGCATGTTTATTTGGAGCCCAAGAGTATGTCATTATGAGGTTATTTGATAATCAAAATTTCAAAAGTAATTTGCTCCCTGAATAGGAGGGTTATTTCATTATCATAAATTCATATGCGATACCAACCAATTGCGCTTCAGACTGCTTCCTTGCCTCTTATCATGAGTATTATGAGTTAACTAAAGACAGTAAACAATCATGAGAGCACCCCTACCTTTTACATTAAGGGCTGAGAGGCAACTCATGATAGCATTATAATCTGTATGAATCGGGCTGACTCGTGATAGCATTACCTTCTGTATTAATCAGGGGGACTCACAATAGCATATTTCCTTCTGTTTTAGTCGGTGCTACTCGTGATAGCATTACATTCTTTATTAATCGTGAAGACTCGCAATAGAATTAGCTTCTGTTTTAGTCGGGGCTACTCGTAATAGCATTATCTTCTGTTTTAGTTGGGCCGACTCGCGATAGCATTATCTTCTGTATTAGTCAGGGTGATTCACTTTTGGATTATCTTCTTTATTTGTTTGGGCTACTCTCGATAGGATTGATTAGTCATGGCGACTTGCAATAGCATTATGTTCTGTTTTAATTATTTTTCTATTGGATTTATTCATACCGGTACCTTCTGTTTTAGTTGGGAAAATAATTGCGCTGAAGCGCAATTATTTTTCTATTGGATTTATTCATTGATTAACTGGGGGGTTTAGCCATATATGAAAAATTAATCGCGCTGAAGCGCAATTCAATTGCGCTTCAGTGCAATTCAATTGTGCTTCAGCGCAATTAATTATGAATTGCGCTTCAGCGCAATTGAGTTGCGCTTCAGCTCAATTATTAATAAATGTGAATTTGGCCTCCCATAAAGCTCATAGTGATTAGATATCGATGTTTGAAGTTTGCTACATGTATTTCAATTGTTTCTGGGCCAGATCTTGCCAGAAGCACGAGGTCAAATGGATGGTCTTGTAGATAAAGATGGATAACTATAAAATCAAGTGGTAATAATAACCACTTGATTTTAGAGTTGTCCTTCTTTTCTGGTTAATATAAAATACGCCCAGAATAGAAAACCTTCAGAATAGCGAACCTTCTGAATAACGAACCTTTGGAATAGCGAACCTTCGGAATAATGAACCTTTGGAATATGGAACCTTCGGAATAATGAACCCGATCCTGTATGAAGAGCCCACGACACGTCCATCAATAAATGTATACATGTTTCATGGGGCTGTTTTATATATACATATAAGACTGGAGTAAAGTTGAGACCAACACGTCTTTGTTAATTTTGGTGCCCGGATTTCAACGAAATTTGGTGTGGTGACTCAGGGTGCCCTGGTAGAGTGTATAATGGCGTTAGTTTTTCTAAATTTTTATCTAAACAAATGAATATGTTGCAGCACCAGATATAGGGGAATGTGGTCCACAGTTAGACATGGGTCAGAGTGAGACATTGCCTCTAACATTTCTCTAATTTCCAGACCAATATCCATGGCGCCAGTCCAGAGATATTAGCCATATAACACATGTTATTATATTTGTTCAAAATGCTATCATCAGGTGAAGGTTGAATATGGCCTAGCGACCAATTTTCAAGGCAAAATTATGAGTATGTGAATATATAGGTACAAATAAATATACATGTAATTGCCCGAGAATATGTTGCAGCACCAGATATAGGGGAATGTGGTCCACAGTTAGACATGAGTCAGAGTGAGACATTGCCTCTAACATTTCTCTAATTTCCAGACCAATATCCATGGCGCCAGTCCAGAGATATTAGCCATATAACACATGTTACTATATTTGTTCAAAATGCTATCATCAGGTGAAGGTTGAATCTGGCCTAGCGACCAATTTTCAAGGCAAAATTATGAGTATGTGAATATATAGGTACAAATAAACATACATGTAATTGCCCGAGAATATGTTGCAGCACCAGATATAGGGGAATGTGGTCCACAGTTAGACATGAATCAGAGTGAGACATTGCCTCTAACATTTCTCTAATTTCCAGACCAATATCCATGGCGCCAGTCCAGAGATATTAGCCATATAACACATGTTACTATATTTGTTCAAAATGCTATCATCAGGTGAAGGTTGAATCTGGCCTAGCGACCAATTTTCAAGGCAAAATTATGAGTATGTGAATATATAGGTACAAATAAACATACATGTAATTGCCCGAGAATATGTTGCAGCACCAGATATAGGGGAATGTGGTCCACAGTTAGACATGAGTCAGAGTGAGACATTGTCTCTAACATTTCTCTAATTTCCAGACCAATATCAATGGCGCCAGTCCAGAGATATTAGCCATATAACACATGTTAATATATTTGTTCAAAATGCTATCATCAGGTGAAGGTTGAATCTGGCCCAGCTACCAATTTTCAAGGCAAAATTATTTAATATAATTTTTGCAATTTTAAGGGAAAAATATCTTGATTGGATAAATTTACATATAATATTGAATACATTTTTGTGATGTGGAAAACGGGGATTTATTGCATATTTCACAGAGCCACATCTGATTTATTTATAGATGTTTATGTATGCTTGACTTTCAGCGAGTTACATGGGTGGGGCACAATGACTCAATGAGACACAATTTCTGGCCTGTGGTAGGATCCACCTTCAGTAGATGATAGGCACTTCGAAAAGGAATGACATAATTTGCCAAATGACGGTACTACAGACCATATTACACCAATTGCACTGTACAAAAACCTGGGAACCTTTTTATGTTCTGACACCGAAATTTATAACAATGAATAAACAAGCAGGGAATATATTTCACTTTATTGTTATTACTTGTTCCTCAATAATCTACTTCACAGTAGGGGTGGTCCCAGCTCGAGATTGCATGCTTGTTTGTGACTTTTGTGAGCTTATATCGTACTCTCAGGTGTCTAATCATTGTGATGGTCAATAATAGTGATAGTGGAGACTTAGACTGAAATTAATAATAGTGATGGAAATTTAATTCTCTTTAATTATATTTTAATTTAATTCTATATATGTCTCTATGCCAAATAATTTAATGATCGTTGAGAATTTTATCCAAAATTACTAATCATGATTCATGCGGCACATGCTGACACTATTGTTAGGCATCTGATAGTATATAAACATTTAAATAATTGCCCGGGAGGAATTACATTAGTGTAAGGGACACAAAGTAAAATCAACCACAAAGTCACTTAAATCTTGCAATTTCAAAGTTGGACCTTCGCATTCTATGACACACATTAAGGAACAGGTATTTCATAATTTATTACCTGTACTGTTTTTTCATGGTTACAAACTTTCCCTATCGCAACAGCAAAAACTTTGTACTGGTCGAATATATCATTCTCGACGGGCATAGATACATATGGATTCATGGCATGTCTAAGAAAATGCTACCAGATTAAACATTTATATGACCCACTGCGATTGCCTCATGAGTCATGTAGAACTAGAAGGTCATGACAGTTCGACCAGCTTGGCCTGGAATTATTATGTTTAGAATACAGATTATTCCAATCCCAATGTGTCAAGTCGACAATAGCAAGTACGCAGGGCTATATTTAATAATTTTTCCACAAATAGCCATTATATATGCTAGCCATGCTGACCGAGCTCCCGCAGCCCGCTTAATGCTTAAGGTTTAAACCGAGAACACAGTGTTAAAATCATGAAATATTTAATACGTGAAAATGCTAAAACAAATCACCGTTAATGGCGTTATTAACGGTGCATTATAATTATTATATTTAACTTGATCTGTCAATCACAGGAAACAGAATTCATAGATGGAAAGTTGGAAGCATGTCCTCTCACCAGTCACTACACTCTGCAGTATGCCGATAGCAAATGGGAGATGTTCTTATTTTCCTTCACTCACCAAGTTAATTGACTCACTTTGTCATTCACCAATTCACTGGGCTTCACATGCTTGTCACATGTTGTGTGTCGATTGCTCTGTAGATCATACACTAGATGGCTAGAATTGTATTTTGACACGAGTCACACCCACAGTGAGTGGATGAGGCTAAGCCTGAAGTGGTTGAAAACTAAATTTACTGCGGACCAGTCCAACGTCCACATTCCACTCCAGTGACCTTCATTTTACATATTTTTTTCAGTCACAGATTCGTCATTCACTGATTCAGTTTCTTTCCGACTGACTGAGTTTCACTTTCACTGTTAAACTTCAAAAGTCTGGAGGATCCACACACAATGTATGCCCAATCGATTGGCTTATAGCAAAAACAAATTCAGCACGAGAACCACAACGGCATGCACAATGGAGAAGAATTTGAATAGCATTCACCAATAACTTAACACTAAGAACAGGGCGCGGCCATTTTGTAACGATAATTATGTCACCATTTGCAACGTTGCTATGGGCCAGGGGACGTAATTTCAAACTGTAACAGTTTGGAATCTGACGAGGTTTGCCGAATGCTATGCGCCTATGTCAACTAAATCCACATTAATCATTTAATTTTGAATAAGGGTGCTTGTGTTTTTAGTCGAGTTTTTTTCCAAAACTCGACTTATAGTTTGATGAGGGACGGTGGGCGGGCGGGCGGCGGACGGGCGGGCGGGTGGGCGACGTGTTTTGCTTATAACTCAACCGTTTATTGACGGATTAAAAAATGTTTTGGTGTGTGAGTACATATCCATGCACGTAAAATCGGGTTCGTCCGCACATTTATTACAGAGTTATGGCCCTTTGCCATTTTTCACTGATTTTAGGCTCGTTAGCGCAACAACTTCAACAAACGTTATCTGATTCGATTGAAATTTGGGATATAGGTGTCTCCCAAGAATATCTCGGACGAGTTCGAAAACCGGCCTGGTCCGATAAAATTTGATAGAGTTATGGCCCTTAATTAGTCATTTTTCAAGAATTTTCAGCTCGTTAGTGCGATAACTTCAACAAACGTTATCCGATTGGATTGAAATGTGGTATATAGGTGTCTGCCAAGAATATCTCGGACGAGTTAGAAAACCGGCCTGGTCCGATAAAATTTGATAGAGTTATGGCCCTTAATTAGTCATTTTTCACGAATTTTCAGCTCGTTAGCGCGATAACTTCAACAAATGTTATCCGATTTGATTGAAATTTTGATATATAGGTGTCTCCCAAGAATACCTCGGACGATTTAGAAAACCGGCCCGGTCCGATAAAATTTGATAGAGTTATGGTCCTTAAGTAGTCATTTTGTACGAATTTTGAACTCGTTAGCGCGATAACTTCAACAAACGTCATCCGATTCAACTAAAATTTGGTATATAAGTGTCTTCCAATAATATCCTGGACGAGTTCGAAAACCAGCCTGGCCCAATAAAATTTGATAGAGTTATGGCCCTTAATTTTTTAGCTCGTTAGCGCGATAACTTCAACAAACGTCCTCCGATTTGTTTAAAATTTGGAATAGACATACTTTCCGATGGATGCCAACAAGCCATATTTCCGACTAAATCCTGAAAAGTTACCCATAATTCTGCTGTGGTTAAGGGGTCGATTACTTAGGGCATTACTGTACCTGTAAATTGTATAAGGATAAGTTTGTCAATTGCGATGATTGTTTGTGTTTTATAACCTTAAACCAACAACTAAACCATATAATTTGAAGGTCCAGCTAAACCTGGGATGACAAATCTGTTTTTTCTCACATTGAGAGATATCTCTGCTGCCGACCCATCGTCTATGGGTGCAATTTTACCAAAAGTATGGAATAGAAGGTAAAGTTCAAATGAAAGGGCTCACATCAATATTCATACTTAATAAAGAAAAGGAACACTCACTTTCCCACTCCCAATTACTTACTTTTGATAAAAAATCACTCCAATATCGATTGCGTGTCTATAATGTGATAGTGGCAGCTTGGAATGATCATGTCACAATTGATTCCTTCTCACATGAGCATGCGTGTGCATGCTCGCATTATTGAGTGTGTGACAATAATAATTTTACCGGCCTGCTTGTGGTCCGCTTGGTAGATTGATTGCATGCTCATCTCAATGAATCAGCTAGCCATTGACCAACAACAAATGCCCCATATTAGACCCGGTTTGGCTGGACCATCAATATAGGTTTAAACCCGGTTTAAACTTGGGGGTTTAAACTGGAGAGGACAAATACGGCTTATAACTTTGAACAAACAAGGCAGGCAATATATTTCTTTGTTAATACTTGTTCCTCAATAATCTACTTTGCAGTAGGGACCAATATACAGGTGATGGGATGGTCCCAGCTAGCTTTTGTGTGACTTTTGTGAGCTGATATTGTTTTTAAACATTTAATTAATTGCCCGGGAAAAATTCCATGAGTCTACCAGTATGGGACCAAAAGAATAATCACTCACAAAGTCACTTAAATCATGCAATTTCAAGTTGGAGCAGGCCTTTAAAAATTGCACGAACGAGAATTTTGTTCGAGCTCTGTTCGAGCAAAGTCCTCATGGATTAACAGTTTTTCCCGTTTGTGCAAAATTCTAAGCAACTTGACAAAAATTCCACCATCCAGACATCAAATAGTTCCGAGCATAACTGTACTCTTATATCCTGCATAAAGCATGCTCTCCTGCAATATTGTCAAGCATGACGAAAGACCTGCAAGTGCATGAAACTTCCAATGTAAATAGAAGTGCGCCTCGAGACAGTGCGCAGTGTGGAAATGCGGAGTACAAATAGAATAGTTATTATGCACATGGTGCAGGTTGAGCTGGGGTTGAATTAAAACATTTATATTAATGAGATATAGTAGTAGAAGGTCTTCAGTTGTAGGTGACATTAACCCTTTCAGTGCCAGGTCCGATTTTTGTATCAACCCATAACCCATGGCCTAACAATTTTTCATCATTTGTTATTATTTTTACAATTTTTTACAATTTTAATAATTTTTTCTTATATATTCTTTAACAGACTTATTTTGTATTATGTTATAATACTGTTAGTAGTTGAATTGTTACATTGGTCTGACACAATGCTGATCTCCCCCTTAACCATTTCTATCTATACTGGATTGATTCACTTATCAAATTATACATTTGAACGGTATATTATTCATTTGGAGGTGTGTACGGGTACTAAAAGCAGATAACAGACAGAAAAACAGAAATACAAGAGCAAGCCTTGAAATAGTGTGTCTGTCATTTGCAGAATGAGGTCCCCAGAGGGTGAATTTAGTTATGCTACCCCACATAGCGGGCTAGCATCACCAAATTCACCCTCTGGGGAGCTCATTCTGCTTACATCTCAGCAGAATGAGGTTCCCAGAGGGTGAATTTAGTGATGCTAGCCCGCTATGTGGGGTAGCATCACTAAATTCACCCTCTGGGAACCTCATTCTGCAAATGACAGACACCCTATTTCAAGGCTTGTACAAGAGCAGAACGATTCATTTTCATTCTTGGGAACTGTTCAGATAATAAAATTTGGTCATTTGTGACCCGCCATATCAAATCCAGTTGTAAGTCGGGATTTATTTTACCCTGTGCCAATGCATTCTCTTATATATGCGAGTCGACCATAGGTCGCCTCGCATATATAAGAGAATGCATTGGCCTAACAATTTTTTACAATTTTAATAATTTGTTCTTGTATTCTTTAACAATTTTATAATTTCACCCATACAGAGCCCCAGACAAACATGAGCAGACAACACTCTTCTATATGCTTCTATATATGTGTGGGGCTCCCTGCAGGGTAATGGATGTTTTTTAAGAAACATTTATTTTTAAAAAAATGATAAAAAATTGTTAGGCCAATGCATTCTCTTATATATGCGAGGCGACCTATGGTCGACTTGCATATATAAGAGAATGCATTGGCACAGGGTAAAAAAATCCTGACTTATGACTGGATTTGATATGGTGGGTCACATTTGTTCAGGGTATCAGTCTGCAATTCACGACATCAGATGCATCATTAACATAGAGTAAAAACAAAAGGGGTTGTATCATTATTATCCATGGATTTAGACCACCCCTTACCAGAAGTGAGAACCGCCCTGTTAGATATCTAAAAAGATGGTTATCTGCTGGCAATAAGTAACCCTCATGCAACAGTTTCTGCGAAGAAATATTTTGATATCCGCGTACCTAGTCATCAATGGAACTTCTGTTAGTTCTATGAAGTCTTCTATACCACATGACAAGAGTGTATGGTTATGGGGGAAGATATAAACTCTTTTTCTTCTCAAAAGGGACTAGAGATAATCAAGGCAATGAGAGTATTAACTGCTCTTTATATTATAGGCGAAATGCTCTTTATAATATTCAATCCGATCGACAATAACTAACAACATTTTTTGGCATGCAGGGGATATATAACTACCAGTAGGATAGTTTTCTAATATTATAGAGTTATTTACCCTTAGAATTCAGGATAAAACCATAGGAGACCACAGGCGGAAAAATGAATCATGTGGCACATGATACAAGCTGATGCAAGTTAAAACATTTTGACAGTTGGAAAGATTTGATAACCACTATCAGTGGAGAAGGAGCTAGAGCAGTGAGAAATACAGTAATGCTCTAAGTAATCGACTTCTTAACCACAGCAGGATTATGGGTAACTTTTCAGGATTTAGTCAGAAATATGGCTTGTTGCCATTCATCGGAAAGCTCTCCCTGAGAGCTTTCCGATGGATGCCAACAAGCCATATTTCCGACTAAATCCTGAAAAGTTACCCATAATTCTGCTGTGGTTAAGAAGTCGATTACTTAGAGCATTACTGTATACACTATATCCTGTCCCCTCTGATGATGACTTTCTAAACTTATCTATTTACAGGCCTGAAACTGATTCAACGCTGCAGGAAGATATATTGTCAAGGTTCAATAGGTACTTAACTGTCTTGCTAGTCTGGATTTAATACAGTAATGCCCTAAATAATCAACTCCTTAACCACAGCAGAATTATGGGTATTTTTTCAGGATTTAGTCGGAAATATGGCTTGTTGCCATTCATCGGAAAGCTCTCACTGAGAACTTGAAGGTGTTTTTCCTATCTTCGACCTTATTAACTCAAATAGAATGAAACCTATTCACAAACTAAAATATGAGAAGTCTCAGTGGTGTACCATAGAATAGAATAGAAGATTTAGAATAGAATAGAATTTAATACCATAAAGGACCCCGAGGGGTAAAATGTAGTGCATAATCAAACAACTACACACAGATGAACGCAGATGGAAAAATAACATGCATAATATTAATATATGATATTATAAGAAATGATAATAAGGCAGTTTAAGGACAGATAACAGAATGGATACAAAGCAGTTGTCTTGAGAGGGCAATGTCTTCCTACTTATGTATACATACTTATGATGAGAAGAGGGAAGCTTAAATAAAGTTGACATAATTGTGATCAGAGATATTTATATGTGACTGAAATTGATTAATTATAATATTTGTTGAAAGTACAGTGGATATATGCGTCAGATGCATTTAGATAAGACAGATGCCCAATCAGACAAGTGCTAAGCCAGCAGTTTTAACCAACTGCAGAGGTTGGGATAAAACACAAATTTAAGAAAGTGGACGGTAAACTGATTATTGTAAATATCTATAGGCCAACTAGTGGGAACAAAGATTGATCAGTATTGAATCTTGATCATGAACTGTCTGTAAATAGCTTTGGTTTAATCGACCAATATTAGCAATATATCAACCAACATCACAGCATCTTTAAATTATGACCATTTAGTCGCTTGATTATATATGTATTTTCTTTCTATCATTACCTGTTTTTTTAAATGCTGGATAATGTACTGAACGCTTGCTAGTTTGACAGAATCTAGAGTTAATCTGAGGGCCCCGTCATGATGTTTTACTCGCGAAATCACAGGAGACGAGAAAAATATGCCTCACAATGTGGGTGAGTGTAAGCCTGCAAATATTTTGTCTGTCATTTGCAGAATGAAGTCCCCAGAGCATCATCAAATTCACCCTCTCAGAACCTCATTCTGCTTAGGCCTCAACTGCTATGGGAAACCTAGGATCATATTGAATTTCCCCAAATGAAGTTGGTGATGTTCACCTATTAGTCACCTCGGTTATGAAATTTATCTTCTGCACACTAGGCAAAACCTCTCAGAAGGGAAACAGTAACTAAAAACAATGTTAATTCGAGAAAGATACTTCCCAGAAGATGAGGCCTGAACAGAATGATGTCCCCGGAGGGTGAATTTAGTGATGTTAGCCCTCTGTATGGGATAGCAGCACTAAATTCACCCTCTGGGGACCTCATTCTGCAAATGGCAGAAACACTATTTGCAGGGTTGGTTGGTATGACTTTTTCACAATCACTGCCAGTTTTTTTCTACTTATACCACGATCAGGCGTTTTACTATATGTGAACATCTGTCAGATAAACATTTGCTCTATTCGGCACTAACTGTGTATATAGTGGTACTACCCTTATATAGATTGCCATTTCTTTTTTAATTAAATATATACACATAGTAGGAAGTACAGTTTGACATTTTGCGACCTTACCTCAGAGGTCACGTTAGTCATATTAGGCAATGGCGAGTCCATTTTCGGCAATTCAAATCCAATTGACACAAATGCACAGGTGATTAAAATTACTACACCATGCGCGTGAAATTGAGTGAGTTACAGGTATGTGAGGGGTGTTCATACAGGAGTAAATGAATGGGGCTCTCGTCATGTATTATGGCATTACATGTGTCTATAAATGATCGTGGTATAAACAAAATATACAGATAGTATGGTTGAAAAAATCAGCAGCAAGCTAGCATCACTAAATTCATCCACTAGCGACCTCATTCTGCATGGCCTCATCTGCTAGGGAGACCTACCAGTAGACACAGATTTAACCCTTTCAGTGCCAAGTCCGATTTTTGTATCAACCGATATTTCCTTGATCATTTTTATAATAATGTGATAGAGCTCTTTCCATCAATGTATCACATTATTATAATCAATAAATTTGAAAAATGATCAAGGAAATATCGGTTGATACAAAAATCGGACTTGGCACTGAAAGGGTTAAGTTCCAGATATTGAAGATGGTGATGTGCAACCATTGGTAACCTCTATTATGAATTGTGTTGTCTGTCAATTTGGGATACAGAGAGACTAAACTAAAAAAAAAGAAACTAAAAAACTTAATTTGATAATAAAGATACTTTCCAGTGAAGATGAGGCCTGATCAGAATGAGGTAATTCTGCCTGCAAATAGCGTGTCTGTCATTTGCAGAATGAGGTCCCCAGAGGGTGAATTTAGTGATGCTATCCTGCACAGTGGGCTAGCATCACCAAATTCACCCTCTGGATACCTCATTCTGCTTAGGCCTCATCCTCTGGGGAGTATCTATAGTATCAAACTAACATTGTTTTTAGTTACTTTTCCCTTCTAGGAAGTTTCTATATCCCCTAATTTGCAGAAGATAAAATTCATAATTCAGGTGCCCAATGGGTGAACATCACCAACTTCAACTGGGGAACTTCAATATGATCCTAGGTCTGCCATAGCAGTTGAGGGCCTTAGCAGAATAAGGTCCCCAGAGGGTGAATTTAGTGATGCTAGCCTGCTATGCGGGATAGCGTCACTAAATTCACCCTCTGGGGACCTCATTCTGCAAATGACAGACACGCTATTTGCAAGCTTGGAGGTTATTCTGCAATGTCCAGCACCATATGATCATCAGTCCACACACGGCAGAAAAAAAACTGAATCCAACATCTGCTACAGTAAAACTATATTCATCTGAGAATTTTAATTCCTTTCAGCGTTATTGAGCCATTAGGTATTGCACAGTATAAACGTCTGAAACGTCTTATGAAGTCAGATAAGTTCAAGCGCCGCAAAGAGATAAAAAAGCAGAAGGAGGAAGGGACGTATCAAGAAGTTACAATCAAATTGGAAGGGAGTGCAGAGGAAAAGAATACTAGGTTTGTTAGGGCAGAGAGATTTTAAAAGAAAAGTTATGTCGAGACACAAATTTTTATTGTCCCTTTCGTTACTGAATGTATGCAGGGACGTGACGATGGGGGAGGGGGGATGGTTGGGGGGGGGGATTGTCTCACCCCCCAACTTTGGTCAGAATTTTCCACAGTTGGAAATTTCATACCTGACACAACATTAGATGGAAATTTCACACCAACAATAGGTTGAAAATGTTCTTGTAGTTTGATTTTTCAAACAATTTATTAGCGGGAATTTATTGTTTTTGGACCAATATTTGCATATTTTCCTTCTTTTGAAATGGCTATCAGTTGGAAATTTTCCAACCTTAGGGGTGTGTCAGGTTGGAAATTTCCAACACTTGGAAAGCTTGTGTGCTGGTAAAAAACTGCTAGTTAAGTTAAGAAAACAATATTGCCCTACATTTGGTCAAAATTGTCACTGGAATTGTCATCAGTTGGAAATTTTCCAACCTAAGTTGAGGTGTCAGATTTGAAATTTCTAACTCTAGGAAGGCTTAAGGCATCTAGATGCTTATTCTGTGATCAAGCCTTGAAATAGTGTGTCTGTCATTTGCAGAATGAGGTCCCCAGAGGGGGAATTTAGTGATGCTACCCCGCATAGCGGGCTAGCATAACCAAATTCACCCTCTGGGGACCTCATTCTGCTTACACCTCAGCAGAATGAGGTTCCCAGAGGGTGAATTTGGTGATGCTAGCCCGCTATGCAGGGTAGCATCACTAAATTCACCCTCTGGGGACCTCATTCTGCAAATGACAGACACACTATTTCAAGGCTTGCCTGTGATGTCAAACTGGTATTCCCACTGGATAATGTGAAAATGAACTATTATGGCCAAATATTTTTGACCATTTAAGTTGTACCGTTTCTGAATACATGACATCTGACTTGGGGGTCTCTTCTAGCTCACTGACCAACCTTCGGCTTGGATAGTAGTAACATCGAGGCTTGCAGATCACATTTTGATGAACTGCCCCTAAAAACAACAAAGGAAACAGAATGTATTTCCAAGATTTCGTATAGCATTTCGCGAACTCAACATTCGTTAGTCTGGCAATTGAATTGTGTCTCAGCGCAATCGATCGCAATTTGAGTTGTGCTTCAGTACAATTAATTATCCCTGGAGGTTTTTGAAATTTTGCGAAAACCCTGTGCTAATGTATTCTCTTATATAGGGAGCCTCACATAGCATAGGGTGTCTGTCATTTGCAGAATGAGGTCCCCAGAGGGTGAATTTAGTGATGCTAGCCTGCTATGCGGGGTAGCATCACTAAATTCACCCTCTGGGGACCTCATTCTGCAAATGACAGACACCCTATTTCAAGGCTTGCTCACATATATAAGAGAATACTGTAAAATCCTATTAATTCGTGGGGGTCTGTAATTCGTGGTTTTTGCTCAACCACAAAAAGTACAACCAACGAAATAATTGACTCTTGCATTGAATGAGCAAAAACCCCATATAATATACAAGATGGAAATGAAGATTGGGCATTACGCCTGTTTTCGACATGTCGTAAAATATAAATGTATGCAGAAAAACACAGAAGACGAGATGAAATTTAACCTTTTTCAAAACAATATCATTCATTCACCTAATACATCTGATCTCGGCTATGATACTTTGTATAACAATGCTCAAATGCATTGGTTTCTTTAAAATGCTATTGGTTTACTAGTAACCAATGCAGACTAAATAATACAATAAATACCTACTTGGCCAGTAGCTATTATGGTAATGATTGTGTGATGTGCTATCAGCGCAGGAATACCTTGGGGTCTAATTTTTCAATAGTACACAAATAATTTTTATCATACAGCTGCTATTGTAGGACCTGTTGATGTGCATAAAAATTATATCTGATCTATGAATTCATGTATCGACGAAAAAGCCTTTTGATGACAAACCACGAAAATTGTTGCCAACGAAATCAAAGCCAATCGCAGCACACTGGCCTAATGACATTACCTTGACATTGTAAGCCACTGCATTCTTTTATATATGCAAGGCTCCCTATGGCAGACTCGCATATATAGAGAATGCACTGGCACAGGATATCTTATGCTGCACCAGCTCAGCCCCGTCATGAAAGGGTTAATAAATGTGAATTTGGACTCCCATACTTATAGAATTCAAGTTATTCTATATGAACATTCACTGCTGAAAACGCATCATTTTATTCTATATGAACATTCACTGCTGAACACGCATCATTTTATACCTAAGTTTTTTATGTCATCAGATCAGTATTTCACAAAAACAGTTCTAAATATAGAGATAATAAAACACTGACCACATGTCTTACTTTGAATATTCAATATACACGGTGGGAAATCACGTGGTCATGCCTTGAAATAGTGTGTCTGTCATTTGCAGAATGAGGTCCCCAGAGGGTGAATTTAGTGATTCTACCCCGCATAGTGGGCTAGCATCACCAAATTCACCCTCTGGGGACCTCATTCTGCTTACACCTCAGCAGAATGAGGTTCCCAGAGGGTGAATTTGGTGATGCTAACCCGCTATGTGGGGTAGCATCACTAAATTCACCCTCTGGGGACCTCATTCTGCAAATGACAGACACACTATATCAAGGCTTGCACGTGGTTTCAAGGTTGATGAGTACCATGCATTCAAAATATACAAACGCACAAAAATATAATATATGAGGAACTCACATAAAAGATAGCATTTTGACTGTTACGAGCATGTGCTTGTTTATTTTTAAAACAAGTTGATACCTTATTTCTTTGGAAATACTCAGTGGGTTTCTGTAACATTCGGACAAAGTTGCCAGGCGGAGGTTCGTGGAATACACAAGTCCATACATCTAGGAGAATCCTTCGACTGACAACTTTGGTCAGAATGTTAGAACAAACAACTGTGAGTTTGGACACAAATGAGGTATCAGCTTGTTTGAAAAATAGTATATCATATGCTCGTAGCTGTCAAAATACTATGTAATATATAATAATCCTAGTTTATTACCCTTTTCATCGTTTCTGGTCGTGTTTGCGATTGCCTCCGCCATTTTGAATGTGTGGTACTCATCAACTCGGTGATTCCCCACCGTGATATATACATATATAATCCATAGAAGTTCTCTTTAAATTGACACATTTTAAGACCAGTTCAACATTGGTGGGTCTTAAAAGTTGTTAATTTAAAGTGAATTTCTATTACTCAGACCCATACGGCTACAGATAGTTTTCTATATATTCAGTATTTTCACTTTCACCTTTTGGTCATGTTTTTTCGGCCTATAGTTTGGCGATGTCGGTTCACAGGCCAGGTCTGTGTATTTTGGGTGGAGTTACAGCGCTTTATAAAAATTAGTTTATTTTTGTGAATTTTTGTTGTGATAATGTAATGTTTAAATGTATATCATTTATATAGCGCTTAATCCCTGGTGATTCTTGTTTACTTTAATTCAGGTCTCAATTTATTACTGGTTTAGGCAGGGTGACGAGGGAACTAGAGAAAGATAAGCTGAGATTGGTTATTTGCTGTAGATCTGCAGAGCCAGCATTCATGACCAAACATTTGATAAACCTGTCTGCCAGTCGTCGTTGTGTGGCTGTTTGGTTGGATAACTTATCAGCTACAGCATGCAAACTCATGAAACTTCAATCTTGTCTGTGTGTCGGATTTAAGGTATAAACTTTATGTTTAGTTCATATGTTTACCCCTTCGATGACTGGAGCTTCCTGAAATTTAGTGAAAACCCTGTGCCAATGCAATCTTTTATATATGCGAGTCTCCCACAGGGAGCCTCGCATATATAACAGAATGTATTGGCCTAACAATTTATTTACCTTGTAAGCCATTGCATTCTCTTATATAAGCGAGGCTCCCTGTAGGAGACTTGCATATATAAGAGAATGCACGGGCACAAGATCAAGGCAAATATTAATTCTGCACCAGCGTGGCTCCCGCCATGAAAGGGTTATTGCATACTCAATGCTTTATTTTTGCTGAATACAGATTGTTTCAAAGCATTAAAAACAAATATGTTTTGTTCTTGGACAATACAAACCTATTATGTTGTCAATATCTTTGATGATGTTGTCAACAGGCCTCAGCTCACAGCCTTACTGTCGCTGACTTCGCCCTATCGTCGCTCTAAGGCGTAATCGAAGTCGCCTTCAATTTTAGGGGGAATTTTGTTCTTTTTTTTTTTCTTAATTTTTTTTCTAGTTTTTTTTTCCGGACATGTCTGGACATGTCCGTATATAGATGAATTGTGGGACATGTCCGTATATAGATGAATTGTGGCGGCCATCCCAAAACGAAACAGACGATGCAGAGCCAAAGACCCAAGTGTTTAAACTAAAAAAATAAAATATGACCTATTGTTTTGTGTTGTTATTCCGTCGCCTTTGTTCCCTTTGCGGTAATGAATGTTAATCACGAATGTTTTGACACGCTGAAAACACGATGAGATGTTCGCATCTGTGTTGTTACTGACCATCGTGAGTGTCACAAATAAATGTTTTAATTAACTTAAAAGATCGCCGTCCCGCTTTTCAGATATAAAACAATTACGACATTATCAGAGTATGTACCAGGCGCTTCGGAAGTTCGTTTCGGTAACGCGTCGGACTTTTTGAAGAGACCGCGTCGGACTTTTTGAAGAGACCGACTTCCGTAAATAAAATAATGTCAAGTTTATTGCTTTAATCGGATTATACCAGTGATGTTGGCATTAATTAAGGGAGGCCATTAATTAATAAAAGCTTTTGCAACTCCTTTGTTAGTTAGTCCTTATTGTTTATTTTAGCGGACATCCACATTACAGCCGTGACCAAATTAAACTTAAAAAGTTTCATGATTCAGACTGTACAAACGTATCTTCCAAGCTGCAGTCTTTGAGTCTAGGAAATAATACTACTTTCATTTAGTTAAAAAAAGTAACTATTACTGTAACTTGATAATTGTCTTGCTTAAATGATAGCCACAAAACATTTCCAAATTTTTTTAATGTATAATAACAATTAATTAAGCTAATTTCAGATAAAGTCAATTTTTTTTAGTTTTATTTATTATTTTATCTTTTTAAATTTTTTATTGTCAGATGTTATAAAATAAAGCGATATTTGAAAATTGTCAATTTTTGGTAGTCTCCCCACCCTGAAGTCTCCCTAAATTTCCTGAAGTCTCCCTAAATTTCCTGGAGGGAGACTTCAAGTCTCCCTGTTCTGGACCCCTAGGCTGAGGCCTGGTTGTCAATTGTCAACTATAACAGCAAATGCCTTCACTCTCATGAGGTAAACTCTGTTTGAATGACTAAGTTGTTAAATTAAATAGGGTGATACCAACATCAATTAACCCTTTACCCAACAAAACGGCCAAAAACGCCCAAATAAAGCTTCAACAGCCTAAAATATCTTCGGTCTGTCTCAATAACACCATACAAATATGGATATCATTTGAACCAGTTCATTGACTACATTGTGATGGTTACAGTTATGCCATGTGCCAATGCATTCTCTTATATATGCGAGTCGACCATAGGTCGCCTCGCATATATAAGAGAATGCATTGGCCTTTGACAATTTTATCATTTTTAATATGTGTTAAGCCAATGCATTCTCTTATATATGCGAGGCGACCTATGGTCGACTCGCATATATAAGAGAATGCATTGGCACAGGGCCGTTCTGTTGGGTAAAGGGTTAAGAGTATTCTGTCCAAAAAAAAAATGCAGTCCAATAATCTTAGAATGACACAATGTCGTGAAGTGGTTACCGTTAGCTAGTTAATGCACTCATTTGTCGTGCCGCGAGATACAACTCGAACCTCCGGTTCCTGTTGTACCATCCAGTCACAACAAACTCGTGCAATAACGTTAACCATTTAACACTGTTGTTGTTTTATCTATATACTGTTCAAACAAGAGGTGTGCACTCAGGTGCTAGCATACCCCCTCCATGGCAAATTCAACCCGCATTATCCGTAAACCCTAACTTGATAGCATCCACACCAAAAAAATCCAAATATTTTCTAAGTCAAAATAAGTCGAAAATGAAGTGTAATGTTAGGAAAAACAGTCCGAGCCAACCCTGACCCGCATCATGTAGAGAGGGTGTTGTGAGAAGCATGTATACCAAAAATTATTGAAATCGGTTCATATTTGTTAAAGTTATTAAGTCGGACAGAATTTTCTAAGTCAAAATAAGTAGAAAAGTAAGGCGTAACTTAAAAAAAGAAAGTCGCACCGCAATTAGCATCATGCGGAGAGGCGGTCCTAAGGAGATTGCATACACAAAATTATTGAAATCGGTTCATAGTTGTTCGAGTTATGAGGTCGGACGGATGGACACACGGAAGGAGAAAGTGTGACGGACGGATGGACAGATGGACAGACAGACGGACAGACGCAGTCAATCCAGTATACCCCCCATTTTCTTCGAAAGTGGGGGTATAATTGTACAATAAGATAATACTTTTATTGACTGGTCCTGACTGAGCCTTACTATGATATGTGATATAAAAATGAATGTTGTGTAATATTAATGTCAAGAAAACATCCATTGATACCAGCCAACAGTTGTATAAATTATATTTCATAACAAAATTGTTTTGCTATCAGAGACAGTTATGGAAAGTAACCTTAACATTATTGATGTGGATCGCGGACCGGACCCACTGACTAGGCGGTCCGGTCCAGTCCAGGCCATATTAGTCTGGTAACTTACCTCCAAATCGGTACGGTCCACTTACATGTGAATGAATTACCCTGTTAGCAAAGTGTTCACTGCAACAGTGTGGAACTGCAATAACCAAGTACATACTTTGAATATAAACTTTTAGAGATGATCTACTATTGTTTTTGGTATATATATTAGGCCGTTAAAGATGCACAGTGCTTTTCGGGACAACAATTTGGTAGGTAAGATTGTTATTTTTACAGTATAAGTTATTCTGTTTCCTGCCAGAGTACATGGTGTCATGTTCCTGGCTTGGAATTTATATTCAACTGAGATGCCTCGGCAAGGTTGAATATAATTTCCAGCTCCGGAACATGCACCCTGGCAGGAAACAGAATAAAGTGTTTGACATATTTCCGACAATGGTGTGCATTTGGGTCTGGAAATGTTTATCAGACAGTGATATTTTATAATTGTACCATTACAAAAACAGAAACCAAAATAACAATGAATATTTTTTGACTCTTTGTGTCAATACTGAAGATGAAGGTAACTTATATGGGAAATTTGTCACATTATGCATTTGGAATCATCTGAAACCTGACAGAATCTCACATCACGACAGCAGTCAACAGTATGCATATGTTGACATTCACATACATACATATAGTCTGGGGTGGACCAGACTTGTCCAGCTCACACTGGACTGGTCCAGAAAGGGTGTCCAGTATCCGGTTACTAATTAACATAATTAACGTCGGCTGAGCACTGTAATGTTCTGTATCCCAGTTTTAGCTCAACTTTCCAAAGTCAAGTTTGAGCTATTGCCATGGGTTGGCATCCGTCAACAATTTCCTTTGCCACACCCTAGAGGCCACATCCTTCATTCGATCGTCACCAAACTTCATGTGGATCTTCAGAGTGACCTCTAGATGTGAGCCATACAATTTTTTCAAAAATTGTTACAAAACGTAACAACCAGCAACCTCTTGGATTTCAAAATTTAAAGGTATGTTTAGGATTTCCTCAAGGGAGCTATCGAATACGAAATATTACGGATGAAAAACATGGTTGCTGGCAGCCATCTTGGATTTAACTTTTTGCACGACTAAATCATTTGAACGCCCTACAGACCACATCCCTCATCCGATGGTCTCAAAACTCATATGGATATTCAGGGACCATCTAGATGAGAGCTTTCAAACTTTTCCCGAATTTCATTGGAAAACAAGGCCAACAGCAGCCATCTTGGATTTCACATTAGAATCTATTGGTACACCCTTCAGCCCACATTTTTCTGATAAATGATTTGAAAATTTCGATGCATATCTATGATCACCTGAGATGGGAGCTATTGAATTTGCACAATCTTTAAAAACATGGGTGCCGGCAGCCATCTTGGATTTCAATCTTTGTCTGACACTCTATATGCTGCATAATTCTGTCATCTGGTCGTATCAAACTTTGTACGTATCATATGGGGTCATATCTAGATTGGTGCTATTGAATTTTTATCATCCCCAGCAGCGATCTTTGAATTTATATTTGATTTTGAGAAATGTTTGAAATGAAAACAATTTCATCTATACAATACAATCCCATCACTAAAACTTTTTGACTTTCCTTATTTATCATTCTATTGACCACTAAGCATAAAATTAATGCCTCCCCAAGTTGAGCTACAGTGTCATTGACACTTTCATTGTTTTTGTTGGAAACTTTTTTCAGAAATTTGATCACTTAGTTTCCATATATACCGGTATTATTTTTGTCATCTGTTGATTTTGTTCGATCTCTGGCATCGAAAATCTAATCAGTTTGAATTCTCATGGTTTAGATGTCAGTGTTCTGTGTGCTATTCACTGAAATGTGTTTGGAGATGTAACAATTTCCCATCATTTGCTCTTAATTCAGTTTTGCAATCATATAAAAGTACAAAAATCCCACATTTTCTGTATTTTAAATTTTAACCTAATAATTCCTCATTATATAAGATTTTCACCACAAGCCACATCACTGGCACTCTGCCAATTTCGGTTTCCATTGCTTATTACTGAAATTTGAAGATACAACATTATAGCACTGAAATTAGTTTGATCACCTGGTACAAAGTAAGTTAATTCATTGGTCCACTGTTGGAGAACAATATAACACTGACAAAAAAGTCAATTTTTGGACAGGAATAGATTTCCATAGCCTGTCATTCAAATTGGTACATGCTATACATGATAGCTTGTTATTTTTGGAAAGGAAATACCAATATCTCATTTTCCTGGCAAATAAATAGCTCAACTAGAATACAAATTGTCGCATCAGTGCTATAATGTTCTATATCCATTTTTCGTTTTTTGTGGGAAACTCGATTTGAAAATTTGACCATCTGGTTTTGGTATATGTCTGCTTTATTTTCACCTTATGTTGTTTTCATTTTATCCTAGGAAACGGAAAACTAATATGTTTAAATTAGCTTGCTTTAAATGTCAGTATCTTTCATGTAATTCGTTGGCATGTGTTTGGAGATAGAACACTTTGGCTTTTTTGTGAGTGCTAAAGTGTTTTTTGGTTTTTAAATCATTTCAAAGTACAAAACTTGCACATTATATCATTTTATTGCTATTTTAAGCAACAAATTCATTTAGAATTAAGATTTTCATATATATAAGAGTATGAAAGCACTATTTCCAGTCGGGCATATTGATGGCCATTAGTTCCCATTGCTTAGCACTGAAATTTATGCAATCACGTTTTACAAAATAAATCAATTGATTGGTCCACAGTGGAGATAGAACAATACAGCACTGACATAAAAACTAATTCGCACTCTGCAGGTCACATCTCTCATCTGATCGACAAAAGACTTCATTTGGATCGGGATGACCTCCAGATGGGAGCCATCGATATTTTCCGAAATTTGTTAATAAACATGGGCGCCAATTTCAAATTTTAATCCATCTGCACACCCTGCAGCTCGCATTTATTGGAGAATTGTTTTGAAAATTTACAGGCAAGTTTAGAATCACATCTAGATGGGAGCTATTGAATATGAAAATTTTTCGATGAAAAACATGTCCACCTGCTGCCATCATGGATTTTACTATTTGCATGACTAATTCCTTTGGCACACTCTACAGGCCACATTCCTCATCCGATTGTCACCAAACTTGATATGGACCTTTTGGGTGACCACTAGATGGGAGCCATATCAATTTTCAGAATTTTGTTGAAAAACATGGCCGCCAGCAGCCATCTTGTATTTTACTCTTTGTATGACTATGGCTTGTTGCCATTCATTTGAAAGCTCTCAGTGAGAGCTTTCCGCTGAATGGCAACAAGCCATATTTCCGACTAAATCCTGAAAAGTTACCTATAATTCTGCTGTGGTTAAGGAGTCGATTATTTAGGGCATTACTGTAGGTGTTTGTTTTACATTTGTGATGACACTTGCTGGGTAATTCCAGTATGAACCAGGCATCATAATATATGGAATTTGAGGTGGATAAATAGATTTAAAAATTCAAAATCTAATAGCTCTGAGCTTTGAAGGGTGGGTTCCTCAACTCAAATAAAATATTTTTCACACCTGAAGCTGAAGAAATAGTATTTATGGGGTATTATAAAATCAGACAGTTTATCTTGAATGTAAATTATAAGCGAAAAAAAGGTCAAAATACTAAATGTGGATTAAATTTGTGGCCTACCAGCAAGGATTTAATAAGAAAATTGACTAAAAGTGCTTCTTGTTCGTCCCCATGGGTTAGAGGGTATGTCGAGTGAAAATATACATGATCTCATGCAGAGTCTTTTCTGATTGGGTAGTAGGTGTCGCCGATGATGTTAGTGGGTCAGAAACTTGTGGCCATATTTTAGTAATACAGTTTGGGAGGTAGGGAATATATTTGAGTAAAAAACTCCACAGAAGATCTTTAGCACTCAGATAGCCTGCTATAGTGGTCAAATGGACCATTATAGCAGGTATAATGGTCCAATGGACCAGTATAGCAGGTACAATGGTCAAATGGACCAGTATAGTAGGTATACTGGTCAAATGGACCAGTATAGTAGGTATACTGGTCAAATGGACCAGTATAGCAGGTACAATGGTCAAATGGACCAGTATAGCAGGTTATCTGAGTGCTAAAGATCTTCTGTTGAGTTTTTTACTGGAATCTTTGCCCATGAAGGATTTATAGATAGATAGATAGATAGATTTATTTGGTGCGATGTAAAAACATATTACAAAAGGTCCTACAGTTTGAATGGACCATAAGATGTTACAGTTTAGATTGTATACAGCAGTTTTTTAAACATAAGAGAAAATATCTAAACAGTGTCAAACGTTAATATGAATGGTTAATTTCAGTTTCGTTCATTAGATTTTGTTTAATATAATATATTGATTTTTAACTCGTTCAGTGCCAGGCTTATTTTGCCAGGGAATCTTACGTTTTTCATGGGCATCAAAATTATTACTATGAATACTTGGTGATAGTTTTGAGTTATAACATGCCCCTAAGGACTTATCCAGTTTGTTTTTAAATTCGCGCATGCTTAAGCATACCCACAAAAAATTCAACAACAACAACAAAAATCTAAAAAAAAAAAAAAAAATTAAATTCTTTAAATTTTGTTTAGGCCGATCTTATCGGCCCTGGCACTCTACAGACCGTAAATTAGGGCCGATGAGATCGGTCTTTAAGATGTAATAAGACTCACCCATCGCACCGAGGATAACATTGAAAAGTCTGACCCATAAATAGGCAGACTTATTTCCACAATGGTCCTCAGGTTAATAGATGTTATCGTCAAAGAATTTCTAAATTTCATATGACCAAAGGAATAAATATAGTTTATAATCAATTTCAAGAGATATATTTCCTTACTAAAGTATGTGTTGAAATTTCTTAAGAATGTTAATATCAATTGCAGGGTTACCGTTACCGAACTTGGTTTGATAGTGAAACCGTTTTAACTTGTTTATGAATTTGTGACAGCCCATCTGTTTGTAAGAATATTTATTATCATGTTATGTTTACCAGACAAGTATGTTTGGGGACATTCTATGTTAAACCTAGCAATACACACAAGGTCATTCAGTTGCTAAGTAGCAGGCCTGTGTATATGGTGCTGGATATTTGCAGAAAGAGGGGGAGTGTTGGTCTGCAATTTTTTTCCGAAAAATAGGCAGTGTGAAAAGTGACTTATGTACATGTATGCACAAACATGTACAACATAAAGTAGATCACTAAATTTAAAAAGATGAGAAAATTATTTGCTTATATATCCTCAAGCTATTCATTGAAATGGTCTGTTATTAATTTATAGGGATGTTCTGATAATATGAGCAGACGACAGGCAGAAAAAATACCCCTGAGATTCCCGTTCATTTATTTGTGGGGATTTTTATAAATAAGTTCAGCCAATGGTTAATCAAGTAACTACTCATCAGCTGGTATCAAGTTAGCAAAGTGTTAAATAAAGTGACAACCTTGAATATTCTATATACATGTATCATCATTTAATTAGTCAATTACATTGCAACATTCAAGGGATAGCTATGTTGGAAGTTAAATCAAGACCATGAGAAAATAAAATGAAAAAATTAATTAAAATGAAAACACCCCCCCCCCATTATTTCAAGCCCGTTACCAGAAACACAGGTATATTTTTTTGGCCTTAACATAAGTTTCTGTTTTGTGCCATTGAAAAGAATGTTGAGTACAAAGTGTGAAATATAAACTGAACCCACATGTACAGTAATGCTCTAAGTAATCGACTTCTTAACCACAGCAGAATTATGGGTAACTTTTCAGGATTTAGTCGGAAATATGGCTTGTTGCCATTCATCGGAAAGCTCTCGGGGAGAGCTTTCCGATGAATGGCAACAAGCCATATTTCCGACAAAATCCTGAAAAGTTACCTATAATTCTGCTGTGGTTAAGAAGTCGATTACTTAGAGCATTACTGTACCAAAGACATAAACAAGATTATTCATGCTGTCTGTTTAAAACATCGAAACTTTATGAAACAAATGGATATGAATTTCAATATCCCACAAACAAGGGAGTGTCTGAGTTGGCATGTACTTCTCATTCCAGATATGTCATTTTATACTCTAGAAATTAGAATCTTAATAAGGCTTTATAAAAAATGGTTTGTTTCTCAACAATCATTGCGTTCCTAAAAACCATGCACATTCAACGTATATATCACCTTCTATAAATAAATAAATAAAAAATAAATAAAATTGTTTAAATTTTTTTTTGGAACCTGTATTGACAACTCGTAACAACAACTGTTAGTAAAAGATGAAAAGAAATTTGTTGCTACAAATAGTGGACTAACACATCAACTTCTGTATACACCCATCAGTAAGCCTGGGGACCCGTGACTTTTTTGACACAAAAACTTGGGACTGGCCAGGGAGCAATGCTATTTTTGTGCATGAATTTTAGCATCTTCATTTAGAGTTAACCTGACATCAATGTATAGTCAACCTCTAAGATCTAAAGATGGGGGTAGGCTTATCTTCGAGGACCACCCCATGATTTTTTTGGGAGCAAAAACATAAGACTGGGCTTTTCCTCAGGGATCGGCTTACTGACGGGTGTATACAGTAATCACTTCTAGTTGTCAAATTTTAAAGAAAATTTTGAGGATTCTCAAAATGAATTCAATCACCTTGATAAATTTGGACTCAAAATTGGGAAACATAGCATAAATTTGTCATTTGGAAAGTGGTTTGTATTAGTACATAGTACTACCAAGGATTTTCAATGATTGTCCATTCTGAGCAGAAAACATTCAGAACAACTTCCATTCACATATATACCCATTGTCGGTCGACAAGCAATGTTGGTCGTTCATTTCAAAGTTGTTATACTTCCTAATTGTTATGCAATCTTGGAGTTTATTTTGGTAGATGTGATTCGGTTGTCCACTTCCCCACTTGATGAACGGCATTGGATCCCCAGCTGTTGTGGTGTAATTATCTTGAACGTTTCTGTCGTTTCCGTTGATCCACAATCCATGCAATCGTGTTCCCACCAGAATGTCGTCTTCTATAGCCAAGTCAGCTATCGTCTGCCACTGGGTGTGATTCTCAACATTGAAGAGTTGTCCCCCTTGTTCTGCACAGTACTGCACGGCTCCGTCAAAATCATTTCCCTTTGTGTAGATCCTGAATCCCTTCAATCCAATCAAGTCGACGCCCAGAATAGTTTCACGTCTGTATCCCGGTGCAATAATCCCTGTCGGAACACAGACATCGTCCCTATTACAGAAACCAGAAGCACCTCCCGATTTGTCGACTATTCTCCGTAAGGGATTGCCAGGCTAGTTATCAGAAGACACTGTTTGTTTCGAAAATGAACACGTTTGCATGCTTCTTGGTATGTGCACAGTTTTCGACATCGAAGCTGGTTTCCTGTTTTTGTGATGAACACATCGTATGCAGCTAATTCCAAAGCGATCAGACACATAATGGTGACCACAAATGTTGTTACTATGGAAACCATTCTTTGTCTATATAATGTTCAGTTTTATAGCTCCCTGCACAAAATTGGTCAGTCTCAGTTAACTATAGACCCACGTATATAAATAGTGGGTCTGATGACATGTCATAGACTTTATATTTTCTGAACTGGTGGATTCCATGTCTGTAGAACTTATCAGAACTCACTACTAGTAGCTCCAACACAAATATATTCCATTCTGAGATTGATTGATTGATTGATGGATTAATGATATTATTCCCATTCATAATATAAATATGAACTTAAAATATTGTTAAATGTTGCTGTCTTCAATTCCTTGTGTATACTATGTGAGTGGATTCATCTGATTTGCTTTATTCTCTCATCCAAATCAAAACATGTCTAATAACAGGTATTGAAAAACAGAGAAATATATACAATACCTGTCATCTTATTTTATGTCTTCTCAAGTGACTGTATCATAATTACAATTGAAAGCAAGCGATACCCAACTGCATGATATTCAGACTCTACCCCTGAGAGTTTAATGGAGGCAGATTGATTGATTGTTAGAACCATAGGAGACCTGCAGCCAGTATCTCTTGATCATACATGTACCTCTTCTGATATGTCATGCACACATTCCCCAACCATTGTTGAATTTAGAGGCCTAACTCTTTCATGATGGGAGCTGCGCTGGTGCGACATTAAAGATCTTGTGCCAGTGCATTCTCTTATATATACGAGTCTCCCATAGGGAGTCTCGCATATATAAGAGAACACACTGGTACAAGATCAAGGTAAATATTGTTAGGCCAATGTACACATGTATTTTCTTATATTCATCTGATATGTCGTTCACATATTCCCCGACAATTGTTGAATTTAGAGGCCTAACTCTTTCATGATGGGAGCTGCGCTGGTGCGACATTAAATATCTTGTGCCAGTACTTCTCTTATATATACTTGAGTCTCCTATAGGGAGTCTCGCATATAAAAGAGAATGCACTTATACAAGATCAAGGTAAATATTGTTAGGCCAATGTACACATGTATTTTCTTATATATATTCTTCTGATATGTCGTTCACACATTCCCCGACCAAGCCTTGAAACAGGGTGTCTGTCATTTGCAGAATGAGGTCCCCAGAGGGTGAATTTAGTGATGCTACCCCACATAGCGGGCTAGCATCACCAAATTTACCCTCTGGGGACCACATTCTGCTTACACCTCAGCAGAATGAGGTTCCCAGAGGGTGAATTTGGTGATGCTAGCCCGCTATGCGGGGTAGCATCACTAAATTCACCCTCTGGGGACCTCATTCTGCAAATGACAGACACCCTATTTCAAGGCTTGTCCCCGACCATTGTTGAATTTAGAGGCTTAACCCTTTGATGGGAGCTGCGCCGGTGCAGCATTAAAGATGTTGTGCCAGCGCATTCTCTTATATATATGAGTCTCCCATAGAGAGTCTCGCATATATAAGACAATGGCACAGGGTTTTTACAAAATTTCAGGAATCTCTAGTCATGGAGGGGTTAACATTGTATACAACATAGTCTAGCTGTTCTTATATAAGGTTTAAGGTGGAACTGAGATTGCTTGATTCAGTATTGATAGCAGGAACCAGCCTAGAGGATTAACATAGGGAGAGGTCATTTCTCCCTAGACCGGTACACAAGGACCAGCCTAGATGTTTCAAATTAGGAGAAGTCACTTCACTCTAGACTGGTCTTGGGCGCAGTGACTCTCCTAATTTGAAACCTCTAAGCTGGTCACTGTGTACCGGTCTAGGGAGAAGTCACTTCTCCTAATTTGAAACCTCTAGGCTGGCCAACTGGTTCCTGTGGACTGGTCTAGGGAAAAGTGACTTCTCCCAATTTGAAACCACTAGGCTGCATCATGTGTACCGGTACACAGGGAGCAGCCTAGAGGTTTCAAATTGGGAGAAGTCACTTTTCCCTAGACCAGTCCACGGGGACCAGTTGGCCAGCCTAGAGGTTTCAAATTAGGAGAAGTGATTTCTCCCCAGACCAGTACACAGGGACCGGTGGGCCAGCCAAGAGGTTTCAAATTAGGAGAAGTCACTTTTCCCTAGACCAGTACACAGGAACCGTTGAGCCAGCCTAGAGGACCCAAATTAGGAGAAGTCACTTCTCCCTATACTGGTACATAGGGACCAGCCTAGATGTTTCAAATTAGGAGAAGTCACTTCACCCTAGACCGGTACACAGGGACTGGCCTAGAGGTATCAAATTAGGAGAAGTCACTTGTCCCTTGACCGGTATACAGAGACCAGCCTAGAGGTTTAGTATAGGGAGAAGTCACTGCTCCCTGTTTGGTTATTAGGGAGAAGTGGACTGTTATGAGGGAGAAGTAACTAAGTATGAAGTTACACACAATCGTCACACTTCTATGATCCAATGAGTATCATGCAACCAGGGTTCATGCTGCAGTGGCCAATGTTTTTAGAAAATGGCCAAGAAAATGTCATTTGCGCAAACTGTTTAGTCACCAATCAGTATTTGATTTGGATAACAACAATTTATCACACATACTTTCGTATCAAAACAATGAGGATTACACCCAGTTCGACTTATATATGGCTATGCGGATCGGGTGATATATAATGCATATATTACGCTTCTCT
Organism: Siphonodentalium dalli; assembly: GCA_032622095.1. Taxonomy (NCBI): domain Eukaryota; kingdom Metazoa; phylum Mollusca; class Scaphopoda; order Gadilida; family Siphonodentaliidae; genus Siphonodentalium; species Siphonodentalium dalli. The sequence continues at coordinate 267,981,805 of CP136064.1, read as the reverse complement.
GTGGCTTATATATATGTCTCAATATAAGTTACATGTGTATTGTGATTTTGAAACATGCTCCATCATGTTGACCATGCATGTAAGCATGACCTTGAATTTCTAATAATTTACGGCCAATTAATATTTGCATCAGAACAGCTGACCAGAATACTAAATACCAAAAATTGTACCTGGACAACGCTTGAGTTACAGTAATGCTCTAATTAATCGACCCCTTAACCACAGCAGAATTATGAGTAACTTTTCAGGATTTAGTTGGAAATATGGCTTGTTGCCATTCATCGGAAAGCTCTCGCGGAGAGCTTTCCAATGAATGGCAACAAGCCATATTTCCGACTAAATCCTGAAAAGTTACCCATAATTCTGCTGTGGTTAAGGGGTCGATTAATTAGAGCATTACTGTATGTTAGCTGCAAGAACTGTGTACATTCTTAATCAAGTGACAATCCTTTACTGCTTTGTGGTTTCTATATATGAAAATGTTGGTAAATCAGTGCTCATTTATGTTGTTATACAGTAATGCCCTAATTAATCGACTCCATAACCACAGCAGAATTATGGGTAACTTTTCATGATTTAGTCGGAAATATGGCTTGTTGCCATTCATCGGAAAGCTCTCGGGGAGAGCTTTCTGATGAATGGTAACAAGCCATATTTCCCCCGAGAGCTTTCCGATGAATGGCAACAAGCCATATTTCCGACTAAATCATGAAAAGTTACCCATAATTCTGCTGTGGTTATGGAGTCGATTAATTAGGGCATTACTGTACATTGCCGGTCGACATATTTGAGATTATGCAGTTCCAGTCTGTCCACATTTCATTATCACTTTGTCCAACTCAAAATTTTTCTGTTATTTTTATGATTTGTTAGCTCAACTTTACTTTTTAAAGTTTGAGCTATTGCCGGGGGTTGGCATCGGTTCTTTTGGTTGACCCTACAGGCCTCATCCGATCATCAACAAACTTCATATGGATCTTTGGGATGACCACTAGATGGGAGCCATCAATTTTTTCCGAAATTCGTTAAAAAACATGACCGCCAGCAGCCATTTTGGATTTCAAATATGAATCCATTGGCACATGCACCCTGCAGCCCGCATTTATTGGAGAAATGTTTTGAAAATTTACAGGCATGTTTAAGATCACCTCTGGATGGGAGCTATCAAATTTTAGCGATTTTCAAAGAAGAAAAAAATGGCTGCCAGCAGCCAACTTGAATCTTACTTGTTGCATGACTAAATCCTTTGGCACACCCTACAGACCGCATTCCTCATCTAATCGCCACCAAACTCCATTTGGATCTTTGGGGGGACCTCTGTTGGGATTACTTCTGAAATTCGTTTAAAACATGGCCGGCAGCAGCCATCTTGGACTTTACTCTTTGCATGACTTTGGCCACATCCATGATTCAGTCATCATAAAACTTCATACGGATCTTCGGGTTGACCTATAGATGGGAGCCATCGATTTTCCCCGAAATTCGTTAAAAAAAACATGGCCACCAGCAGCCATCTTGAATTTCAAATTTGAATCCATCGGCACACCCTGCAACCCACATATATCTAAGAAATATTTTGGAAATTTACAGGCATGATTATGATCACCTCTTGATGAGAGCAATCAAATTTACAAAATTTTCGATTAAAAACATGGCCGCCAGCAGCCATCTTGTATTTTAGTATTTGCATGACTAAATCCTTTGCACACCCTATGGACCACATCCCTTGTCCGTCATCACCAAACTTTATATGCACGACCTCTGGATGGGAGCCATCAATTTTTTCTGAAAAACTGAAACTTTTTGACTTTCCATTTTTATCATTATGCTCAGCATAAAATTATTAATGCCTCATTACCTATGGGATAACTACTCATCAATGATGCTTTAGTATAGAAAGGGTTAAAATGAACATTACCTATGGGATAACTACTCATCGGTGATGCTTTAGTATAGAAAGGGTTAAACTTATTATCTGAACATTACCTATGGGATAACTACTCATCAATGATGCTTTAGTATAGAAAGGGTTAAACTTATTATCTGAACATTACATATGGGATAACTACTCATCAATGATGCTTTAGTATAGAAAGGGTTAAACTTATTATCTGAACATTACCTATGGGATAACTACTCATCAATGATGCTTTAGTATAGAAAGGGTTAAACTTATTATCTGAACATTACCTATGGGATAACTACTCATCAATGATGCTTTAGTATAGAAAGGGTTAAACTTATTATCTGAACATTACCTATGGGATAACTACTCATCAGTGATTCTTTAGTATAGAAAGGGTTAAACTTATTATCTGAACATTACCTATGGGATAACTACTCATCAATGATGCTTTAGTATAGAAAGGGTTAAACTTATTATCTGAACATTACCTATGGGATAACTACTCATCAGTGATGCTTTAGTATAGAAAGGGTTAAACTTATTATCTGAACATTACCTATGGGATAACTACTCATCAGTGATGCTGTTGTATAGAAAGGGTTAAACTTATTATCTGAACATTACCTATGGGATAACTACTCATCAGTGATGCTGTTGTATAGAAAGGGTTAAACTTATTATCTGAACATTACCTATGGGATAACTACTCATCAAGGATGCTTTATAATAGAAAGTGTTAACCATGCTGCTGGCACATTTCCATACTGGTATATGAGAAGAAAGAAGTCACTTCTCCCTGGGACAAAAATAGGGAGAAGTTGCAAATTTTATGGAGAAGATGTCTCCCAAGTCACCTCTACAGACTGGCCCTGTCTCCCTTCGATATTTTGTGTGGTTGTTTAACCCTTTGAGTGCCAGGGGCCGATATTATCGGCCCTAAACCTACACAATAAGTCTGTTAAAGAATATAATAAAATATATTAAAATTGTAAAAAAAAATTAAAAAAAAAAAAAAATTTGTTAAGCCAATGCATTCTCTTATATATGCGAGGCGACCTATGGTCGACTCGCATATATAAGAGAATGCATTGGCACAGGGTATATGGGTTGATACAAAAATCGGACCTGGCACTCAAAGGGTTAAGGGCAACATGTGGTTCTGCTTTATAGTAACTTGTTTTAATTTTGTAATTTTTTTACTTGTTAATTATTGTACTGTTTTTATTGTCAACGATCTTAAACTTTTCTTTTCAATTTGGCCAAAGTTTCTGAAAAATGGTCAAAAATATTCAGAAATGGCTAAAATATTGGCCAAAAGTATTTTCGGGCCAGTATGAACTCTGCTCAGGCTTGCTGTGAGCTCAGAAAAATTGTACACCTCAGCACCACCTTAACCTTTCTGTACTAAATGGATTCTCCCAGTCAGTTAAAAATTATACATCGGAATGGTCTAATATTCATTTGGAGGGATGCTAAGGTGGTAAAAGCAGAAGGAGCCCTATTTATTGAGGGAAATGTTTTGATAATATGGTAATATGGCCATTTGTTGAACTTGTTATCTGAACAATTCCTATGGGATAACTACTCATCAATGATTAAGTTAATCATCCGCGGATCCTTTTCATACGTAATCATTGATTATCATTTTCCTGGTCATTGTTGATTTAAAATCTACTGCTGTGTGAATGCAAGCTATCTTTAATATTCCACATTGAATTCTTCTTGTCAAACGATTTGTGCTACATTGTCATAAGTCCCCATCCTTTCACTGAATCCACATAGGTTAATGCTTTTTATGTTTACCCATACCCATACCATAGTATGGTAAACATAGTGTCGTTGTCCGGATTGACCACTCGTCGTTAGTCTGTCTGTCTGTCTGTCTGTCTGTAGACACTTTACACATGGTGCGATAACTGAAATATTTTCTATCTGATCGGAACCAAATTTTGTATATGAATTTCTCAGTACCAAATACAGATCGAGTTCGAATATGGGTTTGATCCGAGTTTCTTTTATGGAGTTATGGCCCTTTTTCAACTTAGAATTCATGTATGCTGCCATAACTCAAAAAAATATCTGACTGTAACCAAATTTGGTATGTGAGTTGCTCAGTCCAAAATACATATCGAGTTCGAATATGGGTTTGATCTGATATTTTTTTATGGAGTTATGGCCCTTTGACATAGAATTCATGAATGCTTCGTTAAATCAACAATTTTTCAACTGATAGGAACCAAATTTTGTATGTGAGTTTCTCAACTCAAAATACAGATAGAGTTCGAATATGGGTTAGATCTGATTTGTTATACCAGAGTTATGGCCCTTTTTCAACTAAGAATTGAACAGATTTGAGTTTTTGATAACCCAGGTAGATTACAATTAACTACCAGTAATGCAAGCTTAACTGCATAGATAGTGTTCTGAGAGACTGCAGAACTGATGTCTTATTGAAATATTAGTTATTTTTAGCCACTGTATATAGGACATAGCTCTATGATAGTGGTGAAGCTGTACCCATTCATGATTCAATGGACTGTCCCATTCAGTTCTAAAGTTTTAATTGGAATACTCTATTATTCATTTGTAGGGATGTTCTCATTTTAAATTTCAATTAATCATTCTTCTGTTATCTCCAGGTTTCTCCTCATTCACTTGCATGGATTTCTGTAGTTAAAGATTAACACATCTCAACATTCCTGATACTTTCATCTGATACCATGTCTCATTTTATATTGGTTTATTTTGACACACTCTTTGCCCCTATCAATTGATTAATTTATTTTGATTTTTATGTGTACCTATACCATATTGTGATGTCCGGATTGACCACTTGTTTTCATTTAGATATTGATGATAGATGATTATGATACAAGTTGATTAAAAAGGTTCCCAATGTGTCCCTTTTTTAAAATAATTAAATATAATTATTTTTTTAAGTTTGAAAATTTGAAAAACTAACACCATTATAACTCTGCCAATGGGTACCCCGAATCACCACACCAAATTTGTTTAAATCGGTCCAAAATCTTGTGTTATGTACTGGTAAATCTGTTTGGAGCAACATTAAATCCAATTCACCATAGTATGGTACACATATTGTGATGTCCGGATAAAAACTAACACCATTATAACTCTGCCAAGGGTACCCCGAATCACCACACCAAATTTGTTTAAATCGGTCCAAAATCTTGTTATGTACCTGTAAATCTGTTTGGAGCAACATTAAATCCAATTCATCAATTTTATGCCATGCCTTTGGACTACTTAGCTATTGATAAGGCTATATCATTTTCTGATGTCTCTTATGCCAATGTGCAAATAATCTGATAAAGAAGGCTATATGGTATCTAATTTAAAATAAAGATTCAACAATAAACATCACATGATATTAGCAGTAGACTTGGACTCTCTTAACCCAAGTATTCCATGTTCAGGTCACACCTTTCACATTTAACCCAAGGCTGTGGTGGTTTAGCATTACATATCTTGTACCAGTGCATTCTCTTATATAAATGCCGCATACATTCCAATATTTGTGTTATGTACATTTGTCTATAATAGTACATACAGTATACTCATATAATTCAACACCAAAACTCTCATTTATGATTCTGATCATAGTAAATTTTTATCGCCAAGGGATGGGTTAACATCTGCCGATCGTGAACGGCCTCTCGTTACTTAATGTAAGTGACTGAAGCTCTGCTTTCATCGCCATGTTTCTTCATTCTTTATCTGCAGTCTATAACTTCTATCCTCTTAACCCTTTATGGAGACCCAGACAGAGAGAACTATGTACTGATGACTGTCGTCTGCTTGGGTCTGGGTGAGGCTCCATACGGGAGTGTTATTATGCCCCGATGGAGATTTGGGGGGTATATAGTGGAGCCCTTCGTCCGTCCGTCCTTCGAGCCATCCTTCCTTCCGTCCGTACGAACGTTTCAACTCATAACTTTGGTTTCGCTAACTCAATTCAGTTAATCTTTGGTATGCTAATAGACCAGCCGGGGGGGGGGGGGGGGGGGGGGGGGGGGGGGGGACAAGATTTCCCCATAACTGCGGTTAATAGACCAGCCGGGGGGACAAGATTTCCCCATAACTGCGGTTTCGTCCGCCCATTTTTTCCAGAGTTACGCCCCTTTTTGGACTTAGAAAATTGTCCGTACGAACGTTTCAACTCATAACTTTGGTTTCGCTAACTCAATTCAGTTGATCTTTGGTATACTAATACACCAGCCGGGGGGACAGGATTTCCCCATAGCCGTGGTTTCGTCCGCCCATTTTTTCCACAGTTACGCCCCTTTTTGGACTTTTGGTTTCCAGATGATAACTTGATTTTGGATTGTTTACTCATGAATAACATAACTTTACAAAGTGCCATTTAATAAGCATTTGCACAAAAATAAGAAAAATCCTCTCTGATTGTACAGTCGGGGGCGTTACCTCCGCCCAGCGGTGCACTTGTATAACACTTTCATGATGGGTGCTGCATTCGTGCAGCATTAAAGATCCTATGCCAGTGCATTCTCTTATATATGCGAGTCTTCCATAGGAAGCCTGAAGTTACTGGAGGCAGCCAAGGTTCACTCTGTCAGTGGCCAAATTAGCCATATGGCAAATATTTTGGGAAATTTGCCAAAGAAAATTTAATTTGACCAAAAAGTTTCAAGGCTATAGTAAGCATTCATCTCTCGAATTATCATAACTGACTTGTATGAAATGGTAACTAAATCCTTTGGCACTTGCTACAAGTCGTACCTTTGGTCAGATCATTATGAAATTTGTCATGGCTGTTGACATTGACATGTAGATGGGATCATTCGGCAAAAAAAATGTCTACACTAGGGGCCATCTTGGATTTAAAAATTATTTACATTAGCACAATCCATGGATGTTAAAATTGACATGCAGATGTGAACGAGTCATTTTGACATCATTCACCCATAAAAAATGGCCATCGGCAGCCATCTTGGATTTTACTCTTCGCATGACATACGTTTGGTCGGATGATTATGAAATTTGTTATGGCTGTGGACATTGATATGTATATGCAAAAGAATGATTTTTTGATCCATTGGGCAAAAAGATGGCCACATGCCAATAAATTAAATCCATTAGCACGGGCTACAGACCGTACTCTTTGTCTGATCATCATGAAATTTGTCATGGATGTTAACATTGATATATAGATGGGAACGAGTGATTTTGGGGTGGGAACGAGTGATTTTGGGGTCATTAAGCCAAAAAACATGGCTGCCAGCAGCCATCATGGATTTCAAATTTTAATCCATTGACACCCCCTGCAGCCATCATTTGTTGGAGAATTGTTTTGAAAATTTACAGGCTTGTTTAGGATCACCTCTAGATGGGAGCTATCAAATTTGAACAATTTTCAATTAAAAACATGGCCACCAAAACATGGCCATCAGCAGCTATCTTGGATTTTACTCTTTGCATGACTAAATCCTCAGACACATCATACAGACCACAACCCTCACTTGAAACGTCGTCAAACCTCATATGGATCTTTTGGGTGACCTCTAGATGGGAGCCATCATATTTTTCTGGCCAGCAGCCATCTTGGATTTTATTTTATTTATATCATTATATCTCTTCATTTTGATATCTAGTATTACTTGGACATTTAAACTTTCTGCATTTCAATTCGCTCTATTGACTATAACACATGAAATTATCCCCCATCCAAGTTGAGCTACAGTGTTATTGACACTTTCATTTCACATTTGAGATGACGCAGTCCTTGTTCGATTGTGGTCATGGTCCAATGATTTTTGACAGAGTTATGCCCATTTTCGACTGCCGCCTCGTTTTGGGTGACATAGGATCTGCGACCTTTTTGTGTGTTTGTAAACTAAAGTCACCCATTCATTTGCAGAAGAGAAGAGATGAAGACGAGAAGACATTTGACGAGTTTGTTGATTATGTAACCAAAAACATTCCTCTGATCGAACCAGATTGGATGAAAGCATCAAGCTCTCAGGAGACTGTGACTGACAAGCATGAGAGCTCAGAGAAAGGGGCGGAGTCAGAGCTCTCATCTGAAGTATGTGCCGAGAGCAGAGAAGATCAACGTAAAAAGAATACTGAAATCACAGACAAATCTGTCACGGATAATGAGGATTTTTCTTCTCTGTACATTTATAAGAAAGATTCAGGAAAAAAGCGTTCAGCTACAACAGCTTTTGGCGAAAGTTTCATCCCTCTTGGTGGATCATCTCAAGACGGTCCAGCAAAACCGGAACAAACACAGAATACTAAAATTCAGTGTACAAGTACCCAGGTTAAGCAAATATCCTCCAATCTGAGCCGATTAACTAAAAATAAAGACTAAGGCCACAGCATTTTTATTAGTTGGTTTATGAACTTCAGAGAAATAAATGTCTAAATGAAGGAGAGAAAATTGAAAAAAAAAAAAACCCAAGCAGATCTTGACATACCAATTAGCAATTATTTCACACGTCACACGATCCTGGTGAATGCAAATCTCATGTATTCACTTGAAATAAATTTTTGCGAATTCAAAATACATAGAACAAACACATTAATATCTCAATTATTCTCATTTTCCCATGCTTTTAGGACTGATAGAATAGTTTGATGAGAAGTCTTACATTCACTGAACTCCATGGGAACTCCAAGAATTTTTGTTGTTGTAATTTCTTTGAAAAAGTTATTGGCTGATTCGTAAACCGACTAATTAAACTGGTGTCTGTCACCTGAAAAAAAACCATTCTGAATATTTCTCTATCAAAGAGAAGGTGATCCAATGCTGGCACAGATGGATCAAACTGCGAGCTAAAGTCATATGTCTCGGGCTGTCAAGATGATCAGATATCCACACACTAAGATGAAATGAAGGCAGGGTTTCCATTAGGGGTTGGAGGAATTGGGCCCTCTGGGGAATATCTCAGTTGATACAGCCTACTGAAACTATATTAGTAGTGTAGTCCCTACAAGCCTTGAAATAGTATGTCTGTAATTTGCAGAATGAGGTCCTCAGAGAGTAAATTTAGTGAATCTATGCCACACATTAGGCTAGCATCGCCAAATTCACCCTCTGGGGACCTCATTCTGCTTAGGCCTCATCTTCCGGGGAAGTATCTATAGTCTCAAATTAACATTGTTTTTAGTTACTTTTTTTTCCTTCTGTTCAGTTTCTATATCCTCTAATTTGCAAAAGATAAAATGAATAATGGAGGTGTCTAATGGGTTAACATCACCAACTTCAACTGGGGAACTTCAATCTGACCCTAGGTCTCCCATAGAAGTTGAGGCCTAAGCAGAATATGGTTGAAGGAGGTGAATTTGGTGATGCTAGCCTGCTGAGCGGGATAGCATCACTAACTTCACCCTTTGCGGAACTCATTCTGCAAATTACAGACACCATATTTGCAGGCTTGGTAATAACTTAGATGTAGTGAAGTAATCGTAATTGTGTTTAACCCTTTACCCAACAGAAGGGCCCTGTGCCAATGCATTCTCTTATATATGCGAGTCGACCATAGGTCGCCTCGCATATATAAGAGAATGCATTGGCTTAACACATTAAAAATTATAAAATTGTTAAAGAATGTAAGAAAAAATGGTAAAAAGTGTTAAAAAAAGATTGTTTTTAGGCCAATGCATTCTCTTATATATGCGAGGCGACCTATGGTCGACTCGCATATATAAGAGAATGCATTGGCACAGGGCATAACTGTAACTATCACAATGTGGTCAAGGAGCCGGTTCCAATGATATCCATATTTGTATGGTTCTATTGAGACAGACCGAAGATATTTTAGGCTGTTGGAGCTTTATTTGGCCGGTTTTGGGCGGTTTGTTGGGTAAAGGGTTAATTGGGTTATTGCTTTCATTGACACCGTATAAAATTTATAATTTAGGTAGAAATTTTGCAACTCAAATGTTGAGTTATTAAAGTCTGCAGATTGGTTTTTATTGTGTGAGAGAAACAAATATTCGCTTTTGGATTTTCCTGGTATCGAAATAAATACCTGAACTACCTTTATACAAGAATTATATGTCCCAGAAAGATGCATTGAAGTCATAAAAAAATACAACTTCGAACACATGTTCAGTCCCCTAAAAAAAATTGTGCTGTTTTTATTCATCGGAATTCTGGAAACAGAAATGGAATGTCCAGAAAAGGTCCATTGCTTTATCTTAAAGGTACGGGCGGTGTTCGTTGCAGATATATTCATATTTTTCAAATCGCCATCAACAGAAGGAATATTAAAATATATATTGTTTTGTTCATATGCCAAACATAATCAGCGCGTAGTATGTTGTCATCAAGATGTACAATGGTGTACATAAACAAGAGCCTGCTCGTGTTACAGAACGTTTTTTGCTTCTTTTTTTTACATAACAAAGGAAAAACATTTGACAATAACATACTGTTTATGCCACATTTCTGATTGGTATAAGGTCTGTTAAATTTTACTATTTTTTTCTGTTTATGGCGGAGGTGAATATTTTAACAGCATACCTACCGCCAACGCCACCCATATCTTTAACATGAAACTATTTTAAAACTTCACGCATTACTTTCTGTTCTTTCAATCATTAAAATTATATAGTACGATAATCGTTTTAGAGCGACGACAGCTCTAGACTTTCTTCCCCTAGGTCTACAGTTGTTGACTAACAAAATTGAACAAGCAAAACAATCTCAAATTTATAAAAAAAATATAAGAAACAATACACATATTTTCAGTGTAAATCAAAGTTATTACTCATGTTTTAGCTTTTGTTGTCATTCTCCATATTTTTAGGTCATTTTAAAATGTCTTGGACCATTATTTTTTTCAGTAATGCACATCCAAGTAAAATTAAAAAATTGGGTGTAAATATAGTGTCTAAAATTGTGACTACCAAGTTGAATGTTATCAATATACCCTTCCATTGATTAAAAACTGGTGCCATTACACTACCAGGGGTCATCGGCCATACACAAACAAATTATATTTAGACACTATTTTTGATAGAAATGAGTGTTGGATCAGACCAGGGTCTGTAAATAGGCTTATTTGGTTGGTGCTTTGTCTATAAGTTTCCAGACTTATTGCAGCTATCTTCAAGCTTTGAAATAGCGTGTCTGTCATTTGCAGAATGAGGTCCCCAGAGGGTGAATTTAGTGATCCTACCCCACATAGCGGGCTAGCATCACCAAATTCACCCTCTGGGAACCTCATTCTGCTGAGGTGTAAGCAGAATGAGGTCCCCAGAGGGTGAATTTGGTGATGCTAGCCCACTATGTGGGGTAGCATCACTAAATTCACCCTCTGGGGACCTCATTCTGCAAATGACAGACACTCTATTTCAAGGCTTGGCTATCTTGATGTCTTGACCTTTGTCAAGTCATAGATATCGATCTTGACTTGAGTTCCAAATCTGCCAAAATTACCTACCTGTTTTGCTATGAATCTGGAAGTGTCATGCACATGAGGCTGTTGTGAGAAAAGTAAACGGACAACCTATCCTTTTTGTGGCTTATTTCAAAGTATGTTTCATGTTGCTTCATTTCCTTAATTTCCTTTGAAAAACGTGAACCTGTATTTTTATAATTACATGTATATATATAATAGGCAATATTTGACAAAAATCGGCTCAAATTAGGGAGAAAACAGGTTTTTTTTTAAATCGCGGTCATGTGACATATTTTCAGGTTGCCACTTGTTGTTATTGCTTTTAACAATTAGGTTTCCACATCCCAGCTCCTCTGCAAGTCTCGACGGTGTGATCGGAGATGTTCTCCTTTTGGATAGAAAATTACTTTGGTCATTTGTGATATTTTTCAGGCCTCAATGTAACTAAGTTCTCCCTGACATATTCAATTGTACCTCAGTGATCCGGAGGCTGATTGTCAGTATATTTTGCATGTATGATCAGTATCATGAGATTGATTATTTGAGATAATGTTGACTCCCCGAGTGCTTGCATGAGGAAAAATTGCATGGATGTAGTGCTCAGTTCAAGTCACAAAATCGTAATGATAGTGAAAAACTCATTACAATATGCATGTGGGAGACAAAGTGCTGCATGTAACCCCATACACTGCCAAATTAACTCTGAATATAACAGCATTGAAAGATTTAGGCAAGTCTTGGATGCACCGTGCCCTTGTTATAATTAATGGACATATGCTACCAATTCCTCTTGCAGTAGCTGAGCATTGCGAGGCTCCCCATCAGAGACTCGCATATATAAGAGAACACAATAGCACAGGGTTTTTCGCAAAATTTCAGGAAGCTCCAGTCATGGAAGGTTTAAGAGGCCTTATATGTATAGATGATGTCAGTGTATTGCTAAATTTTCACTGGAGTGAAACAATGCTTGATATTCATACCATATTCTGCCTAGAGTGACAGTAAATGCTTTTTATTGTTTCACACCTGAGAAAAACACTGATTTGTTTCTCAAAATTCTATCACTTGAACTGCCTAATTTTGTGGCATATAAATATTTTCTATGATTGTTTATTTTATGTTTCCAAATAAGGTTAAAATGACAAGTTGTCACCAGATTGTTTTATTTGTAATCTGTTATTATGTGTAGATGGCTTGTGTGGTTGTTTCAACATATGTTCTATTGTTTAATAAAGTGTATGATCACTGCAACGGAGTTCAAGACGCATTAAATCTGTGCCCACACGCAACACTGTTCCCATTCCCTCCTGTCCTAAAACTCTGGGGCTCATATTCACCAACGGGGTTGTCAATCCAATAGATGACCAGATGTCGAGCCTCGCTCTATAAAATTACCTGGACTATATATAAACCCAGTTGAGACTCCTGCTCAAAGAAATATGGTCTGCTGCAAGCCTTGAAATAGGGTGCATGTCATTTGCATAATGAGGTCCCCAGAGGGTGAATTTAGTGATGCTACCCCACATAGCGGGCTAGCATCACCAAATTCACCCTCTGGGGACCTCATTCTGCTTAACACATCAGCAGAATGAGGTTCACAGAGGGTGAATTTGTTGATGCTAGCCCGCTATGCGGGGTAGCATCACTAAATTCACCCTCTGGGGACCTCATTCTGCAAATGACAGGCACCCTATTTCAAGGCTTGGTCTGCTGGGCGCTCTTTATGGCCCACCGAAAATAAAAAATCGTCCTGCCGCTCAGCTTCACAGTGAGCCGTCAACAATCTGGCCATAAATCTAGTCTAATTATAACTAGACCAACTCTCGGTCTAGAGACACTGGTACTTGAATTTAGTGATGCTAGCCTGCTTTGGCACAGTGGTGAATGCTTGCAAGTCATCCAATAAAGGAAAAAGTTCATGCATTGTCTAACAATTTATTAAACATTTGATTCACAATTAAATTAAGGTAAAAGAAAATACAATGATTGGAAATTCAGACATGCAGACTTGTCATTCCAAATGCGAGATGAAACAGGGCACAACATGTGATGCCATCCACACCCCTGGTCAAGGTGGTCCTGCTAATATGGTATGATGCTGGTGGTCCTGCTGAATTGTTATGATGCGGATAGGCCAAACAGATGCCATTACGAAAAAGTACCATTATTTGTTTTCTAAAGTTGTCATTTTCGCGGTGTTTGACTAATCCGAGCGATTTGAGAAAAAACCAGTGTATGAAACATTCAAGAACATATATATTTTGGAACAATAATAATGCCTACGATGGGGTTTCTAGAACGAAGTGAATAACCATCTTGATTATAGTTTATTTTCAACATATAATACAACCAGTATTAAAAATATTTCGCAATATGTTTGAATCTTTGATATGCATAATGGCTTTTCCAGGACATGTTCAGATTATCGGAACACCGCAAAAAAAATAAAATAAAAATATAATGGTACTATTTGTTAACAGCCTCATATCAATTCAGCAGGACCAACTGTATCATAGAAATTAGCAGTACCACTTAACCAGGGGTGATCCAGTTTTTCACCAACCGTCAATTAAGTCTTTCTATACCGAATGGATTCTCCCGCTCAGTTATATAAGTATATATTGGAATGGTCTATTATTCATCTGGAGGGTGTTCAGAAAAATAAGGAGATGACAAAAAATAAAATTTCAGAAATCCTATTTATTGGAGGGAAATATTCAAATAATAAGTTCAACAAACTACCGTACGTCACTTGTTGAACTTATTATCTGAATGTTTTCCCCGAGGGAGAAGTATTTAGTACAGGACCATAGATTGTTTGTTGACCTTATTATCCGAACATTTCCCCAAGGCATAACTACTCATAAATGAGTATTTAGTATAGAAAGCGTTACTCTAGGTTACATAATTATTCACCAGTTTATCAGGGAGAGACAATTTGAGACACACAAATGTCAGACATTTAACTTTATCATTGCATAAACATTTATATTTACCTTAGTCAGAAACAAGCCTTGAAATAGTGTGTCTGTCATTTGCAGAATGAGGTCCCCAGAGGGTGAATTTAGTGATGCTATCCCGCATAGCGGGCTAGCATCACCAAATTCACCCTCTGGGGACCTCATTCTGCTTACAACTCAGGAGAATGAGGTTCCCAGAGGGTGAATTTGGTGATGCTAGCACGCTATGCGGGGTAGCATCACTAAATTCACCCTCTGGGGACCTCATTCTGCAAATGACAGGCACACTATTTCAAGGCTTGGTCAGAAATAGCAAAATTGGTATTATACATTTTGAAAGCTTATTAAAAATGGATTCCATACGACTTTAACCACTGTGTTGGTAGGGGATTGGTTACATGAAAAAGGTTCATTTTGGTTGCATGTACATATTTTGATTAAAATATGTAATTTTGTTTTTCTGTCACAATTTAAACATTTTGCATTTTGTTGAGATAGTCACCGTCAACCATTATATACAAATTGCATAAACTTTGTCAATGCCAGAATCTTGTATTAAACATCTGTCACTCACTATCCTCTGTCACGGTTATACACCAGAAGCAAGCCTTGAAATAGTGTCTGTCATTTGCAGAATGAGGTCCCCAGAGGGTGAATTTAGTGACGCTATCCCACATTGTGGGCTAGCGTCACAAAATTCACCCTCTGGGATCCTCATTCTGCTTAGGCCTCAACTGCTATGGGAGACCTAGGATAAGATTAATGTTCCCCAGTGGAAGTTGGTTATGTTCACCCATTAGTCACCTCGATTATGCATTTTATCTTCTGCAAATTGGGGGATACAGAAACTGAACAGAAGGGTGGGGGGGGGGGGGGGGGAAGTAACCAAAAACGATATTAATTTGAAACTATAGATAATTCCCAGAAGATGAGGTGCAAGCAGCAGAATGTGGTCCCCAGAGGGTGAATTTAGTGATGCTAGCCCAATGTGCAGGGTAGAATCACTAAATTCACCCTCTGGGGCCTCATTCTGAAAATGACACTATTTCAACTCAGTTGTTTTTTCCCGGCCGATTGCTTATGGCATCCTTGAAATTGCCAAAGGATAACACTTGAGGCAGAAACACAAGTCTGGGACCTCTCGTGCTATTCTTACACTTGTGATGTAAATTGGTGGCCAGTAACATACAAGTGAAAATATTATGTACGAAAATAATCAAAGTAATGTTTTTATCATACCCATCAACCCAGATTGAATCCATTTCCAATAACATATCCAATGATGTATGATACTATTTTGAGTCTTTTTGAACCCGTCTCTCTCATTCAAATCAGACCCACCCCTTGAATTCAGGTGATCTATGGTCCATTCAACATTCTTTTTATCGCTTCAAATTTGTTTCCATATGAAAAAGTTCAAAGATAATTTTGTTGTAAACCTGGATTTTGACATCACACACTGTACCATACTCAAAATGAAAATGGGATCTGTTCAATCAATGTTAACACTGATATTGCATTAATTAGATTGATTCAAATTACAGCCAATTTGAATGAATCCAATTACATACGATTTATCTCTGTTCATCAATTCTTTTTCGGCCATTTGTGAGCAAATAGTCTATCCATATATGAGCAAGAATCTGCAAATCAAAAAGACAGTACTTGTCAAAAATTTATCAACAGGGAAAATGAGCCACTGCAACCAATTTGTTTTCCTGTTTTTTTTTTAATTGCACGCAACACAAATTATTTGGAACTTCTAAGCTCGAACAGTCCTGTAAAGTTGAACAATTTGGCAAAACTATGATTGAAAAATGTACTATAACCAGGGCACAAACGAAGGCTGATCTAAGCCCCGTCTTTTTCAATGAAAATAATGTACTCGTATTTGTTTTCATGTATTTTATATGTTCGGTGTGCATGCTATTTGATGTTGCATGTTTGTTTAGTCCATGTGTTCCATGTAAATGTATGATTTTATAGCTGAACAATCTGGTTTCTTAATGTCTCCATTTTATGTGTAAATAGTGTTAACAGTTTTCTCATGTCCCATGTAAAATGGCTGAGAATAAAGCGTTTAGTCATTCACTCATTCAATATTCGCAAATGATTAGAAAATTTAAGTCGATTTCAGAAAAAAATTTTATGGCTCCAATTCAGAGGTCACCTCGAAGATCCATATTAATTTTGGTGATGATCGGATGAGAATGTGACCTGTAGAGTGCACTAACGGAAATTGTTGATGGACGGATGGATGTCCCACATACAGATGCTGGGGAGTGCAGTTAGGTCAGGTGGTAAGAAAAATAAAGTATAGTTTTACGTAACTAATTGATTTATTAACTACCACAAGTGTCCCGTAACGTTGTGAAAATTTATGACTGGCACAAAATTATTAATGACCGGCACGAACCAATTAGTGCTGTCACTTTGACAATTACCAAAATTTGAGCTATTTCCAGGCTTCTCACGAGGCAGAAAGGTGGTCTGAGAAATTGGTGTGTGGCACTAAACGATGTTGACCTAACATGACCATGGAGCTCTATTTTGCTGTAACAATTTAGTATAATCGACAGTAATGTCCTAAATAATAGACCCCAAAACCACAATACATTATGGGAAATATTTCAGGATTTAGTCGGAAATATGGCTTGTTGCCATTCATCGGAAAGCTCTCGGTGAGAGCTTTCTTTCCAATAATGGCAACAAGCCATATTTCCGACTAAATCCTGAAATATTTCCCATAATTCTACTGTGGTTTTGGGGTTGATTATTTAGGACATTACTGTAGATTGTTGTCTGAACATCATAAATTTTTACATGTAAATTTAATTTCTCACTAACTCGTTGCTTTTAGTGGCTCATTTTTGGTACATAGTAAAGTTTTTATTTGTTCTAAGAACTGTTAGTAGTGAAAAGGGCGAAAAGCATTAAAAATGACAAACAAAAAATCAGAATCAGTGACTGAACAGAAGTCATGAAAATGTATTTATGGATAAAACAATGCAATGAAATTTTAGGCAGGTGATTTATGATATACACACATTCATCAAACATTCATTAACTTTGAAAGACAATAGAATCCTTGACATGTGTTTTCCACATGATTAGTTCAGGATATGAGCACTTCTTATGAACTTACAGGTTGATCGAGGCTGCAGCACACCCGACAGAACACAAATCAAGATCTTTTTATTAGTACAAAGGAAAAGGCAAACTCATAAAAAGATGACCTCAGCGTGTCAATTTCTTACAACATTTTATTGCAAATGTTTTGTCCCTATTAGAATCAAATGAGAATGTAGTCAAGCATCTATAGGAGAGCAGAAAGCCCCATACAATTTTACATTTACACCACGCAGGCAAATTCCGGTTTCTCAGACCCAGCATAGTTCCGAAACTACATGCATGCAACCTTTTCAATCTGTCAAATAAATTACAATCTGTATGAAATAATTGTGATTCATTTATTTATACAAACATGCGTGGAAGTGAGATTGAGCAGACTAGTTTCTCATTTCAAATTTTGACTCATTACCAATTGGTAGTTATGTTCAAACATGTGTTAAACATGTGATGTATTGCATCTGCAAACTCAGTAAAAAAATCTTATCAACTAACTTTTAATGGATATCTGTTTCAGGTATTAATAGCCATGGGCAATTGAAATTAAACCCAGAGGGAGTCGACGAAGCGGGAGCCGACGTGGAGGTGCTTCATTGGTGTGTGTGCCCGAGAAGTAAACAATTTAATTAAACCCAGAGGGAGCCGACGGAGAGGTGCTTCATTGGTGTGTGTGCCCGAGAAGTAAACAATTAATTTAAACCCAAAGGGAGCCGCCGTAGAGGAAGCCGACGTGGAGGGAGCCGACGTAGAGGTGCTTCATTGGTGGTGTGTGCCCAAGAAGTAAACAATTTAATTAAACCCAGAGGGAGCCGACGTAGAGGTGCTTCATTGGCGTGTGCCCGAGAAGTAAACAATTTAATTTTTAAAATGGCACGCACATGCTTTTCAAAATATTTTGGCCTGAGAAACAGGAAATTGATTTTAGTTTTCCAATTTTATTGTGAATTTCATATTAGAGCCCAACAGTTTCCTGTTGTAACTTCTATCAAATATTATGCGGTGAAACTTCCGAGATGCTTGATTTGCTGCCCTTAACCCTTTACCCAACAGAACGGCCCTGTGCCAATGCATTCTCTTATATATGCGAGTCGACCATAGGTCGCCTCGCATATATAAGAGAATGCATTGTCTTAACACATTAAAAATTATAAAATAGTTAAAGAATGTAAGGCCAATGCATTCTCTTATATATGCGAGGCGACCTATGGTCGACTCGCATATATAAGAGAATGCATTGGCACAGGGCATAACTGTAACTATCACAATGTGGTCAAGGAGCCGGTTCCAATGATATCCATATTTGTAAGGTTCTATTGAGACAGACCGAAGATATTTTAGGCTGTTGAAGCTTTATTTGGCCGGTTTTGGCCGTTTTGTTGGGTAAAGGGTTAACCTCAGAATTTCCTTGCCAATGGTGATCCTAATTTGTGTCCTGACTCAACCTCAACAAGCACTATGAATTATATTCCTCAGAGGACATTCAGCTGTGTATAAACATTCATTCAGCGTTACTTTGGATCGAAGACTAATTGGCTTAATAACCCTTTCTTTACTAATTGGATTCTCCCACTCAGTTATAAAATAAACATTAGAATGGTCTATTATTCATCTGGAGGGTTTTCAGGAAATATAAGCAGACGACATATAGTAGAAAGTGCAGAAGAAATTCTATTTATTTGTGGAAAATGATCAGATAATAAGTTCACCAAATGACCTATTGTTAAACTTATTATCTGAACAATTCTAAGAGAACTACTTGTCAATGAGTATTTAGAATAGAAAGGGTTAATTTCTCAGGTGGCAAAATGCCGACGTTCAATTCACAAACAGCTTGTACCATAAATATTAATGTTAAATTGTAATGTCCCATCTGGTTCCATAGTATGATGATGGAGCTCACATTAACTGAGTAGCTACTCAGGATGTATTTTAAGCTCGTCATGACGCGGTGTTCCATTCAAAATTTGTTTACCCATCAGCGGCCGATGATGGTGAATCGAAAACTGTTGTTAGAATGCGACAAATATTTAACTTGCATTACAATTTATCATAAATTCTAGACAGACTCGGCCATCCCCTTTTTGGACAGTTGGTCTCATGTGCACTGATGATACCTAAGTGAACAAACCTCTGATAATTTATGGCCTAAGTCTTCAAACTCCAAAGTATCTTTTCAAAATTGTCCACCAATAGGTGAGTGAACTGAATTCAGAATAAACACAGCTAAATTATTTTATCACAGAAATTTAAAGCACTAAGAACCATACGTGTCACCTCTTGGTAACTGACCCAGTGGAATTACAAGACTTTTCTTTTTTGTTTTCTGCTTTGATGACTGATTTCTCAAATTGCTCCAGCAGTTCAATGAGAACTTTCTTTTTGAATCTCCCGGCTTCGTGAATAATGTCTTTGATGAATGCACACTTCATGTCGAGATTGCCTTGAACAGTGTTCAGTTGATTGAACAAGTTTGTATAGTCTGTAAAGAGAAATGGTTTAGGTATCATAAAACAAATCTGAGCATCAGAACCTATTCTAACGAAAAATCAAAAACAATAAACATTAGCCATTTTTTTCTTCTAAATACTCATGGATGGGTAGGGTGTTAGCCTCGTGATGGCAGCTGCACTGGCGCAGCATTAAAGATAATGTGCCTCTGCATTCTCTTACATACGCGAGTCTTCCATAGGGAGCCTTGCATATACAAGAGAATGCACTGGCTTACAAGGTCAAGGTAAATATTGTTAGGCCGATGTATTCTCTTATATGTGCGAGGCTCCCTATGGGAGACTCGCATATATATAAGAGAATGCATTGCCACAGGGTTTTCGCAAAATTTCAGGAAGCTCCAGTCATGGAAAGGTTAAATAAAAGTGTTGAACTTTAATATCTGACATTTCCTTCCAATAATTAGTACTCTTTCTACACTTTTAATATCTTTCACTCGTTTGTATTTCTTGAACATTCCTTCAGATGAATAATAGACCATTCCAATGTATACTTATCTAACTGATGGGAGAATCCCTTTTGTAAAGAAAAGGTTAAAACCCGACGACCTACAAACAGTTATCAATCACCTATGCCTTCCATTATAGGGATGGTTCCACAGAATTGGATAGGTGTCTGTGCCCAATAAGTTACATATATTTTGTGTATGCACTTTGTTTAATTTCACTATGACAGCTTGTGTATACTTTAATCTGTTTAATACTTTTGAATGGTTTGCTTAAAGGTTGTTTAAAATGGCATCTGAAGAATAATTGCTGTTGAAATAGCTTTCGATATACAAGAAGTCGATTGATTAAGCATGGGTGAGGAATTTATTGCAAACGCATTAGTCAAAACAAGTATGTTCCTTCACCAGATATCTATGTGAATTTCAGTCGTCAATGAACTTTGGAAATAAGACTATTGGGCTGTAATGTTAACCCCTATTATGAAAAGATACGTTTTTCTATTTTTCCTCATGATGCGATGCGACGTATAAACAAGAGCACCGCCAGGCGTGGCTTAATACGCCAATTTGCAAAGTAAATAGTTGTCATCTTTCAATTATTATCAAAGAAAATTTGCTATCAGGTATCAAACGCCAATTTGAATTTGAACTAAAGGTAAAAAACTAACATACAAAATATGAGTCCGATAGAATAACGTAAAATATCATCTGGAAGGCAAGAATATGGATAATTTTTAAGTAAAAAAGGCCCACAACTCCGGAAAAAATCATCGAATCAAACCCAAATTTAGTTGTGACAAAATAATCCAAACTGAAGTTATCATCCGGAAACCAAAATGTTGATGTAAAAATAGAATTTTCCCCAAGTTGAAAAAGGTGCATAACTTCGGCACAAATCATTTGCCAAACCCAAATTTAAAATTGACCTGTATTTTGGTATGAAATATGAGCCACAGACCAAGTTTAGTTGCGATCACTGCCAGCCACTAAGGAACTGTAAATGTACATGTAGTCAACATATCAAAACGTAGGAATATGCAATACATGTGTTAAAACTTATCATGATACAATTCAATCACTAATGTCTATTGCAATTAATCGTTACACCTCTAAAAACTATCAAGCCTGGTACATCAGCAGAATGTGATAAATTCTTACTAAACTTCAAACAATATGCTCACTTTTCCCCATTACCTGTATAAATATATTACTCACTTCTCCCGGGTCTTTTGAGTTCTGTATACACAACATGCCGCAGTTTGATATTATGCGACCACACAAGAGATTCGTTCTTTTTATTTAAGGAAATCATTTTAAATGCATTTTGTCTCGATTGCTTTAAAGACACAGCATCATCCTTTTTGAAAACGGAACTAATTCGATGATCAATGTTATTTGGAATGGAATTATAATCACTGTATCCTGGTGAACTCTCCTCCATCAGCTCTTCGTTCCGTTGACTCTCGTCCTTCTCATCTGAAAAGACAATAGGAATTTGTAATGAAGTTCTACTTGATCAGAGTATATAAAACTTTGTGATAACAAGCAAGGATAAATATAAGTGTTCTGACATGGATAATTGTCAGGAGGCAAATTTTAATTTGTATAGGTTGTCAGTCTCTGCTATGAAACTGTCTGACATAATGTCAGATTGAAATATTGACATATTTTTAAGGAAACTGTCACTGGTAATGTGATATTTTGCAAAATAAAAATTGATACAGTGTGCTGTTAAATTGAAATTTATTCTATTGGAGAGTAGTTTTTAATTATTTGTTTTGCCAAATCTTGGTTTCTCAGATGTATGATTATTAGAACTTGGATGTCTACAAAATATTGGAATTGGAAAATTAATGGAACAAGTTTTTCCTCCCGGTCGAGTTATAACATACTACTGTCCTGTGTTCCATACAGTTATATGTTTGTAATGATAGGCCTACCCTTACATAGTACTAGTAACAGCGCCGAGATCAGAGCAATTGAAGATTTCTATAACCTTAGAATTGAGTAGGGCTGGACGATATTAACGAAAATAAAAACCGCTATTTTTTTAAAATTAAAACCGCGGTTAACGATATAATCGCGTTTTTTTTAAAACAGATACAAGAAACTGAAAACAATTTCTCACTGTTCGCTAGAATCACATCATTGTCATTAATTTTGACGTGTTGACGTCGGGAATAACATGCCCGGTACTCAACCAGTGACAACCTCATGCTCGATCAATATTCGGACAATTTCGTTCTGGTGACTTGCCAAATTCTGGTATATACCGGTAATTAATAAAACCATTATCTCGTCTATGCCAAAACTAAAAGTGTTCTATACTATAATATCCTTTTCTAACTCGATATGTTCAACTATGTTGAGTAAATATATATGCTATTCCCGATGACACTTGCGTCGCTTGACAACTGGAAATGTCGTTTACCGTCGAGACAAATTTGACAATCAGGTTCAGTCTTTTAGCGAAGTCCAAACACATGTAGTACATAACTTTTGGAATTCGGCCAAGCAAGGACACCATGTATTGTTGGGCGGGTTTGAAGCCCTAATTCTATACAATTGGTTTTAACCAATCGCAGTGGTATCTTCGCCCATTTATTATTTTGATTGACGGTGCATGTGCATCATTGTACTGAAGGAAGAGGCGTGGCATAACTGGCATTCATATCGATCTATCACCTGATCCTGATCAGTCGTCGATTCATTTGGTGAATTCTCTTGTAATAAATATTTCGCAGGGAAGTCGGAGGGTTTGTGTAATATTGTGAGCGAAAGGGGGACGTATTCTGGGTTTTCATATTCCCCAAATTTCGTTAGTCGTTCTAAACGTTGTTTACTATGATGATTGAATATTGAAAAAATCAGGACACGGGATTTACCGATTTAGTTGGAATTTAAAACTTAAATTACTCATTTTAGGCTTGAGTTAAACTATTTATTTGTATATACGCTTATGATTGGATGGCACACACTGATTGCCGACGATATTACGATTATTTTAGATTAGACGATATTACTGACGATATTGAAATTTTAACCGGGTATTGTCGATTAATCAGGAAACCGCCCATCACTAGAATTGAGCATGAAATTAGCAATCATGTTTGATGTTGGCCAGGGTGGGCAGATTTGCATTATTTATAGTAAAACAAAGTGATTATTGAAAAGAGGAACATAATTGGGGGATAACATATCATTATTAGTTTCACTTGGCATTATTTCGGGTGATAAACAAGCAGTCGCAGACGGCGGTATCCCCTGCCGAATTGTGCAGTTGGGGAAGTGCATTCTCAATAATGTTTGCGTTCTCAGTATGTGCTAAACAAGAGGTGGGATTTTGTCAAAAAGCCTGGCATGCGAACTCGTTCTAGGTACTGGCCATGTGAACTCATATACCAAAAATCTTTGAAATCCGTTAACATTTGTGGAAATGAGCCCTGTGACGTCGTCCAAAGTTCAATAACTCTGCTGAAAATATCCGGCCGGGCCTGGTTTGCGAACTCGTTCTAGATACTGTTCAAGTGAACTCATATACCAAATATCTTTGAAATCTGTTGAGATTTGTGGAAATGAGCCCTGTGACATTGTCTATTTGCGATTTGGTAAATTCGACAAAAATAATAAACAAAGTCCAATAACTCCGGTAAAAATATCCGGCCGGACCTGGCTTGCGAAATCATTCTAGGTAATGGTCAGGTGAACTCATATACCACAAATCTTTTAAATCCATTGACATTTGTTCAAGTTATGACTCTTACAAATTCGGGACAGACGCACGGACGGAACCCATTACTATATCCCCCGCAAATTTTAAATTTGGCGGGGGATAAAAATGTCATGTCTCATTTTGAAATGTCAGACCATATCTGTTTGGTGCCTGACAAAATGTCAGTCAAATAAAATATTTTAAGGCTTGATAACAATGCCTGCTACAAAGATGTAAGGGCCACTATTAAAAAGTGCAACGCCAAGCATGCCATATGCGCCCAACGCTCAGTTTGGAAAGAGGACAATGGATGGAATTTTTTTTATTCAAATTATAAAACGCAGCACATAAGCGAGTGTGGGAGAGGGTTATGGACCATGCCCACCCATTGGTTAATAATATAAAGTTTTGGTTTGTTATGACAAAATTGGCCAAAAAGTAACTAAATATAAACATATCCTCCTGTGATGCCATCATGTTGGTGAGTACAGCTGATTTATCTACAGTGTTGGTGGGGCAAAATGATGCTGTTAGTTTGCAAATTGTCATATTTGGGAGCAATCAAATTAGTCCCAAGTTACCTAAAGCATTTTTCCGATTACCATGCAATTTAAACATGAAAATTTCTTAGAATCAATGTCATTCATAAACACACAGACATTTAATATATATACTCCAAAAGAACATTCAAAATATGAGAATATTAAAGCACGAAACCATATTCTTAAGAAAGGTTATTAAAGAATTATTATGGACTTGTTCGGGTGTGTGAAACTGACAAGTTGGTATTCAGGCTCTATGCCAATTGGAGGAATGCAGCATTCTACTGACATCGAAAATCTCAAAGGAATCGACCATACCACTCCATAGTAAACATTGTCTGAACTATATGCAATTGTAAATATTTATATCTCGATTCGGGACACAACTATTGGCGATAAACCAATGCAAATGATTTCGCTATCGAAAGTCATTGCATTTAATAAATATAAGAATGATGGTGTGTGTTGTAAATTTGGATTAATATTCATAAAAATAACTACTTTGAGCAAGATTATTCTCCATTTCTATTTGATCACCCTACCGGAGTGTTTCACATAACTTTAATATTTACCATTAATTGGCCATGGCAATAAACATTGCTGTGGGAAATGCCATGGCAACATGTGGAAACTAACTAATAAGAGCATTCCAATGAATGCATTCATTAAAAAAGAGATATTATTAGCTCACCTGTGTCGTCAGAGTCATCAGTGAAATCTATTACAAGGGGAGGTGATGAGGGTGGTGATGATGGCGTGCTATCTACGATAGATGATGAAGGGGATGGAGCAGGAGATGAAGGCGGAGTCTCTGGTGACGGAGAGGAAGGCCGGTATGTGAAGTCCTTTGGGATTGGACCTGCAAATAAAAAAATAGCATGAGATATACAACAGAGAATTCAGAGAAAACTAAAGTTCTAAAGATTATTTTAAATATTCCCATTTCTCAGGCCAAACAATGTATGCGAGCATGCAGTTTTTTTTAATTTAGTTTTTTATTTGTCGGCCATTGGCCGGGATTTGGGTTTATCGAACCTTTGATTTTGTCCTGCAATTTGAGCAGTTAACAACCACCACCGGGTGATCGTAAATCATTGAATGCAGACATAATGCAGACATAATTTTCCCCTTCTGTTCAGTTATATATCCCCTAATTTGCAGAAGATAAAACTCATAATCGAGGTGACTAATGGGTGAACATCCCCAACTTCAACTGGGGAACTTCAATCTGATCCTAGGTCTTCCATATTAGTTGAGGCCTCAGCAGAATCCACTCATTAATCATGGTAACCACAGTTAAGAGTTTGTTACTTCCATGACTCATACCTGGTTTTCGCTTATTAAGGCGAGGTGATGCTGGAGGGGTTTCAGCTTGACGTTTGTTCTTGGAACTTGAACCGGAATTAGAAGGGTTAGCAAACATGAGATCTTCTGTTTCATCAACCATCATTGCCTAAAATTTAAATAAAATATGTCTGTTTAATAAGGTCCCATTCATTATGTCATCAAAGGTGGATATTATTCCTAGTTATACCAAATTAAATTCTTATAATTTTGTTTAACATTTTATTTGATTGAACATGGTACAATAAGCATCAACATCTTTACAATCTGAGTCAACAGCACCCAAACTCCAAGTTACAACATCCATTTTACTTTTAAACAAAATAGATATCACTACAAAACAATTGTTTCCCCATCTCATACATAATACTCTTTATTATTAATTTGGAGAAAATTCCCAATGATCACTATTATTAGGCCATCACAATTATTAGGCACCTTTAAGTAGGCCGGTTCAGATTAAAAAAACTAAATACTAGACAACTGGACAATCTTTACAAAATTACAAGAATGTCAATTGTTAATATATGAATCTACCTCGTGCCTGAATGTTTGAAGTTCATTCAAAACTTGGCTATTTCCGGTTATGTACTGCAAAACTGTATAAAAGATTAACCGGTGGTTTCAAGTCAGATCGTTTAGCTTTAATAAAGTTGCACTGTGAAGGTCAATAGATAAATCATTACCTTGTTGACTTTAAATGGATTTCCGAACATGTGTAGACGGACAGGTTGAGATTCTAGTTCTCGTAGAGGTGCAGGCTGTTTCTTCAGATATTCCTGATAATTCCCCATTTGACTGACAGGAACACTGTGAACAATATCTGAAAAATTGAATGCATTATAAAGCATGAGAAATACTAATTTACTATTACCGATTTATAATATGTGTATATGGTTGGCCATTTTAATAGTTAAATTAAACTACTATTCAATCAAATGCAAGAAAAGAAGGCTACTACAAAGGCCAAATAAATCAAACAAGAGGTGTGCACTCGAGTGCTAGCATAATCCCACCGTGGCAAATTCAACCCGCATTATCCGTAAACCCAACAAAAATGATTTTAACTTTAAAGAAAAATTCGGACTAAAAATATCGATATGGTGTCACAAGAAGCTTGTACAGAAAAAATTATTCAAATTGGTTCATTTTTGTTAAAGTTATTAAGTCGGACAGAATTTTCTAAGTCAAAAATGAAGTGTAATATTACGAAAAACAGTCTGAGCCAATCCCTAGCCGCATCATGTAGAGAGGGTATTGTGAGAAGCATGTATACCAAAAATTAATGAAATCGGTTCATATTTGTTAAAGTTATTAAGTCGGACAGAATTTTCTAAGTTGAAAATGAGGCGTAACTTTAAAAAAAAAAAGTCGGATCAAACCGCAATTAGCATCATGCGCAGAGGCAGTCCTAAGAAGATTGCATACAAAAAATTATTGAAATCGGTTCATAGTTGTTTGAGTTATGAGGTCGGATGGACGGACGGACAAACGGAGGGAGACAGCGTGACGGACGGACGGACGCAGTCAATCCAGTATACCCCCCATTTTCTTCGAAAGTGGGGGTATAAATACAGTGTTAAAACGTGTCTCCCTCGTCACCCAAAAATGACCTCATAAACAACTTGTGGCACTTGTCCACAATTAGAAATTCAGAGAAGATATTTTTTGAAGATGTATTAAATGGCTGAAAGATACTGGGGAAAAAGTTACTATTGATAGCTGGTAAAATGGATGGAATTTTTCAATAAAATTATGTATACATCTATTTATATTCCATATATAATTGCCTTAAAACCTATATGTATATATTTTTATTGGACCCATGTATTTATTTCTATTGGCCCAGATAATATAAAGAGAAACTTACCTTCATCCATTCCCTTGGTTTTATTGAATCCGGTGGTCAAAAAGTTTGTTCGCATTCTCGATATCTGGTCTATTAGTTCTGTTCTTGGAATATCATATGCATTCCTGTAAATGAAGGAATTTAATTAGTTAGTCCAATAAAAAATATTTGAGTCTCAATTTTTTTTCTGAATCAATTAGGGCAGGAGGACTTTATTTTTATTTAAAAGATCAAGGTAAATATTGTTAGGCCAATGCATTCTCTTATATACGCGAGGCTACCCATGGAAGACTTGCATATATAAGAGAATGCATTGGAACAAAAAATTCAGGAAGCTCCAGTCATGAAAGGGTAAATTATACCCTGTATAGCATCTGAATGGTCAAACTTGTATTCTACATATAGTAAAGCAAACCTTGAAACATGCATTTTGTTGCACGAAAAGTGACCACACTTGCATGTTCACATGACTTCAGGTGCACATGTGTAGATCTGTGTGTGGATCGCAATATATATTGCCTTATTTGGACACATTCGTGAATATTAATATTAATGAGTTTTCCCAAAATGAGGATTCCCCTTCATATCTGAAATCAGTTAAGAGTTCCAGCACAGTTGATAAAAATGAGATGGAGTCCAGCTGTGGCATCAGCATATTTATCAGACTGGGATGATAGTTGTAACAAAGGAGCATGACTTCTGAATGGTGGGGGGGGGGGGGGGCTTGACTTATTTATATGTACAGGGTTTCCACAGGTCTGACCTTATGAAATTCAAAGCCATTTCACAAATTTTTTCAAGGTCCTCTACCTTTACCTATGGATTCATCCTGTCAGTTAAAAAGTGTACATCACCAACTTCAACTGGGGAAATTCAATCTCATCCTAGGTATCCCATAGGAGTTGAGGCCTAAGCAGAAAGAGGTTCCCAGAGGGAGAATTTTGTGACGCTAGCCCACCGTGTGAGATAGCTTCACTAAATTCACCCTCTGGGGATCTTATTCTGCAAATGACAAACACACTATTTGCAGTGTGGCAATATAAGCACCTTCCAGGCCTTGAATTGTTAATATCCAAGGCTATGCCAGGCTTTTAAGACCAGCGGGAACTGTGATGTATATTCAATTTCGGTTATAACTTACCTGAAGCACTGCGTTTTCATTTCCTTATCAACGACGGACACCGTAAACTGATTGTAATCTGTGAGTTCCTGCTTGAGACTAGACAAGTTGCCTTTGGCATTCTTGAGAAGCTGGTTGAAATCTTTTCTCTGCAATACAGAAGTTTTGGTCCTGGAACAAAGAATAGCAGCAATCTTTTAACTATTGGATATGCATGTAAGTATAACAAGAGTAAATGCTATCTGATGTGTACCATCACCAGCCATCAAAATTAACTACGGCAAAAGATGAATACATGCACAAAAATAACTATCGAGTAAATATCAAGTTGGACAAATGTGATTTCGGAAATAATTAATAATTTATATACAAATGAACTCTGACAATTGTGGTCAGTGCAATTTTATCTCCACTCATTCAAAAGATGTTCTAATGGTCTTATCTTATTACTATTTACCACTGAAACTACAGAGAAAGCTTATGGAAAATACATAATCTTTAAATACAAAATATACACCAAATGAACTGATGCTATCACTAAAATCACCATCTGGGGATCTCATTCTACTTAGGCCTCAACTTCTGGGAAGTATCTATTGTCTCAAATTAACATTGTTTATAGTTACTTTTCACCTTCGCTTCAGTTTCTATATCCCCTAATTTGCAGAAGATAACATGCATAATCAAGGTGACTAATGGGTGAACATCAACAGGGAAATTTCAATCTGATAGGTCTCCCATAACAGTTGAAGCAGAATGAGGTCCCCATGCAGAGGGTGAATTTGATGGTGCTAGCCAGTTGTGTGGGATAGCGTAGCTAAATTCGCCCTCTGGGGACCTCATTCTGCAAATGACAGACACACTATTTGAAGCCTTGGATACATGTAAACTCACCTTGAGTTGATCTTGATTCCTTCATGTGATATCACTTTGTGACCAACTGAAGCGATCAATCTATCCATCTCCATTTTAGCCTGTAAGAATTAGAACCCAGTAAGTATATTTCGTAATATGCAAAATACTTGGAATACGTAGCTCAAAGGCATTCATAACTGAAACTTATTATATTTAAAAACTAATTTTAGGCCACAGGAAGTTGATTCTCTGTTTCTCAGACACTTTTTTCCCAAAGCAGGCAGGCAGATTTATTTTTTATGGCCAAAATTTACCGGCAGGCAGGTTTTTATTACCATATTTTATGACCAAAATTTCCCGGCAGGCAGGTTTTTATTTCCAATAATGTCGACACTATCCTTGCTGAAACCAAGTTTTTTTTCTTCCAAATATTCTAGAAATTTTTGGGTGAGTGCATCCCTTTTATTTATGGATTTGTCCAACTTTGGAAGCTGGAAAGTCTTTTCCATAAGAACACTGAGTGCAGACTTCGTTGGTGCATCCGCACTGGTAGTTGCACGTTGACAAGTACTTGAAGAAGTATTGGTGGTCACCGTGATCTTAAAATAAAAGCCAAAAATGTCTGCAACCTGTGTGGCTTTCAGTTCAGGTGAGACGAAGTCGAAGTCTGATGTTTTGTTTTTTCCAACAGAAATGGATTTGATGCTTCCGCCGTGTTGGGACGTTATCCGTTCCGATAAATTCCGACATGTTTCATCGATCTCAACACTCACTATAGTCCAGGGGATAAGATATTTGTTGCCGTCCCACACGCAAACATTCAGAATTGCAACCATAGTTTTAGCGGAAGTAGTTCGATTCCGGACATCGGCTTGTTCGATCTATTAAAAGATTGGAATTATGAGATAAGAGTTGCGCCTCTTTGTCCACACCTGTTAACAATGGTCGATTGCGAACTTCACGGATTGCGAGCGGCGGGATGAATTATACTTTTTATTTTTGGTAGGCTATAAAAAGTACCCAGCGGCGTATTTTTTCGAGGGGGCGGCGGTGTCTGAGAAACAGAGAATCAACTTCCTATGGCCTTATGTTGAACTTAAATAATTGCTGCAGGTAGCTAAACTCAATTTAATGCTTTCTATGCTAAATACTCATTGACAGGTAGTTCCCTTAGGAAATGTTCAGATAATAAGTTCAACAAACGACCAAAGTACAGTAATGCCCCAAGTAATCGACTCCTTAACCACAGCAGAATTATGGGTAACTTTTCAGGATTTAGTCGGAAATATGGCTTGTTGCCATTCACCGGAAAGCTCTCGGGGAGAGCTTTCCGATGAATGGCAACAAGCCATATTTCCTGAAAAGTTACCCATAATTCTGCTGTTGTTAAGGAGTCGATTAATTAGAGCATTACTGTAGGTTGCTTGTTCAGCCCTCGATAGGAGGAAAAGTGTCCCATGGCAAATTTAATGCTGTGGCATGTAAAGATTTCACATGTTGCCACAGCATTTCCCATGGCATTGCTTATTGCCATGGCCAGTTTCAATGACTACTTGTTGGAACTGATTATCTGAACATTTCCCACCCCACCACAGAATATGAATCCTTCTGTCCTTGTATTTACCTTTTCGTCATACTTCTGCTAGTTTATCCTGAGCACCCCTCCAAATGAATAATAGACCATTCCCATGTATACCTTTTAACTGAATGGGAGAACATTTTTCAGTATAAAAAGTGCTAAATTCTGCTACTGTATAACTATCTGTCTTTTTATTTTGCAGATACCCCTTCCCCTTAACCCTTTGAACCCGACTGGCCGCAAAAGCGGCCAGCCAGAAAACGTTCATACACCCGACTGGCTGCTAAAGCGGCCAGCAGCATTCAGTGACATCATAAACGTTTGTAGCATGTGTATACATGTTATCACCATTGGTATATCCACTTGTATCTATGTAAATGATCCCAAGGAACTTCAGCAGTGCCATGGGTACATGTGTATGAGTTTGTTGCCGACTAGTTGGGGTAGAAAAACATGCGCATGCGCACAGCGCAGAATTCAACAAACGTACATTATTTGAAGCGATTCGGGTAAAGCTCTACATTGTTGCGCGGTTCGCAGGATTGTAGAAAGACACCATTTTGATCACTCTTTTTGGTTTAAATTAGTATTGCATACATAATCAGTGTTCTGTCATATGTGAGGAAGGCGCACGCAGTTTCTTATTTGAGTCGATTTGTTTCGCGCATGCGCATAGGATAAAATGATAAATGTATGGATTTTTTTGAAATGATACAATCACATCAAGGATCTCCATAGTACATAAATTTGCGTTATACAGCTGCACGTTTTGACATTGCACCGGAGTAGTACTGTGGAAATGGGTTGCATGGTCACAATACCATCTAGTCAGATCTACTTGCGCGTGCACATTACAAACACGTGGTCAAATCGTGCATTATTGAGCAATTATGTAAAGTTTAAGACTCGTGGTACCATTTGAACATGACCATCACCTTGCCCTATAGGCGATGTCTAAAACGGGACGTAATGCCATTGAATGCACAGGGAAGTGGTCTCATTCGATCACTTGGGTTATATGCTTAGCAACCATTGATACCGTTAAATACAAACTACATGTAGGTTTAATCTTCTGACCTGATGTATCTCCAGTTTCACAATAGGGTATTGACTACATAGAAAATGCCGTTTCTTAGCACTGAATTATACGACGTTATAAGCTATAATTGCATTATACTTTCAGTTCCGGGTAGTTGCTTAGAAACCGTTACCAGGGAGTGATCGTTTGGCAAAGTATACCGTTCTAAAAAAAATACACAGTGGCCCATGGGAACATACCTGTAAAATTTCAGACCTGTAGCTCTATTTGAACATAACCATCAGCATGTGCATGCCAAGAATGTCTAAATTGGGGCATAATACAATTGGATTCACAGGGCAATGGTGTCATTCGATCATTTGGGGTTTTTGCTTAGCAACCGTTGCTACCCTTAAATACAAGTTAGGATCAGACTTCTGGCCAGATATATCTCAAATTTCACAATAGGGTGTTGACTGCATCAAAAACGCCATTTCCTTGGGCTGAATTACGACCGTAAAAGCTATAATTGTATTTTACTTTCAATATCGGGTAGATGCCTAGCAACCGTTACCAGGGAGTGACCACGTGGCAATGTAACCAGATCGTAAAATAATCAGTGGTCCATGGGGAACATACATCTAAAGTTTCAGAAATGTGACACCACTTGAACATAAACAACACCATACATCTAAACACTGGCCAGTGGCCACAATATAAAAAATACCACTGGGAGCCCAGGGTCAGGGTGTCGATCGTTGTGGGGAGCCAGGGTTCAAAGGGTTAAGGGATATTAAGTTCCAACAGCCAGCAGCAGATACCCTTTCCCCGATTCATTCATTGAGATCTTAAGAAGTAAAACAGATGGTAGGAATCAAGTAGCTACCCATCTGCAAGTATTCAGTTATTAGTCTCTAATCTGGCTACGCCTGTTGAGATCATACTCCACTAGATAATGTCATGAATATCTACTCTGGCTACATCCGTGGAGATTATACTCCAGCAATTCAAGTCTGGCAATTTTTGGCAATGTTCTGATAGGGAAGTTTATGTCATTGAATAATAAACAATGCAAGTAATATATTTCTTAGTTAATACCCATTCCGTAACAATGTATTACACAGTAAGTGAAGGTCCCAGCTCAAGATTGCATGCTTTAAGTGACTGGTGAACCAATTTTGACTTGCCTCGCTTACAATAATGAAAATTCTCCTGGGTTATCATTTCATGTTTATTACGATATCGGCTTACAAAGGCCACAAAAATCATGAAATCTCGAGCTGGGCCAATCCCCCTACTGTGAATTAGATTATTAAGGAACAAGTATTAACAAAGAAATATATTCCCTGCATTGTTTGTTCAACATTAAAAAGATTCCAGGTTTTGAACTGGTGGAGTATGATCCACATGTGCATCTAATCCAGAGCAGACATTCACGACATGATCTAATTATCAGCAAGTTAACCCAAATATGAATGAACATCTTATAACATTTAATCGGCTCACCTGGTTCTTAAGTTATAACATTTAGTTGGCTCACCTGGTTCTTAAGTTTCTTGAGGTATGTTATCACACTGTAGCTCAGGAAATTCTCCAGGTTGTCTGGGACAAGATTTGGAGCTCCCATTCTCGCCAAGGCACGCTTCAATGGCTGAAAGAATGCATTTTAGGTGAAGATACCAAGTACTCATCAGACAATAGTGAAACAAGGGTTTCAGGAAAAATTGGATATAAATGTACACTCCAAATTAATTTACCATCATGACCTCTACTAAATTTAACCCTTTACCCAACAGAACGGCCCTGTGCCAATGCATTCTCTTATATATGCGAGTCGACTAGAGCTGGGACGGTTATGGGTTTTTCGTGACCGGTTATGAACGGCAAAAAACCGCGATTAACCGGTTAACCACATATTATAGGTACTATTATGGGTGGGTAAGCCCAGTATGCAGAACGGCGATGATTGTGTACGTTGTAAACATGCGTATGGAACGGTTAATAGCGCACATAAATAGCACAAAGTTCAAACAACAAAGTTCAGAAGACGACAAGTCCATCGTCGTCGAAACCATCGAACTCCAGGTCGTCGTCAGAATCTTCCTCGAAGAAGAAAAAATTTATGAATTTCGCGGTAATCGACGAAACGTATTATGTACGTTCTGCAACAAGAACAATAACTCTATAAATTCGAGGTGGATTAATATTCGAATGGAAAAACTCATTATCTAATACTATTTTAAATGTAATGGTTCAAAAATGATTTAATATAAATATTAGCTGCTCTGATATATATATTACCTCATGTTAAAATGAAATAATCCAAGATTAATTAACGGCAATTGAGCCACAAAGATTGTAAACGAATTAACACCAGAGAACGTGGCAAGCAGGACTGCTCGTGGAAATTATTGGGCTCAATTTATATTTTCTTGGGATCAATTTGAAAACACAATAGTTGTGTAATGAGTTCACACCCAAATTTAGTTGGAGTAATGCTAATTAAATGCTAATTAATCAAGCCTACCTCCGGGGACACAGTAACGATGTCAGTGTCACGGCTTGCAAATTCGTCGAGGGTCATAAGTTGTGCCATGTGGACGGTAACTGTCTAGAACAAGCTGTCTGCGTACATCGTCGTCATTTTCTATGCTTCATATCAACGTTGAATTGTCTAGCGGTTTTTGAACAGTCTCTACCATTAGCACGATGCCACTGTGATGTTGTCCGGGGGGAGGGGTGGATTGAAGGGCCGGGAGTCTCAAGAAATAACTAGTCGTTGATAACAAAAACAATTATCTTCCTGATTATAATACTGAATACGAGTTATAGCTGACCATCACAGTGATCATACACTATAATAGTGATGTTACGGTTAACCGACCACGGCAAATCCGTGACCGGTCACGGCCATAGTTGGTGGTTAACCGGTTAACCGCATAACCGTCCCAGCTCTAGAGTCGACCATAGGTCGCCTCGCATATATAAGAGAATGCATTGGCTTAACACATTAAAAATTATAAAATTGTTAAAGAATGTAAGAAAAAATGGTAAAAAAAGATTTTTTTTAGGCCAATGCATTCTCTTATATATGCGAGGCGACCTATGGTCGACTGAGTCTCGACTCGCATATATAAGATAATGCATTGGCACAGGGCACAACTGTAACCATCACAATGTGGTCAATGAGCCGGTTCCAATGATATCCATATTTATATGGTTTTATTGAGACAGACCCAAGATATTTTAGGCTGTTGAAGCTTTATTTGGCCGGTTTTGGCCGCTTTGTTGGGTAAAGGGTTAACAGGTTGAAAATAATGATCATTTTTGGAACTTGCAAAGTGGAATAAGTAAACAAAATTGTTTTCAACTACAATTTACACAACAATTTGCTAACAGAGATCACTCAGCACAAAAACATCTTAATTACACCTTCATTAGAGTTACAATTACAGTGTCATTAGAGTCACAGTTACACCTTCATTAGAACTACAATTACACCTTCATTAGAATTAATACACCTTCATTAGTTACAATTAGTGTCATTAGAGTTACAATTACACCTTCATTAGAATTAATACACCTTCATTAGAGTTACAATTAGTGTCATTAGAGTCACAATTACACCTTCATTAGAATTAATACACCTTCATTAGTTACAATTAGTGTCATTAGAGTTACAATTAGTGTCACAATTACACCTTCATTAGAACTACAATTACACCTTCATTAGAGTTACAATTATACCTTCATTAGAGTTACAATTACACCTTCATTAGAGTTACAATTACACCTTCATTAGAGTTACAATTACACCTTCATTAGAGTTACAAATTACAATTACACCTTCATCAGAATTACACCTTCATTAGAGTTACAATTACACCTTCAATAGATTTACAATTACAACCTCATTAGAGTTACAATGACTTACACAGTAATATACACAATTATCAGGCCACATTTGTATTTGAGAACACTCACGTTGGCATAGTAACCCGGCATGCCTTCAGATTTGTATTAATTGAGAATTGAATACTCACGTTGGCATAGTAACCCGGCATGCCTTCAGATTTGTATTATTTGAGAATTGAGTACTCACGTTGGCATAGTAACCCGGCATGCTCTTCAGATTTGTATTATTTGAGAATTGAGTACTCACGTTGGCATAGTAACCCGGCATGCTCTTCAAGTAGCTCTCAAATTGCTGCCTCCATTTGGGGGTCGGTTTTAGCTTGTGAACTTTAAAAAGTTCATCTGAAATTGAAACAAATTAAAGATTGAGCTACAAAATGTTATTTAAATTTTCCTAATGACCAAAGCTGTTCTTAAAGAAAACAAGTTCAATTTGACAGTTTGTGCAATATATATATATATATATACCAGATATCTTCTGCTAATTTTACTAAGATTTCAATGGCATGTTTTGATGAACCTTCTTCAAAGGTATATAATCATATGGATGACACAATTAAAAATCTTGAACACCATTTAAATGAGTATAATCAGACACCCTCTGTGTTCACACAATTAGCTTCCTTAAGAGTCAGTACAATTCTCGATATGATTGC
This sequence comes from Siphonodentalium dalli, assembly GCA_032622095.1. Classification (NCBI taxonomy): domain Eukaryota; kingdom Metazoa; phylum Mollusca; class Scaphopoda; order Gadilida; family Siphonodentaliidae; genus Siphonodentalium; species Siphonodentalium dalli. The sequence continues at coordinate 267,944,872 of CP136064.1, read as the reverse complement.
ACAAATGTTTCTGACATTCAGCAGGCAATAACTGAAGTTGATCACTTCATAAAAAGCGCGAACTAGTTTCACGCCAATCGATGCTTGTTGTCCACTTCCAAAAAAAGTGATGAACCAACTACATGTACGTCACTTCAAGCTGCATGTTGTTATTGGGAGACTGTGTTGGAATTTTAACAATATTATAATGTTACTTGCAATTGTTGTGGTACTTTTGAAAAGTTGTTATAATTATTAATGATCTATTAGAATGTACTGGTATATGATTATAAGGAATGACTTTCAGATTGATTGGGGTCATTCATTTTGATCGGCAGAGTAATTAAACAAAGTTCATATGGGATTTCGGGATTCACACACTTTGTTTAATTTAGTGCTGGGCGATATGACGATATATCGGTAATAGCCCGTTTCAAATTTGATATCGTCAATAATAAAAATATCATAATACCGTCCAAGTTGTAATATTCTCCATGTAGGTTGAAACCCATCATATGGTCCCAACAAACAGGGAAGTTAGAGTAAGTATAATAGTCACAAACTTCCCAGAAACACGCGGTCGAAAAAGTTTTAAAACATCGGAGTACATGCTTGTCGAGTTGGATATGCTTCGTCGGAAACATCAAAGCGCTAGCATTAGTTGGCGACATTGTGAGATGATTGGTATGTCGCGTGCATGCGACTGGCACAATTACCTCCTTTCAAATTGGTGCAGCTTGCTCTGTCTACCGTAACCGGTTGCTTGGAGATGGATTACCATGTTAGATTTTATATTGACCCCACTAGCTGATTGTGTCAATGTGTGCAAATTGTGAGTAAAATAATTTTGTGGACATGTGCCGTATGACCCAATTATGGAATGAATACAAAACGCGATCGTAAAACGGATCATGGCATTGCTAGCGTTTCAACAAACGTCAACTTCATTAACTGTTTGAACATGTCTTTATTTATTTTCCTTGGCTAAAAAAATGCCGACGGAAATTCATTTCACGTCGGCTTTTGCCGATTGCCAACGCTAATTCCCAGGGCTGCTGTATATGTACATTGAAGTATCTCGATGCTTCCAACTACCAATTCTCACTAATAGTCTCACAAACAACAATTCCTCACTAATAAATAAAATGGCAATTTGAAATCGAATGCGGTGATTAATGTGGAGTGTTAAGCTCTATGGTCGGAGGGATATAACTCTTATGCGATCTGAAAACGCATGTGGGCCTTGTTATATGATTATAACCCTTTGTTCAACCAATAAGCGGATGTTCAACTCTCAATCACTGGTTCATGTTACATGTCAGTAATAGATGCGTGATATACATGTACCGATAGCTAGGTGAGAACTACGCATTCCCCTACTAAACAATCAAATAAGCCAACAGGTGTTTATAAACACGCAGCTCATCCGCCTGACATCTCACACATGCATGACTCTGCGTGGTTGTTTGAACAGTATTTATTATCGGTTATCAATGTTCACTAATTTTGACAATGTGTCATCGAAACGGTGCTTAGAACACTGCTTACAGTTTATATTATGCCTGACCAAATTAGGAGTTGAAAATTGTTGTGTTCGCTGTCGGCAAACTGTCGCAGACGAGTGGTCATTATACTGTGATGTTACTGGTGTACAATCAATGTTCAATACACATTTACCCAAACTTTATTCATGAAATATTGCATATATTATACATTGTACTTACCAATTGTTATATATCAAAATAATATCGCGATAATATCGTTTATGACGATGTTGTCGCCATAATAGTGCGATTTTTTTTGGGGTCAATATCACCCAGCCCTAGTTTAATTACTCTGTCGGTCAAAATCCAATGACCGCAATCAATCTGCAAGTCATTTCTTGTAGATCCCATATCTTTGATGGCATATATAGTGTTCATGAAGGAGTTTTATTTATAACAATCCTTGAAGTTGGCATTTTTCAAGTATTTACCAAGTAATGGCAGTATCCAGTCGGCGAAATAGTATGGAGTACTTACCAAAAAGGGTAGGATTATTGGCAATAGTAGGAAGTACGTACCAAGTAAGGCTAGAAGTACTCATTAGGCTAAATTGTTTCAAATACTTACAAAATAAGAGGAGGAATACTGATTAACTTTATGAACTACTTACCAAGTAAGGGTAGAAGTACTGGATAATTGTATGGAAGTACAAATAGATTAACAGCGCTCAGAGTGCTGCTTGCCTTCAAATAACCGAACGGATGACCAGCATCTCCATATTTCGCACTGCTGCTAACAAACACCTGCAAGGAAAAGAATTACTCTAATAAGAGAGAATTTATGTAATATCCAGTCCTTCACATGAGGAAACAACAGCGAAAGCACTTATTTGCTCTCAAAATTCTGAAAGCTAAAATGTAGTCATGACACTAACAGGCCAAAAACTGGTAAATGTGTGAACATTGAAAGTTTTTTTTTTACCCACATCTAAAGTGGTGTGAAATACTTCACTGTATAACTTATAAATATTATATCCCAACACACAATATTTATACTATTTATATATATATAAAATATATGCAGTATAAGCCAATAATAATTTGGCTATTTATATTCTTCAATCTACTGGCAATCTGGTTGGGTACATTTTTTTTCTTCAAATGTCACTTTTCCAATAACGTACAAAGGTATAATAATAAATTTGACAAAATTCATTTCAAAGACACTGACCTGCCAGCAGGTGTTGGGTAGTCGCCGTTCGAGTATATACTGCGTGAGAGGTGATGGCTCCAGTTCGTATTTGTCAAATGGCAAATTGTCAATCATCAGAGGTTCACATGGAGTACAAGAAAACTTTATATTTGGCTGTGCCGTTCTTGGAGGCTGAAAAATAGTTTTATGTGTATATAACAGTCTTGAATCACAATCAAGGCTTGTGCTACGGTTTCACACAATTCCTCAAGAAACATTTTATTCAAAACTGTTAATACCATCCATACCCCAGTCCTTCCCATGAGAAAATTACAGTGAGAGCACTTATTTGCGCTCACAATTCTGAAGACGGTTGTAATTGCTCCCACGATATAATCGGTGTATATCAAACAAAATGTCATTGTGGGATAGACCTATGTCCAGGACTCCAGTTACCTTCAAATAGTTCCAATATTAAATCAATGATAACAGTGAGTCAGTGACCATAAACATTTGACAAGAGGGACGAGTGCAAATTTTAGAAATTGCGAGTGCAGACAGGTGCGAGAGCAATCGCTCCCCGTCTCCCAGGAAAGACTGATATCCATGACAGGAAAGTTCCCACAGTAAAACGTAAACTCCACATGCTGGCTAAACATACTGCTTCAGCAGTGTAGTGAACATACACAAGGAAATTTGATAGCAGTTTATTTACATGCATTGAGCTATCATGCTAACTGCAAGGTCAAAATTTAATGGTCAACACATGAGTGAAGTGAAATGAGTCTCGACACAACATTCAACGATCACATGAATTGGCTCATTATCGATGTATCATAGCTAAAGAGTCGGAAGTCTCAAAATGTCTGTCAATATGAGCCGAGGCAACAGCATATTAACCCTGTCTATACTGAATGGACTCTCCCATGCAGTTATAGAAGCATACATTGAAATGGTCTATTATTCATTTGGAGAGGTGCTCAGGTAAAAATAGTAGGGGTGATATGCTGATTCCCGATATTTGTATCGTATCACAAGCTGTAGTATCACCTACTCGTCAATGAGTACTAAGAATAGAAAGGGTTAACAGCCCGGTTTACAAACCCCCTCTTACAACTTTTTCCTCAATATTGTAAAATGGTTTATGTTCACACTGATTAAGATATGAAGCATGTGATCACAGCCGTGAAGAAAATATTAATGATGGCAGTCTCATTTTTTCTATCACCTTCGTTTCCATTATTTATATTTATGGGAAGAAATACCTCAATTTATTTTCAGAATTTGACAAACTTATTGCATTAAAAAAATTCTGCTATTTATCAATTCTGGTGGTGATGCATAATTTTATTTTTATTTTTTTTTCTCCTGCTGCACCTACTTTTTTCAACCCGTATGTTCGTAAACAAGGCTATTTTATTATTGTGGCCTTAAATCAAATAACAGAAAGGACTCACCAGGGGACTGTTTATGTCGGGCCAGAAACCTTCTGGAATCGGCCAATGACCGACTGAGTAGCCTTTCTGTGCTGATCTAGGAACGTAAATTAATCTACGACAGGTCTGCCAGTTCATAGTGGACTGATTCGTTAGAAGCAATGACTTTTTGTCCTCTTGTTCTTTGCCTAGATCACCATTTTTGTTCAGTTCTGAGTTGCCTGAAAAGGGATGAAAAGCGATATTTAACTAGTACAGTGCTGCGGGAGTTGTTTTTGCTGCATCCCATTTAATAGTGTATATATCGGTAAACTCATTAATTAACCCTTTCTATGTTGAATACTCATTGACGAGTAGTTCCCTTAGGAAATATTCAGATAATATATTACTAACGATCATACTCATAGGTCGTTTGTTGAACTTATAATCTGAACATTTCCCTCCAAAGAACTTTTACTATCAGCCTGTGCTTATATCTTTCCTGAATACCCCTCCAAATGAATAATAGATCTTTCGAATGTATCACATTATTATAATCAATAAATTTGAAAAATTATCAAGGAAATATGGGTTGATACAAAAATCGGACTTGGCACTGAAAGGGTTAAACATAAATTTACAACTACGGTAACTAACAAGCTTTCTCTTCAGAATATTAACCCTTCCATGACTGGAGCTTTTGCGAAAACCCTGTGCCAATGGATTCTCTTATATATGTGAGTCTTCCATAGGGAGCCTCACATACAAATGTATGCAAGAGAATACATTGGCCTAACAATATTTACCTTGACCTTGTAAGCCAGTGCATTCTTATATAATCAATCCTCCCTATGGGAGACTGTAGATATAAGAGAATGCACTGGCACAGGATCTTTACTGCTGCACAGCTCCCATCATGAAAGGGTTAGTTAAAAAGTAGGCTAAATAAAATGTTAGCGTATTGGACATTGGACAAAATAAAACCAGTTAATTCACTGAAATGTCTCACTTTAACCCTTTCTTTACTAAATACTTATTGACGAGTAACTTAACCCTTTCATGACGAGAGCTGCACTGGTGCAGCATTAAAGACGCTGTGCCAATGCATTCTCTTATATATGCGAGTTTCCCCATAGGAAGCCTAGCATATGTAAGAGACTGCACTGGCTTAAAAGACCAAGGTAAATATTGTTAGTGCAATGCATTCTCTTATATATGGGCAACTTGCATATATATGAGAATGCATTGACACCGGGTTTTCGCAAAAATTTCAGGAAGCTCCAGTCATGAAAGGGTTAATACTTCTGAACTTGTATTATTTGTTAGTGTGTCGGTCTTCTGTTTTTATTAAATGAACATCCCTCCAAATAATAGACTATTCCAATGTATACCAAGTGGGAGAATCAATAAAGTAAAGAATGAGTTAACCCTTCCATGACTGGAGCTTCCTGAAATTTTGTGAAAACCCTGTGCCAATGCATTCTCGAAAATATGCGAGTCTCCCATAGGGAGCCTTGCAAATATAGAGAATACATTGGCCTTACAAAATTTACCCTTGACCATGTAAGCAGTGCATTCTCTTATATATGCGAGGTTCTCTATGGGAGACTCGCATATATAAGAGAATGCATTGGTACACTATCTTTAATGCTGCACCAGCACAGCTTCAGTCATGAAAGGGTTAAGTAATTTTTAAGTTGAATATGTGTAACACAATATTCAACTCACATGTTTTTAAGCGATACCAATAGAAATTGGTCAACAAAACAAAGTTTTCAAGATGGATGAACCCAATAGTGATGCAAAAATTAGATTTAAGAAAAATACATCATTGCAACTAGGTGTGGTTCCCTGAATTCATCTACATTTTATAATGTACAAATTGTTTGAGAACTTTCAGCCTCTAATGTCACCAGCAATGTACATGGGTTGAAAAAACTAAAGACTTACCAATTACCCATAAAATTTGTGAAAAATGTAGGACTTGCATAATATAATCACAAAGTTCTTGCTGCACAAACCATTAACCCTTTCAGTGCCAAGTCCGATTTTTGTATCAATCCATATTTCCTTGATCATTTTTCAAATTTATTGATTATAATAATGTGATACATTGATGGAAATAGCTCTTAGTTCCATCAATGTATCACATTATTATGATCAATAAATTTGAAAAATGATCAAGGAAATATGGGTTGATACAAAAATCGGACTTGGCAATGAAAGGGTTAATGGCAAGCAATCACTTATATATGGAGCAATTCTGTTATTAAGTTCTGTCATGACTGGAGCTTCCTGAAATTTTGCGTAAACCCTGTGCCAATGCATTCTCTTATATATGCGATCTCCCATAGGGAGCCTCGCATATATAAGAGAATACATTGACCTAAGAATATTTACCTTGACTTTATAAGCCAGTGCATTCTCTTATATATGCAAGGCTTCCTATGGGAGGCCCACATATATAAGAGAATGCACTGGCACAGTATCTTTAATGCTGCACCAGCGCAGCTCCCGTCATGAAAGGATTAAGTTCTGTCAACATAGGATGCTGCTAAAGAAAGATAACTCTAGTATGATTATGATTGAGCTGAGCAAGTTGGATAACTCTTGACTTGACTAACTGGTACTTAGATTACGTCTGCGATCTTCACCATGGGAGATGCAGGCATCAGTCAGTTCACCAGCTTCATATCCTTGCTCACCCTCCTGAAATATTCACCAAAAGCAGACGCTGTAGTGATATTTCTTGGAAAGGTGATTACTGCTCAAAATCTGTTTTATGTCAAGGACAGTCTGATTAAAACCAGACTCGAACAACCTTCGCAGCAAAAATTAGCCGCGTATCAAACTACCGTCGCTATAAATAACTTCTACATGTGATCCATCCAGTATGACGTCACAGCGCACAAATAGATTTACAAATGACTTTTATATCTGCCACTTCAAACTGGTGTTAATGGATGAGATTCTTGGTAAATATGTACTTCTATTCTCCCTGTAAGGTATTATTTGGTCAATTATGGACTCATCACATATGCCTTTATTGTTTAATTATATGTCGTATTCTCTAATGTGTGAAATTATCAAAGTGACAGAAAATATATTGCGCTATTTTTATATATGAGGCGTTATCCACCGCTGTGTTCTGCTGAATGGCTGCATCGCGTTGCTGATAGATGTTGTGATTGGCCGACACTCTGATAGATGTTGTGATTGGCCGACACTCTGATAGATGTTGTGATTGGCCGACACTGACTTGCTGGTGATCCATTTTTTTCAGACTTGGTAATGCGAAGATGGTTCGATTCTGGTTTTAGTCAGACTGTTAAGGAGAGGTAATTCTTACTTGTCACAGGATAGTTTCCTTAATTTTTGCCAGCCAGGGTATATCATCGCCATGATAGATGCTATCAAAGACAAAGTTCCATCCCCTGCCCATATCATGGCACACTTTGATTGAACAAATTCACTTGTTTTCCAAGTGAATCATGGCATATTACTTACACCGAAGAAAGATGATTTGCAATAATCGTCAATCCTTTTGCGTGATACAATGATAAATATTCATATCTTTATCAAACAAATTGTTTGAAAACAATATTTGAAAAGCGAGGGACCAAAAAAATCAGATGAACCTACTCTTTAACCCTTTACCCAACAAACCGGCCAAATAAAGCTTCAACAGCCTAAAATATCTTCGGTCTGTCTCAATAGAACCATACAAATATGGATATCATTGGAACCGGCTCCTTGACCACATTGTGATAGTTACAGTTATGCCCTGTGCCAATGCATTCTCTTATATATGCGATTCGACCAAAGGTCGCCTCACATATATAAGAGAATGCATTGGCCTAAAAAAATGTGTTAAGCCAATGCATTCTCTTATATATGCGAGGCGACCTATGGTCGACTCGCATATATAAGAGTATGCATTGGCACAGGGCCCTTCTGTTGGGTAAAGGGTTAATGCATTTACTAATTTCATCAGCAGTCAGTGGACATTTGATGTAATTTCATCAGCAGTCAGTGGACATTTGATGTACACATATTTTATACTGATGAGGTCAGGAAAAGTTACAAAAATCAATATAAATGACAATTTCTATGAACTACTAACATACAATTAATTACATAGCATCCTGTTCGTCAGCCAGCCCATCACCGGTCTGAGCATAAGCTATGTGTTAAAAGAGGCATGTGTCGGATCTTCATCTTAATTCAGCATCTGGCAGAGCCGATATATTAAGCTGGCAAAGGAAACTTTGTCAAACTTATTATAAAAAAAGTGTCAATGACACTGAAGTTCAAATAACATTGTCGTGGAACAAAGGGGATATGTGAACTGGCCAATGCCTAGGCATTAGACTAATGAATGTGATGCAGTATTTTAATATTGACGTCGCTCTTGTGCACCAAGCTGCCAGTAAACTGTGTGTCTTAGCTCTACCACCCAGAAAGTGATGAACAGCCGATGCTAAATATGTAAGGGATTTCCACGTCTGAGCTATGTCAGGAGGTGGAAAGTTTAGATGGACCTATGCAGAAAACTACTTAATTGTTAAGCCAGTGCACCACCTGAATGAATCCATGCTATCTGAAGACCACATCAAGCATATTTGAATGGATGCTTACAATATTCCAAAACAAACTAACATTCTTTTAACAGTCTTGAAGCAGTGTTGCTCTCTATTAAATTGTCATTCAAGCCATTTACTAGTTCAGATCATGTACTTTTTATGGCAGGTATTCATTTCCAATTATGTTTTATACTTGCTGAGAACGCTCTTCCCAAAATTTCCCTTCTAAAATATGAATAAAGTCATCTTTTTTACATTTGTATTGTTATATAATGTTTGATGTGGTCTTCATATAGCATAGATACCTTCAGGTGGTGTACTAGCTTAACAGTTAAGTAGTTTTCTGTGTAGGTCTGTATAAACCTTCAACCTCCTGACATAGCTCAGGAGTGGAAACCCCTTAATCAATTGAAAGGGTTTACGATGCATGCTATATTTTGGAACTGTAATACACTCCAATAAGCACAGTAACATGTTACTCTGGTGTTTCAAATAAACGTGCATGCATGTTTATTAATTTCCAAGAAAATTTCCACCCTGCACGTTACTTATTTGGGTCTGAATGTTTATTTTATTTACTCCCTCGGCAAGAAACTTGAGTATGTTTTTTGTTTTTGAAGTCGCGAGAAGGGGTTTATTTATTTTTCTCCATTGATGCCCAATCCTAAATTTAGTGTGTCTGACATTTGCAAAATGAGGTCCCCAAAGGGTGAATTCAGTGATACTATCCCACACAGTGGGCTAGCATCACCAAATTCACCCTCTGTGGACCTCATTCTGCCAAGGCCTCATCTTCTGGGAAGTATCTATAGCCTGTTTTTAGTTACTTTTTCCCTTCTGTTGAGTTTCTATATCCCCTAATTTGCAGAAGATAAAATGCATAATCGAGGCCCCCAATGGGGAAAAATCACCAACTTCAACTGGGGGACTTCAATCTGATCATATGTCTCCCATAGCAGTTGAGGCTTAAGCAGAATGGAGTCCCCAGAGGGTGATTTTTGTGACGCTAATCCGCTGTGTGGGATAGAGTCACTAAATTCACCCTCTGGGGACTTCATTCTTCATATGCCAACTGTACATGTTTAGAACTTATGACACCAGCTAATTAAATTTTATCATGATTTCTACCCTGCACAGCTGCCCTGTACATTTATTTGGAACACTAGAGTAAATACTGTAATTTTTTTCCCTCAAAATTTCAGTTTTGTGTGGCCCATGTTTCAACTCAATTAGTGTGCCTCATCTTAAAGAGAATCAACTAGCCTTATGAACAAAACAAGTGAAAAACACCATCCAATTCAATCAAATTCAGATAGCGGAGCTCTATAGCAGATACACAAGTGACGTACCCAATATTCTGAGTTGTGTTTCTTGGCTTACTTGAACATACATGTATTATACTGAACCTGCACACAACTAATATAATAGTTTATTACCTTTTACGTTACCATTAGAATCACAATCCATCACATGGTTTGTGTGGTTATCTGAAATAAACAAATAATAAATGTTGACTTTAATCATATTATTTCTTGGAACATTTTGTCAGCCAATCATTTCCGATGTGCCAGGGCATTCTCTTATATATGCGAGTCTTGCATAGGGAACCTTGCACATATGAGAGAATGCACTGGCTAACAAGGTCAAGGTAAATATTGGTAGGCCAATGTATTCTCTTTTATATATGCAAGACTTCCTGTGGGAGAATAAGAGAATGCATTGGCACAGGGTTTTCGCAAAATTTCAGGAAGCTCCAGCCATGGAAGGGTTAATAAGTTTGGAAGATTTTGTATGTAAGAATGAATTGAAATTCATTATATTGTGTATAAAGATGTAGTGCTCATAATTTTGAAGCCCAAATTTATTGAACACAGGTTTCTGAGAATCAATTGCAACAAGCAGTCGCAGACGACGGTATCCCCCGCCGAAATGTGCAGTTGGGGAAGTGCATTCTCAATAATGTTTGCGTTCTCAGTATGTGCTAAACAAGAGGTGGGATTTTGTCAAAAAGCCAGGCTTGCGAACTCATTTTAGGACTGACATTTGTGGAAATTAGCCATGTGACTGTTTATTATTTTTAAACAAAGTCCAATAACTCTGCTGAAAATATCCGGCCGGACCTGGCTTGCAAACTCATTCTAGGTAATGGTCAGGTGAACTCATATACCAAACATCTTTGAAATCCGTTGACATTTGTGGAAATGAGCCCTGTGATGTCGTCTATTTGCTATTTGATAAATTCGACAAAAATAATAAACAAAGTCCAATAACTCTGGTAAAAATAACCGGCCGGACCTGGCTTGCGAACTCATTCTAGGTAATGGTCAGGTGAACTCATATACCACAAATCTTTCAAATCCATTGACATTTGTTCAAGTTATGACTCTTACAAATTCGGGACGGACGAACGGAACACATTCCTATATCCCCCGCAAATTTTCAATTTGGAGGGGGATAATAAGTAATGCCGTCAATTTACCAAATGTAATCATAAAAAATTACTTTCTTTCAACTCCACATATATTTTCTGACTGAATTATCACTACGTCTCAACATGAGCTAAAACACAGATTAACCCTTCCAAGAGGGCAGCTTCCTGAAGTTTTGCGAAAATCCTGTGCTAATGCATTCTCTAAAATATGGAATCTCCCATAGGGAGCCTTGCATATATAGGAGAATACATTGGCCTCACAATATTTACCTTGACCTAATAAGCCAGTGCATTATCTTATATATGCCAGACTGTCTATGGGAGACTCGCATATTTAAGAGAATACACTGGCACAGGATCATTAATACTTCACCAGCGCAGCTCCTGTCATGAAATGGTTAACTCTCAATCTTGAGTATGATAATTCCAGATCAATTTGATGGGATTCATGTGAACCATTGTGCCCACCTCATCATTAAAATTCTAAATGAGAACACATAAGGAATCGGTGGAATAATTTAATGCACAATTTTTGCAGTATAAATTGAGAAATTTTTAATTCGCAATGTACAGTAATAAGGGTGTGCACAAGTAACATTCTGAGGCGACAGGTAGGAAATAATTCTTCCCAAGCCCAGTGACAAGTAGAAATGTCAGAACATTTCAATAGGGGCCTGCGAATCGTGGGATTTCATTTTGAATTGAACCTCAAATCTGGCAAAAGATTCGGAATTGCATCGAATCGTGAATGGAATTGTTGTCTCAAATGTATCAGAGTGAAGACATGGAACAGTTCAGTAAAGCTTAAATCGGTGGCCGCAACAAACCGAAAACCATGTTTTGTGCAACAGACCATCTACAATAACGTGATGACAGTATTTAAAGTTAGAATATGCATGAAACTCATTTATGTCATGAATGCGATGAGTGATGAATAGAAGTAGCTCTATATACATCTCCTTACGGCATACAGAAATATACAATTTTGCGTAATTCTGAACTCCTCAACATCAGGCAGTATAGTTTATAGCGAATGGAGATTGACAAGATTTTGTATGTAGTTCCCATTCACATACAATTACTGGCACCCCACGGTCCTTGGACGGTCCACGGACTTGGCCCCTATGTTATTCTTAGAGATATATCTATTGATAATTTGCAATAGTGTTAGGCCTATATATGTGTGATAGTTCGTTTGCATATTGGGAAGTGCCTTTGCACAAAATACATTGGGATCTGTAAAAACAATGGGAAAGCACCAGATGGAAAGATTCGACAAAATTTGAATCAGGTTAGCCAATTTTGAATCGAATCAAGACAAACGATTGCGAATCCCATCGAATCGATTCGCAGGGTCCTACTTTTTGAGCCCTGGATTTGACAGCACTACCTTCAGATAACATTGGCACAGGATCAGGACCAATCTTCTCGAAGTTCAGCACCACTCCGCTCTGAACTTTCTGGACTAGAGATTCTATTGTAGCATTGAGCATCTTCTGTGACAACACAACATAAGACCTGCCTGTAATAGAATGAATGGATGTGATAACAATTCAGGTATACATATTACTAATATGTGAAATAATATGCAATCATTTTAAATTTTATTGATAACTCAACTCAAGTCCTATGAACAATCATTAGTTTGAGGACTTAAAAATGTTATAACAAAAAGAAGTCATGTCTTTTGTTCAAGCAAGAGATTTTGTGTGAATTGGGAAGTTCGGGGTCAGATATTAGGGAGAAAACCTGACTATTTCCCATTGGGAATGGGACCCCATTTTCGGCCTCAGCCATTGCCTAAAAAAAATCCCTGACTTGCATGTAAAACAGCCAGATTAAGAAATGAGCTTGTTGAATAGGTTGTATTTAATCCCTTTCATGATGGGAGCTGCTCTGGTGCAGCATTAAAGATTCTGTTCCAGCGCATTCTCTTATATAGGGAATATATAGGGCATCGGGCCAGTGCATTCTCTTATATTCTCCCATAGGGAGCCTCACATTTTAAGAGAATGTACTGGCTTACAAGGTCAAGGTAAATATTGTTAGGGCAGTGTATTCTCTTATATAATTTGTAAATGATATATTATATATGCGAGGCTCTCTATGGGGAGACTCGAATATATAAGACAAAGCATTGACACAGGGTTATCGCACAATTTCAGGAAGCTTCAATCATGGTAGGGTTAATAGGTTGGATTTAAATAGAAGGGTGTACTGTGTTGTAATTGATACTTATTACAGGTATGAACAATCAACAAGAGGAAAAGATAATTTTGCCAGTAACAGGTCACATCTCAATAGTGACAGACAGATTCCTGCTAAAAATAGCAACTGTTGAAATTTAGCGAGCCGAAAATATTGGCATATCTCAATGACAATGTTAGCAAAAAACTGATGCTCGAATCTCTACGCACCACCAGTAACTTCGCACATATCATCCAGTGGATGGTTATCAGCAGACGGTAGAAACTGAGGTAAATTGTTGTCAGGTGGAATGCTTCCAGGTAGCCGCATCATCACAGCAAATATTCTCTGATCCCACCGAAATGGTTCCTTTGTCAGCTCACTTCCGGGTACAACAGAATTCATTGGCAAATTCAGCTGGAACAAAACAAGGTAAACACTAAACAATCCGCAGGGCTCAAAAGATGGTGCTAGACATTTGCAGAATGAGGTCCCCAGAGGGTGAATTTAGTGATGCTACCCCACACAGCCTCTCTGACCTTAGATCTCATCTTTATTATCAAATTATTTTCTTTTTTAGTTCTCTATATCCAGTATATGTACCGTCACTAAATTTATCCTCTCATTATTCAATAGATCATGCCATGAATTTCTACTCTTAGCTACGCACAAAGAGATCATATTTCACCAGTTCAAAACCTTGGAACTTTTTACAGGGAACATTATAAAGTCGAAAAAATAACACAGGGAATATATTTCTTAGTTATGATATGTTCCTTAATAAAGTAGTTCACTGTAGGTGAAGGTCCTAACTCGAAATTTCACGATTTAAGTGACTTTGTGAGCGATTATTCTTTGTGCCGTTTGCAATTATGGAATTTCTCCTGGTTAATAATTCAATGTTTATTGTGATATCAGTTCACAAAAGTCACAGAAAAACATGAAATTTTGAATTGCTACCTTCACCTAAAGTGAAGTACATTATTAAGGAACAGAAAATAACCCAGAAATATATTCCCTGTGTTATTATTTCGACTTTATAAGGTTCCCTGTCAAAACTTAAAAAAGTTCCCAGGTTCTGTACTGGGGGAAACTGATCTCTACTAGCCAGATTAGAGTTTCATGGCATGATCTAATTATTCAAATGTCTGCCACAAAATTGTATAGTCAAGTTCTATTAACATCTTGAAAACAGCTAATTTCGTCTGAATTGTAGGCCTACATTAAAGTTATATGTATTAGGCTAATGCTTACAAATTAAGTAAACTGCTCCATCTGATGGCCAAGATTTTTATAACATTAAGTGGTCTACCTCTGAAATAGAGCCCTTCAGAATATACATGTACATTTCAATTAAAATGACCTACATTTCCACTTGAACAGTAAATATTTGCCCTAGATATGCATCTTATACATTCAAACTTGTTATTAAATATCAAATGTTATTTAACCCAAATATTATATTTTCCAAATATGCCAAAAAAAAGTAACTTGGCACAAAAACAATGTGCAGGATATTTCCAAAACCCAACAACAACAACGGTGAAATAGAATAGTTACTCAACAAACGGGCTTCATGTCTTGAGAATCACCTTACTCTTACAGTTGTTGGGGAAATTGTTATGTTTCTTTAATATGCACATGTAACAGTGTATTAGGCATAACAATTAATCATTTTCTTATCAAAATTTTGGGTTCAGAAAAGGGTAAACCACATAATTCTGCGAATGAGAATAAATCAAACACATTTTAACCCTTTACCCAACAGAAGGGCCCTGTGCCAATGCATTCTCTTATATATGCGAGTCGACCATAGGTCGCCTCGCATATATAAGAGAATGCATTGGCTTAACACATTAAAAATTATAAAATTGTTAAAGAATGTAAGAAAAAATGGTAAAAAAAGATTTTTTTTAGGCCAATGCATTCTCTTATATATGCGAGGCGACCTATGGTCGACTCGCATATATAAGAGAATGCATTGGCACAGGGCATAACTGTAACTATCACAATATGGTCAAGGAGCCGGTTCCAATGATATCCATATTTGTATGGTTCTATTGAGACAGACCGAAGATATTTTAGGCTGTTGAAGCTTTATGTGGCCGGTTTTGGCCGTTTTGTTGGGTAAAGGGTTAAAGAGTAGTTGAATTAGATATTGAAGTGTGAACCCAAATCATATAAAGGCTGTTGTATACGATGCAAGCATGTCACTCAACACAGGAAATGTGGAACCACCAGAAGAGAAAAGTGTGGGATATTGAGATATTTGACTACCTCATGAACAGCAGTATTCATGGTAGTAAATCTTCCACCATCTGTTATCACAATTATTACAGCTGGTTCGACAAAGTACGGGCATCGACCCTGAAATAAAAGAGTTTGTGAAATATGATGATTCCAATTTATTAAACAGTGTTTTCAGAGTTATGAAAATAACAACCAAACTGATATCTGAACAAGAGGTTGCACCGTCAGTGCTGGCATACCCAAAAACTGCAAACAACTGGTACATGTATACCTTTTGAAAACAGACGTGATGGCGAACATGCATACTAAATTTCATTCAGATATGATAATCCACCATGGCTGAGATATCTGCACGGACAGACCAAAAAATATATTTTCAAGATAAAACGAGAGGCCGATCTCGACATATGTTTAACCCAACCCTTGGTGATAGTAAATTGCTATGAACGAAATCATATTCTAGAGTTTTATAGAGTATACTGTTATGTACTAAAGTAGTACACACAAATGTACATAATACCACAAATTATTTGAATTTATGGGTCAAAAGAAAAGGGTTAATTTGAATTTATGGGTCAAAAGAGAAGGGTTAATATAAGTTATAACATCTATAAAGCCTGTCACCACTATCACAATATGGTGACCCGCCATATCAAATCCAGTCGTAAGTCAGGATTTTTTTTACCCTGTGCAAATGCATTCTCTTATATATGCGAGTCGACCATAGGTCGCCTCGCATATATAAGAGAATGCATTGGCTCAGGGTAAAAAAATCCCGACTTACGACTGGATTTGATATGGCGGGTCACATATACATGTAAGCAGTTTTATTTTTGTTGTTGCAAATGGCCATGTGACTTATCAAAATAATAGAGTTACTTAATAATGGAAAAGGTTACAATTAGACATGGAATGGGTAAAAGAAGTTAAATCTCCTATCTCGGCCCTGTTAGATCCAAATGCAAGTCCAAGCATCCATAAAAGGACCAACAACTACAGTAGAGCTCCATTGTTCTAGTTAAATAAATTCACCTGGCTTGGTGGAGGTGTTAACAGAACATACTCAAGCCTTGAAATAGTGTGCCTGTCATTTGCAGAATGAGGTTCTCAGAGGGTGAATTTAGTGATGCTACCCCGCATAGCGGGCTAGCATCACTAAATTCACCCTCTGGGAACCTCATTCTGCTAAGGTGTAAGCAGAATGAGGTCCCCAGAGGGTGAATTTGGTGATGCTAGCCCGCTATGCGGGGTAGCATCACTAAATTCACCCTCTGGGGCCTCATTCTGCAAATGACAGACACACTATTTCAAGGCTTGAACATACTTAGACAAACAACAGTATTCATTCATGCAGTGGAACTTTTGTTTATTCACATGTCAGATAACATTACATCTGACATAGCATTTGGTCAGGTAATTAATTGTGGGTATTGTTCTCAAAGCAAGAAGGAGATAACTTCGACAAGGATTTGGGTGGTGGCAGGAAAAGGAAGATTAACTTACAAGAAAGAGTCCAAAAACTGAAATAAGATGTATTCCACAAATCATGTAAAATTTCACATGATTTGCTGTTTTCTGTTTATTGGTCGATTAGTAAATCTTGTTTTTATTCAATCCACGCATATACTTTTTTTCTGACCAGATGTTCGTAAACCGGACTTTTAAATTGGTGTCGCCTTAAGTTATTTATTTAATTTTTTTTATGTTAAATTGAGCAAGGTGTTCATTCTAAAAAGAAATTATTTTTTTTTTCCGAAAAAGGGCCACAACTCCTTTAAAATAAATCGGATCAAACCAATATTCGAAATAGATATATGTATTTTGGGCTGAGAAACTCACATACCAAATTCGGTTCAGATCAGATGAAAATTGTTTTGAGTTATCACACCATGTGTAAAGTTTCTATGGAGGACCGGTGGTCAGACTATGGTATGGGTACATACAAAAAAGATAACTCTACAATGGAAAATGTGAACGAAATCACCTGCAAATTACCCCCCTTCAGCTTGGGTGTATATGCCTCCGTCAGCAAGATACATGTATGCTTTCTACAAATCTTGACATCTCTTTAAAACTTTAAATGGTCTTTACAGCTGGTCTTTAGAATACATTTTGTATTCCTGGGAATTTATGGTGATCTGACCAAAGACCAATAACAGTCCACAAGGCTTCTTAGATAGGAATGACAAGCTAATGAGCATGGTCAGCATGGGAATGCTCAAGTTACACATTCACTGTTTATCACTACCAATAATCTCACCATTCCCATGTGTGTATTAACCCTCTCTATACTAAATACTCATTGACCAGACAAGTAGATTCCTTAGGAAATCTTCAGATAATAAGTTCAATAAACAGCTATAAATCGTTTTTTAAACTTATTATCAAAACATTACCCACCAATTAAAGGCACGGGCGGCGTTCATTGCAGAAATATTCATATTTGTTCAAATCACCATCAACATAAGGAATATTAAAATATATATAGTTTTGTTCATATGCCAAACATAATCAGTGCGTAAATAGTATATTGTCGTCAAGACGTACGATGGTGTACGTAAACAAGAGCCTGCTCATTTTACAGAAGTTTTGCTTCTGTTTATATAACACATCGCAATTCTATTGGTTAATCACACACAAATGATATAAACGCTCTTTATTATTTCCATATCCGGAAAACAGTAACAAATAACGCTCTTTATGTTTACCATACCCGGATCAAAACAAAAGCCATGTTCTGCAACGTTTTTTGCTTTGGTTTACATAACAAAGGAAAAAAATTTGACAATAACATACTGTTTATGCCATATTTCTGATTGTTATAAGAACAAGGTCTGTCTATATTTTACTATTATTTCTGTTTATGGCGGTTTTTGACTGAGGTGAATATTTTAACAGCTCACCCACCGCCAACATCTTTAATAGGAATCCTTCTGCACATATATTATCTGTTTGCTACTTATTTTTCAATGACATCCCTCCAGATGAATAATGGAAATTTTCCAATGTTTTCATTATATGAATGGGGGAGAATTTATTTAGTAAATAAAATGTTGAATAAAAACAAACTCTTTATTTCTGGATTTTTTCAATATTATTCAATAATCTGAGCTAGGTGTCAAATAATAGTACTGGATTTGAATTTGTGATAAACATCCAAAAACTGTTCTCTGTAAGTGACTGACAGAATTATGAAGACACAATTACCACCTTATCAAATGTCCAAAAAATAATAATTATTCAAGCATTTTTATTTTTTTCCGGACCGATCCTATCAAAACCAGGTTAAAACAAATCTGTAAAGCAGAAAAATAAAAAGGTTTGGCCTTAATTAACATGCCTGCCTGTATTAAAGATTAGCTACTCAGAATAGTTTCTAATGAACAGAAGATCAAGAAATATTTGGTTTACTTCCATGGACATAGATCTGATATTGAAAGTCCCAGGGGAGATATTGATTTAATTAAAGATTGATGGTTTCCTCTGGAACTATGTGGCCTCATGCACCTTTACATCATAAATTTGGCAACATAAATGTAAATCACATTCAACCCATTCAGTAATGGATGTATAATACCAAAAACATGCTAATTTGACAGACTCTCACAATTAAAGCTGAATTGGTCATTGCGGCATGGTTTCGTGCAAAAGGACACCCAGTATCCCCCCAAAATGTGCAAAAAGAAAAAGTCACACAGCGTCTAAACGTCTCATAAAAAATTTATTACAAATGAGTCGCATCTTAATTAGTATTACCATACATGTAATTATTTGTTCATGACTTTCGTGTGAAATTTCAATAAATTTGAATGTCGCAGAAAACGAGACTTTGAGATGCTGGGTGACTTTTTTTTTTATTTGGGAGATCCCGGGAACCTGGGTGTCTTTCTGTATGTTTGAGAGATCCTGGGTGTCTTTTTGCACAATACCATGCAAAAATGACCAATTCATTACAATTAACCACTATTGTAACTACCACAGGGATTTTACTACTTGTTCAGGTTAAGGGTCCCGAGCCCATTGGGATAATTTGCACCATGGAGTCTTACAATTTGGAATACACTATAATATAGAGAGAATATAGTAACAACCAATTTCATCGTGAAACTCAAAAGTAATCAAACAGTTTAATGTATTTCATAACCCTTCCATGACAGGAGCTTCATGAAATTTTGCAAAAAGCCTGTGCCAATGCATTCTCTTATATATGCGAGTCTCCAATAGGAGCCTTGCATATATAAGAGAATACATTGGTCTAACAATATTTACCATGATCTTGTAAGCCAGTGCATTTTCTTACCGTATATATGCGAGGCTCCCCGTCATGAAAGCATTAATAGTTGAACTTATTATATGACTATTTCCAATCAATGAATAACACACCATTTCATTCCAATATATACTTTGGTCATATTCCTGTTGGTAAAGAAAGAGATAAGAGAAAATAGTTTTACAAGTTCCTGAAAATTTAAGGAAGAGTCCCCAAACTCCATTCAATTTGACCTGCCAGCTCCATTTGAACAAGTCTGAATTGCTACCCAGGGGCCTATCACACCAGATACGAGTCAATTTTACCTGCATAATTAGAGAAAATGTTTTAATCCTTCCATGACTGGAGCTTCCTGAAATTTTGCAAAAACCCTGTGCCAATGCATTCTCTTATACACATGTATATGCAAATCTCCCATAGGGAGCCTTGCATATAGAAGAAAATACATTGACCTAACAAAATAATTACCTTGACAACCAGTGGATTCACTCATATGCGAGGCTCACTATGGGAGACTCGCATATATAAGAGAATGCACTAACACAAAAACTTTAATGCTGCACCAATGCCTCTCCTGGTCATGAAAGTGTTGAGAGTATCGGCGTGGCAGTGCAACCACACTTGATATATACTAGATATAAATACCAGTACCTGTATGGTTGTTAATTTGGGATTGTATGTACCCTGCTCAATTAATATCTAAGCTTGATATTAAATGCCAACTGAATATCTGGTGTACTTGGTGAAATACTTTAATTACTTTGAAATGCGCTCCATTTTTGTTTAAATTTCGGCAGCATAGAAAACTGCTCACCGAGAACATATACACTTTAGCTATTGACAGCATACCAGTGTTTAGGCCACACAAAGACTTTAGCCCACACCAAGACTTTAGCCTGGTTTATGAGCATTTAGCTATAAAAAAAAAGATGCAGGAGTGAACAAAAATCAAGAAAAAATTATCACCACCACAATAATTGAGAAACAGTCAAATAACTCAAATATTGTATACCAATTTCATAAGATTTTTGAAAATGTTTTTATCAAATTAATTTCTTTTTTATCAACTCTGAACAATAACCAATAAATAAATAATTTTGACATGGTAAAAATGTTGTGCTACTACTTGTACTAGGATAGGTTTGTAAACCAGGCTATTATATTGACTAAAAGTTGCTGTTGGGGTTGCAACATTTGAATTTACTAAACTTAATATTGGTAATGGCATAATTAAAATGATTGAAAAAAAAAATAACAAAAAATCACCTGTCCATAAGTATCAATCCCAGATTGCATTCTGTTTAAATTCAACAGGTCAAAAGCATTTTTCAAAGAAGAACCCAAAGGTGATAACCCTGCTGCACCAAGATTTTTCAACTCGGCCATGAAAGTTGAGTGGCTTTCTTTCCATCCAGCCTGAAATAAAAAGATAAGAGCAGATTTAATACATTGAAACACAACATTTATTTTTATTTTTTCAAGTGTTCACAACTTATAAATTCGAACTTCATTAATGACATGACATAATTGTCATCAAATTTAATCATTTTAAATACTAAAATATTACAGCTAACATTGAGATAACAGTGAGATGACAAGTCAAATAGCAATGCAAGAGTTAACTTTAAGAACAGCATTGGCCAATCAGATTTTTGTTACCTCCCTTGCACTAATCATTATGCAAATTCCTACCCATAATGCAGTTCTCTCTCTGAAGAGAGATGGCTGTGATGCGAGGTGGATGTTATGCTCCTGGTAATTTTGTCCTTTTTCGCCACAAATTGGAATAAACTCTGACCTACACGCATCTCCCCTCAGTACAGATGGTTAGTACATGACACCATTCGCATCACACGATCTAATCAGCCTCTCAACCAAAGTAAAAGTTCATAAATACCTTCACATTCAACGGCGGGTCTTCGAAAGTCAGCAGCATGTAACGGTCCCATCTGCTGTTTGCATCGCGGGATCGACTCTAAATATACAAATAAAGCAAGAATTAGAAATCGAATAAACAGATGTCATAATGAATATGACGAACCACGAAAAATATAAGACTAATCACTACTTATTTGACTGAATGAAAAATTACCTTCATAAATGTTTCGACGGAGGCTTTAGCAACATCAATTACGCTCGTCCCAGTGTAAGTGCGCTGGCTCATAGACGCACTTGTGTCAACAAGAAATAAAATTATTGTCATTTTCTATCTACTAATCCATCTAAACGTTACCCCCCAAATCGGGTACAAAGGGAGGAAAAGGGCCACTCTCAAATACACCCTCTCCTCACAATGGCGTTGCGCGAATAGCTTTATGGAAACAGTCAGCACGCCACGAAAATTTGTCACGTGACTTAAAAATCCATTTCCCATTTGATTGGTCAATACTCCTGACGGTGGGAGGGAGATTAGATTAATACCTGATTACAAGCTGGTTTATTAATTAATTTAGTGAATTGTTATCTTTATGTACATCTGTTAAGCTTCTATATTGTGCTGTCACCTCATATGAGAGATATTCTTGGTTTAGACAACGGATAAATTTCGATTTGGGTGCATGTAAGTTAAGACTTAATGGCTTCTCCCTTCGATATAAATATGCAAGCGAATTACCTCTCATTCAGTCGCATTTGGTATGCGGCGAACATGGTTTTGAGGAATCTGCTTGCTGAAATTTTTCCGAAAATATTGATTTATCAGAAGAGAAATAGCTGTATAATTATAGTAGGTTGTTTCAGCTTGTCTTAGTTTTCATATGTAATTTTTACTTTCGAATGACTTTACACCGTTTGGTCAGTCGCACGTGTTATTGTTCACACAATCTTTCCTATTTTCGCACTAAATTTTTAATTGGGAGACAATGAACTCATGAATTGAGTTTCGAGTTTATAGTTACAAATACAAAATACAAATTCAGCATTTATTTGCTATTAGAGCTATAGCTTTTATTCTTCATTCTTCGAACAGTACAGAGCTCTTGCCGATAACATGGTTTTGCATTTATTAATAATATGGCAATGTGAGTCGAAGAAAGTTGGAATAGAATGGAGGCTTAATGTGGATACATCACATGTATTCATGTCCCTTGCTATAGTAATTGAATCATATGTCTGCATAAAGGTGTCTGGAGAAGTCGTTTTCAGTTTTCTGGAACCAAATGATGTTTTGATGTCATGACGTCTTAACTGGTTTTCATTAAACGGACATAGCTCCTTCGAACCTCAAAATATTATACATATAATTTGGTAAGAGATATCTCAAAACATTGTTTCGTTTTTGCCGGTTAACATGTTTTTAATCAGATCAGCTGTTGAATCAAAATTGCACCTGTAGACCATGGGAAGAAAATCTAAAAGCTGTCGTCGCTCTGAAACATTAAATAGTTCCAAGAGACCTGCCGGACAAAATACCTGTTTCCAATACCACATCAGGTGACAGTCACACTCGGATAGTATGTGCAACTCCGTAACTTTTGCTCTGCAGATTTGCATGGAATTCCCATTCAAAAATAGTCACATGACCTCCCCCTTTTATGACTTCAATGCAACTTTTTGGGGGAATAATATAATGATCATAGAAAGGTAAATACAGTATTTATTGTCAGACCTATTTCAATTCCTGGAAAAATTTTAAAGTGAATATTATTAGGTTTTATTTGGAGTGCAAACTGCCATGTGGTTTTAAGATAGCCAACGGAATTGGTTTAAAATGTAACAATTCGGTACAATTAAGTAGGAGTTCATCGCAAGTTATGAAGTAGAAACATTTCTTTTCATCGCGTTGGTCCATTGTTGATTCAGAGCTTTTTTGCAACCAGGAAGTCACTTGATTTTTCTCGAATAAGTGGTCTCTGGTAAAAAAATTCAATGACATCTATATTATAAATTGTGTGTGAAGTCTCAAGTACTAGTGAAGTACATAAGCCCCTTACCTATTTGTGGGGGGGGGGGGGGGGGGGTCATTATAATGGACAAATGGTAATTCTGAATATTTTCAAGTGCAGATGTGAATATTCAATTGCAAATATTTGCAGTGAATTATTCAATAGTTGCAGATAATTACTATTATTTACAATGTTAAATGCACAGTAATGGCTCTAATGCCAATTGGTTTCTGTACATGTACATAGTACTTTACCAGTTCAATACATGTACTAGTATGTCATGTTAATGTTGGCAACTTTGCATTGCTGGTGTTACTGAAAGGGGTTATTGTTGCCACATTTTGCTATTGTTTGTACTGGTACTAGTACCTGTAATTGAATTGGGCTTTAATAAGCTTACTCCTTTAACATAAAATGTGAATTTTTTCCTCTCATACGGTAAGGTACAAATGTACATCTGCTGTACTGTAGCATTCTATCTCACCCACATTATAATTCTAAAGCTACATGGCGATTTGCACTCCAGAATACACCTAATATTATTTGCTTTTCAATTTTTCCCGACATTGAAATATGTTAATACTGGCCTTCAAATTCATGATTCTCATTTTGATTCTTGTAAAAAGTCTTGATTCCCTGTAGAAATGCTATGTTTTGATTCTCGAAAAATTTGATGGTTTTAAGGCCTGCGATATATACCTGAGATATCTTTCTACATACATTATATGTTTCCTAAAGATGCATTGATTTTATGTGTACACATAGCATAGTATGGAACATATAGTGTCGACATCTGGTTTTACCACTCGTCCGTCTGTCATTTGTCTGTCCGTCTGTAGACACTTTACGCATTTTGTGATAACTCAAACATTTCTGATCGGAACCAAATTTTTGTATATGGGTTTCTCAGCCCAAAATACAGATCGAGTTCGAATATGGGTTTGATCCGATATATTTTTAAGGAGTTATGGCCCTTTTTCTAAAAAAAAATAAAAAAAATTGGATTGAACTACTTGCTGAATTTAAAAACAAATTATTTTAAAAAAAATATGTTTAAACTCTATGAAAAAAACAATATATATCCTCCTATGGGGGGGGGGGGGTGTCCCCTTTTCTACCCATCACTGCTCCCATACCCTCACCTCCTCTTCCCTACCCTTCTCCGTCTTCCTACCCCCACCACAAATCCCTGTCAAAGTTATATTTTCTTCTTGCTTTGTGAACAAAACCCACAATTAATTACCTGACCAAATGATATGTCAGATTTTATGTTATCTGACAATTGAATAAACAAAGGTTCCACAGAGCATGGAAACTATTGTTTGTCTAAGGGTTCTCTGTTAGCACCTCCACTACTTAACCATGTGAATTTATTTAACTAGAACAATGGAGCTCTACTGTAGCCTGTATTTAGGTTTGGATGCTTTAATGGACCAAAGATAGGAGATTTAACCCCTTTTATCCATTCCATGTCTTTTAACCTCTTTTCCATTATTAAGTGACTATATTAATTTGATATGTCGTATGGCCATTTGCAACAACATAAATAGAACTGCTTACACTATGATAGTGGTGACAGGCTTTATAAATGTTATATTAACCCTTCTATTTTGATCCATAAATTCCAATTAACCTTTCTCTTTTGACCCATAAATTCAAATATGTTGTGTTATTATGTGCATTTGTGTGTACTACTTTTGTACATTAGAGTATACTTATAATTCCACATCAAAACTCTAGAATATTATTTCGATCATAGAAATTTACTATCGCCAATGGATGGGTTAAACATCTGCCAATCGTGATCGGCCTCTCGTTATTCACTGGAGTTCTGCAATTTGGAACAGAATAATGTGCAACTGTCCGGAAAATGTATATTTCGCGTTATCATAACTGGAAACTTTTTTAAATTCATGCACTACTAAGTGGTTACCACTTAAATTGGACACTGTATGATCAGAATGATATCAATTAGTATTTTGTAACATCTAGAATAATACCACTTTAATACATGCAGGCCAATATAAAAAATTGCTTGTTTACAGGGCCTGATCCAGGTTTTATTTGGGGACACCCCCCGATGATCGAAGGTCATCGCCGACTGCCGAAGGGGAGAGTATGAGAGGGGTGGCCCCACTCATTGGGGCTGTCCGGGGGGCCTCCCGCGGGAAATTTCTTGAAATTTCAATGCTCTGAGAGTTGATCTTTCAGTAGCTATTAATATGACCAGAGTCACTTAAGCTAGAAAACAAAATTCATTTAATACATGTACATGAATTCAATTTATATTTATACACAAAAGAAAAGACACAATGAACCAACATATTTATTTCAACTTACAAGATAACATTGTTTTTAACAGAATTAAACAAACACACATAATGATAACAGATTAATATATGATCATAATAATGTATAATATAATCTAATAATGTATAATATGAGCCACTTGTATGACTGAGATGAAAAAGATAGAATGAACAGTCCTGCAACATTTGTCATTATTTCTTATTCTAGGTTTGTAGTTAAACACTCTCAAAATTATGTTATGTTGTTCTATTTGTTTCCAATTGATATACCGGTATATGTTAGGGCCCTAGTAATTAGAACTAATCTCTACGTTAATTATTCATTTGGTATTATGAGATCCCACCTGATAACCAGGTTGATTTGATCAAATTGTCACTGTTCCTATACTGTATTGTGTAATTTAGCTTTAATTTGATTGAAATACTAAAGTCTGAAGGCTGAATGGTAACAAACCTGAACTATTTGAAGTTTTCACAGATGAAAGCTAGATAGAACCAAACATACTTTACAGTATGATTCCAACTGCTAAACTTAAATCTTTTTGTAAACTTAAATGTCTTATGTCAATATATATAAATACATAATGTCATAAATTCTGTGTATCTTGTTATAATATGAATTGGGACCTGAATTTAAAAAAAATTTTTTTTTTTTTTTTTTTTTTTTTTTAAATATATTTTTTTTTTTTGCCTTTAATTTGTTTGGGCGCCCAAACTCAATGTCCCCAAACCCGGTATACCGGCGTCGAAAACGGGCTGGGTCAGGCCCTGGTTTATATCCTCTCCCGATCCTATTTTCAGTCCCCTCCTAATTTTTTTTTAATTGGATATAATTTTATATGTAAACTTTTTTTCTCATGTCTTAAAGGCACCGATGGCCTTTGCGATGTGTGTGCTGTTAAAATAGTCACACCCTTTAAAACTGCCATAAACAAAAAGAATACTAAAATATAGGCATATTTTGTTCTTATACCAATCATACATAACACGTAAACAGTATGATCTTCAACTCTTTATGTTGGAATATAAGATTTTATGAAACTCATTTGATAAATTTCATTCACAACTCATCTACAACATAACTCGTTGGAGATCCTCTATATATTTTTTAAATATAGATTTAAATCCCTACTCAATTTAAAAACAGTTTTTTTTTGTATGAAAAAAAAAAAAGTTTTGAAAAACAAAACACCCCTGTTATGATACTTTTGCTGTACTGTAGTGCAATGTAAGGATATTGTCAATAATTTTGTTTTTATTACTCAGGTTATCAGATGTTATCTGACATGTTTTGATAAACAAATAACTGCGGAGAATGAAGGGTCATTATCAATTTAGATTTGAGATATAATCCCATATGTTGTTCTCAGCAGCCTGGCTTGTCAACAAGTTATAATTTCTCTCTTAGATGTGAGTGAGTGGTATCTGTATATAAAACCATATAATCTGTTATGTGGATTCATTTGAATATCTGGCTAGTCAAAAGTGGCTGAGATAGGGATTTAAAACTTTGCTTTCAAGGAGTTGAATTCACTTCCTAAACATATCCTCTGAAATAATTAACTATTGGATATGATAATGAGAACGTGAGAGCTCTTTGTGTGATGTGAATAGGGGCATAATTACATATATGATTTTAAGAAACTACCCCAATCAAACCCAAATACTTTAACCCCTTCTTAAGGGAATAACTTGGTCAATTTTTTTTTTTTTTATCGTCATAATACTAATTATATATGTCTAACAGACCCATTTCGCCAACAAAATTCAAAATCGAGCAGTTAATATTTTTACTATTATGATATAAAAAAAATCGCGAAATTATTCGAAGTGTAAGTCACGTGACTGATTAGTGCGATCACATGACTAGAACATGGCCGATCAGCTGCATCGACGCAGTTACTTTACCTGATTCAATTACCGGTGACAGCGGTGGGCGGAGCTTGAAGTAATTCCGCCAATCTACGAGTTGATAAATAAAATATCGCAGTCTCCAGTTAATTACCTTTTATACAATAAATAGTGATCATTGAATAAAACTGTTTGAATGTGCTTATTATGAACTGGATTTGCTAGAATGTTAGATTATATAATGAATAATGATGGCTAAAATGTAAGTTGTGTGAAAAGAGATGAACTCGAATACACAACAGACTATCGAAACTACAATAATTATTAATTAGGCACTTCGGATGGAAGGCTAGCCGGGCATTGTTTTTTTTTTTTTTTTTTCAATTTATTTTACGTTTTGGTGGCATATATTGACTTTCAAGAGAAAGCCTAGAAAAAATCCAATGATTGCCAGCAGCCTCTAATAAAGAGCTTTCGTCGCGGTAGACAATAAAGAGCTTTCTCAATTATGAACGTGATCTATTTCGAGGTGTCATGGGCGATTTTGTATGTGGTATTTTGTCATTTAAATATAAAGAGCGTCCATGCTTCCGTCTTCCAAATGCGGTAGACAATAGAGAGCGTTCTAAATTACGAACTATGTTGTCTTTTTGGAGGTACTAAATAATGGTAATCTGTATGTGGCATGGTGGCATTCAAATATATGAATGATTGAGAATTTAGAAATAACTTACAAAGAACAACGAATGAAACGCCTGATATATAGTTCCGCCCAGTGTTTTTATAATGCCAGGGGGCTTCTTATGACAAAGTTGATGCGAACGTCTGTTGCCGTTACCACTCAATTTAGGTCCCATTTTGTAGTGCAAACAATTTCACCGGTTGGCACTGCATGATGAATAGTCGCTGAGTGACTATCAAATTTAGCATTATAATAACATTGATTCAACAAACCAAACACGCGACGGAACGTTATTAATGGCTGCAAAAACGACTATCATACATGTATGCACTACCAATAACTTTATTAATATAAGTATATGGTCTGCTTTACGATAATGACTTCCAAAGTTAACCACGCTATCTTGATTTACCGATATAACTCATCGCATAGTGATGTAATCTATACATGTATATACACCGCGCGGACACACACAGATTCCGCATTTTAATATCGGTTTACTACAATTACGTAATCGGCATAATAAACTCCGGCTCCGAATCTGTGTCTTTAATTTGCTCGCCCACAACTACGTCATCCGTAGTTTAGTCACGGAAATCTCCGAATGTCGGTTATGGTATTATTAGCTCAACTTACTTTGTAAGTTTGAGCTATTACCATGGTTTGGCGTCCGTCGTCCGTGTGTCCGTCAACAATTTCCTTTGGCGCGGGCTACAGGTCGTACTTTTGGTCTGATCTTTATGAGATTTGTCATGAATGTTGACATGTAGATGGGAACGAGTCATTTTTGGTGTCATTCGGCCAAAAAACATGGCCGCTGGCGGCCATCTTGGATTTCAAAATTCAATCCATTGGCGCGGGCTACAGGTTGTACTGTTCGTCTGATCATCATGAAATTTGTCATGGATGTTAATATTGACATGTAGATTGGGAACGAGTGATTTTGGGGTCGTTCGGCCAAAAAAACATGGCGGCCAGCAGCCATCTTGGATTTTACTCTTTGCATGACTAAATCCTTTGGCGTGGGCTACAGGTCGTAGCTTTGGTCGGAACTTCATGAAATTTGTCACATATGTGGATGTTAACAATGACATGTAGATGGGAACGAGTCATTTTGGGGTCGTTCAGCCAAAAAACATGGCCACGGTGGCCATCTTGGATTTCAAAATTCAATCCATTGGCGCGGGCTACAGGTCGTACTGTTCGTCTGATCATCATGAAATATGTCATAGATGTTAATATTGACATGTAGATGGGAACGAGTGATTTTGGGGTCGTTCGGCCAAAATACATGGCCGCCAGCAGCCATCTTGGATTTTACTCTTTGCATGACTAAATCCTTTGCCATGGGCTACAGGTTGTAGCTTTGGTCGGAACTTCATGAAATTTGTCATGGATGTTAACAATGACATGTAGATGGGAATGAGTCATTTTGGGGTCATTCGGCTGAAAAACATTGCTGCCAGCAGCCATCTTGGATTTTACTCTTTGCATGACTAAATCCTTTGGCACAGGTTAGACATTTCAATTAGCACCTTTCCTATTCCTCCATTTACTGTCAACCATTAAATTATTCCCCTACCTAAGTTGAGCTACAGTGTCATTGACACTTTCATTTATTAATTTTTCAGCTTATTTATTATCAGATCGGAATGGATCTTGGGTCATTTTAATCACAACAGGGATGGCTATCCGATTGCGTTTGGTAGTTTCTAGACCGAATAAATCCTTTAAGATAAATTATTTGAGCTTTTGAATTCAAGTTGGATACTGATATATGGAATCCTATGATATTTTTGATAAATTATCAGTTATAGATGTAACATGTATTACAATATTTTGTATATATAGGCTGTTAGCTCTTTATGTCTATGCTAATGAGGTGTAGATCTATTGTGCTGATAATTTCAAGAAAATGTATCAGTGGTGCCAGTATGGGAACCCTGCCCTAAATATTTGTAACTACTTTTGAGGAAAATTAATTCATTTCAACTCTTAAAAGATACCGCTTTGAAATTACTAGATGAATGGATTATGGATCTCACAGATTGGGATTTGCATTGGTTCAAATATGGTCAGAATAGGGCAGAGATAATATATTTAACTCCCCCCCACCCCCCCCACCCTATCTTTATCTATACTGCTGAATTCAAGTTTGGAACTGGTATGATAATATCTAGATTACTAATGATTTCTAAGCTGACAGGGTGGGGGTACATGTATATGAAGGCAATGTTAGGGGCAATGGGGAGGGAGTGCAGATGAGGTTGGGGTCAAAATTATCAACAGTTATAAAGTTCATGCCTGATATAACATTAGTTGTAAATTTGTTTTCACACCGAACATAGGATGGAATGTTCTCATTGTTTGATTTTTGATATCATACAAACAAAAATCCAGCTTAAATGAAATATTAGAGGTAAATTCAAATCCTTGGGAATAATTTTTTATATGGAAGATCCACAATACGTAGCCGAAAATTGGTATAAAAAGAACGAGTGTTACAGTGTAGATAAAATTTTATAGCATTGGGCACTCAGGACACTGTCCTAAAATTGAGAAACACACATGTCAAATTGTCAATGGAGTAAAAACACATATAAATCCCTAGACTTAAAATGGGACAGTGTCCTAGTAGACCCAGTAATGCAAATTTAATCACTGAATAAATGCAATCTTTATAACAATTTATATACCAATAATTTGATCAGTCCGGCCTCTGCACTCCCCCGTCAAACGAAAGTAGAACTTTGTCACACAGTCAAGTAGCACTCTCACTTCATTAAGAGAGAACATTGGTTGTAGTACAAGCTTTCGTTTTCAAAATCGATGGTTGAATATAATATACGGTAGATAATATCGTGTAGACAAGTTGAGGAATCTGTATGGGAGCTCTCGATCGACTTTCTCAAAGTTGATCGGGTTCTCCTGTGAAAATATTTTTACAGGTCTATATGTATATGGTGTTGTCCATCTCATTAATAGAATATACAATGTAGTTGAATTGTCTTTGAAAAGCAAACTACTGTATATCAACAATGCACACAACAACTCTGCTACAGACTGGTAACAATACAACTCTTACAATTATATTGTTAAAAATCTATGTTTGAGGTGGCATTGCAGAAAAATAAAAACAAATACAGAAAGGAAGAAATTGACATAATATATTATATTCAGGCCTTTAGATTAGGCTAATTTGGGGACATTTTGGGAGGACCGAGGAGGGGGGGGGCTACCCCCTCATGACTATTACAGTATTGGGGCTACTAGGGTTTCCCCCGGGGAGAGTTTGTTTTAAAAGTAAGCCTAAAATGGGGCTCTCTGGTTGGTTCTGAAGCATATGAAAGGTGAAAGAAATGAACCAATGGGCCCCATATCATTTCCTGGCAACTTGGGCTTATATCAGCATTCAGCAAGTTATGTTACCCTTATATTTTCAAGTTTTGTAGGTCACAATTCAACATTTATTGACCACTTGGGAATATTGGATCATTTGACATCAACAAAGCCATTTTATAGATGTATGGTGCTTGAAAGTTTACCAAGCAGTCCACCAATACACTGATCATGGGTATTACCAATTCAAATTTAATTTAATCTAACTACATTTTATGTAAACATGAAAAAAAGTTAGAAAGTTGATTTGTTGTGGTTAAATGAAGCAATATACACACACAAACAGGTCATACAAAGGGTGATTTTGCAGTGATATTTTTTCAAACGTGCCTTCTAATTTGGGGACATTTCTATAATTTGGGGACATCGGTAAATGCTGTGAGTTGTGGGGAATATTAAGGCCTGTTATATTGTATACTTGTATGTTATATTTTTGTACAACCTGTATAAAAAAAAAAGAGAATTAATTATCCAAAAAATAATAAATAGAAATTGTTCACAACATGCATCGAGCTTGTATTCCTGCATTCAGAAATCAATGAAATGGTATCTCAGAATCGACTGTTCTCCGAAATCAAATGCATAGATTTAAAGTTTTTTTGTTCATATTTCAAATTTGTCTCCCACTAGGCTGAACCATTTATTGCCCTGATGTAAAACCCAAACTACATCACTATAAAGACCTGATCCACACAACGGGAATGTAACCTGATTCACAAGCCTGGATATAGTGTGTCTGACATTTGCAGAATGAGGTCCCCAGAGGGTGAGTTTAGTGACACTATCCCGCATGGCTAGCATCACCAAATTCACCCTCTGGGGATCTCATTCTGCTTAGGCTTCAACTGCTATGGGAGACCTAGGATAAGTTCCTCAGTTCACCCCACAAGTATGCAATTTATCTTCTGCAAATTTGGTGATATAGAATCTGAACTGAAGGGAAAAGTAACCAAAAACAAAAACTTCTTAAATTTAAGACTATAGATACTTTCCAGAGAAGATGAGGCCTAAGCAAAATAGGACCACAGAAGGTAAGTTTGGTGATGGTATCACTGTGCGTGATAGTGTCACTAAATTCACCCACTGGGGACATTATTCTGCAAACGTCAGGCAAATTATATCCAGGCTTGCTGATTCATGTACATGTATATTGGCAAGTACATGTATGCCTGTTGTTTTATGGGGGGGGGGGTCGATCGATGGTTTTGACATGCAGTTGAGTGAATTCCCACTGAAATTAACCCTCTACTCATGAAACTAACAACTTCGTGATATGGCCTAGTGTCTGTAATGACGATAATCCCCAATTAACCAAACCAATTAATTTAAATGTTACACCTGCGATTTTGAATTCAGTCAATGTCATTTTGGTTGGAGTTATTGCCATTTAAGTTTTAAAACATCCGAGCACATGCTTGTCGAGTTGGATATGCCTCGTCGGAAACATCAAAGCGCTAGCATTAGTTGGCGACATTGTGAGATGATTAGTATGTCGCTTGCATGCGAATGGCACAATGACCTCCTTTCAAGTTGGTGCAGCTTGCTCTGTCGACCATAACCTTGCTTGGAGACGGATTACCATGTTAGATTATATATTGACCCCACTAGCTGATTGTGTCAATGTGTGCAAATTGCGAGTAAAATGATTTTGTGGACATGTGCCGTATGGCCCAATTATGGAATACAAAATGTGAGCATAAAATGGATCATGGCATTGCTAGCGTGTCAACTTCATAAACTAATTGAACATTTAAAAAATGTCGACGCAAATCCATTTCACATCGGCTTTTGCCGATTGCCGACGCTAATTCACAGGGCTGCTGTATATGTACATTGAAGTCTCACGATGCTAGCAACTACCAATTCTCACTTATAAATACTAAGTCTCACAAACAACCAATTCCTCACTAATAAATAAAATGGCAATTTGAAATCGAATGCATGATTAATGTGGAGTGTTAAGCTCTATGGTCGAAGGGATATAACTAAAAATTTATGCGATCTGAAAACGCATGTGGGCCTTGTTATATGATTATATCCCTTTGTTCAACCCATAAGTGGATGTTTAACTCTCAATCACTGGTTCATGTTACATGTCAGTAATCAGGGAGCAAATTACTTTTGAAATTTTGATTAGCAAATAACCTCCCTTTGACATGATTAGATCGCATTGTTCTAAAATCATATCAAATTCATACCAAATTTCATAGCTATTATCCAAATTTGGGTAGCAAATTGCGATGCGATATCAGTTAATTTGCTCCCTGTCAGTAATAGGTGCATGCTATATACATGTACCGATATGTAGGTGAGAACTACGCATTCCCCTATTAAACGATCAAATAAGCCGACATATGTTTATAAACACGCAGCTTACATGCGTCTGACATCTCACACATGCAACAATAACACATGCATGACTATGCATGGTTGTTTGAACAGTATTTATTATCAGTTATCACTGTTCACTAATTTTGACAATTTGTTATCGAAATGGTGCTTTGAACACTGCTTTCAGTTTATATTATGCCTGACCAAATTAGGAGTTGAAAGTTGTTGTGTTCGCCATTGGCAAACTGTCAATTGTTGCAGACGAGTGGTCATTATACTGTGATGTTACTAGTGATGTTCCGATAATCGGAATCGGCCGATAATAGCCCATCAGATATTAATCATACCTCGCAGTTGGACATTGACTTTTACCGATTTTCAAAACAAACAAAAACATTCTAGTATCTAAGCATTATATGCATGCTTTAATAAATGTACATAATACAACCATAGTATTGAATGTAAAACGCAGTTGTAACAACCTAAAAAGAAGTTATTGGCATTGTCCAAACAGTCTGGTATGCTTATATATAAGCATGGCAATACACCTGTCGGATATATCCCGTGTAATATGAAGCTATTGGTTCAATTGCATGGATATGAAATAGATTCAACAACTGACCTCATTACAATGCACATGTAGTTTCCGGTTGAGCACGTGCCATGCTGTGACGCCACATGCTATGTCAATAATTTGAAGCACGCACTGAATGAGTTAGTACAGTCGCGATCAGAACTGTCTTCAATAATGACCAACGTGAGGAGGGGCATAATTAGCTTTTTCGTCTATAAGGGACAATATGGTGAAGCAGTCCCAAATTGCACGTGTTTTTGTCGCTCTGCGAGTCGCCATTATTATAATGTTGCTCTCATTACAAGTTACGGCATTCGCTATGAAATATGCTTAGCTCCACGTTGAACTCGGGGGCGGTCTAGCGAAACAAAATTTGAGTAGGCGGAACTATAAAAGCTTCCCAGTTATTCAAAGACAAAAGGTGTGACCAATGGGAATTTGGGAAATCTCAGAAAAATATGACACCAATTATTATCCATCATTCTAAATTTAGTAAATAATCATCACATTCCATACATTGTCGCAACTAACAAGTATTCAATCAAGACCTTTATACCGCATGCAAATGTTCCCCTTATGGTGATAACGTTACTCTGATTCGGCACCTTTGATCTCTTTGTCAAAACAACTACCGGCATACATCAAAGGCAGCGCACAACTGACCGTTACTGACGTCAGCAGAAATACTTTAATATATATATTTTTATGTATTTGGCTTTGAAACTATACCGGGATATGGAGTGCAATGGGTGTACATAGGTCCATTATCAGAATCGGAAATTGACTGATTGTGCCTCCAGTTATCGGAAATCAGTCCGATGGGCTTTTTCATTATCGGAACATCACTAGATGTTACTATGTACAATCAATGTTCAATACACATTTACTCAATCTCGCATGGCCCACAAATCGTAAATAAAACGTAGTGATGAACTGTGCAAACTTTATTCATGAAATATTGCATATATTATACATTGTACTTACCAATTGTTATATATCAAAATAATATCACGATAATAATGTTGATCGCGATGTTGTCACCATATAATAGCGCGATATTTTTTTGGGTCAATATCGCCCAACCCTAATATCTGGTTATTTTTCTTCCAGGTTTATTGAGACTCGACTGAGGACACAGGTTGATTCCACATTTCTTTGGGCCAGGAAGGCTCTAATAGAAACGCACCATGGACCACATAAATGGTCAGTATGTTAGAGGTGGAAAGATGTACAATAACTTCCATCGAGGGAATATGAATTTCATGAAACACCCTCCAATGATGAGAGGTCCTGGCTTCAGAATGGGTCCGCCTCCTGGTCCAGGATTTGGGCCACCAGGTCCACCATGGCACGCTCCTTATCCCAGGATGCCACCACCAATGAGAAAAAATAGACCACCGGATAAGGCAGTTGTAAAAGATGTTAAAATTGTGTCAAACGGAACCACCAAGAACACAGAAGTTAACCAAGCTACCAGTTCTAAAAATGGTGCTTCAGTTACCAATGAAACCGCTGTAGTGAAGGACGTGGCTGCACTGAAGAATGGAAAGACAACCAACACTGATTTGAAAAAAGAGCCAGAGAAGTTTCCATGCAACAAATGTGACCAGAAATTCCTTGCAAAAGAGGAACTTTTGAATCATGAAAAAGTGCACATGGACAAGCAGCAGTTCCTGTGTGATGTCTGCCAGAAGAAATTCACATATGAGCATGCGTTACAGGGCCACATGAAGTCACATCAAGGCAATCTGTCATATTCGTGTGGGAAATGCAAAAAAAGCTTTGCAAGCCAGGCGGCTCGTGACCACCATTCGAATACAATATGCGTGTTCACATGTGATGTCTGCAAGCTCAGTTTCAATTCCCAGTCTGTATTGGCTGAACATAAAGTTGTGCACATCAAATATAAGTGCTCCGTCTGCAGCGAGAGCTTCTCGACACAAGACCAATTGGATAAGCACAGGCAGAAGCATATCGTAAAGGTTGACTGTTCAGTCTGCAAACAGTCATTTCCGTCAACTAAAGCTTTAGAGGAACATAAGAAGGTGCATAACAGGCAGTTTTTATGTAGTCACTGCATGAAGTCATTTACATATAAATCCGTACTGTTGGAGCACATAAAGAAGCATGCTGGTGCTGGAGTTCAAATTTTTGTCTGCAATTTGTGTGCGAAGCAGTTTGGGGCAGAAGATAACTACAACAAACATATGGCCGTGCATAAGTACGAAGCTGAAAAATACAAGTGCGAGAAATGTTCCAGTGGGTTCCCGAGTCGAGCTGATCTTGAGCAACATACAAAGAAGATGCATCCAATTTTCAAGTGTGAAAAATGTCCTGAGTTATTTTCCATGGAATCACAGATGAGAATCCATATGAAAATACATGCAAGTGAAATGTTTGCATGCAAAAAGTGTCCAAAATCATTCTCTAGTAATAAGCTACTGGAAGAGCACATGGCGACACACATATTCAACTGTATAAAGTGTACTAAGACATACCCAGGTAAGGAAACTCTACTGGAACACATGAAACTTCATGCTTTGTTAAGATTCATGTGTGGTGTATGCGAGGAGATGTTCGGGACAAAAGATGAACTGACCAATCATATTAAAATCCATGTTGCTAATCATCAATTGATTTGCAAAAG
Organism: Siphonodentalium dalli; assembly: GCA_032622095.1. NCBI lineage: Eukaryota > Metazoa > Mollusca > Scaphopoda > Gadilida > Siphonodentaliidae > Siphonodentalium > Siphonodentalium dalli. Next base: position 267,907,405 of record CP136064.1, on the reverse strand, counting down.
ATGCACAAAGCCGCCATTTTTCTGCAATGTTTGTAATAAGAATTGTCAGTATTATTCTGAATTCATGAAGCACATTAGTGCACACACGGACAGACCAAAGTTCTCATGTGGAATGTGTGAGAAGTATTTCTCTTATGAATCAGTTCTGAACAATCATTTGAAGAATCATCCTGGAGAACAACCATTCACATGCATGGTGTGCCACGGAACCTACTTCGCTATAGTTTGCTGAGCCATGCATGGTGTCACGGAACCTACTTCGCTATAGTTTGCTGAGCCATGCATGGTGTGTCACGGAACCTACTTCGCTATAGTTTGCTGATCCATGCATGGTGTGTCACGGAACCTACTTCGCTATAGTTTGCTGATCCATGCATGGTGTGTCACGGAACCTACTTCCCTATAGTTTGATGAGTTACAGCTACAGGAATATGAGAAAGATTTGTACACTTGTATTAATATCTATTCTTGATATAAATAGCATCAGATACAATGAATTTGTGAATATTAAGGTACATAGACACTGCATCAGTTGTGCGAGATCGGAGAGAGAAGTGACGACGAGGCTATCACATATTGACAGCCCTGTTATTTAACCCTTCCATGATGGGAGCTGCGCTGGTGCGTCATTAAAGGGGTACTGTACACTAAATCTGGCCATTTATGGGACCATCTCCTTTTATACTTAACAGAATATATGCAACCAATTAATGAATTTGAGCCATGGATTACTGCAAAATGCACTCATATGCTTTATGAATAACGCAAACAACATGGTAATTATGTTGTTTGCATTGTTCATAGAGCACACAGGTGTTTTGTGAACTAATCCAAGGGTCAAATCTATTACTTTGTTGCATATATTCTCAGTGTTGAGTATAAAATGAGATAGTCCCATAAATGGCCAGATTTAGTGCCCCTTTATCCCTTTACCCAACAGAACGGCCCTGTGCCAATGCATTCTCTTATATATGCGAGTCGACCATAGGTCGCCTCGCATATATAAGAGAATGCATTGGCTTAACACATTCAAAATTATAAAATTGTTAAAGAAAAAATGGTAAAAAGTGTTAAAAAAAAAATTTGTTTTAGGCCAATGCATTCTCTTATATATGCGAGGCGACCTATGGTCGACTCGCATATAGTGCTGGGCGGTATTTAACCATAAAAATACCGCGGTAATCCTAAAATAATACCGCGGTATACGGTATTACCGATTATTTAAACTAATCCCTTAAGACCCCCGTTTAGTAGCATTCGTTTGGTGCACAGGTCCACTATTTATGGAGGGAAATCGAATCGCTACACAGATTACATAAAATAAGGAAATTTACGCTCCGTTTTATTAAATTATGGAATGCAATCAATGAATGTATCATTATCTGCATGCATGGATTCATGAGCTGATCTTAAATACAGGTAATAATTGCGATTTATACAACTTAATGCAAGCATCATTCAGCGAAGTTGGATACACCCAAGAGCTTTGAAACAATCCCCAACTGACAGTGCCGACTTGCAGAGCACGTGCTGTGACGTTGATATTGGAATGTTCCGCCAGGTGTGAATAACTTAAGAATAAGTACAATGATTTTATTAAATGCCGGGAAATGAAGTGTATTACTTCCAAAGTATTTAACTTCTAACTATTATTGACTTACCGTTGCATTATTATAAATCATACTTTTAAAGCCAGGTTTATGAATGTGATCAATTATTCCCACTCGATAACACCCCTGAAATAATGAGCTGCCCCATGCATGCAGTCGATTAAAAATAGCGCAGAATGATGCAATCATACTTTGCAATATAATGTTGGGCTGGATTTTGTCCCAGGTGGGGAAGGAATGCATTTTTGTCGATCAGCACGTGCATGGGGCACACAACGTAAGTCTTGAAATATATTCGCGGCAATTTCGGGGATGACTTGGTAAACAGAATCCGCAACGCTAGTAGCTACTCCAGCCCAATTTACAGCAACGCTGTCTCCTGACACAAACTCGCTACCTCTTAATTGTAATTTCGATGAAATACGGTGTAAAGAAATGAAGTAATTTCTTTGTATCCCGACAAAGGAAAACCACAATATACTCGGTAATGGGCCTGTATGATATGTAACCGCGATAATACCGTCTTCAAGGTTTACCGATTATGGGAAAGAATGACGGTAACGGTATTGAAAATCTTACCGACTATAATCGGTATACCGAAATACCGCCCAGCACTACTCGCATATATAAGAGAATGCATTGGCACAGGGCATAACTGTAACTATCACAATGTGGTCAAGGAGCCGGTTCCAATGATATCCATATTTGTATGGTTCTATTGAGACAGACGGAAGATATTTTAGGCTGTTGAAGCTTTATTTGGCCGTTTTGTTGGGTAAAGGGTTAAAGATCTTGTGCCAGTGTATTATCATATATGTGAGGCTCCCAAGCCTTGCATATATAAGATAATGCACTGGCTTACAATTCAACATGAATATTGTTGGGCCAATGTATTCTCTTATATATGCGAGGCTCCCTATAGGAGACTCGCATACATTTATTATATAAGAGAATGCCTTGGCACAATGTTTTCGTGAATTTTCAGGAAGCACAGTCATGGAAGGTTGATCAGAAGAAATTTGTTTGTCGAGGCCAGAAATGTTTCCTTGGCTAAAAATCCTATCTTGTGGTTTCACGTCTTGTTTCACAAGAAATGCCTCACTGATTTTTGAGTGCCTCATTTATCATTATATTTAACCTACATCACCAATCAAGTCTCGAACCCAAAGTGGTTTTGAATTATTTAAAAACATATATACAGTAATGCCCTGAATAATCGACTCCTTAACCACAGCCGGATTATGGGTAATTTTTCTGGATTTAGTCGGAGATATGACTTGTTATGAGAGCTGTGGTTGAGGAGTTGATTATTTAGGGCAATACTGTAAACGTTGTCTGACGTAATAAACTGCAGTAGTACATTAGCTGTGGAAATTCACAATGCACATTCAAAAATCAGTAATCGTTAAAACTCATATTTATAACTGATATTTATACACTGATTGATAAGGAAAATTGGTATCTGTTGTGCCCGATTTTGAAATCAAACACACCTCAACCTTTTAATATATGTGTTCGTAAAATGCACGTAATTCCTTTCACTTCTAAGTGCAATAACTCCTGCAACAAATATCTAGCTCATCCACTGCATGAATTACAGATGGCAGCTCTCCGAATGTCTGAAGCGACGGTTTAGAGATTATATTAGTGACGTATGCTCCTGTACGTCTGAAGCGATGGTTTAGAGATTATATTAGTGACGTATGCTCCTGTACGTCTGAAGCGACGGTTTAGAGATTATATTAGTGACGTAGGTTCTTGACCCTGTTTAAAGGATCATTTTTTTTAAATTATCTGATGAATTTTGCAGCAGATAACATAATTTTTTTTTTTATGGTATATATAGCATATATTTCTTCAAGTTTGTGGTGGCCCTTGCCTTTACTTTATATTGAATTTTATATGATTAAACTGCCTCCGACAGATAAAACCAGTGCCCCCCCCCCCTTGCTGAATTTGCCCATGAGATAGATTATTTTTGGCCCAGTAGTAATATTTTTGGTGGACATAAGTTATTATCTACAGTTCTGTTATCTGTTGACATGTAATCAAATTTGATTTGCTGCGTGTACATGGTATGTATATCCCTCAAGCATTGGGCAATTGTTTTTTGTTTTGACGTGTCGCAAACAATTATTTCTAGTGAATATAGAGATTTGCATTCATCAGGATCATGTTGAAAAATTTCCAATAGGTATGTTAAGTCCTGTTAGGTTTTTTATTTTTTTTATCCTTTTCCATCAAGAGATTTTTTCCCCTGATGTTCGTAAACCAGCTATTAAAATCGCTGTAGCCAAAACCTAATTTTGAAATCTTAATACCAGTTTCAAAGTCTGAAATAGGTCAAACTCGGCACTATGGTAGATATCACTGGAACACTTTAATACTCTTGAGGAAATTTTATGACCTTCAAAGTTTGGTAAACGATTCGATTCGTTGCTTTTCAAAATTGTTTTTGTCTGCTTTTATTATATATTTTGATTAACATTCACAATTCAAATTGTTTTCTTCATAAATGTGATTTTATTGCATGTTGAGGGGTGGGGTTGATTTCAAGACTTTTCAATAATCATGATATATTTCCCCATATAGACATTTACCAACCCAAATATAGAATCCATTTCTAGTAAGCATTCCAATAGTAAAAACTAATAATTTTTACTGCTTTCTGCCATTCAAACCGGGACCTGTCATGTACCGGTATGTCTGTAATTTATCCTCACATAGAATAGCATTATACCTACAATAGATACCAATGGATGTTCATTATGATTAAGGTAGCTTCCAGACCCTTCGAATTCAAGACTAAATTTCAATCAAATACAATGTGATGTAAATTAATTTGAAAACAATTCATATACAATGTGATTTAATTTAATTTGAAAAAAGAATGTTGAGTGTAAATTGACCCAGTACTGCAAATTTAGGTTACAGATTGGTGACATCAAGTCTTCCAGATTCATAGTTATGAGTAAGATGATTTCTCAAACTACTAGTAATTGAAGGAAAATTGTTACATGTATGTGTGATTGAGTAAATTCAATTTTAATTGCTGGAAATGTTGTATTTCAATTTTGGGATCCAAATAATAGTACAGGGCAGAATAATAGTACAGGGCAGAATAATAGTGCAAGATGGAAATATCCAAGAATTGTAATAAAAATACAGGGCAAAATATCAAATAGTAGAGGGTGGAAACATGTGACAAATACATGTAGAATGAAATATACTACAATGCTTATTTCCATGCTTGGGTGCTTGTATCTTTCTATTGTTATATTGTACAGTCAATTGTACACAAAGAGAACATCATATATTTAGGCCATATAAAATTAATAGTTCCTTTCTCTGGGATTTATTTTTCAAAGTGACGAGGGAGGAAGATATTTGTATTTATTATTTTTATTTGAAATTTTTTTTGTGAGGCAGCAAGAATTTATAAAATATTTAAGTCTCATATATAAAGGGGTGATAGTATCTGGTTCTATTACCCATTGGAACCTTGATTAATCCATGTATCTCCATCAAATATATCTTGGACACTGAAACTAATGGTTATATATTTCTTGCTTGCAAGATTCTAGAAGAAGTCGTTTTAAAAATCTGTACGTAGTACCTCGAGTACGCGCACTTGTCAAATGCCAATTAATGGCGATTATATATTTGGACCAATCGTGTGAGTCCTTTCGCTATAAAAGCGATTGAAAGGTAAGATCCATTCTTTTAAATTTCTTCTATTCGCATTTTTTATCTGTTCATTTCTCATGAACGTTTCTCTTTATGATATTCCGAACGACAACACGCAGTTGCCTAATTTTGTGCACTACACACGTGTTTTCCTATTTTCGGAATTTAGTTTTACAATTGTTCAACAATCTTTTATTCTACAATACTGTCTTATTAATGACAGTAGTCTGTGGGTGGATAAATTCATTAACAAATATTTCAATTTTGTTTTATTTACGAGAATCACTTCGAACAAATATCATTTTTTTTTGCATAAAACAATAGAAAAAAACGATGCTCTTTCGAGTCATTTGGGTTCTCGGCGGGATTTTTAACACTGCACCGGATGCAATATTGTGCTGGCGTCTCGTCTCCACTAAGCTCCAGTTTGGAGTTTGGTCCCTGACAAAATCCTATCCAAATGTATTGGAAGTAATAATTTACAATATTTCACATTACAATATTTTACAATAATTTTCCTCACGGATGCTAGATAAAATAGCCACAGTGTGGCTTGCCTCCTCTCTCTACATTGAACATACGTCTCAATGCTTTTACGATGTTTTTTCCCTCCGACAGGTAGGGGTGCCACGATTAATCATATAATCGATGAAACGTTGATACAGCCGATATTCAATTACCATTTTCGGCGGCGATTACTCAATTCTTTATTTCGGATGTCGAAAAGTACCGGACATATTTGGATACCCTGTTTTACAGTTTAATATCCAACGGACAGGTTAACGATCGTTGATCGTGCAAAGATATTTGTAACGCATTGTGCTCATTACTAATTACCGGCTTTCCTTCCCACGGGACAGTAGCGATTGCTCTCGCACCTGTCTGCACTCGCAATTTTCTATTCACGGGTGTTCACCATTTGCACTTGTCCACCTGGTCACAATCAATATTAAAATATGTGAAGATATTTAGAACATTTCCCATCTCCGTCAATTTATGGGCATGTGAAAGTGTCAGTGGACTTGGGTATATCACACAATGACCTTTGATTTGAGATAACCCCAACTTACAATTATATTACCGGTGCAATTACACCCTTTTAAACAACAAAAATGTATTTTTTGTCATGGGATTAAGGACTGTCTCGGTTGTTTCCGATACAAATTATGCCCATGTGAATATTATGCACTACTTCCACTGTCCTTGCTATTAGATACGCTTTATCGATTCTAATCTAGTATTGACTATCGATTATCAAGATTAATGATCGTGGCACCTCTGCTGACGTGGCACCTTCTCTTGCTTCCTCCATTAACTTGGAGACTCCGCTGGAGTTGGTTGGTGGACATGCCTCCTCCCTCAGGGTCGCGGCGTCCATAGCCCCCGCAGAGTAGGGCAAGTCATGGTGGTCCAAGCGCAGCTACCTTTGGTCCTGCCTCCGGTTCCGCCGGGTTCGTTCCGTCGCTGCACCAGCCGGCCACTTGCTACAGCTACCACATCAGTGGTCCGTTTAGCTCGAAAGCCCGGTGCCCTCGGCACATTGCCTGCCTACGCAGTTCAATGTGTCAACTGCCACTGCTTCCACTCCAGGGGATTTTACCGCACAGGTTCTGACCTGTCCTCCATTCGTCAAGTCTTTCCGACATCCGTCCCTCCCGGTTTTGGGTGGGTATGTATCCCTAGTATTCACCTGTGTTCTTTCCTCCACCAGTGTCGCCTTGCTTCGTACAGTTTCTAGCCTCTTTTGGGCTGCTAGGCCAGAACTTAGACTTAGTTTCCTTTCCGAGGCTCCGGAATTTTTGCCTCGTCAAACCAGGTGACCTGGTTGGGATACTTGCCCCTTTCCCCCATCTCCTGGACGGATGGCGCTGTTTAGAGACGGAGGACGTGCTGTCACAACATCCCCTGGATTTGCCAGCGTTTGATGCGTGTCCGAGTTCGCCATGCCCATCCGAGAGTGCCTTCCATGAGGGTCATTTCGGATGGGTCAGTCCTTCGGTCTTAGGATAACAATAGCGCACAATTTTGCATGCATTACCAGCACGATACTAACAGCACAGAAAAAGGAAGAACAAACATGGCCCTTCTCTTGCTTCCTCCATTAACATGGAGCCTCCGCTGGAGTCGGTTGCTGGACAACCTTCGCAGCGACGAGCAGCGATGGAGGTTCTGCAGCATCTACCGCTGGTTCTGTCTTAGTCCATCCAGGTTCATGCTGTCACGGCACAGAGGTTTTTCCGAACACATTCTTGCCTTGGCTACCTCATTGTTCCTTGTCGCCGACAAGTTGCATTCATCCGACTGAGTGTTTGGTACACTATTACCTTCGTTCTTTGTACTTTGAGGTTTCCTCTGTCAGTCTGCCTTCTGCCATATCACATTGCTCTGGCTATGTGCCGCTTTCCTGAACTGCTCTTGAATGAGTTTATTTCGCCTCCATTCTCACCTCCCTTATTATCCTGTCGGGGTATTCCAGGTGTTGTTGAGACCTATCTTTATAGTTTCGGGCCTTCTAATCTGTTAGATTTTTATTCAACAATTAGGCCGCTTTTATGAGACAAACCTAGATGTATTATGGACTTGATCGTGTGTGTGAACCTGATAGGTTAGTATGCGGTGGCTATATCTCACAGGGGACTTGAGCGCTCTTCTCACTTAGCCGAACATATCATGAATATCGACTGTTCAGCTTCACAGACACTATCGTCTGAACTACACTCATTTTCAATTTTTCTTCTATATTTGGGATGCATCTTTCAGTGACCTAACACCATAGGATTTCATCATATAGCGTATCAGCAGTTCATTGGTGTCTGGGCGTCATGTATGTAGTCCATTTTGTTATCGTATTTGTCACATTTGTCGGTGGCCCCTTTTGCATGTATTGTGGGCCAGTCAACATCCTCTGGATGTCGTGCTAGTGCTGCTTCATCCTCTAGGGGCGGGGGGTAGGTTCCTTTATCCTATTAGGTACATGAACCAGGGTTGGTGATTTTTTTGATTTTTTCATAAAGACGATATAGATTTTTATTTTACTTATTAATTATTATAATTATTTTTCAATTCACTGTTCATTTCATATATCAGAATATAAATTGCTCACCAAGTTTTCTATTATAATCAGTAAAATGGTTGAAAATGCAATGAAATACATGTACAGTTATTATTCCGTACAATGATACAACAGATTCTGGTTCATCGGGGAGGTCCATTGTGGTGGGTGTGCTGGTACTAGTAGTATTTGTGGGATTATCCATTCCAACATCAAGGTCATCAACGTCTGATCGTGTCTGACACTTCTTATCTCTGTGATCCCTCATTCGTGTCACAAGTCCTTGAATTTCTTGCCTACATGACTTGCATTTCGCTCGGTATCCTTTGCCCTTCTCAATCCTTTCAAAATAAGTCCAAATGAGATCTTTTTTTCTACCAGCAAATGACATGCTTTACGATATTTAGTTTGTCAGAATTGGAACAGAATATGGACTGAAGTACTCTTAACAATTGTCTGCTTGACAATATCTTATACTACCATACAACCAAAGCTATCAAGCAAACTTAGCACAGCATGGAACCATACACCTTACATATAGGGTTATAAAAGTGAAACTAGATCAACAATACTGCCAGACTGTTCCAGATAAGCCAAAAATTAGACACACTTAGCACAGCATGGAACCATACCAGTGGTTACATAGAGGGTCATAAAAGTGAAACTATATCAACAATACTGCCAGACTGTTCCAAATAGGCCAAAAATGAGACACACTTAGCACACCATGGAACCATACTGGTTACATAGAGGGTCATAAAAGTGAAACTATATCAACACCACTGCAAGACTGTTCCAGAGGATAGCTGGGCCAAAAATGGGTCATAAAAATGTCACCTGAACATCATTGCAGGGACAAGCCTGGAGTATGTATTCATCCTGATGATTGTCTTCAATAAGTACACCCAATTAGATTAGGTTGGTTATATGTTGTGAACTGTTATTGGTTGTTTTTTTTCAAGTTTTCTACAAATAGCATTATTTTGATTTAAATCAATGATTTTTTTGAAAAAAATCATTGATTTAAATCATGATTTAAATCAATGATTTAAATCAGCCAACCCTGACATGAACAAATGAGTTATCTCCCTTGCCTATGACCAATGTTTATCCTGGACACCTTCACCCTGTGATCATTACTAGTAAGGCACATGAAGTACGTGGTGTTTCCTTTTAGGAGGCTCAGTTGTTTTTGAGTTTATCTGAACTATTACATATGGGACACAATGATCTATTTTTTGGCACATGTCTACCAAGAAATCTTTTTGGTACAGGATGCAGGTCTTTTCTGCTTCAGCAGGTGGGTTTCATGGACGTAGTCAGATGATCTGCCTCGTGGCATCCTCTTCAAGAATTATAATTATAACCATTAGTTTCAGTGTCCAAGATATATTTGACGGAGATATAATATTTTTTACCCAAAATATGTATCTCCTATAATAAATATCTTGGACACTGAACACAAAGGGCCCTCCCAGTTGGGATCAACATTCCCGCCCCGCGCACTCGGTCAAACGCATCAAGCACACAGGAGGAAGAAATTAAAAAGAATGGATCTTACCTTACGCTTTTATAGCGAAAGGACTCGCACGATTGGTCCAAATATATAATCGCCATTAATTGGCATTTGACAAGTGCGCGTACTCGAGGTACTACGTACCGATTTTTAAAACGACTTCTTCTAGAATCTTGCAAGCAAGAAATATATAAATGCAACCAAGTCTAGTATACTGATGTGAAATCAGTGTTTCCTGCGGAGACCAATTTTTTCTGGATTCTAGCCCACAACACCAAATGACGTCATGGACCATGTCATGACGTCTTCGCTGATTTTATTCAGCTAACCAACGAAATTGGTCAAACGAAACTAATCTATAGGCCAAAATCACATAGGAATTGTTCAGAAAAACTAAAGTTGTTAATTTTATAACCATCCCGTTGGTCCACTTTCGATTCTGTGTCACCGTTTCTTTTTGGGATATTATTGTTCCCATGATTCTATGCGAAAGCGAAGCGGAAGTCACGTGATTTTTAACCCATTTTTCTTGTCCGGATTTTCATCGCGTCGAAATGCTGTTTCATGGTATTGTAAAAATTAATGATGTCATTCACGCCTAAACTTGAAAAGCAACAACGCTTGTGGTTGCTATAACCATTAGTTTCAGTGTCCAAGATATTTATTATAGGAGATACATATTTTGGGTAAAAAATATTATTTCTAGTTCTCAATTCAGGTTTAGAAACCTCTTCTTGTTTTCTCTGACCTACATGCATTTAACATTTAAGGAGGATATCAAATGAATATTGAATGGGGATTTTCACATATTTCGACAGCTACATGTAAATTTGCAAGTGCCAGTGGTTCTGGGTGTCAATGACCTAATATTGAAAACAATCCATATTGTACTGTTTGAAATTAACATATTTAATGCTTTGGCATGTTTGACTTGTTTGTAGATTTATAATTTGTTGGGATTTTACAAAAGTATTCTCAAATGTTTTATCTCAAGAAAACAATTATAAAAACAAATTTATAGCCACTCATGTTTTTATTATGGCACATTAAAAGCCTCCGTTATTCTGGCATGTTAAAAGCTTCCGTTTTTCTGTATTTTTGGGATCAGGTTCCTTTGACATGAAGTAATTTGCCATGTTGACGGACTGTTTTACTTTCGTCTGCCGATATTGGGGTTCTTTAATATCATCAAATCTTCACATATCATGGTCTATCTAGATTAGCACCTTGCTTCCGACAATTTTTGCGGTAAAGTCTTCCATCGAATGAATTGGGGATGTGCAGTATTTATATATTTATTTTGTTAATGGAATGTCAAATATGTTCGAGACGCATTTTTGTTGGTGATGCTGTGATTCCTGAGCAAGCCTTGAAATAGTGTGTCTGTCATTTGCAGAATGAGGTTCCCAGAGGGTGAATTTAGTGATGCTACCCCGCATAGCGGGTAGCATCACCAAATTCACCCTCTGGGAACCTCATTCTGCTGAGGTGTAAGCAGAATGAGGTCCCCAGAGGGTGAATTTGGTGATGCTAGCCTGCTTGCCAATCGGGTCTTGCATATTTGACTTGTGTGCCAGTAAAACAAGCTTTCATGATATAGATTTCTAACTTCATTGAAATTTAATATTTTCTTTTCTGTATACACCCATCAGTTGTCCGGGGGGGGGGGGGGGGGGGGGTGTTATTAGATAATATTAAGGATCATCATATACATTGTATTGTAATTCAAGTCGAATATTTGTTGCTGAAACAGGCATTCTCATTGGCCCGAGAGCTGCTACCTTTAGTTTTCGATTCACCAGCATCAGTCGCTGAAGCGTGCACAAATTTTGAATGGAGCACATTGTCATTGACAACGCTTGTAAAATACGTCATCATGCTGCCATGAGTCATGTAATTGAGTCAACCAGAAGGTTGTTTTTTTTATATAGACGCGGATAACAGGAAGTTGTTCTGGTGCTGTTACGAGTAACCACATGGACAAGCCTTGAAATAGGGTGTCTGTCATTTGCAGAATGAGCTCCCCAGAGGGTGAGTTAGTGATGCTACCCCGCATAGCGGGCTAGCATCACCAAATTCACCCTCTGGAGACCTCATTCTGCTTAGGCTTTATCTTCTGGGAAGTATCTATAGTATCAAATTAAGATTGTTTTTTAGTTACATTTCCCTTCTAGGAAGTTTCTATATCCCCTATTAATTTGCAGAAGATAAAATTCATAATTGAGGTGCCCAATGGGTGAACATCACCAACTTCAACTGGGGAACTTCAATCTGATCCTAGGTCTGCCATATCAGTTGAGGGCCTAAGCAGAATGAGGTCCCAGAAGGTGAATTTAGTGATGCTAGCCCACTATGCGGGATAGCGTCACTAAATTCACCCTCTGGGGACCTCATTCTGCAAATAACAGACACGCTATTTGCAGGCTTGGTTACGAGTAACCTCATGGAACATAACCAAAGATTTGATCACCGCAAAAAGGATATCCCGCATCAAAGCATCTAATGTCCCGCATCAAAGCATCTAATGTCGCATCAAAGCATCTAATGTCCCGCATCAAAGCATCTAATGTCGCATCAAAGCATCTAATGTCGCATCAAAGCATCTAATGTCGCATCAAAGCATCTAATGTCGCATCAAAGCATCTAATGTCGCATCAAAGCATCTAATGTCGCATCAAAGCATCTAATGTCGCATCAAAGAATCTAATGTCGCATCAAAGCATCTAATGTCGCATCCCGCATCAAAGCATCCCGCATCAAAGCATCTAATGTCGCATCAAAGCATCTAATGTCGATAAAAATTGCTTTTCATGCAGTTTCTTTGAAATTTGTTGATGGATTGAATTACAATGGAGATAAACATACCTTAACCCTTTACCCAACAGAAGGGCCCTGTGCCAATGCATTCTCTTATATATGCGAGTCGACCATAGGTCGCCTCGCATATATAAGAGAATGCATTGGCTTAACACATTAAAAATTATAAAATTGTTAAAGAATGTAAGAAAAAATGGTAAAAAGTGTTAAAAAAAGATTTTCTTTAGGCCAATGCATTCTCTTATATATGCAAGGCGACCTATGGTCGACTCGCATATATAAGAGAATGCATTGGCACAGGGCATATCTGTAACTATCACAATGTGGTCAAGGAGCCGGTTCCAATGATACCCATATTTATATGGTTCTATTGAGACAGACCGAAGATATTTTAGGCTGTTGAAGCTTGATTTGGCCGGTTTTGGCCGGTTTGTTGGGTAAAGGGTTAATTCGTTGGATATTCGAGCATGAAAACAGTTTATGAACTCGCTGCATGCTCGAATATCCAACTGGACAGAGTACGTTAATCTCCTAAATACAGCATTTTGTGAAGCAATGGGACAGGTGGAACAGATGACTTTTCCAGATGAATTCGCTGAAGTGATGCTATTTAATTAGACTGTAATTAGACTAATTATTACATCCCTTGTAAAAAGCTGCAGCTAAACATATATTGCACCTGATTGGAGGTACAGTAATGCCCTAATTAATCGACTCCTTAAACACAGCAGAATTATGGATAACTTTCGAGAGCTTTCTGATGAATGGCAACAAGCCATATTTCCGACTAAATCCTGAAAAGTTACCCATAATTCTGCTGTGTTTAAGGAGTCGATTACTTAGGGCATTACTGTATATAGGACTGGGGTGGGCATTATCTTTGAGGACCACCCCATGATTTTTTTGGTAGTAAAAACATACTGGGCTTGTCCTCAGTGATGGGTCTACTGATGGGTTATACAGCAACATCCCTACAATTATACAATAACATCCCTACAATTATACAGCAACATCCCTACAATTATACAATAACATCCCTACAATTATACAGCAACATCCCTACAATTATACAATAACATCCCTACAATTATACAGCAACATCCCTACAATTGACATGGTATCCATAAGGTGTTCTCTGTCCGTCAGGAATATCGTATACAAATTTAGAAGTGAATGATATAATCCATTTTGTAGTTAAACATCATTGCAACATTTGTATCTTGTGTGTTGTCAAGGTTTCATATTTACAATAATTTCAGATCTATGAGTGTTTATGGTATATAGGAGTATTGTTAGAGATGGAAAATATGTTTTCTGTGTATATTCATCAGTATTTGTTGGTACATATATAAGGATGACATGTATGTACATATTTGTTTCGGATAGTTGTAATATATTCATTAAATATTGAAAAGGGAGAGTTATAATATATTTTTATTAAGGATGCCCTGTCCAATTTAATCCTTTCTCTACTAAATGGATTCTCCCAGTCAGTTAAAAAGTGTACATCGGAAGGGTCGATTATTGATTTGGAGGGATGTTTGGAGGGACTTAGCACTGAAAGGGTTAAGGGGGGTGGGGGGTTGGGGCTGTACACTAAATCTGGCCATTTATGGGACCATCTCCTTTTTATACACAACATAATATATTCAACAACTGAATGGATTTGATCCTTGGATTAGTTCACAAAACACCCATGTGCTCTATGAATGATGCAAACAGCATGGTAATTATAATGAAAATGAATTTATGACTCCAGCCATTTATTCAATTTCATTATAATTGCCATGTTTGCATCGTTCACAGAGCACGAGTGTATTTCATTTGAGTTGAGGAACCCTCCCTTCAAAGCTACTATATTAAGATTTTTTAAATTAATTATTTTCAGCACCTCATATTCCACATTTGGTGATGCCTGGTTGAAACTGGAAGCTGAAGAATTGAAACATTAAGATAAAGAATTGTTACCAATATATTGCCGTTGTGCAACATGTTTATGGACGATTGAAAATATTGTTTTTCACCAAGTTATTCCTTTCTTGACATTGGGACCATTTTGAGTTTGGGTACCTTCATTGTGTAATAAACTCCTTCCACAGTTTCAAATGTCGAGAATTGAAACTTCAGATATTGGTGTCCATATATTGGCATTGCTATGTACAACATGTATATCGACAACAGAACATTTTCCAGAGTTATTCCCCTTTCTTCTTACTTAAGAAAACCATCTCTTTTTTCGGGGGATGTGTGGTTGGTGACCTTTTATTCTAATTTAGAGTCAGACGTAGAAATCGCAGATGACGCCACTATTTTAATTCCTGCAGTAATAATTAAATATTCTGGATATCCGATCTGATAGTACCATATACGTGCAAATTAAACATTTTCTTGGGTTCGTAACGAGTATGCCATACAGCACTGTTTTAATGGGCATGGTCATGGTCATTTGGTCTGTTCAAAAGACGTCTTTAAAGGCAAACTTAATTTTTGAGTCACTGATTATTTTTATAGTGCCTTGATCAGCTGCTTGATATATGGTTTTACAACAATCTGTGCCATAAAATATGATTGAAATAGAATAATTCATCACCATTTCCAACATCTGTCTTAGAAGATGCCCATAGAGATATAGGGAAAAAAGCTGAAATCATAGAAAGATTTCCCCCCGTTATGGCTCCCAGAATGCAACAGAATTCAAACTAAAAATGTATTTTCAATGGAAGGAGAATAGCTCTATATCTTAAGATATATTCCCCTTCCATTGAAAATAGTAGACTTCGCAGTACATAAATCAAGTCGCTA
The DNA here is from genome assembly GCA_032622095.1 of Siphonodentalium dalli. Classification (NCBI taxonomy): domain Eukaryota; kingdom Metazoa; phylum Mollusca; class Scaphopoda; order Gadilida; family Siphonodentaliidae; genus Siphonodentalium; species Siphonodentalium dalli. The sequence goes on along the minus strand of CP136064.1, from coordinate 267,891,921 downwards.
TCTCGACAAAAACAACCTGTTCAGTTTATTACAATGAATAAGTTGATAATACAATGTTTTGGAGCTTCCTCTTTCAAATGGTATATAATATGGCATATATTTTGTATAAAATTAGAACAAAATTAGAACATTTCCATGACATCACCCACTGTAACAGGTGTCTATCCTGACGAATAACACAATGGGCTTGTTGTCTTAATGTGTAATTTACACACAAGCATTGGATATCTGGGTGTGACATTTGGATATCACGGATATCCAACCGATGGATATTAAAATATCCAATAGTTGAGACAATAAGTCTGACGCGATCAATGTATATGGTGGGGCTGGGTGGGTCTCACACACAAACATCAGTATCCATTTAGAAAATATAGTATAATGCCAATATAAGTTATCCATTGAGGTCCGGTGACTCAAAAGATTGGTCCACTTATAAGCATTACTGATATGGGTTGTGACATTAAGTTTTCTTACAAGCAAATGCAGGGACGTATCTACATAGAATGAGGGGAGGCGAAAAATGCCAAATATTTAAATGTTGATAATCTAAATCAGTTTGTAATGCCGAGTACGCCATACTAGAATTTCAGTGGAATAGATACGTTGATTAAAGAATGTTAAGAATTTGTAAGTCAAAATGCGGAAATTGTCAACCTTTTGACACGCGTGGTACGGATATACCACACATATCTTACAAAACATGAGGGTTAACTACATACACACTCCTGAACCGTGCCACATTTGGTAGTTGCCAACACCACCACAATACGCAAATGTAATTATTGAAAAACGTTTTACACAGGCAACGACTACAATATATTTACAGTAAATAAAGGTCAGTCACCTGCGTCACCAGACCTCATTCGATAACTTACGTTGGTTAAGAACTGCTTTTAAATCCAACTTTGAATTCATGGAATAAATAAATCCGATAAGCAGGAAAAATGCACAAATGAAAACTTTTAAGTCCCCCTTTCGAATACGGAGTGCGGTCGTGTCACATTTTCAACCAATGGCATATTCATGTTCACGTTTGCGTATGTTCGGCCCACATTCTGAAAGTTTTAGAGAAAAAAAATAGTAAACCAGTGCAACCTATATATGCCGGGTAGTATTTTGTGACATGAGTATACTTTTACTGAGTTACACTCAGTTTATTGCTACTGGCAAAATTCACTCTTCTCACTCGTGATCTGGAAATGATCAGCGTATTAATTAGATTTAAAAAGTGTGGGGTAAGCTAATCACCGACATAGACAATCTCATACTTGGGGCTCGCAAAGGGGGTAATAGAATATATATATTTAATTTTTCAAAGTTTATATATTACACAAGCAAATAACCATGATTTGCTTCATTCTGATATCTTGAACCACCAGACGGTCAGAAATTTTCTAAGAATGAAGGACACCTTGTTGGTATCAGATATGCAGGAGAAACAACCCCGTTTCAGGCCACATCCCTCGTCTGATTGTCACTAATTACTATGTATCGATTTTAAGGGTACCACAAGATGGGAGCCATCAAATTTGTCTAAACTTCGTTGGAAAAACATGGATGCTAGTGGCCATCTTGGATTTCAAATTTGAATCTATCAGCACGCCCTGCCACAGACATTTATTGGAGAAAATATTTTTTATATTTACAGGCATGTTCATTATCACTTCTAGATGGGTGCAATCGTATTTGAATGATATTCATTCATAAACATGACTGCCGGCAGCCGTCTTGGATTTTACTGTTTGCATAACTAAATATTTTCGCCATGCCCTACTTCCAATATTGTTCATCCTATTGATCTCAAACTTGATAAGTCTCTTCAGGTTGACCTCTGGTATTACTAAACCATTTCATGACGGGAGCTGCACTGGATACTGTGCCATTGCATTCTCTTAGGCCAAACTTTTTAATTGTTCTGCTTTACGGATTTTTTTAACCTTGTTTTGGTAGGGTCAGTAAAAAATAAAATAAAAATGCTTGAATCATTTTTATTTTTTTTGACATTCACTAAGGTGGTAGTTGTGTCTTCATAATTCTCTGTCAGTCACTTACAGAGAAAAGTTTTCGGACGTATATCACAAAATTCAAATCCAGTACTATTATTTGAAACATTGCTCAGATTATTGAATAATATTGAAAAAATCCAGAAATAAAGAGTCTGTTTTTGTTCAACATTTTAATTATTAAATAAATGGACTCCCCCATTCAGTTATAATGTATAATGTATCTGGTTGGATGTCATGGAAAAATAAGTAGCCGACAGATAATATATGTGCAGAAGGAATCCTATTAGTTGGTGGGAAATGTTCAGATAATAAGTTTAGAAAACGGTCTATGGCCGTTTATTGAACTTATTATCTGAACATTTCCTAAGGAATCTACTTGTCTGGTCAATGAGTATTTAGTATAGAGAGGGTTAATAAACACATGGGAATGGCGATATTAGTGCTAGTGATAAAGAGTGAATGTGTAACTTGAGCAAAACCACATACTCATTAGCTTGTCATTCCTATCTAAGAAACCTTGTGGACTTTTATTGGTCTTTTTGGTCATAAAGATCACCATAAATTCCCAGGAATACAAAATGTATTCTAAAGGCCATTTAAAGTTTTAAAGACATGTCAAGATTTATAGAAAGCATACAGGTATCTTAGTGGCAAAAGCATATAAACTCAAGCTGACTTCGCAGTTTTCACTTTGGATGTTGTTAAAAGTAATTAAAGCCAGAGATATCTATAGTTGGTGGGACCTATGCATCTTTAATCACCAGTGAATTGTGGTTAGATAATTTGTTACTGATAAGAAGAAACAGCTAAGGTCGGTGGTGAAAATAAAAAATAATTATATTTGATTTTTATTTCCTTGTCAGGCCACAGAAAACAGGGTCAGTGAAGCAGTAAAATAAAAAAGTTTGGCCTTATATATGTGAGTTATAAGCGAATACACTGGCTACATGGTCAAGGTAAATATTGTTAGGCCAATGTATTCTCTTATATATGCGAGGCTCTCTGCAAAAGATTGCACTGGTACAGGGTTTTAGCAAAATTTCAGCAAGCTCTGGTCATGGAAAGGTTAAAATTTTAAAATTTCTGCATTCCTTTATCCCTTCATTACTGTGATGCTTGACACTATCCGCTATCCAAGTTGAGCTACAGGGTCATTGACACTTTCATTATTCTAATGGTAGTTTATTTATAAATTAAATAAAATGATAAATATAAATTATGATGAAAATATAATAAAGATCTTTAACATTACACCCCTTCTTGCAGCACCAACATAGCTACCTGGAATAGTAGACTATCAATTGTTCATGTGTTAGAAAACAAATTTATTCAAAACAAACAAAAATATTGAAAATGCCATTCACAACTAATTGAATTCAACTAATTCTTGATACCAATGTATTCTCAATATATCTGTCTAGCTGACAATATTGTACTCCAATTAGTGATTAGCGTACTGCAATGAGTTACAGTTCTTCATTGCACAAATATTTATTGAGGAAAACATAATAACTCTAAAAAGTGGTGTATTTGCTCCCAAAAAATATAAAATGGTATTTACTAAAAAAAAAGAAAAAAAGTTACAACCCAATTACCCCAATCTGTCTGATTTTGAGGTGCACACCTTATGTTCATGAAAATGAAACACATGCAATATAAAAGTGTGTCCCTTGTGATCTTGGTTGTTGACACAATGCTTAAAGGCACAGATGGCCTTCACGGTGGGTATTGCTGTTAAAACTGCCATAAACAGAATGAATATTAAAATATAGACAGAACTTGTTCTTATACCAATCACAAATATCGCATAAATAGTATGTTATTGTCAAGTTCGTACAGTTTGTTATGTAAACAAAAGCCAAAAATGTTACTGAACCTGACTTTTGTTTACATAACAAAGCAAACAAACTTGACAATAACATACTGTATACACGATATTTATGATTGGTATAAGAATAAAATATATCTATAGTTTAATATTCTTTCTGTTTATGTCGGTTTTAACAGTAATACCCACCGCGAAGGCCATCCGTGCCTTTAATTGACTGAGAAACTAACCATTAACAGTCCAAACTCTTGGCCTCGTATTCACCAACGGGGTTTATTTTATAAACTAGGTAGCATATCTAAAAGTGGCTGAATGCATTATGTACCTTCACAAGTGTTTATGAAACATGCTGTCAAGTTCAACGATATGATTAACCCAATTTATCAGATTTACCATGTGTCATCAGACCTCACCTCATGACTAAATCACGAACACTCACGGGATGAAATCAGAAAACCCCTTGAAACCCACACGGTGATCGACAACCACAGATAACTTCACGATGAGACTCGTCCAGTATAAAGCTAGTTGGATAACCATGAACACATTTTACAAACTTGTATGATATCAGATAACTTCATGATGAGCCTCGCCGCCAGTTGGTGAATATGAGCCCTGGATAACCATGAACATATTATACATGCTTGTATGATATCTCAAACTCCATATGATCCAAATCTAATCATCCACATTTCTCTTTCATTATATGAATGTGATATAGAGAAAAATCCTAAAGCATGAGACAATTATTATGCAATGAGACATGAAAGTCATAAAAGAATGAGACTTTGTGATAAACATGTGCAGGCCTAAAAAAAATAATGCTAGACATTTGAAGAATTAGTTCCCCAGAGGGTGAAATTTAGTGATACCCTGCACAGCGGGTTTGCATCACTAAATTCATCCTCTGGGGACCTCATTCTGCATGGCCTCATCTGCTATAGCAGACCTAGGCTCAGATTTAAGTTCCCAGATGGTGATGTGCACCGATTGGGCACCTTGATTATGCATTTTGTTGTCAGCCAATTTGGGGATATAGAGAAACTAAACTAAAAAAGAACAGGTTACTTTCTAAAGGAACTAAAAAACTAGTTAATTTGATAATAAAGATACTTTCCAGATGAGATGAGGCCTAAGCAGAATGAGGCCCCCAGAGGGTGAATTGAGTGATGATAGCCCACTGTGCCGGGTATAGGATCACTAATTACACCCTCTGGGGACCGTATTCTGCAAATTTCCAGCACTATATTTTGAGATCTGAACATATGTATGGTGTGATAATATAACCGTGGATTATACATCAGAATGTTCACTCTCTTTCATCTTGGATAAAAAAAAATAACTGCCAGCACCCATTCATTAACATGCAAAAAGTACGCGATAACTTGTAGTCCGCTGTGAATTTCTTAAAGTGTAAATGAGATTGAGGATGAACTTGACATTGACAAGTTACTCAGACTTAGTATATAGCCAATGGATGAAGCGCCACAGCCAGCCATTGTGGGAGGGACATAGCAGTTGCTAGGAGACAATTGCATTAATTTTACAGCTTATGCTGGTTTAAAAACACAAGAATATCCAATGTTTTCTCATCTTTAAATGTGAAGCTATTTAATGAGTGTCATGTAATATGAAAGACACTGATAAAGTCAAAGATAAATTTCCATCATCAGAGAATAAATCACAAGTTTAGTACATTATGATTTGACAACCGAAACATTATTTGAAAAATAGCGAATTTAACCCTTTACCCAACAGAAGGGCCCTGTGCCAATGCATTAACACATTAATTTTTTTTTAGGCCAATGCATTCTCTTATATATGCGAGGCGACATATGGTCAAATAAAGCTTCAACAGCCTAAAATATCTTCGGTCTGTCTAAATAGAACCATGCATACAAATATGGATATCATTGGAACCGGCTCATTGACCACATTGTGATGGTTACAGTTATGCCCTGTGCCAATGCATTCTCTTATATATGCGAGGCGACCTATGGTCGACTCGCATATATAAGAGAATGCATTGGCACAGGGCCGTTCTGTTGGGTAAAGGGTTAAGCTTTGAAATAGTGTCTGACATTTGCAGAATGAGATCCCAAGAGGGTGAATTTAGTGACTATCCTGCACAGCAGGTTAACGTTACAAATTCACCCTCTGGGGACCTCATTTTCTGGGCAGTAGTCTTGTTTTTGTTAATTTTTCACTTTTGTTCAGTTTCTATATCACTCTGATCATAGGTCTCCCATAGGAGAATGAGGTCCCCTTGGTGTGCGGGATAGCCTCACTAAATTCACCCTCTGGGGATTTCATTCTGCAAATGTCAGACAAACTATTTCAAGGCTTGCATGTATTTCAATTCAGTTCATAATGCGCTTACTTGAATGCTGTAAACCTTGTCCAAACCATGAGGGGTGTCTTTAACTCTTTCAGTGCCAAGCTTAGAGCTCTTTCCATCTATGTATCACATTATAATCAATAAATTTGAAAAATGATCAAGGAAATATGGGTTGATACAAAAATCGGACTTGGCACTGAAAGGGTTAAAGATGATCATTGTTATGATTTATAGGACAAATTGATGACATTCAGGAAAATTATTGAAAATAAAATAGAATGGGTGGGTTTTTGGGGCGTACATTCTAAACCTCAGCCAAATAATTTTTCTGTTTTGATATGCATTCTGAATAATTAGATTAGATTTTAACTGAATAGCATGTACATGCATCTTGAGAGTGTTTTGAAGTTAGTACTTAACTCTTTCAGTGCCAGGCTTATTTTGTAGGTTTAGTGCCAGGGAATCTTACGTTTTTCATGGGCATCAAAATTATTACTATGAATACTTGGTGATAGTTTTGAGTTATAACATGCCCCTAAGGACTAATCCAGTTTGGTTTTAAATTCGCTATAGCATGCTTAAGCATACCCAAAATAAATTCAACCCATCGGCCCTTGCACTCTAACGGCCCCTGGCACTGAAAGAGTTAACCCTTTACCCAACAAACCGGCCAAATAAAGCTTCAACAGCCTAAAATATCTTCGGTCTATCTCAATAGAACCATACAAATATGGGTATCATTGGAACCGGCTCCTTGACCACATTGTGATAGTTACAGTTATGCCCTGTGCCAATGCATTCTCTTATATATGCGAGTCGACCATAGGTCGCCTCGCATATATAAGAGAATGCATTGGCCTAAAAAAAAATCTTTTTTAACACTTTTTACCATTTTTTCTTACATTCTTTAACAATTTTAAAATTTTTAATGTGTTAAGCCAATGCATTCTCTTATATATGCGAGGCGACCTATGGTCGACTCGCATATATAAGAGAATGCATTGGCACAGGGCCCTTCTGTTGGGTAAAGAGTTAATGCAGGGTGTGATGAAGCAGAGGCTTCAGCCCTCACCCCCTGCCTTCAAGTGACACCCCCCATACAAAAACATATTTACATTGAGAAAAGTACCTAACTGACGGCGGTGTCCACTTATCATTTAGTGCTTTCATCATCCCTGACATATTGTGCACATTTCAAGCATCAAGACAGTAAGCATATTATGAAATGATTTGGATAAAAGGCTTGTAGTCCCTACAGCTTCATCCATCAAAATTACTACTCGACCATCCGGAACTTTAAATTGTCATGAAGCAATTCACCAAAAATTGCGCTATTTCATTTCGCTGTGGATTCACAGAATGCCATCATTTGCCTGAATATTCACGCGTGAATGTCATTCTTTGTCAGATTCGTCACTCTCCTCAAACAAATCGTCCTCATCCATATGGTCTAATAATGACTCAGTTGGAGACTCAGGTTCCCCAAAAATATCCCTGATTGACGGCCTATTTGACTTGGGGGTTGGCAGTCGGCTGAATTTTGTTTTAGGCAATGGTAAGCCTGTTTTCTTTTCCGAACTAGTGAGTGCTTTCTCAAACACCATCAAGCAGTGAAGGTTTCCTCCAACTTTCTTTGTTCTTCGCTTTTGCAGACCGAGTTCCAATTTCCTAATATCGAGGTAGTCTGGACTTTGGCAGTTCAGATCTTGTGATATGTCCTCCCATCTTTAAGAAGAAAAATAAGATAATAAATGTTATATCTCACAATGAAGGTTGGTATACTTCTATGTTATTTCCATGCAAAATTATTATATTAGCCTGCATTCACAGAATGCCATGTCTCACATGACTCACCCATTTCTACACTTCTTTGGAACAATCATCTGGCATGATTATTAATTGTTGACAAAACATTCATGCCATATAATTATTCTGACCATTACAATTGCCAACTGGATGAATGTGATAATATTGTTGAAATTTCCTACTGATTCGACCATGCCATTTCAGAAAACAATGTCTGAAGTACACACAATTGTAATATTTACTAATTAATTCTGGAAGAACTAGAGGGGTGACTGTCCCAATGAGACTAAGGATACCCCCGTGTTTATAAAATACTAAGATGTTTCACATGTCAGTAAACATTAAGTTAAAATAATAAAATAACATATTCCCATTGCAGGTGCACAAGCCTAACCCTAATCCTAAACCAATTGACCGAAAAATGTAGGAATAAAAGCTCGGACAAAATTATGCATGTTGCAAAAATGTTCTAAGTTGAAAAAGGGGAATAACTCCACACACAAAATTGGAGAAATGTCATAAATGCACAGGTTCTCATGGTACTAAATATCTGTGCCAAGTTTTAAAAAATTGACCTAAAAATGTAGGAATAAAAGCTTGGACAAAATGATACATGTTGCGAAAAAATTCTAAGTCGAAAAAGGGGGATAACTCCATAAAAAAAAGACGGACAGACATCTTAATTGCAGGTGCACAGGTTCCCATGGTACTAAATATCTGTGCCAAGTTTATAAAAAAATGACCTAAAAATGTAGGAATAAAAGATCGGACAAAATTATACATGTTGCGAAAATTTACTAAGTCAACAAAGGGGGATAACTCCACCAAAAAAAGTCTGACAGATGTCGCAGGTGCACAGGTTCCCATGGTGGTTGATGTCTGTGCCAAGTTTCACAGAAAATGACTAAAAAACAACTGAGAAAAACTCCGGTCAAATTTGTGTCCACAACTTTGCTAGGGGGTATAATAATCGCTGCTGAACAAACAATGCATATAATCCATATTTATCCACCTCTGTTGGCTTCATAAAGCATCCCTAATAAATGGTATGTTTATCACATCAAGGTAGCTTTATTATGTTAATGTAGCTTTATTAGGTATAAGGTGATGTAATTATATAATCAAATTGATTTTGTAGCATGTTGGGGGGGGGCAATTGTGGGCAAAGGTGACTTCATAAGCGTGGAATGGATTGGCACCAAAAATTAACCAGATGATCATGTTATTACGTCGAGCTCTTGCCAAGAATTTTCTCTTCTCATTTATCCTTGCACTTCAGTTATCAGCATGTCGCGTCCTCCACCAAATTTGTTATTGCGACGATGAATGATTATGTCGCCTTCATCAAATATAGGAGGAATACGCGCGTATAAATATCCTATTTGACAGCGACCCAATTATCCGGCTGGTTTGCCACAAAGCGATAAATAGACGAAGCATAAAATCACTGCTGTGATCGCCTCGTGGTCAGCGATTCAGTCGCTTGCGGATGTATATGGGAGAAAGTCATTTTGGGGTTATTTGGCAAAAATCATGGGCGCTTGTGGCCATCTTGGATTTCAAAATTCAATCCATTAGCATGGGCTACACGCCAGATTGTTCGTCTGATCATCATGAAATTTGTCGTGGATCTTAATATTGACATCTAGATGGGAAGGAATCATTTTTGGAGTCATTTGGTCATAAAACATGGCCACTGACAGCCATCTTGGATTTTACTCTATGCATGACTAAATCCTTTGGCATGGGCTACAGATCGTACCTTTTGTCGGATCATCATGAAATTTGTCATGGATGTTAACATTGACATGTAAATGGGAACGAGTCATTTTGGGGTCATTCAGAAAAAAAACATGGCCGCCAGCTGCCATCTTGGATTTCAAAATTCAATTCATCATTCCATTTATTGCTCATCACAAAAATTTAATTTCTTCGCAAAGTTGAGCTAAAGTGTCATGGACACTTTCATTATAGTTAGTTTTTCCCTTCTCTTCTGTTTCTATATCCCCTAATTTCATGAAGAAAAAATGCATAATCGAGGTGACTAATGGGTGAACATCACCAACTTCAACTGGTGAACTTCAATCTGATTGTATGTCTCCGATATCAGTTGAGGCCTAAGCAGAATGAGGTGCCCATAGGGTGAATTTGGTGATGCTAGCCCACTATTATGGGATAGCATCACTAAATCCACCTTCTAGGGACCTCATTCTGCAAATGACAGACACACTCTTTGCAGGCTTGGATATTCTCACTCCTGGTTAAGTGGCCCTGATAATTTGCTATGATATAGGTCGGTCCTGCTGAATGCTATGTCATTATGCTGGTGGGACAAATCAATGCTGTTAAGAACAAGTTTCATTAGTTTATTCATGTTGTCACTGTTGCAGCCTGTGGGTAATCACCAGTGCAGCCATTATTAACCCTTTCTTTACTAAATGGTTCCTCCCATTCAGCTGTAAAAGAATACATTGGAATGGTCTATTATTCATCTGGGGATGTTCAAGATAAATAAGCAGATGACAGATAATAAAACAGCAGAAGGAGTTCAATTTATTGGAGGGAAATGTTCAGATAATAAGTTTGTTGAACATATTATCTGAACATTTCCCAAGAGATAAATGAATAACTACTCATCAATGAGTATTTAGCATAGAAAGGGTTAAAATAATTCAAATGTGTATGTTCTTGAATGCTTCATACAGATGTTGGCTTCTTCTCAAACTACTAAGATTAGCCAAATACTGTCATTTTGTCCCATCAGCATCAGCAAATGAGCAAGACCACTAACCCAGGAGTGGTACTATATCCTAGTGGCCTACTCTCTAAATAACAGGTCAAACATTTACCTTTTGCAATGGACACATGGATGTCTCCTGCTTGGATCCCCAATATAAATCCAGGTCTCGCATTCATCAGGGTTGATATCACCACTGTAAGAAAGCAGATTTTATAATCATGTCTGACAAACCCTATTCATTATAACAGTATCACTCCAGGCTGAGTTTAGTGTGCCTGTCATTTGCAGAATGAGGTCCCAGAGGGTGAATTTATAGAAGCTATCCCGCATAGCAGGCTAGCATCACTAAATTCCCCCTCTGGACCTCATTCTGCTTAGGCTTCATCTTCTCTGGAAAGTTTATTTATTATGAAATTTCTATAGAAACTTCTTTACATAGATTCTATTTCATTTTTAGTTTAGTTTATCTATATCCCCAAAATAGCAGACGACACATCGAGGTTCCCAATAGGTGTACATCACAATACTCATCGGATGAGGATGAGGTCATGGAGAATGAGGTTCCCAGAGGGAGAATTTATTGATGCTAGTCCGCTATGCAGGATGGAGTCACTAAATTCACCCTCTGGGGACCTCGTTCTGCAAATGACAGGCATATTAAACTCAGACTTGGTATCACTTTAGGGTGCTACAATGCTTTGAGATTCAATTTCAATCTGTCACTGTTACATGGTTTGATTAAAAATATTTTGTCATATATTTTTTTTTCTGTTTCTTTCTAACAGAACTATAGATTCATATCTGCCTACAACTTCTTCTTGGGAGCCTCGCATACATAAGAGGATGCACTGGTTTACAGGGTCAAGGAAAATAGTGTTAGGCCAATGTATTCTCTTTTATATGGGAGGCTCCCTATGGGAGACTCACATATATAAGAGAATACATCGGCATAGGGGTTTTCGCAAAATTTCTGGAAACTCCAGTCATGGAAGGGTTAAAAGTGAATAAACACCTCAAAATAAATTCCCCCCTGCATTGTATTTCAAGAATCCTGAGGCTGGTTGAAATTTTTAACATGTATATGATTCAATATATTATGACTGATGAAGTGTGCTAATGTCAACGCTCTGAGTGCTTGCATGATTAAGTGAGCACCGTTTGTGTGGAGGTAGCGCTTAATTCAAAATTCACAAAATCGTAATGAGGTAGAGAACTCTTTAAAAACTCACATGAAGAACAGCTTAGTTCTACAGGTAACACCATGTCACATGAAGAACAGCTCAGTTCTACAGGTAACCCCATGTCACATGAAAAACAGCTTAATTCTACAGGTTACCCCATGTCACATGAAGAACAGCTTAGTTCTACAGGTAACCCCATGTCACAATGAGGTATGGAGGCACCGTGCAAAATATTTTTCACTCAATTTTTAATTTCCGCATGGATGGATGCATGAAAAATTGTATTTTACAAATTTAAATACGAGTGTTAAAGGTATGCCCATATGATGTAGCATTTTTTTTTTTATTTTCATCAACTTTTTACGTCAAAATATTATAAAACATATCCCCACTCTCAGAAGAAGGAATGTGTTATTCTACTCTCAAGATGTTATCCTACTCTCAGCACTGCGTCACAACGTCAATATTTTCTAATTCGGTATCCTTGCGCATTATTTAACAGAAATGACTGGTGATGTTGTAGCTTTAAGAATGTATTGGGTTAAATGGTATGTTTCATTGTGGTCTGGGTCGTAACAAACTGGTATAGAAAATAATATAAACACAACAGTCAACTGTTCTGAGTAGCGTACAGGTTTCTCTTCCTGTGAGATGCCAGGATTATTTTCACTCAACTAGCGCCTCGTAGAAATAATCCTTCGCATCTCACTTGAGGAGAAAAACAGTATGCTACTCAGAACAGTTAACTATTGTCTATATATACCTGTATGCTTGAGTTGGGCTGTCTGGAACATCCTCGAATCCGACGGGACAGAAGTAGTGGTTTTGACAGTGGTAAATCAGAGTTTTGTTAGGATCAGACAAGCATTTCTTCATCGAGCTGAGAGCTTCGTGTGAGGAGATATCGGTCTTATTCTTTCCGTGTGGCTTGTAGAGAGTCGATGTTTTGCCTTTGACTTTGAAATGGATATTAAGTCTTGAAAACCACCTGCAAAACATGAATTTTATACAGGATATAATTTTCACTAAACTCAATTACTGTCCTGAAATTATTAAACTGAAAGGCAATTAAAAATATCTTTTCATAGGAGTGTCTGTTCCCATCTGCAGTTACATGTGTGTCAAATCCTTTCAGTGCCAAGTCCGATTTTTGTATCAACCCATATACCCTGTGCCAATGCATTCTCTTATATATGCGAGTTGACGATAGGTCGCCTCGCATATATAAGAGAATGCATTGGCCTAACAAATTTTCATCATTTGTTATTATTTTTTACACTTTTTTACAATTTTAATAATTTTGTCTTATATTCTACTCTCTTTCAGTACCAGACATATTTTGTAGGTTTAGTGCCAGGGAGTCTTACGTTTTTCATGGGCATCAAAATTATTACTATGAATACTTGGTGATAGTTTTGAGTTATAAAATGCCCCTAAGGTTTTAACCAGTTTGTTTTGAAATTCGCTATAGCATGCTTAAGCATACCCAAAAAAAATTCAACTCAAAATTTTTATTTTTTATTTTTTTTAGGGCCGATTTTACAGACCATAAATTAGGGCCGATGAGATCGGCCCCTGGCACTAAAAGGGTTAAGGTGTGTGGTAGCATACTGCAGAGCTATTTACTGCCCATTGTATTTACCAATCAATGTGCAATATGTAACTGTTTGTTTCTGTGACATTTTAATAAGGATTAACTGTCATGTGGACTGTTTTTATGGAGATGTAACCGTGAGGTAAGCGGACATAACTTGTGTAAAACCCGAAGGGTTTTACATACAAGTTTTGACCACTTACCTCACGGTTACATCTCCATAAAAATAGTCCACATGACAGTTAATCCTTATATTTATATAAGTTATAACAGTTTATCTTGGAATGGACTTTGTTAATTTGGAGTGTTGTTCCGAATACATAAGCAGATGACAGACAGAAAAATACAAGAACAGAAACATTCATATTCATTGGTGGGAAATGTTCAAATAATAAGAGTTCAACAAACGAACTATGTTTAACTTATTATCTGAACATTTCCTGAGGGTACTAATTGTCAATGAGTGTTTAGTAAAGAAAGGGATAAATGGCACATGTGTACTTTTTAAGTTGAATTCTGAATCGTGTTGATTTCAGTAATTTGACCCGATATTGAACAATTCTTGATGCAAATCAGTGCATTTTTGTTGTCGTTGGCTCTATATTAACAAGAAGTTGTTAGTGAACCAACCACCATCCAGAAAGAAATGGTTACCACTAGATGAGAGACAACCAATTGAACTCAGTCATTTTTATGGAGTAGCCTTAAAAGTCGTTGCTCATCTGCACATAGAAAAAGATCCTTAATATGATGATTAACTTACTTCATCAAAGTGGTATTCCCAGTGAATGGACCAAACTTGATTTCTTCAAAGGGCACATTGAATCCTAAAATCTGTAGGGCCTGCTCCTGAGTTATTGGATCTAAACTGAAAGAACAAATATTCACAGACATATTCAAAAGACAATTTCCATTGAGTATAACCTTGATCTACTCTTGGGCTGCACTGGTTGTATTTTGAAAAATTTGACACACTTAATATCTTATTTTATTGCTCTAGAAAAATAACAATAACACACTCAGATGCCCCCCTCACCCGCACTGCCCTTTTCCATTGTCCTTAACCCTTTACCCAACAAACCGGCCAAAACCGGCCAAATAAAGCTTCAACAGCCTAAAATATCTTCGGTCTGTCTCAATAGAACCATACAAATATGGATATCATTGGAACCGGCTCCTTGACCACATTGTGATAGTTACAGTTATGCCCTGTGCCAATGCATTCTCTTATATATGCGAGTCGACCATAGGTCGCCTCGCATATATAAGAGAATGCATTGGCCTAAAACAAATCTTTTTTTAACACTTTTTACCATTTTTTCTTACATTCTTTAACAATTTTATAATTTTTAATGTGTTAAGCCAATGCATTCTCTTATATATGCGAGGCGACCTATGGTCAACTCGCATATATAAGAGAATGCATTGGCACAGGGCCCTTCTGTTGGGTAAAGGGTTAAATACGTGCCTGCTTTATGTTATGGTAGTATAGTAGAGACAAGGGAAACGATTGAATTTCCACCAATTAAAATTGATTTTATTTCTAATATTTTCTGATATAATGATTAAAAGGGACATATATTTTTTTAGAACAGACCATTCGGGCGATATCAGATAGCGATAGAGATTATTAGAGTGCTCCCCATTGCTACGCACCGAACGTCAAATGTCTCAGATTTATTGTTTGTATTGTTATATTCTATAGTTACAAGTGATAACGTTTATTTGTGACAAAATATCACAATAATATTCTGGTCTCTGTTAACAGTAACGACTATTGGTCATTAGGTAAACAATCACCCATGTTTATACCAGAAAATTTTAGAAATCTAATCAATATTAATCGATAGAAGCGGACAGGGGTCTTCGATACATATCTAATATTTTATACCCCTGAAACTATATAAAACGTGTTTACAAAGAGATAGACTTTAATACCACAAACTCTCCTCAGTTCTATTTTTATCCATAGCATTTAATTTATATTTGATAACCAAATATGGTCTCCCAAGGCCGTCATTAATCCAGGTTGATCGCTCTCAGGGAGCAATGAATGCCAATACTCAAGTCCACCCCTTCGAGCCTTCTCTAATAAAAAATTGAGGTCGTATTACAAATTTATTTATTCACCTCCCTTGTCCTAATGTGGAGAATAAGTAATTCCAACATGATACTAATGATGATATGCCACATGATTTCTTGTACTGTGGTCGACTCATACAGTACCTGAAAATAAAACGGTCAATCAGCATGAGACAGTATTATTATATAAATATTGCACGGCCTGGAGTTCACTATTCCTCCATCGAGGGCCACTATTTTATCGAACGTTATTCATGCTGTCCCAGATGCCATAATGTCAAACAATTCATGATTAGACAATCTTAACAAGAGAACAATTTAATACTTGTTTTGAAAATTTAGTATAGACTCTAGTGCAAACTTAGGGAATTGAAAAAAAATGTTGAAGCAATTTACGGTTGTGATCAGTGAAGCAAGACAGGATATGGATAAATCATCACATCAAACATGGGGAAACATTACAAATAACATAAAGAACTTGCTTATGGTCTTTATTGTGTTCTAGTTGTCTATCACAAAGACGTTTTGGACAAAAAATGTTGACTTTTCCCACGAGGCAGAGAAAACTTTCAAATTACCTCCCCGGGATAGCATGCATGCTAAAGATAGTTTTCTGGATTTCCACAGCGATAATGGGTGTGCTAAAATTAAGAAGCGGGCTATCGTGTCGGGGACGGAACTATCGGAAATGTGAATGTTAAGCAACAAGAGTGGATTAAATTTTCACAAGCGAAAAGATTTCACTCTGAAACAAAAGTAAAGACTAATCAATGGCAATGTATCATTTCCTCAAAGTTTTGTGTTCAAAATATAACTAAATATGTTTGATGTTGAAATATTTGTGCATGTGGTTAACACCCAAATGTTTACCAGGCCTGAAAATTTCATAATTTTGTGTAACCTATTTTTGATTCGCCTAGTTTGTGCCTTGGTAACCCATAGGTTACAAGAAGGGTTACACAAACTATTATATCATTACTACTGGTATTATTACCTAGAAATGTGTAACTGATTGCAGTAATAATTTGAAGTGTTCATTTTGGGACTTAATTGAGCAATAATTAAGGTGAGAATCAGTGATTGCGAGACCCACAGAAAACTCTCACATGACCTGTTTTTCATTTGCGTCATTTTCATTGTAGGTAACAGTCATTTGCCTTAAATTTGCAGGCCTGGTTTGCTCCATTGACATACTAACAACATACCATCTTCTTGTGTCCATGAATTTTCTCTGTGATAAATTCTCTATGCTGCATGTCACATGAGGAGCAATATATTTGTCTGGTTTGCTGTCACTCGATAAAACTGAAAAACATTCAACAAATCAATGTGAGTGCCAGGCCTGAGAATATGGTGCTGGATATTTACAGAATGAGGTCCCCAGAGGGTGAATTTAGTGATGCTACCACGTACGCACAGCGGGCTAGCATCAATAAGCTCATCCTCTGGGGACCTCAAATTTGGGAGGTGACACATGATATATTCTTTGTACGAATCACTAAAAATTTCCAAGTGTTATATTTTCTGGTAATGTGATGATTTGGTGCTTTTATATTTATCAAGGTGCAAATCTTATTTCATTCTAGAGTTATTCCTCTTTTTTTCTGAATTAAAGAGTTACTCTAACTACAGGGACCATTTCCAAAAATAACAACAAACTATATTCTTGGAAACTAGTTTTGGAGGCATGTTTGCATTGTTGTTCCCAAAACACACAGAGAACATATGGTGTTAAAAAATAGATTTTTAATCACAAAAAAGTTAGCAATGTCCTTAAAAATAGCCACATTTTATGTGTCCGTTCATAGAAAATAATTGGAAAAATAATTAGTGAGAGAAGCCTTTTGATTGGTGTCTGTGATTAAAAATTATTATTTATACATAAACCATTTTTAACCCTTTCTATACTAAATGGATTCTCCCACTCAGCTATAAAAGTATACAATGGAATAGTCTATTATTCATATTGGGGGGTTTTCAGTATATAAGCAGACGACAGATAATAAAAGTGCAGAAGGAGTCCAATTTATAGCAGGGAAATGTTAAGATAATAATTAAGTTCAATAAACGATGGTCGTTTGTTGGACTTATTATCTGAACATTTCCTATGGGAACTACATGTACTGTAGTACCCGTCAATGAGTATTTAGTAAAGAGAGTGTTAAATTAGCTAACCTGGTCGTGATTTGGGAGTTTTTTTCGCCTCGAAATCCACTTCCCATGTCATCTCATTGTTGTTCTCCTTCAAACCGTCGGAATGTACAGACGAGTTGTCATCGCTGGATCTCTCAACAGCACAAAAGTTCTTTTCTTTCTCACATGTTGCATCATTTACAATCTTAAGTTCACTTTTATCTGCCGTGGGTATTTTAGTTGGTGAACCTCTTGCTTTTGGAATCCTTGATAATCCGCTCTTCTTATTTTCCTCATCAACAACCAAATTTTTTCCATTCAATTCTGACAGGGATTCGCTCCGAGCTGGTTGAGAAATATTTTCATCAGGAGCAGACAGATCTATCGGACTAATTTCATCTAATGTCTGCTCACTATCATTGTTATTCCCGTCATTAGAAAGCACTTTGTTTAGAATCTCAGATCTCTTCGTCGGAGGTTTTAGACGGCTTTTACGAACAGGTGATGATTGAGGGTCTGTCCAGTGATCACCGGAAAGCACATCCGAACTTACTCTTTCTTCATTTATTTGTGTGTTCCCATCATCCTCTGATGATGTTCGCTTTGCTGATGAATCAGATGTTTTGCGCTGAATGTGATTAACATTCTCTTCTTTTAAACTAGTTTCCTCGTGTGATGATGAAACTGATACTCTGTTATCAAACTCACCAAAATTTTCAAAATGAAGATCCGATTCTTTGAAATCTGTCAGGTTACTATTGCCAAGCTCCTCTGACGGAATATTATCGATAAGTTCTAAAATACTGTCCAGTTCTTTTTGGTCCTCAAAAACTTCATCAGTGAACGTGGGTGCTTTCCTAAATTTCAAGTTTGTGCCTGAAAAGAATAACTTTCACATTATTTCTATATTAATCCTTGTTATATAAATCAGAGTTTAACCCTTTCACAACGGGAGGTGCAAATGTGAGTCTCCCATAGGGTTATTTTTTAATTTTTTAAATAGTACAATATATCTTTGACATTGTTGGAACGTTCACTGCATAAGGATATTATATTATATTCAATGCATTGTCAATATTTACTTTTGGTACTATTTATTCAACAAATGACTATTTTACATATAAGATGTAAGTTTGTAAATCGACACATGGTGATTATTTATATCTGCTATTAGAGGGATCTGCATTCAAGAGTTAACCATGCCTCCCAATTAATGTTGTCTAACATGCAAGGATGGTTGGATGAAATTCTAAAAGTGAGCATGATAAGAGAATATAAGATAAGAGAATGCACTGGCTAAATTACAAGGCCAAGGTAAATATTGTTAGGCCAATGTATTCTCTAATATATTTGAGGCTCCCTATGGGAGACTCTCATATGTAATAGAATGAATTGGCACAGGGTTTTCGAAAAATTTCAGGAAGCCCCAGTCATGGAAGGGTTGTTGAACTTATTATCTGAACATTTCCCTGCAATAAATAGGACTCCTTCTGTACTTATATTATCTGCCATCTGCTTATTTTTCCGGAAAACACTGCAAAATGAATAAGACATTCCAGTGTATACTTTTATCAGTGAATGGGAGAATCCACTTAGTGAACAAAGGTTTAATAATTGTGAATGGCACCTTTTTCACTAATATGCCTTAGAAGTATGTAAGGAATCAAAATTAATAATTAATTAATATTACATTAACGTCAAATATAATTTGAAATTCATTTCTGAATAAATATTAAAGATGTATTCAGGGTTCTAAACCTGCAGTTACAACAACAACATCAACATAAATATTCTAATTTAATGTCGTTTTCTGCGTTGTGCTGTTGAACAAATGTTGAGAGCCAAATATGACATATAAACTACCGGTAGACCTATATAAATTACCAAAGAATATCCTTTTCTTATTTAAAACTTGACAATATACATTTTGGAGTCCATATAAAACATAAAACTATGTTAAAATAAATGCACAGGAAATTTAATATACCAGTAAAATAAAATAGCGTCTTTCGTGCAGCACTTCTCATTTCAAATATATTATTTTACACAGTGGAATCTAAATAAAATGTCAAATAGGTTTCATAACAATTAGACTGGAACCATGAATACATCTTAAAATGTCATGCTCACTATTTTCGCTGTTATGGCATTAATGTTATTTACTTCTTCGAATTACTAAATATTTCTCAACCCATGATTACAGAAGTTTCAGCAATAAGTCTATATGACCTCGGCATTGGGTCAGATTCAGTACATGTTCCAGCAAAATGTTTACGCTAATAGTTAAGCCTAACATTACCTGAACTGAGTGAACATAGGGTGAATCTAGGGTCGCTATTCCGCATAGTGGGCTAGCATCACCAAATTCACCCTCTGGGGACCTCATTCTGCATGGTCTCATCTCCCATGGGTGATATAGACTCAGATTGAAGTTCCCAGATGGTGAATATTGTGATGTGTTGGGAACCTTGATTATGCAATGTGTCGTCCGCCAATTTGGGGATATAGAGAAACTAAACTATAAAAGAAATAGAATCTATGTGAAGTAGTTTCTATAGAAACTTGATAATAAAGATAAATAAACTTTCCAGAGAAGATGAGGTTAACCCTTTGAGTGCCAGGTCCGATTTTTGTATCAACCCATATACCCTGTGCCAATGCATTCTCTTATATATGCGAGTCGACCATAGGTCGCCTCGCATATATAAGAGAATGCATTGGCCTAACAATATTATTATTATTTTATTTTTTTTACAATTTTTTACAATTTTAATATATTTTATTATATTCTTTAACAGACTTATTGTGTAGGTTTAGGGCCGATAATATCGGCCCCTGGCACTCAAAGGGTTAAGCAGAATGAGGTCGCCAGAGGGTGAATTTGGTGATGCTAGCCCACTATGCGTGATAGCGTCACAAAGAATGACTTACCAAAGCCACATTCCTGTAAAAGCAGAGCAGCTTGATAAGCCGCGTCATAGTCCTCCACTGAGATGTGAGACATCAACTCCTCAACCGACTTGATCAACTGTCCCACTACGTCAGCATCAACCGACACCCTCTTACCCATCGATGGGTAAAGATGCTCCCTTGTTTCGAAGAATGGCTCGTCATCGGAATCATATTCTTCTCCATCACTCTCAAGGTTGATCTCTGGATCGTAGATGACATAGTCTTCATGGGCGTGGAAACTTGGAGCAGGTGCTCGATGAATCCTGTTACCCATGACTTCCAAACTGAAACATAATAAACAAATGGAAATTTTGAAATCAAGCCTGGATATCGTATGTCTGACTTTTGCAGAGTGAGGTCCACAGAGAGAATTTAGTGACGCGATATCCCACACAGCTGGATAGCATCAACAAACTCACCCTCTGTGAGCCCCGTTCTGCTAAGGCCTAAACTGCTGTGTGAGACCTAGGATAAGATTGAAGTATACCAGTTGGTGATGTTCACCCATTAGTCACCTCGATTATGCATTTTATCTTCTGCAAGAAGGGCATATAGAAACTTCCCAGAAGGGGAAAAAGTAACTAAAAACAATGTTAATTTGATACTATACTTTCGAGAAGATCAGACCTAAGCAGAATGAGGTCCCCTGATCGTGAATTTGGTGATGCTAGCCCACTGTGCTAAATTCACCCTCTGGGGACCTCATTCCGCAAATGGTGGCACCCCTGCTTTCTTTGTTGACAATATTTTACTGCTGTATACTTTAACAAATCATGCCGTTGGGGTGTGGCATAATATGCCCGTTTCTTGAGTAGATTGGGGGCAAGGTTTAATTTATTTGTTTGAAACCTTTGACTTAAGACGAAATAATAACAAAAATAAAACACAATAACTTCAAGTGTGGTATTTTTGACTGAAAAATTCACATACCAATTTTTTTTATCAAATTTTATGAAATTAATATCCTTGTTACCAGTGAGAAATAACCACATCACCAATCATTCCATCCAGATTCAATCTAAAGTTATCATCCGGAAAACGCAAATCAGGTAAAATCTAAGTCGAAAAAGGGACATAACTCAGTCAAAATCATGCGAACGAATCCCATATTCGAACTTGATCTGTATTTTAGAGTGGTAAACCAAATATTCCAAATTTGGTTCAGTTCACTCGATTCAATCTAAAGTTATCATCCGGAAACCAAAAGCGGATGGACGACGGATGGCCGGACAACACATTTACATAATACGACCGTTTTTTCAAACGGGTGTATAAAAATGAGACAATCTAGGCGATTATGTGCTCATTTATGTTGATTATACATTGCCGGCTATATTCCGTGCATATTTCCATTATGACTTTTGTCCAACTAAAAGTTATCAGTTATTTGTAGCAATATTTGAGAGACATTTTATTATGTAATAATTCAGCGTTGAACATTTTTTAATTTCTGTAGATGTGACAAAATAAAATTATTTCAATACAAGGCTTTAAAGTGATGTGAAACACTCCGGTAGGTTGATCAACTAGAAATTGAGAATAATCTTGCTCAATGTAGTTATTTTTTACGAATATTAATCCAAATTGACATTAATCCAAATTGACAACACACGCCATCAATCTGACATATTAATTAAATGCAGTGACTCTTGATGACAAAATCATTTGTGTTAGTTAGTCGCCGATAGTTGCATCCCAAATCAAATGTAAATATTTACAATTGAGAGTAGTTCAGACGATGTTTTCAATGGAGTGGTATGGTCGATTTCTTTGGCGATGTTAGTTGAATGCTACATTCCCTAAGTTGGCATAGCACCTGAGTACTAACTTATCAATTTCACGCACCCGAACAAGTGCTTATATGTCTTTAATTTACCTGAACAGGCATTTAATTCTCAGCTCCATTACGTCTAGTCCACAAATACATGTACTTCATTTTGTCCAAATTACATGACATTTGGGAAAAATAACAAATGATAAACTTTTCACATAGTACTTTCCATAAAGAGAGCACACCACAGATCTGAAAGAAATTCCTTTGAATACATCAAAGTTGTTTTCAATAATTTGAACATGAAGAGAACTGGATAACAGAAATTGATCCCTTTAAATTAATATATTGATAGTGATTATAGACATGGATGCAGAATGAAAAAAACAAACAATTATGTATACGGATGGCAAACTGGGAAATGACTTATAAAGGATAAAACAGGAAATATGAATAAGAGTGAATATAGATGTGAATTCCCCTCAGAATTCCTGTACATTATTTCCAATGAATCATACATGTGTAATCCGTGGCACACACCACAATCATTGTTGCTTGTATCCATGGCTTAATTCCCCACGATATGAGACGATATGAGACGGCAGCAAATTAATGATACATCATTTTTATAGCCCCCTTGTTATCGAGTATGCCACAGCCCGTCTGGTGATTCTTAGGTATGGCACATATTGGATGCATTCCTTTGAAAAGATCAATACAACAGCATTTCATGTTAAAGTTTGATTAGCTTATTACAACTCTTACCAGTGGAAGGTAGCAGACCTGTTTTTAATATATATTACAATGTGAGGAATCTGAGGTTATTTAGTATTCTTGTACTGGAATCAAAGGGGGTGGTATTGAACCAGGGATGTATTAGTAGGGTGGTGGTATCACCCTCCCTTTGTGGTGCACACAAGCTATGGGAGACCTAGGATTGGATTGAAGTTCCCCATTAGTCAATTCGATTATGCATTTTATCTTCTTTAAATTTAGGGGAGGATATAGAAACTTCCCAGAAGGGATGCCTGCTAACCCCTAATTTGCAGAAGATAAAATGCATAATCGAGGTGACTAATGGGTGAAACATCACCAACTTCAACTGGAGAACGTCAATCTGATCCTAGTTTTCCCATAGCAGTTGAGGCCTACAGTAATGCTCTAATTAATCGACTTCTTAACCACAGCAGAATTATGGGTAACTTTTCAGGATTTAGTCGGAAATATGGCTTGTTGCCATTCATCGGAAAGCTCTCGCCGAGAGCTTTCTGATGAATGGCAACAAGCCATATTTCCGACTAAATCCTGAAAAGTTACCCATAATTCTGATGTGGTTAAGAAGTCGATTAATTAGAGCATTACTGTATATAAGCAGAATGAGGTTGAATTTGGTGATGCTAGCCCACCATGAAGGATAGCATCACTAACTTCATCCTCTGGTGACTTCATTCTGCAAATGACACACTATTTCAAGGCTTGGAACGAAATAAGTTGGATACACATTGAGACTTGTTTCAATTTGAATAAGGTGTATCCAACTTATTTCTTGCAACTATCAGAACAGACTTGAACAGCTTTACCTATAACCATTCATCGTTAAAGTTAAAGTTAAAGTTAAAGTTAAAGCCACAGTGAAATATTCTTTTGGATCACAGGATTTTTTTTAATGAATGAAAAATTGGCATTGGAATAATGTACCAACAACAAAAATCTTATGACCCCATAAAAGCTGATTAAAGACATATTATGTACTTGTTCGTGTGCGTGAAACTGATAAGTTAGTATTCAGGTGCTATATAAAGCAAATCGACAAATACCACTCCATAGACAAGAGGTGGCATCAGAGATGCTGTGTCTCATTTTCGGTGGCTTACCACCGGTGGCTACCGCCGGTGGCTACCGCCAATTGGTGTGCATCAGTATCGGTAGACTAATTAATAGGTAAAATCGAAAAATGACTAATTAAGGGCCATAACTCTATCAAATTTTATCAGGCCAGGCTGGTTTTCGAACTCGTCCGAAATATTCTTGGCAAGTACGTCTATTCCAAATTTTAAACAAATCGGAGGACGTTTGTTGAAGTTATCGCGCTAACAAGCTAAAAATTCACGAAAAATGACTAATTAAGGGCCATAACTCTATCAAATTTTATTGGGCCAGGCTGGTTTTCGAACTCGTCCAGGATATTATTGGAAGACACTTATATACCAAATTTTAGTTGAATCGGATGACGTTTGTTGAAGTTATCGTGCTAACGAGCTCAAAATTCGTACAAAATGACTACTTAAGGACCATAACTCTATCAAATTTTATCGGACCGGGCCGGTTTTCTAACTCGTCCGAGGTATTCTTGGGAGACACCTATATATCAAAATTTCAATCAAATAGGATGATGTTTGTTAAATTATCGCGCTAACGAGCTGAAAATTTGTGAAAAAATGACTAATTAAGGGCCATAACTCTATCAAATTTTATCGGACCTGGCCGGTTTTCAATCTCGACCGAGATATTCTTGGGAGACACCTATATACCAAATTTCAATCAAATCGGATAACGTTTGTTGAAGTTATCGCGCTAACGAGCTGAAAATTCATGAAAAATGACTAATTAAGGGCCATAACTCTATCAAATTTTATCGGACCAGGCCGGTTTTCGAACTCGTCCGAGATATTCTTGGGAGACACCTATATCCCAAATTTCAATCGAATCAGATAACGTTTGTTGAAGTTGTTGCGCTAACGAGCCTAAAATCAGTGAAAAATGGCAAAGGGCCATAACTCTGTAATAAACGGTTGAGATATAAGCAAAACAGGCCGCCCGCCCGCCCGTCCGCCGCCCGCCATCAAACTATAAGTCGAGTTTTGGAAAAAAACTCGACTAAAAACATCGTCTGAACTATGCTCAATTTTACTACTCGATTCGGGACGCATCTATCAGTGATAAACTAACAAAAACGATTTCGCCATCGACTGCATTTAATTAATATATAAGAATGACGGTGTGTGTTTTCAATTGACCTATAATATTTGTAAAACAACTAACCTTTGAACAAGATTATTCTCCATTTCTATGTGATCATCAAACTGGAGTGTTTCACATCACTTTAAATAAATGTTAAAATAAATTTTGAATTTAACTTACGGAGTAGAAAGAATGAAGATAGGCACCCAGAACCAATAAAGGATGAAGTCAACAAGGAGGTTAGCCCTACTAGTTTGTGTTCAAATAGTTTGGATTTGTTTTAACGTGTGTGTCCGATTATGGTGCCACATCAAATTGATTTGACATCATTAGAATTTTTTAGCATTGTACTTGTCCGGCAAGCCTGCAAATAGTGTGTATGTCATTTGCATAATGTGGTCACCAGAGGGTGAATTTAGCGATGCTATCCCGCACAATGTGCTAGCATCACCAAATTCACCCTCTGGGCGTCTGGGGACCTCATTCTGCTTAGGCCTCATCTTCTGGGAATTATCTATAATCTCAAATTAACATTGTTTTCAGTTCATTTTTCCTGGAAAGTTTCTATATCCCCTAATTTGCAGAATATAAAATGCATAATTGAGGTGACTAAATGTGTGAACATCACCAACTTCAAATGGGGAACTTCAATCTGATCCTCATAGCAGTTGAATGTGCAAACAACAAAAATGTTAAAAACAAAATGTTACGACCCCATAAAATGTTATTTTTTTAGTTAACTTACCCAGGAGTAAAGAACCAACACCAATGAAGATAGGCACCCAGAACCAATAAAGAATGAGGTTATATATAGCCCTACTAGTTTGTGTTCAAATAGTTTGGATTTGTTTGAACATGTGTGTCCGATTATGGTAGGATATCAAATTGATTGGACACCATTAGAATTTTTTCGCATTGTACTTGTCTGACAAGCCTGAAAATAGTGTGTCTGTCATTTGCAGGATGGGATCCCCAGAGGGTGAATTTAGTGATGACTATCCCGCACAGTGGGCTAGCATCACCAAATTCACCCTCTGGGGACCTCATTCTGCTTAGGCCTCATCTTTATCTATAGTCTCAAATTAACATTGCTTTCAATTTTTCCTTTCTGGAAAGTTTCTATATCCCCTAATTTGCAGAATATAAATTGCATAATTGAGGTGACTAAATGTGTGAACATCACCAACTTCAAATGGGGAACTTCAATCTGATCCTAGGTCTCCCATAGCAGTTGAATGTGCAAACAATAAAAAATGTTAAAAACAAAATGTTATGACCCCATAAAAATATCCTGCTTAGGCCTCATCTTCTGGGAAGTATCTATAATCTCAAATTAACATTGTTTTCAGTTCATTTTTCCCTTCTGGAAAGTTTCTATATCCCCTAATTTGCAGAATATAAAATGCATAATTGAGGTGACTAAATGTGTGAACATCATCAACTTCAAGTGGGGAACTTCAATCTGATCCTCATAGCAGTTGAATGTGCAAACAACAAAAATGTTAAAAACAAAATGTTACGACCCCATAAAAATGTAATTTTTTTTAGTTAACTTACCTAGGAGGATAGACCAGAACCAATAAAGAATGCCATTAGTCCTACTAGTTTGTGTTGAAATAGTTTGGATTTGTTTGAACATGTGTGTCCTATTATGGTGCCATATCAAATTGATTGGATACCATTTGCATTTTTTCGCATTGTACTTGAACCATTATCTGCACAACGAATTGAATATAGCATTCCTAGTTTGACGCTTGAACCAGCCAACTGTTCAATACACAGAACAATACAATGTGGTACATGCTGTAATAGGGGCCCTGTTCATTTATTTATAACTCAGTAACAGAGTTGTATTGTTCTTAGTAACTGTGCACTTTAAACTCAAGCGACTATCAATAATGTATTAGCAGGGCCATATGAAGACTTACTTCCTTAACCCTTTCAGTGCCAAGTCCGATTTTTGTATCAACCCATATTTCCATGATCATTTTTCAAATTTATTGATTATAATAATTGATGGAAAGAGTTCTAAGAGCTCTTTCCATCAATGTATCACATTATTATAATCAATAAATTTGAAAAATGATCAAGGAAATATGGGTTGATACAAAAATCGCACTTGGCACTGAAAGGGTTAACCCTATGAATTTTTTGGTGAGAGCTCCTCCGACCTTAAGCCACAGCAATGTTATTTATAGTTGGTTTATGTACATATCATTTTTACCCTTTCATGATGGTGGCTGCACTGGTGCATCATTAAAGACCCTGTGCCAGTGCATTCTCTTAAATATAGGGAGCCTCGCATATATAAGAGTATGCATTGGCCTAACAATATTTACCTTGACATTGCAAGCCAGTGCATTCTCTTATATATGTGAGGCTCTCTATGGGAGACTCACATATATTAGGGAATGCACTGACACAGGATCAATAAAGCTGCACTGGATAATGCTGCACCAGTGCAGCTACAGTAATGAAGGGGTTAACTCTATGAACTTTGGGGACTTTTTTGTTAAACATATTTTATTTTAACACAAATAGATTTATGACAAAAGGGCTTGGAGGACAAGTGCTAATCACACATATCCTCCTCTCCCTGGTACAATACTGAGATATCCTTCCCATATATATATATTTTTTTTCTGGTGGCCACACATTGCCAAGCACAGCGATGTGATGAAATTCTAGGATAGCCCTTGCCCATAAGCTTCAGGTGGTGAAGGTCCAACAAACATACTGCAGTAAAATAGTGCATGCATTGAAGATTTAAATTGATTTATTTTTCCAAGCTGATTAACAAGCCTTAAAATAGTCTGCCTGTCATTTGCAGAATGAGGTCCCCAGAGGGTGAATTTAGTGATGCTACCCTGCATAGCGGGTTAGCATCACCAAATTCACCCTCTGGGGACCTCATTCTGCTTACACCTCAGCAGAATGAGGTTCCCAGAGGGTGAATTTGGTGATGCTAGCCCGCTATGCAGGGTAGCATCACTAAATTCACCCTCTGGGAACCTCATTCTGCAAATGACAGACACACTATTTCAAGGCTTGCTGATTAAAGGGTGTTATTTTTTATTCCAATTCTGATATGTATACTTTTATAACTGAATGGGACAATCCATTTAGTATAGAAATGATTAACCTTTTCTATACTTATACTCATTGATGAGTAGTTCCCTTACACAATTATCAGACAGTAAGTTCAATCTTAGAGCCGAACAGAACTATTTATCTAAACATTTCCCACCAATGAATATAAATCCTTCTGCACTTGTATTATCTTTCATCTGTCTGTCATCATCTTCCTTTATAACCTGGACATCCCTCCATATCAATAATGTACTATTCCAATGAATACTTTTTATAACTTAATGGTAGAATCCATTTAGTATAGAAAGGGTTAAACAAAAGAAATTTGTGAAAGAGTTGAGGGGTTTCTGTGTAAATTGCAAGTTTAAGTTTAGCGTGCCTGTCATTTGCAGAATGAGGTTCCCAGAGGGTGAATTTAGTGACACTATCCTGCACAGCAGGCTAGGATCCCAAAATTCACCCTCTTGGGACCTCATGCTGCATAGCCTCATCTGCTATGGGAAACATAGACTCAGATTAAAGTTCCCAAATGGTGAATATTATGTGCACCCATTGGGAACCTCGATTATGCAATGTGTCGTCTGCCAATTTGGGGATATAGAGAAACTAAACTAAAAATGAAATAGAATCTATGTGAAGAAGTTTCTATAGAAATTTGAAAAAGAAACTTTCCAGAGAAGATGAGGCTATGCAGAATGAGGTCCCCAGAGGTAGAATTTGGTGATGCTAGCCCACTATGCGGGATAGCTTCACTCATGCCTTGAAATAGGGTGTCTGTTGCAGAATGAGGTCCCCAGAGGGTAAATTTAGTGATGCTACCCTGCATAGCGGGCTAGCATCACCAAATTCACCCTCTGAGACCTCATTCTGCTGAGGTGTAAGCAGAATGAGGTCCCCAGAGGGTGAATTTAGTGATGCTAGCCCGCTATGTGGGGTAGCATCACTAAATTCACCCTCTGGGGACCTCATTCTGCAAATGACAGACACCCTATTTCAAGGCTTGGCTTCACTAAATTCAGACCCTGGGGATCTCATTCTGCAAATGACAGGCACACTAAACTCAGGCTTGGTAAATTGATATGGAAAATTTATATATGATTTCCGTATGGGCAGAATGTTCGTAGGAAATAACTACATGCAGCTACGTTATGCTTGTTTACATTTTGCTGAAAAAAGTTATTTTGCGATGGAAATTGTCCATTATGTCAGGGTTTCCTCTATGGTTTGGAGCAATGGTACCCCCTATAGCCGATGGGGAAAGTTCTCAGTCCATGCAACTAACTGTAAATATTTAATATTTACAGTTATTAACTTATTCAGCCCTTAACTTAATCCAAATTCTGAATATCTACAGTAATATAAAGTAGAATTAAATTAATTTACGGAATCGCAACTGTGATTATATTTTTTATATTATTTCTGAGGTTTACATGATCAGTACAAATCGGGGTAGCATCATAGCAATATGTATTTGGCAAGGTAATGGTGGCATAACTAGGCAGAAACAAACACCACGTTTAGTGATGTTCACTATTACAGTAATGCCCAAAGTAATTGACCCCTTAACCACAGCAGAATTATGGGTAACTTTTCAGGATTTAGTCGGAAATATGGCTTGTTGCCATTCACCAGAAAGCTCTCAGTGAGAGCTTTCCATGAATGGCAACAAGCCATATTTCCGACTAAATCCTTAAAAGTTACCCATAATTCTGCTGTGGTTAAGGGGTCAATTACTTAGGGTATTACTGTATATCTTTCATAAAATTAAAGGCAATAACTATGTGTGTATCCTTGAAAAGTCAAATTAATTGTAAATTAGTTCAGTGAATATGTTTTCTAATTTTATAGATTTGTACTTCTGAGATGTAACCCAATGTACCCAACGTAACAACAGGTTACAAAAGTTCTGATATTTTATTGCGTACCAAAATTAGACATATCTATGAAAAGTACTATGCTTCCATAAAATGATTCACTACTGAGCCATGTTTATTTTGTACATTTAACTATTGGTATGACTTAAAAATTTGATTGAGAAAGCAACCATAAAATCCTACTTACCAGTTTGCAGTGAGCTATTCCCGTGAGGTGATTTTACATCCCCATTGTATGTAGTAAATGAAAAAAAAACTTCACTGTTGTGTGACTATCACCTGCATGACATCACAAACGACGCGTGTCATATAGTGTATCGAGAAATGAATGCATTCTAAAGTCATGCTGACAAATTCAATACTTAAGGAGCCTCAATAGCATTTCACTATAATGAAAATGTAAATGAAATTCTAGACGTATTCACATGCTTGCCTGAAATGTGTCGCATGAATGACAAAATTTTGAAACTCGCCCTAACCAATTTACTGTATATTATAGCTATTTAGACACCAGTGTGATGTTTGGAAAGGAATTAGATAAAGCTGACCATGAAAGGTTTTCTTGTGTGAGGCAATTAAACTGGTGTTTTTGAATTTTTTAAATTTAACAATAAATCTTTGACATTGTTGGAATGTTCACTGCATACGGATATAATATGATATTCAATGCATTGTCAATATTTACTTTTGGTACTATTTATTCAACAACTGACTATTTTACATTTATAAGATGTAAGTTTGTAAATCGACACATGGTTATTATTAATATCTACTAATAGAGGGATCTGCATTCAGGAGTTAACCATGCCTCCCAATTAATGTTGTCTAACATGCAAGGATGGTTGGACAAATTTCTAAAAGCGAATGTGATAAGAGAAGATAAGATAAGAGAATGCACTGGCTTACAAGGTCAAGTTAAATATTTTTAGGCCAATGCATTTTCTTAAATATGTGAGGCTCCCTACCGGTGACTCGCTTATATAAGAGAATGCATTGGCAAAGGGTATCTGCTAAATTTCAGGAAGCTGCAGTCGTGGAAGTGTTAAGGCATTTGGCGATTGGATTAAGAGCTCAAGTTTGGATAACGCATATCTAAGTGTTTAGTTGATTTTATTTTATAACATATGTCATTAAGTTGATCATGAGGTCAGATGCTGAGTTATTTTTCCCCCAAGGCGTCTATAGTACACGCATATTCATTGGCTATAAGTGCAGATCTGTCAATGTATATTCTACATCTTATATAATATGTAATACACTCAGGGGCGCCGGAAGCATCCAAGGGCAGGGGGGGCAGAGCCTACAAAAAGGGCACTTTACCGCAAAAAAGGGCATTTTCTCCGCAAACTCGGGAAAATAACCATAAATTCATTGTGGCAAAAATCCCTATTTTAATGGTATTTGTCAGTTATTATGGCCGTTTTGTGATAAAATTGACAAAAAATTAATATTCCTTTTGAAATTAGTGGTATTTGGGCCAAAAAAGTCACATTTTGCTATAAAAACATGAGATTAAACACACAAAAAGCATTTTCTCCAGAAAAAGGGCAAGTCCTGCCCCCGATCGCCCCCCTTGGTCAAGGGCAGGGGGGTCAGCTGCCCCCCCCCTCTGCCCCCCCTCTTCCGGCGCCCCTGAATACACTGTTGGAAAGAGAAAGCTATACATTATAGATATCTAAATTATCCAGTCAATAAATATTTCAAATAAAAAGTGCTGTTTTGTTGTTGAGTGTATCTGCATTCTGTCTGACTGATCGTGTCTGTAGTAATCGACACAATACTTGTCTCATCTGTTTAATCCAATGCAGATAATAATGGCAGAAAAAGGGACCCGTTTCTTCTAGTTGAAATAAGAGTTTTCTATCATTATGTACACACTTTCATGCAAAAGAATTGTTCTACCATGTAATGGTGAAGTATGCAGATTCAGTCCTGTTTTAATTTTCAGGCCACAAAAAACAGTAGTATTAGGCACACAAAAAATAAATACCATAACCAACCTTATTAAAAAACCCCTAACCAAATGTTTTTTTAAATCAATTTAAAGCAACATGGCGGTTTGTGCTCCGAATACACATATTATTATTCGCTTTTAAATTTTTCTCAGTATCGAAATAGGTTGATCAATATCTGAACTACCTTTCTACGAACATTATGTAACCCAAAAAGACGTATTGAAGTAATGAAAAATACAAAACACAAAACAGCCATTTGCATGACATGGAACAAAAAAGAGCGTTCCGTGGTGGTCTATTCCTGATATGGTAGCGACAAAGAGCGTTTGTCTGACTTCTGGCGAAAAGTTGAAAACGGCTGAAAAATGGCAGTGACTTTGGCAAGTGTTTTTTCAGAGCATATGAAGTCGGTATATCATTAGTTTGTTTATTTGTTGACCTATCATATTCGACGTTCCAAATTATGCAGAAAAAAAATTGGAGGTTCGAATGAGCCATGTCCATTTAAATCTATTGCCACCATAATTATAGACATGAACTAGTACTAGTAGACTGTACTTCCCATCCTGTCTCAAAAAATCTTTTCAATGAGACATGTTAAATGGACCAAGCACACCTTTGTATCAAATGTTTGACCTTGTGAGGTGTGCACATGTTAAATGGACCAAGCACACCTTTATATCAAATGTTTGACCTTGTGAGGTGTGCACATGTTAAATGGACCAAGCACACCTTTATATCAAATGTTTGACCTTGTGAGGTGTGCACACCTCTTTATCTCTTATCATTGATAAAATGAATAACTCCAAACTTAATGGTTGTTCATAATTAAAAGATATCACGGTTCATAATTTCTTACCTTTCTGGGAAAAATCAAAAAACTCATGTATAGAACTCTGCACCCATTAGCCACATAAAGCAATCTTCACCTATAGGGTGGAACAATAGCCATAAAAAGCCAATGATACCTGGGGCTGACTGTGTGTGCTGTGGTGATGTTTATATTGTAATATCGAGGCTGACAAAAGCAGAAGTCTGCTAACTGAAGACATGTGGAGCTGTCTTTGTTGTCTTGTAGAAAGAAATATCTGAAAACAATTATAACTTGGAATTACCAAACTTCACAACTAATAATTGAACATTTTAAATATTTAAGGCTGTTCTGAAATTTTCTAGAAATGCATTTCTCAAATGGGAAGCATATGATTATAATGATGAGTTCCCTTTACAGTATCTTAACACTTTGGTAGGAAGAACGACATTTATGCTGCTGTATGGTTTACAGTTGTTTAAGGTAGATTTAGGGTAATATTATGTTAGGCCAAAAAAAAAAGATTCTATCAATAAAATGTTTAGGGTTGGCGGGTTATTTTTAGGGTCGGTCGATGTGCGGAAGTATAGCATCTTTTTTTTTGGCCTTACTATGTACATAACTTCGAAAAATCATTTCCTAAAAAGAAACTTATCATGGATATAATGTGGATGGATATTGTTTTTTTTATTATTTATTTACATTGATTCAGGTTTTTGATAATGTTGTTTGTGTGATTTATTTGCTATATAGGTGATTGTTACAATATTATTTAGTTTATTTTCAATAATACATTCACCCATGGATATTACGAGATATCATATACAGTAATGCCCTATATAATCGACTCCTTAACCACAGCAGAATTATGGGTAATTTTTCAGGATTTAGTCAGAAATATGGCTTGTTACCATTCATCGGAAAGCTCTCACTGAGAGCTTTCCGATGAATGGCAACAATTTCTGACTGCTGTGGTTAAGGAGTCGATTATTTAGGGCATTACTGTATGATGTGCTCAACCACCAAAGTGTTAAATTTATGCATATGTATATCATGGAAATAAATACTGTTTATACAACAATTCTTATATTCTTTTAAAAGATATTGAAAATTAATATAATTAACAACAAGCTGAGGTTTTCTTGGTGAGGACAGGCGGAAGCTATCTTTGTTGTCTTTCAGAAAGGTCTGAAAAAAATTATGACATCGTATTACCTAACTTCAAACCAAAATAAATGAATATTGCAATTTTTTATAGCTATTCTGAGAGACTTTTTAAACAAACAAAGTATTTCCAAAAGGGATCATAATATTAAATGACATCCCTTGACCAGTATCGTAATGATATAAATGTCTTTGAAACTCTGAAACAAGCAGTTTCCAAAAAAACAATTCATTAACAATCATTTGGATATATCTGTGTATAGAGACTTGGCTATGAGGTATTCATTTGGGGCGAGTAGTTAAATTCAAATTGGAAACTGCACCTGCACAGATACCGTGACCTTAGGTCTTTTGGATGTTTCATGCAGTTATCAACAGATTATGCAAGCTACGTGTAGCTGTAAATTCAAATTGGAAACTGCACCTGCAACAGATACCGTGACCTTAGGTCTTTTGGATGTTTCATGCAGTTCTCAACAGATTATGCAAGCTATTATATTTTCCCACAGTCGGTAAACGATGCGCCCAAAATATGGAAATGTCCCCAAAATAAACATGATAACTTAACAATGCAATTTTTGTTATTGCATTGCTGTTTATATATTACTGAGAAACAGTGAAATTATACCACATTTATATTATTGAAATATTCTCTCGGAATCTGTAATTCTCAGTATTAAATCAAATGCAAGGATATAAAGTTTTTTTTTACCAAATTATAAATTTTTCTCCTACCAGGCCGATACATGAATCACTCTGGTGTGCCCAAATTGCACCATGTATATTTAATTTATTCTAATCAACTTTTATTTTAGCTCACAGCTACTTACCGGTGTGTATATATATTTATAACAATGTGCTCTATTTTGTCTGTTTTAACCCTTTACCCAACAGAAGGGCCCTGTGCCAATGCATTCTCTTATATATGCGAGTCGACCATAGGTCGCCTCGCATATATATGAGAATGCATTGGCTTAACACATTAAAAATTATAAAATTGTTAAAGAATGTAAGAAAAAATGGTAAAAAGTGTTTTTTAGGCCAATGCATTCTCTTATATATGCGAGGCGACCTATGGTCGACTCGCATATATAAGAGAATGCATTGGCACAGGGCATAACTGTAACTATCACAATGTGGTCAAGGAGCCGGTTCCAATGATATCCATATGTGCATGGTTCTATTGAGACAGACCGAAGATATTTTAGGCTGTTGAAGCTTTATTTGGCCGGTTTTGGCCGTTTTGTTGGGTAAAGGGTTAATTATCTTTTGTTGATGTTCTACTAATCTCATGTGACTTATTTGAATTATACCAATAAACAAATAAAAAAAATCAAACTCTTTTATCATTCAGGCCAATTCCCTTCAATATATCTATCAGTAATTATTAGCTGATTAAAGCCCTTTGTAATCAGCACCTACACTGAATAAACATATCGTTGTGTAAACATGCCTGATCAATAATCCGCCATAAACCGTCCATCATCAGAGGGACTTGCAGGCTATTCTTGGGACTTGCAGGCATTTAGTGTTACTGAATCTATTCCCAAGAATACAAAAAAGAGAGCAATTATTATGTTTCTAGAAAAGTAAATAAGATGTGCATGCCAGGATATCTAGTTACCACGAAGTTATATATTGTTGTTTTTGTAATTAGCTTGAGTGAAGGCCAAACATCTGTTCATAATATCTTTAACTAAAATCATTGCTAATAGCAAACCATAAAACTTTTTCAGCCTATGCCAGTAATTAGCTCGTCTCAGACAATTTGAAATTTAATAGCAATTACTTATTCATATAACCAGGGGTGCTGAGTTGGGTGGGAAAAGGGTGCAACCACCCCTATTTCTTGCCCTCAACCAAGGGAAATACAGAGAGGGGGTACACATGAAGGGAGGGAGTACACAGGAAGGGGGAGGGGGTACACAGGCAGGGGGTACAAACATGCCTTTTATGCTTCATATATTTGGAAGGAAAATTTAAATAATAGCTGAAAATTGGTAGACGGAGAGCAAATTAAATCATGACAGCATTCTGGTAAGCTGAGATTAATCCTTAAAAGTGCTTTAAAATGCTGCTTGAGTGTCACCTACATTTTTTTCTATAATAAACTAACTTTGAATGAGTTGTTGGTGACAATACTGACCATAATATTTGCCAAGAGCAATTTTATTCAAAATTGTTGTGTTGCTGAAGTTCTCGAGGGGGACTTGGCCCAAACATTTGGGTTAACCATTTTGTGTGTGACTGAACAATACAGTAATGCTCTAAGTAATCGACTTCTTAATATTTTTCACCCCGTAAGTATAAAGAAATAGTAATTTATGGGTGTTAAATCAGACAGGGCATCTTTAACAAATGGGATAATTAACAGAGATGAACAGTAAATGGAATGTGTGTTCTAAAATGACTAGGATTTAATTTCCAGTAATAACCATTGTATTGTCGGATTGCACATTAACTTCCCCACTCATGCTTGTGTTTGTAAAAATCTCCCTTAACTGTATGCACGAGTAACAATACAGTAATGCCCTAAATAATCGACTCCTTAACCACAGCAGAATTATGGGTAACTTTTCAGGATTTAGTCGGAAATATGGCTTGTTGCCATTCATCGGAAAGCTCTCGTGTGTGGGTTAAGGTGAATCTCAAAATTTTATGCACAAGCATACTCACCTCTAGAACCAGGTCCGGATGAATATTTGAAAGATAATCCAGACCTCATGAAGAAAAAATACAGAAAAGAATAATTGTGTGCTTCGAGCAATAAGAATATGTGTGTGCTCAGAACACATACCCTGCCTGATAGGGTCAGCGTCACACCCCACTATAAACAAATCTCAGCAAATGTCCGAATGTTGGCAAATAAAGCATTAACCAAGACTGACGGGTACATGAAGAGATCTTTACACACTTGACAGATATGGCCTGTAGTTATACTATGGCTCAGTGAAGCCACAACAAAGCTTATTGTTGGGTGATAAAAGCTACTTGCCAATAAATTAGCCCCATCTGTACTTTTATTCCATGTTGATTTATGGGTAATATGACTACTAACATGAGAGAAGATCTTACATATTTAGCCACACAAACAACAACAGGCCAAATTTTAATGCATTTAATTGAAAGGTTCTGCAAATCTACACTACCATCCCTGGTCAAGTAGTCCTGCTATTGTGCTATGATGCTGGTGTGTCCTATTGAATATCTATGATTCTGTTAGGGCAAACTGATGCTGTTTAGAAAAAGTACTGTTATATTCGCCGTCTTTGGATCTGAACATATCCAGGAAAAGCTATTATGTGTATCAAATATTCAAAAACATATATATCGAAAATTATGTTAATACAGGTTGTATTTAGTTGTTGCAAATCGACAATAATAAAGATGGCTATTCACATCGTTTTGCAAACACCAGCGCAGCCAATATTAAATTTTTCAAATATATATATATATATGTGTTCTTGAATGTTTCATACAAACGCTGGCTTTTTCTCAAATCATTCGGACAAGCAAAAAAATGCGAAAATGACAACTTAAGAAAAATAATGGTACTTTTTTATAACGGCATCAGTTTGCCCTACCAGCATCATGGCAATTCAGCAAGACCCCCAATATCATAGCAGACTTGCAGGACCACTTGACCAGGGGTGAGTACATAGAAAGAGGCGTTATGTACGTATAGAATCCATGCGAATTCCAATGGATCAAAAGAGCATCATTGATGGAAATTCAAACAGACCGAACACACTCGACACCACTATAACAGGAAACTGAAATATTGTTCTCATATAGTTCAATGTTAACATCGTGGAATCAACTTATACTCTCCAAGCCTGAAAATAGTGTGTCTGTCATTTGCAGAATTAGGTCCCCAGAGGGTGAATTTAGTGACGCTATCCCGATAAGCATCACCAAATTCACCCTCTGGGAACCTCATTCTGTTTAGGCCTAAACTGCTATGGGAGACCTAGGACCAGATTGAAGTTCCCCAGTTGAAGTTGGTGATGTTGACACATTGGACACGTTGATTATGCATTTTATCTTCTGCAAATTAGGGGATAACTTCCCAGAAGGGAAAAAGTAACTAAACAATGTTAATTTGAAACAATATATATACTTCCCAGAAGATGAGGTCTAAGCAGAATGAGGTCTACAGAGGGTGAATTTGGTGATGCTAGCCCGCTGTAATGGTAGCATCATTAAATTCACCCACTGGGGACCTCATTCTGCAAATGACAGGCACACTATTTGCAGGCTTGATACTCTCGGGATCCAAACAGGATGGAACATTTCCACAAATTGAACAAGTGCATCACTAGCCAGTGGTAATTACAACAAAAGGCCATAACTCAAGTGAAAATTGGTGGGCAGAACCCAAATTCGAACTTGACCTGTCTATTGGGCTTGTAAACTCACAAATTTGAATCCATTCAGTTCAGACTGACAGACTAACTAAAGAGCAATAACATAATCCGTCCCATTGTTTTTAAACGGGCATAATATAAGTACAGACTCAAATAATAGTACAGGCAACTGGTACAGGTGGATTTTTTCAACTTTCCTAAAAGTCATTGTCAGATGGGCTAATTACTATTGATTGTATTAGTCAGTAATTGTCACCCTGTTACAAGTAAGAAAAAGATGATTTGTCCAATATCTGAAAAAAGTTGCACCCCTATCTATTAAAGGTGATCTGAGGGCGTATATTCATGCCGGTGACCAAATTAAATAAACATACAGACTCAACCAGACTCAACTAAGGATCATACAGGGCGGTTTTTATGCAGAAAATAAATAAATATATAGGTATGATAATTTGGATCCAGAGAGTATTGTGATGTGTACATATTTTAAATCAACAACTCAGCCACTGTACTCATGAGTTATGACTGCTTGAAGAATGTACAGTAAACTTTAATGGCCTTAAAAAACAAAAAAACAAGCAGCCAAATACATTTCTTGTACATGTATGTACAATTTCAGAAAACATGATACAGTAATGCCCTAAATAAATGACTCCTTAACCACAGCAGAATTATGCGTAATTTTTCAGGATTTAGTCGGAAATATGGCTTGTTGCCATTCATCGGAAAGCTCTCACTGAGTCAGTAAACGATGTACCCAAAATATAAAAATGCCCCAAAATAAACATGAGAACTTAAGAATGACATTTTTGTTATTGCAATGCTGTTTATATATTACTGAGAAACAGTGAAAGGATACCACATTTATATTATAGAAATACTGTCTCGGAATCTGTAATTCTCAGTATTATATCAAATGCAAGGATTTCAAGTTTTTTTTTCACCAAATTATAAATTTTTCTCCTACCAGCCCGATACATGAATCACTCTGGTGTGCCCAAATGTCTATTTAATTTATTCTAATTAACTTTTATTTGAGCTCACAACTAAATCCTGAAAAATTACCCATAATTCTGCTGTGGTTAAGAGTCAATTATTTAGGGCATTACTGTATATGAACTACGCAAAATGGTAAATATTTAGTGAATTATTACCAACAAACAAATCTATCTGATTCTGCCAATTGGAGTAAATATATTTAGTACTCACTAGCTCACCAATGGATTATAGATTTTTTTTTAGTTATATATACATATTTATCCCCCAGAAGGGGATATAGAAATTTTCACTATCATACTATCCCGTGCATGAGCGACCAAATCACGTACATGTACCAATGCGTAGACGGAATATTTAAATATCTTCGTGCATTGGTAGAGTTAACCTTACTTTCATTATTGAAATTCAACATACTTTTGGGGAGTGGAAAATAAATATTTGTCACTGTCACTCATTGTATCCTAACAAAACATTAGATATCCTGTGTTTTTATTGTTGTTCCAAATTGTCTAGAATTCAGACATCTATAATCTTATATCAAACTGTCAAAAAAAAAAAAAAAAATGACATTAGATGGTAAAATATAAAATGAATAACAAATCAAAATCTAATGGACTGTACCAAACTAAGTCCTCTGTATGTGATCCTAATACAGCAAAAAAATGCAAAAGTAAATGTAAATATTGTAATGCTGAATTAAGGAACAGGAATGCTGTCCATACCTGGATATAGTGTCTGACATTTGCAGAATGAGGTCCCCAGAGGGTGAATTTAGTGAAGCTATCCGACACGACAGGCTACTTCACCGAATTCACCCTCTGGGAACCTCATTCTGCTTAGGCCGTAACTGCTATGAGAGACT
This sequence comes from Siphonodentalium dalli, assembly GCA_032622095.1. Taxonomy (NCBI): domain Eukaryota; kingdom Metazoa; phylum Mollusca; class Scaphopoda; order Gadilida; family Siphonodentaliidae; genus Siphonodentalium; species Siphonodentalium dalli. Next base: position 267,851,404 of record CP136064.1, on the reverse strand, counting down.
AAGCTTGGATCAGATTGAATTTCCCAGTTGAATTTGATAATGTTCGCCCATTAGTCACCTCGATTATGCATTTTATCTTCTGTATTGACAAAGCGGATTATCATTAAATTATTGGTGTGGGGGTCAATTTGATTTGCAAGAGATCTCTGTCAAAAGACATACCTTTGCTATCATTTTACAATGAATACCTCGAATGAATAACATGCCTCCCAGGCAATATTTACTTGGTAATAACACTGTGTAGGTAAACCTCTGTTAGATTTAGGTTTTTATGTGTACAGCATACATGTACAGGCCATAGTAAGACTGTAAAACCAGTGTTCAGCAGAGGTGTCTTGGTGCATAAATCACTATCCTTTTATATTATAGGTCATAGATGCACTTTAGATGTTAGTATTGGAAACCTGGTTGACTTTTTACCCAAAACCATGGGATAAAGATCAATTCAGCTACACTAGTCATCTGGCAGGGGTGTGAGATGACAAAGCCTGCAATAGTGTGCCTGTCATTTGCAGAATGAGGTCCCCAGAGGGTGAATTTAGTGATGCTATCCCACACAGCGGGCCAATATCACCAAATTCACCCTCTGAGGACCTCATTCTGCTTAGGTCTTATCTTCTGGGAAGTATCTATAGTCTCATGAAATTAACATTGTTTTTAGTTACTTAATTTTCCCCTTCTTTTCAGTTTCTGAATCCCCTAATTCGCAGAAGATAAAATGAATAATCAAGGTGACTAATGGGTGAACATCACCAACTTCAACTGGGGAACTTCAATCTGATCCTTGGTCTCTCATAGCAGTTGAGGCCTAAGCAGAATGAGGTTCCCAGAAGGTGAATTTGGTGATGCTAGCTCACTATATGCAGACTTGGTCATCTCACACCCCTGCCAGATGACTAGTGTAGCTGAATTGATCTTTATCCCATGGTTTTGGGCAAAAAGTCAACCAGGTTTCCAAAAACAGATAAAAAGTCACACAGGTTTCCAAAAACAGATAAAAAGTCAACCAGGTTTCCAAAAACAGACAAAAAGTGACCCAGGTTTCAAAAACAGATAACAAGTCACTCAGGTTTCCAAAACAGATAAAAAGTCAACCAGGTTTCAAAAACAGATAAAAAGTGACCCAGGTTTAAAAAAAACAGATAAAAAGTCACCCAGGTTTCCAAAACAGATAAAAAGTCACCCAGGTTTCCAAAAACAGATAAAAAGTCACCCAGGTTTCCAAAAACAGATAAAAAGTCAACCAGGTTTCCAAAAACAGATAAAAAGTCAACCAGATTTCCAAAAACAGATAAAAATTCAACCAGTTTCCAAAAACAGATAAAAAGTCAACCAGGTTCGCTGAAACTGGTAAAATAACAACCGGTTGACACAAGTTCATTTTTTTTGTATTCAATTAAACATATTACTCACTTAGTTCATCGTAATTAGATAAAAAGGTTTAATGATTTGTGCTATTCTTCTCTTTCTCAGAAATATAAGAACACAATTTTAAGTATGAATTCACCATGAACTTGTTAAGTTGGTAGCATGAGAGAATATGATTACATAAAGTAATATATCAATCCAATTTTTTTCAGATGTGATGACTCAGACAATATACAATTCCTGGTATACACACTTAATTATGTACCATAATTATGGTGATAGGCAATGTTATAAAATACATGACACTAGACATTAGACAATATAAGCGGCCTCCGTGTCATATTTGTATGTATGGAAATTTTTTGCATTTTCTAAATCCGAGCTGTGCCATCACAATACCCATTTTGAAAAACTGAAAGCGAAAGTAACTTGAACTTTATTAAATTAATTTTAATATCTCTCTTTTAATTGATATCCGGCATTCTTAATGACCAAAATCATGCGGTGGATATATAATACCCACTAGATAAGGAATTAGATAAAACATTTTTTTTGATCGATGTAAAATTATTTTATTTTGGAGTCATTTACTGCAGCGTTTCTCGAGTTTGTTTCGCACTTTCAAAATGGCCTCCCGCGAAAAGAAATCTGTAAAACTGACGGAAAAAAAAGACAAAAATCGTTATGAAACTCGATGTACCACACCCAAATTAGCTGTCCTTCGTGAAACAACGTCCGTTTGACAATATGGCTATTTAGTTTGATGATTAGAGTATAGATTTCGGTGATTTAGGGGTTGAGGGGTTGGATTGTTTTGTTTTATTTTTTTTATTTTTATTTTTTATTAAATGTTGCTTTTGTAGAGAAAAATTACTGACCTCTATCAAAAATGAGATAGATGATCATAGATACCTTTCCGAGATTTTTATTAAATTAACAAAAAAATTGTGCCTAATACCTGTGACCTGGTGTATACATGGATGGCGTCATGTCACTCAGATTCAATCTAGAGTGGGAATATTGCTATGTACCGTAGCGTAAATAAAATCGGAGGTTACGAGTTGACTCGTAACAGGGTACGAGCTGACTTTTTCGGAGGGTACGTGCTGGTCCGGGTACGAAATGAATACAATAATCAATATTTGTAAAAAATAACTGCTTTGAGCAAGATTATGCTCTTTCTATATCTGATCACCGTACCGGGAGTGTTTCTTATCACTTTAAATGTTGGCCATTCACGAGTGACAGTCTTGTCAAAATCGCCGACTTTTGGGAGGCACAAAAAAGCGCGGGAAATTATTCTCGCCGGTTATCCGGTTAGTATAATTTCCGGCACACCTGTTGATAAAATTATTTTTTAATCGGTAAATTAAGATATCTTATGAAAACAACACGAAAACTATTTGATAAGTAGGTCACAGATTATCAAATAACAAAGGGAAATTCGCGTGTCCGATAATGTTTTCAAGAAATTGTTAAGCCTTCACTCATGGCCATGCAATAAATTCATTTCCACGAAATTCGCGGTATACCGCCCAATCCGGCTACGCGGAAATAAAACCATAATTTGGCAAACCTCTGTGAGAGGTCATGTCTTTATGACTAAAGTATATACATATGGTAGTCTCATCCCTGGCCCATCCATATCCGCTCACTGTTCCAAATCTCTCCACAATGTCACGCTTATGGAGGAATGGTCCAGTACTGTTGTTGTGTTCTATTTATAATATCACTCCTGCACGGTCACACTAAATGCAGCAATTCCCTAGAAATGCAGCAACTCCCTAGAACTGCAGCAAGTCTCTCTATCAAGGGTGGATTACGTGGGATTAGTCATGTGTGTTTACACAACGATATCTTTTTATAAATCAGTGGAGGTGCTGATTACAAAGGGCTTTAATCAAAGGGCTTTAAATTGGGTCGAGGAAGATTCGGCAGGGATGATTTGGCAGGGACGATTTAGCCCATGGTTTGGACCGAATCTTCTCACCTGAAAATGTTTTTATCAGTAGGATATTTGGATGTTTATATTTATTTTTCTGTTGTACTAGTATGTTATTTTATTAAAGTGTATAAAAGGGTATCATTGCTCCAGTTTATATTATATTTGATCTTATGATTTGAACGTTTTGTTATATATAATATACTATATAATATTCTTACCTGTGATTTGTCTGTGAGAAAGTTGGTAATAAAGTTTTACATATATGTTTCTATATCGATAGGTATCTATATATCTACCTTGGATAGTTTAGCATTTTTTACAACATGCCGCAAATCTACTTCCTCTGTTATATGGTGGTGTATAGATATAAATTTTTCATGTCACTCATTTGAAAGAGTTGTCAGTTACTAATAGGTGATCTAATTAATAAATAGGGTATTACTTAGTTGGTTTGATATTAGGCCCGATATCAGCCCTCGATAACCTCATATCAGCCTTCGACCTTCAGTCTCAGTCTGATATAAGGTTACCTAGGTCTGATATCGAGCCTAATATCAAACAAATCAAGTAATCCTACTAGAAAGAAGAACTCCTGTATAGTTAATTATATTTATTGCCAAAATTGTGGGGAGTCTTGCTCCCCAATGAAATACAATTCCACAATTAGTAACATTGACAATGCACAGTTATAATTAACAGTAGTGAATAAAATAGGTTATATAATTGAAGGTTACACACATGTAAGATGGAATGTATTATGTAGAACCTATGAATTCAGCTTACTAAAGTAGGTATATAGGAATGAGTAACATACCGGTAGGTAATATTACCAGCTATACCCTGATTTCTGAGTATGGTACTATAATATTAATAGTACAATCAATGAATTTTTTGGCAAATCTGCAATTAAAATTCTACTAACTACGAGAAAAATTGAATAGAGAAATTCTTGGAACTGGGAATGTGGGTGGGTGGATCAAAATGCGAGCTAAGTCATGCTCAAAAGTCAAATTTCAAATGATGATATCAGGAAAAACATACCCGGAAATAACCTAGGTTTACAACTGTCTACAACTGTCAAACTCTTAACCAATGGAAAGCGCCCTACTATAACTTATTCAATGCATGTCAAACTGTGATTGGACAATACAGTGGTCGAAAACACAATAGAATTGTAGGTTCTACAAGGCCTAAGGTAACAGTTTCAAAAAGTCGGAAAACACAACAACAAGTCGTTCATAAATTCCAGTAAGATTAATTATTTTGAAATTGTAATTCCCTAAATAACGCAATATTCTCTAAATATTGCAATAGCAATATCATGCTACTTCCCCATTGTTTTCAAAGAAAGATAACTCTGTAAAGGTCTGTCTGTAATATACCTTAGGGCAGTGATTTAATATAATAATGTTTGTTTTGTTTTCCACACACACAATGAACCATTGTCAATGGTTAAAAACTGGCAGGCAACTCCAGTGCCCTTTACGAGATGCCAACGGGCCACAGTGTCGGGCATCTGTGGTATATTTGTTGTAAAAATGTCTACATAGCGAATACTCGTTGACAATCACAACACCCCCATATTGACATTTTTGTTTACATCCAGACTTCTTCTCCTACATTATATCGGATATTCCAACGAGTTAAATTACAGTTCAAGTTGATAAGATATCCGTCTGTATGCACATGTCTTAGATAATGCAAAACTGTGACAATTTAATTGGAATTCAGTTATCGAGGGTTTTATTAAGTGCACTGATTTTTTCCTTGTCAGTACCTGACTAGTGAACAGGATATCTACATATCCGGTGCCATCTACACCCCTTCGATGTACATGCGTGAGAAGGGTCCCCCACCAGGAAAACGTTAGCATTTACATGTTTATTATCAATAGTGAACCTCTTTGTATGAGTTACCACATTTTAGTAGCAAAAAAATACACTAAAAATGCTCGAACACTCGTTGGCATCACATCAAATACTCCATGCTCACAACGAATCCTCGGATCTATTACGCCATGTGATAGCTGTATATTTTAAGATTCTAATTTAAGATTCGAAATTAATTTGAAGGGGATTGTGGTATGATACTGTAGTGCCGTTTCAGTACATTTATTGTATAGGAGCAGCGGATATTATTTAGACATTTGGTTAATGGGCCGACCACCGAGTTACACCCTTGGTATGTTTAAACAAAAATATGAGCATTGTGACAATGAGCACCCTTCAGTCAAAGTCTATCCTTCAGATAGCGTCTGAAACTAAGTAACTAAGTAGAAAGAATACTCGGAATAGTATGGGAGATCCATGTACTATAGGTTCCTGACTGGCTATGAAAAGAGTTATATTTCATTGTTTCACAGGTTTTAATATACACTGTTATCATTGTCCGTCCAATTTTCAACATTCCAACATTCAAAAATCACTTATCACTGTATAATTTAATTGCAAGGAATCCCAAATCAAGTTCTAATCTGAGGTGAGACAGATACATTGTGAAAAAAACGAAGACTGCAAAGAAGCTAACGTTTGAGTGGTTGACATGAAACCAAGCATCTTTTTGCTGTGTTCAGTATTTCAGAATATTTATCTTTACTTCTTGTCTTTCCAGGTTGTATGAATGCACACTGATTCTGACCATAAACACACTGGTTCACTGCAAATTTTCTTCATCTTCAGCATGAACTTTCTGTTGGTAGATTTAAACAAACTCGGTTTTTGGTGATGTTTGTCGGATGATTCTGATCATTTTGATGGATGAGGATTCTGGCGCCTTCAGTCATCACATCCATGCATAAAATTGAGGACCACCTTACCTTTTATTTACTTTGTTCCATCCTGATTTAAATTTGTTTATATGCAAACTGAGATGGAAGATTATCCAATAAAACTTATAAATACATGTAGCGACCATATGCTAATTAATAGTCATGTCAAGAAAAGTTCACACAACCCATCTGATTCTGAAAATACCGTCTGGACAGCTGAATGTTTCATTTGTGATGAGAAATTTGATAGCAAAAAGGAATTTCAGGATCATCTTTTAAGTCATGAAAAGAAGAAAGAAAATATAAAATGCAGAATCTGTGATCACAAGTTTGAAATAGGAGATAGTCTGCTGGAGCACTTCAACACACATGTTAATAAACATGCTCTTGTTTGTGAAATTTGTTCATATTTGTGTAAAAACAGCAGCTTGATGAAAAGACACATGGTCTGCCATGATGAAATTCGACCTTTTTTATGCAAAGATTGTCCAAAAAAATTTAAAAGGAAAATTGGACTTGATCAACATTTAAAAGTTCATTCTGGCGAGAAAGAATTAATATGTGATGTGTGTAACAAGAGATTTAATCACAAGGGAAGCTTGAATACTCACATGAGGGTACATTCGGAGAAAAAGGATTATCTTTGCGGCTACTGTCCAAAGCAATTTGCTCAAAAAAGTCATCTAGATGCTCATGTTAGGCGGATTCATTTACATGACAAACCCCATATATGTCTTGAATGTTCAAAAACATTCTCACAAAAAGATGACCTAAACAAGCATATGAGATCACATACAGGAGTGTTCCCATATCATTGTGAGTATTGTGAGAAAAAATTTAGGCACCAGCATCTACTCGTAACTCACATACGCATACACACTGGTGTTAAGCCTTTTGAGTGCAAGGATTGTGGAAAAACATTTAGCAGAAGTGATAAACTCAAACGACATATCAGGACACATACAGGCGATAAACCATTTAGCTGTACAATTTGCTCAAAAAACTTTACACAGCGGGAGACATTAAATAATCACATGCGGATTCACGATGGTCTGAGGCCCTTCAAATGCACATTCTGTCATAAGACGTTCTCACAAAGAGGGGCATTAAGGTCACACCTGCTGGCACACAACAAGAACAAAGATCAATCAAAGGGCGCCACAGCTGTTAAAAAGTCCCGATGCCTGGATGTGAATGCAGATTCTCTAAATCACGATATCTATGATGTTATGAAATCTTCTCACAGAGTAATCAATGTGAACAAAAGTGCTGGAGATCAAGTGCATCTTCTGGATATTTCTCATTCAGCAAGTCAACCGACAGATGCAAATTCTCGTTTGGGAGATATTATTTTCACTTTGCCTCCTGTTCAACCTCCATCCTATTACAGCCATACAGTCAACTCAGGGCAGTCGTTATTAAATCTGCTGCCTCAGACAGTCAACTCAGGGGGAACTCACTTTGATCATTTTCAATCGGACACTGTCAAACCAGGACAGTCTTTATTAAAACTACCAACTGAGACATCTCGTTTTGATCACCTTTGCTCCAGCACAGGTAAACCAGGACAGTTATTGTTAAACCCAGCACCTGAGGCATCTCATATTGACCACCTTCCCTCCAGTACATTCAAACTTGGACAGTCATTATTAAAACCACCACTTCAGACAGTCACAGAGGGAACTCAGTTCGACCATCTTCAATCGGCCACATTTAAACCAGGACAGTCTTTATTAAAATCACCCGAGACACTTTCTGAGGCATCACGGTTCGGCTCACTTCATTCAGGCACAGTTAATACTGGACATTCTTTGTTACACCCACAGCCACTTCCTGACCCATCTCAAATGCAACCCCTCCCTGCAGATATATTATCTCAGGTAATCAATTCCTCAATTTATGATTTGGGACAGCCAACCGATTTCCAGGACACACTACCTCTTGTTAATAATAGCCAATCAAAATCAGAGACAAATCTTGAGGTGTTGTCATACTGCAGTGGTGATATAAACACATATTCTGCTCCAATAAATTTAACGAATAGTGCAATTAGTGACATTCCGGAGGCATATTGAGCAGTGACCATGGCAACTCACCTGAGAAGCAATAAGTGCCTGTCAAATGTGAATTAGAGGAGCACTTATTTGGAGTAAACTTTGGACAAATACGTTGTGTTGTGACGACTGGCACATTGCCTTGAAATTTAAATACAGTAATGCCCTAAATAATTGACTTCTTAACCACAGCTCTCAGTGAGAGCTTTCCGATGAATGGCAACAAGCCATATTTCCGACTAAATCAGCTGACTAAATCCTGAAAAATTACCCATAATTCGGCTGTGGTTAAGGAGTCAATTATTTAGGGCATTACTGTAAGGCAATACCACTAAGGTGTTTAGACTTCTGCAATGCATTGTATCTGTTAACTGGAGAGATTCTATTTTCAACTCCAGCAAAAAAATCATACCTTATATGGTAATTAAGCAAATGTGTCATGACATTTCTTGTTTTCAATTGATCTAAGACGGCAGCTAAGTTGAGATAAATTTTATCAGAATAAAGATTGAGGGGTTGGGATTTGACAGATTTTGCATTATCGTAGAATTAATTTCTAACAGATTGGTTGATTTTCAATATTCTAATATCGATCTTATCAGCTACATTCGATCTTATCAGCTACATTCGGAAGCTGTGCATCATAATGCAATGCACCATTCATTTGAACGGTTTAATGCAGACAACGAATCGCAACGGACCAAAGCAATCTAAACACTACTTTACCCCAAGGCTGCACATAGTGTGTCTGTCATTTGCAGAATGAGGTCCCCAGAGGGTGAATTTAGTGATGCTATCCCACAGCGGGCTAGCATCACCAAATTCACCTTCTGGGGAGCTCATTCTGCTTAGGTCTTAGTCCCCAGTTGAATTTGGTAATGTTCACCATTAGTCACCTCGATTATGCATTTTATCTTCTGCAAATTAGGGGATATAGAAACTGAAGAGAAGGGGGAAAAGTAACTAAAAACTCTGTTAATTTGAGACCACAGATACTTCCCAGAAAATGAGGCGTAAGCAGAATGAGGTCCCCAGAGGGTGAATTTGGTGATGCTAGCCCAATGTGCATGGTAGCATCACTACATTGACCCTCTGGGGACCTCATTCTGCAAATGACACACTATTGCAGGCTTGCTTTACACTATTTCACATGATTTCAATACAAACGTTTATCAAATGTTTGGCTGTGAATGATGTAATGTTTTTTGTTTTTGTTTGTTAATATTTATTATATTTTTACGTCAAAATATAAATCGTATTTCCACTCCCAAAAGCCTGAATGTATTATTATTACATGCAACACTGCATCATGGGATCAGTTGTTTACATTGTTCAGTATCCTAATGGCGTCATTAATGGAAAAGGCTGGTCAAGTTGTATGAGAAAGTGGTAACCATGTTTTGTTTACAACAGATAAAGTGATGTGAAACACTCTGCAGGGTGTCCAGAAAAATGTAGCAAATAATTTTGCCCAAATTAGGTATTTTTATAAATTTGATATCCATATAGGCAGAAAACAGTCATTGTTATCAACGATGGAGATGCAGTGAATATTGTTGGCAGAATCATTGCCTCATGTTTATCACCCAATAAAGAAATAAATATTTACATTTATGCATATTTCAGACATTGTATTCTGATGTGGTTGGAATTTTCGACAATCCTTGTTTATTGCCACATTCTTCCAGTGGAGATAGTGTTTGGGAACTATCTTATTATAAGTTTATGCACTGTATAAGTCCACAATATGTCTTTAAACCTTTCAGTGCCAGGGGCCGATCTCATCGGCCCTAATTTACGGTCTGTAAAATCGGCCCTAAATTTTTTTATTTTTTTTCGGTATGCTTAAGCATGCTATAGCGAATTTAAAAACAAACTGGATAAAACCTTTGGGGCATGTTATAACTCAAAACTATCACCAAGTATTCATAGTAATAATTTTGATGCCCATGAAAAACGTAAGATTCCCTGGCACTAAACCTACAAAATAAGTCTGTTAAAGAATATAAGAAAAAATTATTAAAATTGTAAAAAATAATAACAAATGATGAAAAATTGTTAGGCCAATGCATTCTCTTATATATGCGAGGCGACCTATTCGCATATATAAGAGAATGCATTGGCACAGGGTATATGGGTTGATACAAAAATCTGACCTGGCACTGAAAGGGTTAACTGTTATGAGTAGCATATGATGCTTCTCATCTCAATAGATAAGAGGATAATTTTTTCCCTTGGGTGCCATCCTGTGTAAATAAACCTCACCCTCACTCAAAGAAAAATGGTACGATAATCAGAGTAGTTAAATATTATCTGTTTTACTGAATCCGTGTTTGTTATATATACCAGCTTAACGCTTGTATGAACTCAAGAAACTGAAGTGTCCATGATACCAGCCATCGTAGATAGTATTTGATATGGGTGGTGTCCCTCAACGGCGCTCAAATTTCTAACATCTTATTATAACTCCAAGAACGAAGTGAATGGTCCGTCTGAGAAGATATCTCAACAATGTGCTGTTTGATCTCAATGAAATTTGGAATGGTTGTTCAATACTATGAGGCCATTCAGAGGAGTATTAATAGATTGTTTTTGTTTTTTATTCTATAACTATTCTTTGTTTATCGAGAAGTGTTTTTCATCTGGCCGAGACTGAGCAGATATCTCAGCCATAGGTTATCGGATCTCACTGAAATTTTTATAGAAGTGCAAAAAAAACCCATTGATGTGATCGAGATTGGTCACAGTTCAGTGATGATTCTACTTAGGGTGTGGTCACACTAGGCGGTATGCCACATGGGGGTATGCACCGGGCGACAGCCAATGGTTTGATGAATGATGGTGGGCTTTTTTCGACACAGTGTGAGCATCATAAGTCTTGCATTAGCTTCATCGAAATCTTCTTTGAAAGCCCTTGTGATAGTGAACATACATGCTACAATGCCAAATTTCAACAAGATCCTATAGCCCATGGCTGAGAAAAATTTATATTTCCAGATAAACAAAGATGAATAACTCTATAACGGAGTATGCTAACACCGCTTGACACTTCGTTGAAAGCTCCTATGATAATGAACAACCATACCAATGCACGAGTAGTTGGAATGCTAGAGCAAATTCCCTAAAAAACACTATTATTTCAATAAATTCCTTGCATCTAAATACTTGAAATTTGCATCTTTAATTTTGGTCCTCACATTCTAAATTTAAAAATTTGTAGTAGCCATTGGAGGGGGGAGACACTCCATTACCACACTCATGTGCTTGCTAGTTATATGTCCCATTCTCATTCTGAACTATTTAAACGCTGCTGAATTTCAACACAAAATGGAGCATATTTCAAATTAATTCTATTTCTCCACGTAATCAATTAGACCAGATATTCAGTCATATATCTGATACTGATAGAAATGGAGCGTAGATGCTATGTTATGAAATGAAAGTTTCGACACTGTAGCTCAACTTGGAGAGGGGATAATTTCATGTGATAGTCAATAGAGCGATTAGGAATGCGGAATGTCTAATCCCATCAAGAGGTTACCCCCGAAGATCCATATTAAGTTTGGTGCTGCTTGGATGAGAGACGTAACCTGCAGGATGTGCTGAAGGATTTAGTCATGCAAAGAGTACCCAAGATGGCCCCTGGTAGCCATATTTTTCCAACAAAATCAGAAAAAATACGATGGCTCCAATCTAATGGTCACCCCAAATATCCATATGATGTCTGGTGACAATCGGATGAAGGATGTCATCTGTAAGGTGTGCTGAAGGATTTACTCATGCAAAGAGTAAAATCCAAGATGGCTGCTGGCGGCCATTTTTTTTAGGCGAATTTCGGTAAAAAAATCTAGAGGTCACCCCGAAGTTCAATATTAAGTTTGGTGATGATCAGATGAGAAATGTGACCTATAGGGTGTGCCAAATTATTGAGTCATGCAAAGAGCAAATTCCAAGATGGTGGTCAGTGGCCATGTTTTTCCAAAGAAATTCAGAGAAATTTGTTGACTCCCATCTTGTGCTCACCCCGAAGATCCATATAATGTTTGGTGACAATTCGAGAAGGGATGTCTTGGGTGTACCAAAGGATTTAGTCATGCAAAGAGTGAAATCTAAGATGGCTGCCAACAGCCATGTTTTTCATCGAAATATTTACAAGTTTGTTAGGACAGTAAATTTTCTAAATAATTCTCCAATAAATACGGGCTGCAGCGTGCGCCGATGGATTCAAATTTCGGCTATTATTAAACTTATTGTTCCCATCTAAATGTCACTGTCAACGTAAATGGCAAATTTCATGATGGTCAGACGAACGGTACGGCTTATGTGTTGATTTTTAAATCCAAGATGCTGATTTCTATAATTCCCTGAAATTAATTTTCAGCAAACATACATTAATTAATTTTCAGGGGAAAATAATGATTTGACTTGTAGCCCATCCTTATGGAAATTTTTCATGGATGAAAAGTGAGCACGCATGTACAACAGATACCAACCCATGACAATAGCTCAAACTTTACAAAGTAAAGTTGAGCTAAAAAGTGTCGCGTAAAAGTACACCTCTACTAAATTTCTATTCGACCATGCTTACACAATTCAGCATCAAACACATAAAGGTAGATTTGCAAGTTTATTTATGCTTCAAAATCACTACGATTTTGAACATTCCGCACATCAGACGACATTACATTCCATTTCTATCAATAAAACTGAATATATGGCCTAATTGATAATGTGGAGAAATAATAGAATTACTTTGAAATACGGTCAATTTTGTGTTGAAATTTGGCAGTGTTGGCAAATTGAACACCGAGAAAGTGACGTGACACTGCATTCAAGTGATTACAATGTGTGGTTACTGCATCTCGAGAAAGAATGATTCTAATTGGAAAAAAGTTGGAGGAATTTATTCATTGTCAATTTTTAAATAATGAGAATTATAATCTTACATTGTTACACATTAACAAAATATTCATATGTACCCAATAACAAACAAACTTTCATTCAGAATTGTATTGGGTCAGGTCCAAGCCTGGAAATAGTGTCTGACATTTGCAGAATGGAGTCCCCAGAGGGATAATTTAGGGATGCTATCCCTCTGGGAGCCTCATTCTGCTTAGGCCTCGACTGCTATGGGAAAATTTGAGACTATAGATACTTCTCAGAAGATGAGGCCTAAGCAGAATGAGGTCCCCAGAGGGTTAATTTCTTGATGCTAGACCGCTGTTTGGGGTAGCATCACTAAATTCACCCTCTGGGGACCTCATTTTACAAATGTCAGACTCACTATTTGCAGTCTTGGCCATGTCCAGAATGAATGTCTGGATAGTGTGAATATGTTGACTGCCGACCGCGTGTTATCTTGTACTTTTTGCATGTAACATATTGGGAGTCGGCAGTAAACGTGTTAAACCCATACATTATTGGAAAGTATATTCAAAATGGATAGCTTGTGGTAACTTTTCAATATCAATATGTGACTCTACAATGAAACAATATTGTGACATTTATAAATATTTGTGCGGTTTCTGCTATCAGAACATTGAAAATTTATTATGACAAACAAATATTTACCTGGAATAGTCACCAGCATTACAATGAAATACTGAATTTTATACAGTTATGTATCTTGATAAACAAAACCTACATGTAACATATATTAAGAGGGATATTACTTGGTTTGTTTGATATTAGGCCCCGATATCAGCCCGTGGTAACCTCATATCAGCCTGAGACCAAAGGTCGAACACTGATATGAGGTTACTGAAGGCTGATATCAGGCCAATAATATGAAACCAACAAACTAATATCCTATTTATTAATTAGATCGCCTCTTATTAACAGTGTAATGTTGACAACTCTATCAAATGAGTGACGTCACAAAAATCTATGTATACACATTATTTAGCAGTAAGATAGAGTTACAGCATGTCGTAAAACCATATTACTCGCATTTGTGATGTCCTAAAATGATATTACTCGATTTAAGGGCAAATTGAAGCGATATTCACTGAGTTCGATAATAAGAAGCTCTGGGCAAAAATGTCATCTCTAATTAATAAAACAAAATTTTACTGAGAAACAGTCATGAAATATCCTTCAAATAAGCTTTCCAACGATGTCTAATACTATTTATTTTTATCTTTGAATTTCAAATTCAATGAAGCTTTCCACACATTTTGATTAGCGGGAGGAGTTTAGTTGTTAAAAAGATGATGCGTTTGCAGAAACAGTTATAATTAGTTTAATAGCTCTGCGTTAATGCTATAATACACCTGAGATCATGCCTTGTTTTTGTCTATATTTGTGAAAAATATGACAATGCAGCAAGTGATGGCTCAGTCACCGATTGGTAGAATTAGATTGCCATTATACTAGTCCAAGTCTGTGCAGCATTTCGCTATCCCAATATCTTAGCTGGTTTTCGTACGAGCAGACTTGGACCACATTATAACCAGAGACGTGGCGACAGGGCTTTAGGGATTGGGTCGTTGTCTGATCCAATGGGTAGGGGTGCAATTGGAAATTCCAAGGTAATCCCCAATATAGACCATCTAGACACGTCCCTCATTATAACATTTGGCTTTTGATTGTATTGCTGCACCGGAATTTTGAGTTACATTTACAATAATATTTTTGTAGAGATTGCCATCAAATTCTAACAGTATGTTATTGGCGTTTACTGCATTTCTGAGTGTCTAATTATGTCCTGGCAATACATGACTACAAATATCAGGAAGTTCATAATTTCACAATGAAAGGACTGAAAAAATCTAGCCAAATTTATTGCAATTGATTAACAAGTCCAAGTCTGAGTTTAGTGTGCCTGTCATTTTCAGAATGAGGTCCCTAGAGGGTGAATTTAGTGACGCTATCCTGCATAGTGGGCTAGCATCACTAAATTCATCCTCTGGGGATCTCATTCTGCTTAGGCCTCATCTTCTCTTTTTTAGTTTAGTTTCTCTATATCCCAAAATTGGCAGACGACACAATGCATAATCGAGGATTCCAATGGGTGCAAATCACAATCTTCACCATTTGGGAACATCAATCTGAGTCCATGTCTCCCATAGTAGATGAGGTTCCCAGAGGGTGAATTTAGTGATACTAGCCCGCTATGCGGGATAGCATCACTAAATTCACCCTCTGGGGACCTCATCCTGCAAATGACAGGCACACTAAACTCAGGCTTGAACGAGTCAGAAATGTATTAAAGATGTATTCAGGGCTACAGATCTCCTGTTACAACAAAATACACAATCTAATTTAACATTGCTTTCTGCTTTGTTCCGTTAGAAAAAATGTTTCAAACCAAACATGACATCTAAACTAGGCCTATAGTTACCAAAAAATATCATTCTGTGATTTGAAAATTAATTATTGGTGTCCCTCTAAAACAATGAAATGATATGAAATAATTGCATAGAAAATTCATATCAAACAAAATAGCATCTTCCATGTAGCAATTTGGGTTTTTAACATGTTATACCTAGAATCTAAAGAAAAAGTAAAATAGGATTTGTAAAAATTAGCCTGCATCCCTGAATCCATCTTTAACAAAAATATGTGTTTGTCAAACAGGGCCAGGTGATTTTATATCCTTGCTATATAACAGCTGAGTCAGCAAATAATGTTTTTGATTAAAGACATTATGGACTTGTTAGGGAGCATGAAACTGATAAGTTAGTATGCAGGCGCTACGCCAACTGGGGGAATGTATAATTCTACTAACATCGCCGAAAATCTCAATGAAATCGACCACACCACTCCATAGAAAACATCGCCTGAACAATGCGCAACTGTAAATATTTACATCTCGATTTGGGATGCAACAAATGGCGATAAACCAGCGCAAATGATTTCGCCATCGAGGGTCATTGAATTTAATTGATATATAAGAATGACAGTGTGTGATGTAAATTTGGATTTATATTCGTAAAAATAACTACTTTGAGCAAGATTATTCTACATTTCTATTTTATCACCCTACTGGAGTGTTTCACATCACTTTAAGACTATTAACCTGAGACTCAGTTCTAATTAAAATTAGACTCTTGAACAAGCTATGCAGTACAAAGTCTAAAGGAAATAGTGGGGAATTCCACCAATACCTCCACGAAGCATTACAAAGTCTAAAGGAAATAGTGGGAATTCCATCAATACCTCCACGAAGCATTACGTCAGTGTCATGAAGACAATCATGCGATTGTCGGAATTCCTATACACAGATACATCTGACGCTGAATAAAGACTCCCGAAGTTAGATAAACAATAAAATCATCGATGAAGAGTCCAGAATTGACCAATAATACCTTGCAAGAAGATTAGAATTAAGTATTTCCAAGAATTTCAACAGTTAACACCCTGTTTTGTTATTAACCCTTTACCCAACAAACCGGCCAAATAAAGCTTCAACAGCCTAAAATATCTTCGGTCTGTCTCAATAGAACCATACACATATGGATATCATTGGAACCGGCTCCTTGACCACATTGTGATAGTTACAGTTATGCCCTGTGCCAATGCATTCTCTTATATATGCGAGTCGACCATAGGTCGCCTCGCATATATAAGAGAATGCATTGGCCTAAAAAAAATCTTTTTTTTAACACTTTTTACCATTTTTTCTTACATTCTTTAACAATTTTATAATTTTTAATGTGTTAAGCCAATGCATTCTCTTATATATGCGAGGCGACCTATGGTCGACTCGCATATATAAGAGAATGCATTGGCACAGGGCCCTTCTGTTGGGTAAAGGGTTAAAGTAAAAAAAACAAAATTGAAAGGAGATATCTGTCATTCATAAAACTGTTTATGCGCTGAGATGTGATACTGCAGGGATTGCATGTAGAAGATATTTATAGCGCTGAGATGTGATACTGCAGGGATTGCATGTAGAAGATATTTATAGCGCTGAGATGTGATACTGCAGGGATTGCATGTAGAAGATATTTATAGCGCCGGTAATGTGAACTCATTTAGACTCTAACCAGTAGCTTTATCGAGAGAGTGATTTTAAATAGAACTGCCTATGATGAAGAAATTCAGACAACTCATTTCCTGACTAATTTGCAACATACTGTTTTAGCCGAAGAAGTTCCGACAGAAACATTTGGGACCGAGTAGGAAAAACATCAAAGACTGTTGATGTATTTGGGATGAGTATTTAGTATTAAGATTTTTACAGGCATAACCGAAACACAAAGCAGATATATATGGCATTTTAGAATGTGCTTTATGACATTTATTGTTTTCAATCATTCTGCAAACAAGCCTTGAAATAGGGTGTCTGTCATTTGCAGAATGAGGTCCCCAGAGGGTGAATTTAGTGATGCTACCCCACATAGCAGGCTAGCATCACCAACTTCACCCTCTGGGAACCTCATTCTGCTGAGGTGTAAGCAGAATGAGGTCCCCAGAGGGTGAATTTGGTGATGCTAGCCAGCTATGCGGCGTAGCATCACTAAATTCATCCTCTGTGGACCTCATTCTGCAAATGAAAGACACCCTATTTCAAGGCTTGTTGATGAGAATAATGATTTAGATGATGGATTTGGCATTATCGTAGAATTCATGTAACAACAGGGTAGATAATCGAACTTAGATTTGTAATATTGCATTTATTCCAGTATCAGAACAGCTACAATAGGAAGCTCTGCGTTATAACGCAACTGATGTGTGTGAACAGTTCAATGGATCCAACGCAGCAGAGTCGTCTAAACACTACTTCGCTCTTTCATGATGAACTTCCTGAAATTTTGCGAAAACCCTGTGCCAATGCATTCTCTTATATAATTATGCCCTGTCCCACATAGGGAGACTAGCATACCTAAGAGAATGCGTTGACTTAACAATATTTACCTTGACAGTGTAAGCCAGTGCATACTCTTATAAATGCGAGGCTTCGTATGCGAGACTCACATATACAAGAGAATGCATTGGCAAATGATGTTTAACGCTGCAACAGCACAGCTCCTATCATGAAAGGGTTAATAGAATCAAGACTTTCGTTACGATTTAACATGACCAGAATCTTTGGCTATAAATGTTATTATAAGAACAAGGATAGAATCGTCTATATTAGTGGAATAGATCTGTTTGTGTTTTGTTTATGTCTGGTAAATAATTTAACCCTTAGAGCAAACATGAATACCACAATAGATCTCAACATTGGATACAAAAATAGGACAATCGCTTTCACATAATCTGATAACAAAATTAAAATGGACACAACAGGTCTCTCATTTATAATTAAACCTTTCCTGATGAGAGCTGCGCTGTTTCAGCATTAAAGATCATGTGCCAGTGCATTCATTATATATGCGAGTCTTCCACAGAATGCACTGGCAAGGTAAATATTGTTAGGCCAATGTATTCTTTTATATATATGTGAGGCTCCCTATGGGAGACTCGCTTATATAGAGAATGCATTGGCACAGGATTTTCACAAATTTCATGAATCTCCTGTCATGGAAGGGTTAATAAACGAGACACATTTGCCATGATCAATAGGAATACACTGAGCAGCTTGAGCTTATAGCACACGCCGCTGGAACAAACACATAAGAACGGTGATAAAGCCACTAGCCCTGCTTTGGTTCCATGAACAAATTTTGAAGTTGACTTTGAAGAACTACAATGCTTGACATAAGGCTATGTAAAGTCAATGCCCCCAGTTTCTCAGTCCAAAAAAGTTCGAAAAGCAATATTCTATTTTATTTTATTTATGGGGCACATTCTAACAAAACACCTAGGCATCGGTAGCTCCAGGTCTAATTTCATTTGCCCATGACCAATATTTCAATAACAGATGTCTGTAAAATGTTTGTTGATCGATTCTGCATGATTTATTTCGTTGAAAATTAACCAATCAAGCATCGCTGACACATTTCTGATCGAGATTGCAGTTGCTATTCTTCACATTTTAACATGTTTCAACATAGTTACCTATTATATTAGTGAATCAGAAATCCGAAAAGGGAAACATGTCTGTTTGATCTAAGTTCCACCCAATTTTGTATATAAAACATAAAAAATTATTTTGTGGAGATAAATTTTTTTCCGGACATATTAAACGTGAATAAAAAGGTTTTACTCGCAGGGTTTTGGAACCATGCATGTGGGCGTGAGAAACTGGAAATTAACTTGCGTGGCCTGAATAAATTACTTTTATATCCAAAATTGTTTAATCCTTTCTATACTATATAATAATTGATGAGTAGTTATCCAGCAGAAAATGTTCAGATAATAAGTTCAACAAACGACCATAGGTCAATTGTTGATCTTATTATCAATCTTTTCACAAGTAGTTCGATCATAAACCAGCCAACACTCTTGTAATTTGAGGGTATGCCTTTTCCTTTCCGATATAATTTGAGTGGCAAAACCAATACTGGTGTATGTTAGATGAACTGTTTTTGATGACTGTAAGAATATCTTTTTCCCTGTATTGTTTTGAATCAAAATATGTGGATAAAGGTAATTAATTTGAACTAGTAATGTGACAACTTTCCACAAATTTATAACAAATATACTGTGAATGGAGATAGGCAAAGCTGACTAATTTGCACTATAAACAGAAAGACCAAGAATTTCATTTTAATTCTCAAGATGGCTGTTCAGTGAGTGCTAATTAACATTGCTTGGATCCTCGCAATTGTCAACATCTATCATGATGACGATATTGACTGGCAATCTTTGAAATAGTGTGT
The DNA here is from genome assembly GCA_032622095.1 of Siphonodentalium dalli. Taxonomy (NCBI): domain Eukaryota; kingdom Metazoa; phylum Mollusca; class Scaphopoda; order Gadilida; family Siphonodentaliidae; genus Siphonodentalium; species Siphonodentalium dalli. The sequence continues at coordinate 267,831,559 of CP136064.1, read as the reverse complement.
CTGTCATTTGCAAAATGAGGTTCACAGAGGGCGAATTTAGTGACGCTATCCCACACGATGAGCTAGCATCACCAAATTCTCCCTCTGGGAACCTCATTCTACTGAGGCCTCATATGCTATGTGATCTACGATCAGATTGAAGTTCCCCAGTTAAGTTGGTTATGTTCACCCCCACTAGTCTCCTCGATTATGCATATTATCTTCTGCAAATTAGGGGATATAGAAACAGAAGGGAAAAAGTAACTAAAAACAGTATAATTTGAGACTATATATAAGATTTCCCAGAAGATGAGGCCTACGCAGAATGAGGTCCCCAGAGGGTGAAACTAGTGACGCTAGCCTACTGAGCGGGATAGCCTCACTAAATTCACCCTCTGGGGACCTAATTCTGCAAATGTCAGACATACTATTTCAAGGCTTGTCAACTGGCAAGGTGAAGGAAATTGGTCTATTATATTTCCTATAGTATTGATATCTGCTTCTATACAATTTCAGAAGTGTCGTAGTTGTCTAAAGTCACCATGTATGTATGACCTGTGTCAAAAATGTCACTTTCTCTTGGTTGATAGATTGTGATAGACAACATATATGATTCTGAGAATCTTGGATCATTCTCTGACCCGGGCTGGACAGAGAGAAAGCAGAGTGATTGAAATAGCAAGGACTTCTCCGTATTAATTAAGGAGTATATCCAGATTTCACAGGGAGAACACAAGCTTGGCAGGGCAGGATTTGTCACTGATAAAACGTAACGAGATAAGCCCACATGTAGAAATCCACCATACAGTCTCGATACGTTGACTTGGGATGACTTCATACGTAAACCCTAAAGAGTCTAATGAGTTTGTTTTATCCTTGTGGAGTCAGAACTAATTGCAATGCCCTCCTTTGGTCTTCTGTCATAACCCCCAAACTGGCCTGGAAAACCTGTTCATTTGTCTGAAAATAGGAAAAAGCTTCACATTATGTACTGTAATGCCACAAGGGATAGTGCAATAGTTAATTTAAAGTTTTTTGGAGGATGAGATTGAAGTGCAAAAATATTTTGACGTAATCACAACATCTTTCAGACTGTTTTCTCATCATCTTATGTACTGTAATGCCACAAGGGATAGTTAACTTAAACTTTTAAAAGTTTTTTGGAGGATGCGATTGAAGTGCAAAAATATTTTGACATAATCACAACTGATTCAGACTGTTTTCTCAGCTTTCAACAATTATCGTTTTTTTTTCTTTCTTCCAGACATAATGGTCATGATAGTATTCTGATCTTATGTAATTGAGTTCAGATAACTGCAAGCCTTGAAATAGGGTGTCTGTCATTTGCAGAATGAGGTCCCCAGAGGGTGAATTTAGTGATGCTACCCCGCATAGTGGGCTAGCATCACCAAATTCACCCTCTGGGAACCTCATTCTGCAAATGACAGACACCCTATTTCAAGGCTTGGATAACTGTCCCAGGAAAAATGCATGCAGTCATTTATTTTGACATTTTAATTTTAGGGTGTATTCCTATTTATATTATCATTTCTGGGTGTACTTTGTTTTGTTTATTACATTATGGGAATTTTGTGAATAACATACTCTACTATAGTATTAACGGTCATTGTGAAAACAAAGTTGTTAATCGCCACTGTAGGTACAAAGGCACGTTGTAGGTATAAATGTTTCTCATAAGTTTTGAACGGCAAAGTGAAATACATACAGTAGGGATTTCAATACCGCGTTGGAGTAACACCGGTATTGCCGCGTTACAATAACACCGGTATTAATAATTTTGTAGCAAAATATAATTCCAAGTTCACACGTTAATAAACAAAACGTCAGTTATACTTTCATAAATATGTGATATTATTTTACCAAAACTGGCGACGTTTAAATTTCGTATTCAGAAACTCTTTGTGTGTATTCTATATATCTTCCACTAAACAACTTAATGATCACTCCAAATCTTATGGTATCTTATGGTATCTTATTGTATCTTTCGGAAATCCATTTTCTGCTTCTGTGTTCAAATTTTATAGTTAAGGCCAAAAAAAAAAAAGGTTTTGGTTCTCAGGCACCGCCGCATTGAATAAAAAGGGCCGCATTAGGCCTTTTTATTGCAATGCCCGATGTTACGACAAAAAAATTACGAAAAAAAAAATTTGAAAAAAAAAAAAAAAAAATTTTTTTTTTTTTTTGGGATTTAATCAACATGTCCATAGCAGATATGTGTTGAATATTAGTGTGCATTGAGCTCTAACATGTAATGTGTTAAAAAGTGACTTGCAGGCTTACAACATAAAGTAGATGACTACAATTAAGAAAATGATTAGCTGATCCTCATGCTCTTCTTACAATTAGTCATTGTGAACAACTTACACTAATTGTAACTTTATACAATTGAAAGGCACAGGACTAAATTCAGGATCACATATTAGAATGGGGAGTTATCAGTTTTTAGACAACAATAACAGTAGTTAATGTCAGGGGCATTATATATTGTTAGGTAATCCCAGTCATACACTGGTAGTACAATGTCATTTTTATATAAGACTAAATGAGTTTATATGCATAACAGTTCCCTCTACCTTTCTGGTTATTACTAGACAGAGGAAGGTATCTTTGTCCATGCTTACTATGCGCAGAAAAAAATAAAAAATAAAAATAAAACCCTCCCTCCCTCATTGATTTGAAAAAAAAATTGCCCGAGAACCAAAACACTTTTTTTTTTTGGCCTAAAGCATATTAAATAAAGAGAATCAGAAAACAACTTAATTCTTAAGCACTCCAGTGTGAAAGTTCTAATCCACATGACAGGAAAGTGTGCTAGAAACACAATATAGTACCAACCTGGACCTGTTTAGCGATATTCAGCAGTCGTTTGTATACATCAGAATCTTCCTCTAAAGCTTCTTTGTGAAACACTTCTGCTATAATACTGATTAATTTAGGTATGTTCTGATTATTCTCACCCAATATCAAAGGGTGTGACCTGAAATATATGAATGGTTCATTCCCATTATCACAACAGATACCCAGTTGATTTCTCAAAACCTGTAAGGGCAGCAAAGTCAAATTCCCACTTCTCAGACCCGAGCGCATGGTCCCAAAACCCCATACATGCAACCTTTTTATGTGGTCTGTAGGGTGTGCCAAAGGATTTAGTCATGCAAAGATTAAAATAAAAGATGGCTGCCGATGGCCATGTTTTCAAAGCAAATTGTTCAAATTCGATAGCTCCAATCTAGAGGTTATCCTAAATATGCCAATTAATTTTCAAAACAATTCTCCAATAAATGCAGGCTGCACGGTGTGCCGATGGATTCAAATTTGAAATCCTAGAAATGGCTGCTGGCGGCCAAGTTTTCATTGAAAATCGTTCAAATTTGACAGATCACATCTCGAGAAGATCCTAGACATGCCAGTAAATTTTCAAAACAATTCTCCAATAAATGCAGGCTGCACGGTGTGCCGATGGATTTAAATTTGAAATCCTAGAAATGGCTGCTGGCGGCCATGTTTTCATTAAAAATGGTTCAAATTTGACAGATCACATCTAGAGATGATCCTAGACATGCCAGTAAATTTTCAAAATAATTCTCCAATAAATGCGGGCTGCGGGGTGTGCTGATGGATTCAAATTTGAAATCCAAGATGGCTGGCAATTTAAAGAATTTCGGGAAAAATCATTGTCTCCCATCTAGATGTCATCCCAGAAGATCTATATGATGTTTGGTGATGATGGGATGAAAGATATGACCTGCAGGGTGAGCTAAAGGTCCTGAAAGTTTTTTTCGGGGGATTATAATTCAACTCTGAGCTAGCCCATGAAGAGGCGGAATGCTTCATTGACATGTACTCCATATATAAAACCATTAAATTAACAAGACAGTCAATGACTGTGGGGTCGCTCACCAGACTGCAAAGACTGATAAGACTGGGACTCTGGAGACCAAAACAGTGAGCACTTTTCATAATCACTTTAAAAGAAGTAGATTTAAACAGGATATGTGGCTAGAGAGACTTCAAGTATGTAGCTTGGTAAAAAACCACCTTGAAATTGCCAACAGTACACTACTGATCACCCCCCTCCTCCAGCTCAACAAATGCAGGCTGCACGGTGTGCCGATGGATTTAAATTTGAAATCCTAGAAATGGCTGCTGGCGGCCATGTTTTCATTAAAAATGGTTCAAATTTGACAGATCACATCTAGAGATGATCCTAGACATGCCAGTAAATTTTCAAAATAATTCTCCAATAAATGCGGGCTGCGGGGTGTGCTGATGGATTCAAATTTGAAATCCAAGATGGCTGGCAATTTAAAGAATTTCGGGAAAAATCATTGTCTCCCATCTAGATGTCATCCCAGAAGATCTATATGATGTTTGGTGATGATGGGATGAAAGATATGACCTGCAGGGTGAGCTAAAGGTCCTGAAAGTTTTTTTCGGGGGATTATAATTCAACTCTGAGCTAGCCCATGAAGAGGCGGAATGCTTCATTGACATGTACTCCATATATAAAACCATTAAATTAACAAGACAGTCAATGACTGTGGGGTCGCTCACCAGACTGCAAAGACTGATAAGACTGGGACTCTGGAGACCAAAACAGTGAGCACTTTTCATAATCACTTTAAAAGAAGTAGATTTAAACAGGATATGTGGCTAGAGAGACTTCAAGTATGTAGCTTGGTAAAAAACCACCTTGAAATTGCCAACAGTACACTACTGATCACCCCCCTCCTCCAGCTCAACAAGTCCCCTCCCGACCGGGATCCAGACTCCCAAGTCTTAGGTTGGAATTTCACAACCGACACTTCAAACTTTCCCAATTGTTGGAAATTTCCAATCTCACAAGCGCCTTTTTCTAAAACCATTTAAACATGTTTGAAGCCCAATTATCCATGGACCCAAAACACAATACATGTATGTCAGACCAATCAGTCAGGTGGTTCCAAGGTAGATGTTTTAATGAATTTGGTATTTCTATGATTTTATTGGACACAAAAGTGTTAACTCCCCATAGACTGCCATTTCTTGACAGGTTGACCTCATTTTAACAAATCTGTATCTCAGTCACTAAAGGATCTTCCTGATTCCTCCATACTATATGTAAGCTAAACAGTCCAAAATCCCTTGAGAAGACATTTTAAGAATTACTATAGAGACATATAGTTATGTCCCTGGTCCCACCCTTTTAACCTGGTGACCCCATCTGAATAAATTTGAATCCCAGACACCAAAGAACCCTTCATACATATCATAAATATCAGTCAAATAGACCTGATGGTCCTTGTGAAGGAAGCATATTAAGAGGGAAACTGTCCTTCGCTTGGCCCCTATTTGACCAGGTGACCCCATTAAAAAAATCTGAATTGCAATCAAGGAAGAACATTCCATTCTATATAAGCCAACTAGTTCTTGCAAACATATTTTAAGAATTACTATGTAGTGAAATAGTTAAGTCTCTTGCTCTGCCCTTATTTGACTTTGTGATCCCATTTTCACAAATCTGATAAGGATCAAAATTAAGTTCCCCAGTTGAAGTTGGTGATATTCACCCATTGGGCACCTCATTTATGAATTTTATCTTCTGCAAATTAAGGGATACAGAAACTTCCTAGAAGGGAAATTTAACTAACAACAATGTAAATTTGATACTATAGATACTTCCCAGAAGATGAGGCCTAAGCAGAATGAGATCTTGAGACTCTAGATACTTCCCAGAAGATGAGGCCTAAGCGGAATAAGGTTCTCAGAGGGTGTATTTGGTTATGCTAGCCTGCTGTGTAGGATAGCGTCACTAAATTCACCCTCTGGGAACCTCATTCTACAAATGCCAGGCACTCTTTGAGAAAATGAAATTAATCTGATTTTAATGACCACTGAGTGATAATATAAACAACAAGGGTGCTTCATTGATAACACCATTAATCTCATTTAAATTATGGATGACATGAATACACTCCCTGGGGACTCTGTCTAAGGCTGCAGAAGCTCTCTTTATCTCTCTATCTGCCTTGCCATGTGTCATGTCTATCAGTTCATAGGTAAATTGCCTTGTAATGGGAATTTAAATAAATATACTATATTTACCTGTGAGTTAGGATATGAGATAGGGTGGAATGCTGTTGGTTGGGGTGGGGTTCTGGGTCATGTGGGGGGGGGTGATATTTTTTGTTTGTATGTTAAATTGATCAAGGAGTTCCTGAATTTTTTATTATTTTTTGGGGAATTATGGCCCTGGCTCCACCACTATTTGACCCAGTGACCCCATTTGAACAAATCTGAACCCCAGTCATTCAATGACCCCACATACCAAATATAAACTAAATCGGCTTAATGGTTATTGACAAGTCGTTATAAGAATTACCAAGGAGGAATATAGTTATGGCCCTGGTTTCGCAACTGTTTGACACAGTGACCTCATTTGAACAAATATTAATGACAGTCACCTAGGGAACATCCACCCCAAATATGATCAAAATGCAAAAATGTAATTTTTTGGTTTTTAGAGTTATGTCCCTGGATCTGCCCCTAATTGACCCAGTGACCCAAATTTGAACAAATCTGATTCCCAGTCACCCAAGGTCCCTCCGTACCAAATATAAGCTAATTCGGCCCAATATTTTTGTAGAAGAAGTCATTGTAAGAATTACTATGAGTTATGGCCCTGGTTTCTCAACTAATTGACCGGGTGACCTCATTTGAACAAATCTGAACACCAGTCACCCAAGGACCCTCCATACCAAATATTAGCTAAATCGGCACAATGGTTATGGACAAGAAGTTGTTGTAAGAATTACTGTGGAGGAATAGAATTATGGCCCTGGTTTCGCAACTATTTGACCCAGTGACCTCATTTGAACAAATCTGAATGAGAGTCACCTAGGGAACATCCACACCAAATATGAACCAATTTGGTATGATGGTTTCAGAGGAGAAGATGTTTTTTAAAAAAGTTGACGGACGGACAGACAGACGGACGGACGGACGGACAAGGAGTGATGACTATAGCTCCACCGGAGACTTCATCTCAGGTGAGCTAAAAAGTGCGCAATTTTCAAAATATTTTGGCCTGAGAAATGGGGAAATCGATTTGCATGGCCCAATATATAATACTGTAATATTGACAAGACAATTTTAGTAACCTGACTGCATCTCCTGCAATACCAAGCCTTGAAATAGTGTGTCTGTCATTTGCAGAATGAGGTCCCCAGAGGGTGAATTTAGTGATGCTACCCCGCATAGCGGGCTTGCATCACCAAATTCACCCTCTGGGAACCTCATTCTGCTCAGGTGTAAGCAGAATGAGGTCCCCAGAGGGTGAATTATGTGATGCTAGTCCGCTATGCGGGGGTAGCATCACTAAATTCACCCTCTGGGGACCTCATTCTGTAAATGACAGACACACTATTTCAAGGCTTGTGCAATACAAAAGTGATGTATTCACTGAATAGAATCGTGTTCACAGAATAAGATACACAAAGTTACATGTTTGTAGAATGAAACTTCTGAGGTGGTTGATTTTGATCACAGATTTAAAGGCCCACTTAATTTTCGAATCACCAGATCACATTATATACAACATATTCCATGTTATATACCATTTGAAAGAGGAAGCTCCAAAAACATTGTATTATTAACTGATATGGTCGAATAAACTGGAAACATGTTGTTTTTGTCAAGGTACCAAGGTGTGTCCTGTATTTAATTTTGATCCGGACTGTACTATAAAGTCCATTACACTCAATGGAAGGGGAATAACTCTATATCTTAGTTTGAATTCTGATGCATTCTGGGTTGAAGAAGGGGGGGAAGTATTGGAATTAATCTCAATCACTTGGTGGACAGTCCTAGGCCACAGCTGCTTCGTATTCTGGTGGAATATATATTTTTAATATGGAATAATGTTATCTGGGCATTCGAAAATTAAGTGGGCCTTTAAGTGACCGAGTTGAGTGGAGAAAGACTAAGATAATAAACAAGCCAACTTACATTTCTATTAGATCAGCTAAGTAATTGTATATATGTATAGCCTCATCTTCATCTTCCCACACTGGTAACCATGACAACCAGTGAGGTAATATTTCATTAACATTGGTCTTTGAAGAGTTGTATTTACAAATTTTTGTAACAGCAGATATTGCGTTTTCTGTTGGATTGACATTCTCCACTGCTCGAGATTCTGGATCCTGTATGACCTGGACGAGTCGTGGAAGTGCATCTGTCAACACAAATGATTGGTTGAATTTTTATTTGTACAATAACAAATTATATTTAATAACAAAAATGATGGACAAGTATATGATACGTATTGTACAGGAGCAGCATGACCATGGTTGGTCGTCTGCCCGCTGCCCATGTATGGAAATATATAAAACATAAAGAATGGCGGTTGAATTTAAAGATGTATTCAGGGTTTGATACCTCTGGACACAGCACCAATATGTTTTATAAAGTCTATTTTTGAAAAAGCCAGTAGCTGTGTGCCACAGAACAGTTTACTAGAATCTAATTAGACGACACATTATCACCAGGTTATATAAAAATACAAAACAAAATTATTTCTGTTGATTTAATTGTTCATCAAGTGTCCCTTTAAATAACATAAATTCTAGAGATACAATATAGAATGGGATTCAAAGAAAACAAGAAGATGCACTTCGGGTGCTGTCATACCCCCAAGGTACTAATATGTAATTTGGGCAGGACGGAACCCAAATTTAAATAAAACCTTCGCAAACCCCATGTCCACCAACACGAGGTGGCTTTTTGGCACATAGGTTTTTTTTAAGAACAAATTTGACTCCAACTTGACGATGACCTGCTTGTTCTCAAAGATGATTCTTTTTAAAGATTGCTCAAGTTTTCACTTATAATGCAAATATTATAATTTCTAAGTTGAACAAACGCACATAAGTCCGTCATAAATCAATTGAACCATGACAAAATTTGAAATTGACCTGTGTTTTCTGATCTGTAAACCATTTACCAAATAACAAAAATATTATTAAATATTGTTCCAAATTTCATCCTGACAACCCAAAAACTGAGATTTTGAAGTAAATCGTAATAATCAAATTTTTAAATAATTGTAAAATTCTATGTTAATAGGGGGCATAACTCCATAAGAATTGATCATAGAGGACCCAAATTTGAAAGTGATTGCGACTTTCTCATATAAATACCACACACCAAGTTTCATAACATTCTGTGAAATATTTCTCAAGTTTTCATTCGGACATCAAGATAATCATCAAATTCTAAGTAAAAAGGGGGCGTAACTGCATCAGAAATCTTTGGGCCGGACTCAAATTTGAACTTGATCTGTGCATTCTTGAATGTGGAATACATATAAAATTTGATTGAATTCTGAATAACTGTGTGGACGGACCAAAAACCCAAGATTTTGAGATAAACATGAAATAACCCATGGCTGACTGAAATATATCCCCGGATGGACAAACAGAGGGACAAATTTCATTCAGGTCCAAAAAGATATTTGCGCAGGACAAATAACTAAGATCCAGGTAAACTAAGAAGGATAAGGCTGAGATATATGAGATATATGAGATATATGCCCGGACAGAAAGACAGAAAGACAGACAAAGTCAATCCAGTACACCGCCCCTCCCATTTTTCTTCTACAAGTGGGGGTATATTCTACAAGTGGGGGTATATTCTACAAGTGGGGGTATATTCTACAAGTGGGGGTATATTCTACAAGTGGGGGTATATTCTACAAGTGGGGGTATATTCTACAAGTGGGGGTATATTCTACAAGTGGGGGTATATTCTACAAGTGGGGGTATATTCTACAAGTGGGGGTATATTCTACAAGTGGGGGTATATTCTACAAGTGGGGGTATATTCTACAAGTGGGGGTATATTCTACAAGTGGGGGTATATTCTACAAGTGGGGGTATATTCTACAAGTGGGGGTATATTCTACAAGTGGGGGTATATTCTACAAGTGGGGGTATATTCTACAAGTGGGGGTATATTCTACAAGTGGGGGTATATTCTACAAGTGGGGGATTATTCTACAAGTGGGGGTATATTCTACAAGTGGGGGTATAATAATTTTTATCCAATTATTTAGATATCTAATGTCTGATTAATAACGATTTTCATTCAAATTTAATTAATAATGGAAGATATATTTGGAGGAGAACTTTATCTTGCAAATAACAGCAACCTCACGAATAAATTATAACTCTTTGTCGATATTTGGAAATATAGTCACGAACAGTCAGCCACCGACAACAGACAGATTATGCTCTTTTATATATATAGATACTTATCAGAAAAGCTGAAATTTGTTTAACCCTTTACCCAACAGAAGGGCCCTGTGCCAATGCATTCTCTTATATATGCGAGTTGACCATAGGTCGCCTCGCATATATAAGAGAATGCATTGGCTTAACACATTAAAAATTATAAAATTGTTAAAGAATGTAAGAAAAAATGGTAAAAAGTGTTTTTTTAGGCCAATGCATTCTCTTATATATGCGAGGCGACCTATGGTCGACTCGCATATATAAGAGAATGCATTGGCACAGGGCATTACTGTAACTATCACAATGTGGTCAAGGAGCCGGTTGCAATGATATCCATATTTGTATGGTTCTATTGAGACAGACCGAAGATATTTTAGGCTGTTGAAGCTTTATTTGGCCGGTTTTGACGGTTTGTTGGGTAAAGGGTTAAAGCGCTTGGGTCATAAAACTTACCATAATGGTGCAGTGTATTGCTTCACAATTTAATAATATTACCGTATTAAATAAATTTGAAAAAAATATTAATTTAAGCCTAAAACTGTAAGGTTATCATGGATGAAAAAAATAGCTAATTACAAAACTACTTCATTACAAATGGAGTCTCAATGTGAGACAGGATCAGTGTATGTATATTAAACAATCTTACCAGCACATATTTGTGAGTACCCTTCGCCGCCAAACTGTGCCATAACTCCAGCCCCATACGATGCTGCTTGTCGTACTTCTCCGCTTTTATCGCATAAACAGTCTAAGAGGTTTTGTAGGAAATATTGCTGATAATTGAGTGAGTGCTGAAAGTAATAAATACATTGAAATATAAATAAAATCTAAAACAACAATAACTTAAATTGAGCCCTATTCAAGTCTTTTCAAGGCCAAATGCATTAAGTTAAATCCAGATAGTATTAATCTTGGTTTAATATAGTCTAATGACACCTTTGGTTTCAGATAATAATGGTCAACCCAACTGAAATTAAACTCAGAGCTAGCTGATGCGGAATGTTTACATGTACATGTGCCTCAGAAATAAAAAATTAATTTAAAAAACTGCAAGCTTGCATACTTTAACCCTTTGAGTGCCCTAATTTACGGTCTGTAAAATCGTCCCTAAAAAATAAAAAAATTTAGATTTTTTTTTTTTGGGTTTAATTTTTTTTGGGTATGTTTAAGCATGCTATAGCGAATTTAAAAACAAACTGGATAAAATCTTAGGGGCATGTTGTAACTCAAAACTATCACCAAGTACTCATAATAATAATTTTGATGCCCATGAAAAACGTAATATTCCCTGGCAATAAACCTACATAATAAGTCTGTTAAAGAATATAAGAAAAAATTATTAAAATTGTAAAAAATAATAATTAATGATGAAAAATTGTTAGGCCAATGCATTCTCTTATATATGCGAGGCGACCTATGGTCGACTCGCATATATAAGAGAATGCATTGGCACAGGGTATATGGGTTGATATAAAAATCGCACCTGGCACTGAAAGGGTTAAACAAATTTTGGCCTCAGAAATGAGAAATTGACTTTGCATGGCCTAACTATAACTTAACCCTTTCTATTCTAAATGGATTCTACCAGTCAGTTGCAGGTACCTTGTTTCAATGCGTGTGGCAATTATAACACAGATGAACACTCAGAAACCATCTACTGCTCCCCATGGGAGGTACAGCCACAATGTAGCCAGCAATTGCACGTCGATCAATTCGACCAAGATACTACTGTGTAAAACTCACAATAGAGCAGCGGCCGGCTGTTGACAGCAAAGACAAGTCAGACATGCTAACTACTGGATCATAGAGCTCTACATGATTTATTGAGGGATATATTTAGATAGTAAGTTCAACAAATGACATATTGTCATTTGTTGAACTTATTATCTAAACATTTCCTATGGGATAACTACTCATTAGTGATGCTTAGAACAGAAAGGGTTAATGAGCTGGTGTGTTCTATGGTAATATGAGGACCTGTGTGTTCTATGTCATACACATGGAGAGAATATTGTGAGGTAATGAACTATAACTTACAGGGCCTGTGTGTTCTATGATGTCATCAAATACACAGAGAGCCCACTGTCGGTCTGGCCAGAACTGTGTTGGTGCCTGTGGGAGAAATCATCTAAGTGGTTAATAATCATATATGTCAGCAAAATGAAGCCAGTTAATAACAAGAGGTCCTAGTATACTCCCACAGTGTAAATTCAAACATGGGCATTGCCGATGACATCAACTGAGAGGGACCATTGCAATTTTATCCTTTGTAAGATCAATTATTCAACAAATAATGGTTAAAAAACATCAGCAGAATAGCCATAATGGAAAAAATCATGAACAAATCGACAAATGAAGGGTCGTAATTCAGGCAAAACAGTTAGGATAAACATGGTTTGTGCATTGATTTGGGATATTATGGCAAGCAACTTGAATAATAACTTATTGAAATAGGTTCACATTTGTTTGAATTATCAAGCCAAAATCGCGAAAATTGACAAACTAAGGTCCATAACTCAGGAAAAATGAAAATGCAAACAACGCCATTGGGCATTCTTTTGAAAGCAATCGTGATGGCAAAATTGATAAAATATCGAATGAATACATACCAACAACTTGACAAAATGTGGTAGGAGCTGTTCAAATACAGGTAGGAATTCCTCCTTGTGTGTTCCAAATAATGAATGCATAATATCAGAAATTTTACTCAGGACATAGCCATCTTCATCATCCTAAAAGTGAAATATGTTATATCTGTTACAAGAATTCATCACAATAAATAGCAAGAGATAGGTAAGATGTTTTATTATATGCTTCCCCATTAAATAGTGGGAAATTGCCGTCGCGTAGAGCGTTATATCCATCGCCTGGACCGACTCGATGGATAACACAATAGTATTACTTTTTCGGAGATTACTTCCGGTTTACAGCGGCGACTCACATTAAGTTTCAAAGCGTATCAATAACAGCCGGAATATTTTGTTAATTATCGATTTTTACGGTAAAACTGTTATTTAATTGTTATAATGTTAACTCATTTGTTTTAATATATTCTTATCATTAAATTATGTATATATTAATTTTCTCGCATCATTTCAGAATAAAACAATGGGGACTATTTCTTATGGCGGTTTTGCTCGATATTTGTCATTCAGTGGTGAGCAAATCAATTGATGGAATGTAAACAAAATGCAAATGTCAAAGCTTTCTAACAATTTGAAGTGAACTGTAGGACAAAACTAGCAATTTTGGGGCGGTTTATAACGTAGCGACTATAGCGCATATAACGAGAGGCCGATCACGATCGGCAGATGTTTAACCCATACCTTGGCGATAACGATTGGCTATTTTCATAAATCCTTACACCAACCTTTTCAACAATTTACCTTACTATTAAAGCTACTCGATCTGATTAAGCACCCCTCAGTTACTATTTATTTGGCTTCGGGGGTAAAAAATATTTTATTCAAATCGAGGAACCCATTCCTCAAAGCTCAGAGTAAGCAGATATCAATTTTTCAAATCTATTATCTTTAACCACCTGGAATATTTAGTGGCCATATGAAAGTCGATGAAGATGGATAACTCTAAAATCAAGTGGCTTTTTTGTGTCAGATATATGACAAAGCAGCAAAATTTCATTGTACAAAATGTTGATAAATAACAGATTTTGGGCAATTTTATACTATAGTGGACTGTGGTTAGCATTATTTTTGGGCAATTAATCGATTCTGATAACAGAAGCGGAATTTCAAAAAAAAAAAAAAAAAAATGGAATCTGATGATATAGGGACCATCAAATCGGATTGAGTACCTTTAAGTTCACAAGTGGCATAAGACTTATTGGGCACCTTCCATATGAACATGGATATGGCATTTGATTCCAAACCTATTAAGTCAGTTGAAAATAGATATATAGTCTTATAGAGCTCAGTCCATAGTCAGGCAGAAGAACCATACATAACAGTTAAAATTTAGTAAAATATAATTGATAATGATTGGATATAACATACTTTAATGCAGAATTATGAGATAACTAGAGGTGGGATATGAGATTGAAGATATTAGATTTATTACATTGGATAGCATACTGTATGTCTATGGAATGGGTGGGTTAATTTTGTTAATATTTTAAAGCAATTAAACCAAATGACCCTCTCTATACAGGTTAGGGGTGTGTTATCATCAACTATGACAAATATTTGAGTTATTAAATGAGATAGCAAGGGGTTGATCTTAATCACACTAATGAACTGATCAAAATAGTCTATAAATGCATGTATATGGATTTAGAAGCCCACACAATAAGTCAGTCTCAAGAATACAAGCAACATTATTATTATCCTGCACCCCAAATGCAATAGAGGGAATTTCAAAATAAGACATTTCCTCTAATGTTTTTAGAAATCCTAACTGAACCTGGCTCAAAGTGAAAGATATAATTTAATATCTGCCTATCAGATATCATGTGTCTATGGAATGGGTTAATTTTAATCCCAAAATCCATGCAAGACCAGAGAGCTATGTTGGAGTTGATAAATCCTGAGAAGTCACTGTCCACACACTATGGAAATGCAATAAACAACAGATAGCTATTAAAGTGCAGCAGTGAATATCAGATTACCGGGTATCAATAATAGAGATTATCTCTAGTCTCTCTTACTGATACCATTTGTGTAAGCTGCTACATTGTAAGCAAATCTCAAATCTGTTCAATTCTTAGTTAAAAGGGGCCATAATTCTGGTATAAAAAACAGGATCTGACCCATATTCAAACTTGATCTGTATTTTGAGTTGATAAACTCGCATACCAAATTTATCAGTTGAAAAATGGTTGATTTATCAAAATATGCAGAAATTCTATGTCAAAGGGCCATAACTCCATTAAAAAATATCGGATCAAACCCATATTCAAACTCGATCTGTATTTTGGTCCGAGAAACTTGCATACCAAATTTGATTCTGATCAGATAAAATTTTTTTGAGTTATGGTAGCATGCATGAATTCTAAGTCGAAAAAGGGCCATAACTCCGTAAAAAAAGCTCGGATCGAACCCATATTCGAACTCGATCTGTATTTGGTGCTGAGAAATTCATATACAAAATTTGGTTCTGATCAGATAGAAAATATTTCAGTTAACGCACCATGCGTAAAGTGTCTACAGACAGACAGACAGCCAGACAGACAGACAGACAGACGGACGGACGGACTAACAACGAGTGGTCAATCCGGACAACGACACTATGTTTACCATACTATGGTATGGGTAAACATAATAAAAAGAACACCTACGTGTTTAGGTTGAATACCCGGATTATCTCATTCGTGGGTACAAGGAAATACAGAATTTCCACTCGCTCGTGGAAATTCTGTATTTCCTTGAACCCACTCATGAGATAATCCGGGTATTCAACCAAAACCCATAGGTATTCTCTATATACAATTGGAGTAAATTAATCTTGAATAAACTCAACAATGCTGTTTACAAACATGCGAGTCTCCAAAAATCTCACATATATTATATACATTGGGCTAACAATATTTACCTTGAACTTGTTCGCCAGTGCATTCTCCCTATGGGATACTCGCATATAAAAGAGAATGCACTGGCACAGGATCTTTAATGCTGCACCATCATGGAAGGGTTAACACCCTTTAGAGACAGACTTTTTCCAACTGATATTAATTTCAGTCCATATATAGAATAAATATGAGTTTGAATGTGCCAATTGTGTGAACAAAAACATCAAGTTATCATAATAGTTCAGACAGGAATGGGATAACGCATGTCATGATTTCCACAGTTGCCAGTAAATAAGCTTCAGCTTACGAACTAATGCCGTGTTTTTCTGGATCAATACACCATTGACCCTTTCATGACGGGAGCTGCACTGGTGTAGCATTAAAAATCCTGTGCCAGTACATTCTCCCATAGGGAGCATCACATATATAAGAGAATTCACTGGATTACAAGGTCAACGTAAATATCGTTAGGCCAATGCATTCTTTATATTGGTGAGGCTCCCTATAAGAGAAAGCATTGGCACAGGGTTTTCACAAAATTTCATGAAGCTCCAGTCATATAAGGGTTAAAGCCACAAGCTGTTTGAATCTTTAGTAAGCTATTTTACAATATACAAAGCTAATTTATTGTTTATGAATTTGTTTTTGTTTCTGGATATGTTTTCCAGATTTTGAGGGGAAAAAAACTAAAAGCCTCCCTCATCTCAAATTTGAGAGCTAATTGCCTGAGAACAGATATTTTATATTAATGGACCAATCGCACATGTGTGCGGTTTTAAATTTTATTACTTACTTCCTGAGGCTCACGCCAACGATCATTGCATCTTTACCAAGATCGCAGATGATAAACATCACAAGTATAACACAAGTTTGCATATGGTTACCAATTACATTAATGAATCAGGGAAACATACAGATAAAACATTTTTTCAACAGATTGAACACGAATAAAAAGGTTGCACTGCTGGGTTTCGAGGCCATGCATGCAGGATTGAGAAAACGGGAATTTTACTTAATTCATGTTTTAATCTTTTTTAAGGGCATGGATGAAAAAACTGACCTCATCGACCAAGGTGTCCTCTACATCTTCATCATAATCTTCCTCCTTCCTTTTTTCTGAAATTAAAGTAGAATTAATTTATTGAGAAATTTTGAGGAAATCCTTTATTTTCACTGGATATACGAGCAAAGTTCTTAACTTAATTGAGATAAGTGTTCCCCGAGGCTGGTATCAAGTTCATAGTCAAGATTTTAAATTGTTGTATAACATAAAACAATTTTAATTTAGGTTCAAATTCAATCACATATTTAGGTTCAAATTCAATACATATTAATTTCAACTATTTGAGAAATATAATTAATTACAGTCCATAACAATTACATATTACCAAATCCATGGTCTGAAGTCAGTCAACATATCAATGGTAGTGAGGATAAAAATTGAGCGATCATTTCAAGATTTAATAGCTTACCTTTCCTCTCGTTTTGTTTATCGAAATGTTGCTTTAATAATTTATCACAGAGAGTCATAAGGGCCACGGTGTTTTCTGTAGTAAGGCATCCTTTGCCAAGTTTCTCAATACACTGAAGAGAACAATAAGTAAAAGATCGATGTTATAGTTTTGAAGATACGAACATGGTCCTATTATCAAGGTATTTCACAATAAACATCTTGCAAATAAAATGGGATAAGTCCACAGATACATCAGAGGATTGGAATTTTCAGGAAACAAAATGACACAGCCTCCCTACATGAATAATTTTATATATTGGCGAGTCGAAAATTATGAACTTCTTGCAAACCGAGGTAAGAATGAGGCCTGTTAACACAATATGACAGACAAATATAAGGATAAAACTCCAGAGTTGTATGCATAATTTTGGTAAATGTTGGAAGTTTATATGGCCATAAAAACATTTAGCAAATGTTCTGGACTCAAGAGTTGAACATTTTCAAATATAGAGATAAAAGATTATCTGAAGAAATATCGTTGATGCATGCGGTTTGTTTCATCATGATATTCCCAGATTTATGAGACCCTATTTCATAAATAAAATCCTTGACAAATAAATATATTAAATCTGCATGGATTCAACAATCAAAATCAAAATGTCACCAGAATGTTATACAATACATATACACGATAATTTTGAAGTACTAAACAGAATCAAGTCATAAAATAACACAATAAATAAGCGCCATTCCAATTCATTGAATTTCTGGATTCGGAAATTGAACCAGACACGTGACTGTCCAGTAAAACTTATATTACATTATCTCTTAATTGGAAACTATTTTTTACTTCATGTGCTGCTCGCCGACTCTTCATTCTAATCCATGGCAATGGCACTAATTTTCAGAGATGTGGCAGAAATTAAATTAATCGATAATACCTTTCCGAATATTCATGTGATAGACCACCAAGCGACCAAACTATTCACTAGTTATCTTGGGAGTCTAAATCACAGTCAAAATTTTCAAACACGATGATCATAGGTTTATCTTTCAATTATCATTATGTTTGTCAGTAATTATCTTATACATTGAAATTTAACCTGACCGTATTCCTTAACCCTTTACCCAACAGAACGGCCCTGTGCCAATGTATTCTCTTATATATGCGAGTCGACCATAGGTCGCCTCGCATATATAAGAGAATGCATTGGTTTAACACATTAAAAATAATAAAATTGTTAAAGAAAGTAAGAAAACATGGTAAAAAGTGTTAAAAAAAGATTTTTTTAGGCCAATGCATTCTCTTATATATGCGAGGCGACCTATGGTCGACTCGCATATATAAGAGAATGCATTGGCACAGGGCATAACTGTAACTATCACAATGTGGTCAAGGAGCCGGTTCCAATGATATCCATATGTGTATGGTTCTATTGAGACAGACCGAAGATATTTTAGGCTGTTGAAGCTTTATTTGGCCGGTTTTGGCCGGTTTGTTGGGTAAAGGGTTAATATGACAATATTTTCAACTCAGTTTTGTAAATTGTAGATCTTTCCTTGGTTTCCCCATGTGAGATTAGTTGGTTAAATTTTACAAACTACCAACCTTAGAAATAGAACAGAGATGCTCGGGTAATAATATTACAAACTAGAACCGTAGCAATAGAACCGAGATGCTCGGGTAATAATATTACAAACTAGAACATTAGCAATAGAACCGAGATGCTCGGGTAATAATATTACAAACTACCAACATTAGCTATAGAACCGAGATGCTCGGGTAATAATATTACAAACTACCAACATTAGCAATAGAACCGAGATGCTCGGGTAATAATATTACAAAACTACCAACCTTAGCAATAGAACCGAGATGCTCGGGTAATAATATTACAAACTACCAACCTTAGAAATAGAACCGAGATGCTCGGTTAATAATATTACAAACTACCAACCTTAGCAATAGAACCGAGATGCTCGGGTAATAATATTACAAACTACCAACCTTAGCAATAGAACCGAGATGCTCGGGTAATAATATTACAAACTACCAACCTTAGCAATAGAACCGAGATGCTCGGGTAATAATATTACAAACTACCAACATTAGCAATAGAACCGAGATGCTCGGGTAATAATATTACAAACTAGAACATTAGCAATAGAACCGAGATGCTCGGGTAATAATATTACAAACTAGAACATTAGCAATAGAACCGAGATGCTCGGGTAATAATATTACAAACTACCAACCTTAGCAATAGAACCGAGATGCTCAGGTAATAATATTACAAACTACCAACCTTAGCAATAGAACCGAGATGCTCGGGTAAGACACTCATTTCTGGTTCTATTTCAGCAGACTTCAACAGTTCGGGGCAAATGAATGCCCACATTTCTTTCACAAACTGCTCGCCTTGTATTTCTGCACATTCTATCAAGAACGGCAGACTCTCTGCAGCTGCTATCCGAACATGTGATATATGTTAAGGGAATCAAATCTATGCTGAGAGCTTCTCAGTTTGTCATGCCAGAGGAACTATATGCCAAATTTTCTCTGCTAACACGCTATGTTCAGGCCATGTAAAATCAATTTCCCATTTCTCAGGTCAAGTTTTTATTAAAAGCATGCGCATGCGTATTTAGATTTCATTTTTTATTTCTGGGCCACACACCAACAAAGCATTCCACCTCCATATCGGCTAGCACCAGGTCTAATTTCAATTACCCATGGCCATTATTTCCCCCAACAAATAAATGTCTGTAAAAAGTCAGTTGATCGATTCCATGTGACTTATTTCAGAAACAAAAATCGCATCAGAGATGTTGGATTGAGTAGCGGTAGGTACAGTAATGCTCTAAGTAATCGACTCCTTAACCACAGCAGAATTATGGGTAACTTTTCAGGATTTAGTCGGAAATATGGCTTGTTGCCATTCATCGGAAAGCTCTCACCGATTACTTAGAGCATTACTGTACATCAAACATGGGCTTGGTTTGACAATGTATTAATTGTACCTGGCTACCATGCACAAGTTTGTAGATATTTGTTTTCCTCAAAAGATGATATGGCATGTTAAAACATCTAACAGACTTTAAAAACATTGAAAATAATGTACAAAAAATTATGGTTATTATTTTTGTTATGTCTGTTTTGTTTTGCTTAATATATCTTGTTTTCTATAACCTTGTTTTTGGAGAAAAAATTCCACACAGTTGCAGAAATAACTTCACTGCTCATATAGAATAAATATACGGTTGCAGAATTGTTTTATAATCTTTGTCAAACTATTTACACATGCAGATAGTCTTATGGATGAAAGGATATCTTCATTGAAGTAGAATTTGAGTAGTGGCACCATTATGTGAACAACCTGATCAACATAGGGAGCAAATCCTTCTTTGAGTTCTCTGGCGTAACACACCAGCATCTGGCATGCTGTCGCTTTATCCTCCAGACCAGCCGTCCTGATGCCGAAACTTTGCTAAAAGACAATGGAAGAAATGTAGATTGGTCCATTCCTCATAACTGTTCAGTTTAGAATTATCTCCAGGCATGATTGGTATTTTTTATATTATGACCAAAAAAGGTGAAAAAAGAATTCAATTTTCTTTTAAACATTTTGGTATCTTTTTACCCACCAATATGTTCATACATATTGAGCATTAACTGTTAACTTATCTATGTGATTGATAGATTGACTATCATGTGTACACATAGTGGCATAGAGCATAAAGTATATGACTACACTGAAGAAAATGATTAGCTGATCATCATAGTCTGGTGTACTTATTGTAACTCAAGAACAACACAATTGAAAGCACTGGAGGAAATTTAGGAACACATGTTATAATGAAGAGGTGTCAATTTATAGACAACAATAACAATTGTGAATAGTCAGGGGCATTATAACATTATTGGTAATCCCTATCATATAGGTATACAAGTAGCAACGAGAGGCCGATCACGATCGGCAGATGTTTAACCCATACCTTGGCGATACTGATTACCTATTTTAATAGATTCTTACACCAACCTTTTCATGAGTGCAAAAAAATCAACTATTCACACCTTACTATTGAGGTCACAAGTGGAATCAGACTTACTGGGCACCTTGCTCACATATGCACAATAGGAACATGGATATGGCAATCAATTTCAACCAGATATGTCTTATAGAGTGATAAAGCTAATTAAGCTAAATCCATAGTCAGAAAGATGCACCATAGCTGTTTTTATTATGTTTTTTGTTAAAAATTCATGGGATCATTTAGATGGGAGAAAAGGGTTAATATTTCCCATTTAAAAAATCAATACATGAACCACTGTACAAGTGAGGGATGTATAGACTTGGATATAAAATTATTGATAATGATTGGATATAAAAGATTTTAATGCTGAATTTTTAGATAGCTAGAGGTATATGTACTAGTATGAGATTGGTCAGATTGAAAATAAGATTCATTACATTGGATAGCATACTGTATGACCATGGATTGGAATGGGTAGGGTTAATTTTCTTCTAAGCTGAACATTGGAAAGATGTAATTTATGTAACAGCGGAAATATAATTTATGGTTAATTTTATCAAACCAATCGATCCCAAAATCTAAACAAGTGAAGAATGCATCAACATGGATGCAATTATATATAGTGATCATGTAAAGTATATCTAGTTACTAGTATCACATTGTGTCAACAGGATTGGTGGAGATGTTAATATTTTTAAGCAAATCAACCATATGACTCTCAATATGCAGGTTAGGGGTGTGTTATCATAAACTATGCCAAGAACTATAAATAAAATAAATGGAAATATTTGAGTTATGAAATCGGATAGAATAGGGTTAATCTTATCCAAACTAATGAACTGATAAACACAAAAAAGTCTATAAAAAGCATGTCATTGGATTTAGCAAAACCCACACAACAAGTCAGTCCCTAATGTCATGAAGACTATATAGACAGCAGACCTCTGGCCATCACTGTCATATTCATTTTATTTATGCAGTAGAGTGAGGCTTGAGATCAGATTATAGGAATGTGAGACTTAAATAAACAAACACTGCACACAGCCCAGATGCTGTGACAAGCTTCTCCAGAGATGAGCTCAATTATTCACTTAGTGTTATTTGTCTGTCTCCAACTAGCATTGGCTAAGGAGAACCCCTAAACACTCTGTGAGCCATGGTATTTATCTAATGTGAAGCTAAAGAGAAACTCATTTCCAATAAGACACTGGCTGTGTAATAAGATCTCCTCTGCTAAGCCGACTGCCTGCAGGCATTAATTAGATTATAAGCTACTTGAATTTTAAATGGCCATAACTCTGTTAAAATATACCAGATCAAACTCAAATTTGAACCTGATCTGTATTTTGGGGTGAGGACCATATGTACCAAATTTGGTGCTGATCAGAAGAAAAATATTAAAGTTAACACAGCTTGGATTAAGTCTATTTAAAAACAAGAGCAGAAAGGGTTAACTAAACGATACCAAAAACCATACAGATAAAGAACGTGCTATGAAAAACCTAGGTAAGAAATATGAGGCATATCAGAAGAAAATTGTTTGACTTAGATGCATCAGATAGCATTTGTGTGCAGGGTTAATTTTTTCCAAACCGATCAACCGATCGATACCAAAAACTATACAGGTGAGGGGTGTGTCATTATAAACCTACATATCAAATATGAAAACAATCGGACAAAAAGTACTTTGGTTACAGCATCGGATGGCTCATGCCTATGTGCGGATGCAAAGTGTTAATAATTTCTAAACCGATCAACTGATCGATACCAAAAACTATACAGGTGAGGAGTGTGTTATCATAAACATGCACATAAAATTTTAACACGATCCGATAAAAAATATTCAAGTAATTGAATCGGAAAGCAAGTGTCTACGGACAGACGGACAGACGGACGGCCGGACAGACGGACGGACGGACGGACGAACGACGGATGGTTGATCCGGACGTCGGCATTATGTGTACCATACATGGTATGGGTACACATAAAAATTAAGGGCCCTGCGAAACGGATATTTTCATTTCCAATCGAATCTCGAATCGAAATCAGCCAAGTGATTCAGAATCGAATGGAATCATTGCTTAAGTGGTATCAAGAGTGAAGATGTAGATATCACTTGACTGAGTGGCCATACTGGTATCAATTTGCATACCTTGGTAACGACGATAAGTGAACGTCGGTATATAATGTAAATATTATCCATAAATGGTTCAAATTTGCAATTAACCAATTAAGTGTGCATTTGTTGTGTCCATCTCTGCTATAAACAATCACATTCACGCAGCTGAAGTTCAACATATATGAAATTTTGCTAGATCAGTTACAATAGTGCAATGCTTCGATGCTCTATATAGTATAGCTCAGTCTACAACAGTGATTGAGTGGTATCATAATCTATCTTCGCGAAAAAGAAAAGTTGTCCATTGAGAATGCATCTGGTGCCAATGATTCATTACAATTCGAATCAGGACAGCCAATTTCGAATAAAATAAAATCAGACGAAAATTTCCAAATTGCATCGTATCGAATCACAGGGCCCTAAGCACAATGTAATTTTTTTTGGCCTTACCCTTCAACTCTAGAAGGGGTTGGAATGCTTTAGACTCATCACTTGCTGTCAGTGCAATTGTCACTCTATATAAAAGTTTACTCAATCTTTCAATATGCAAGAAAAGAAGAACAAGAGGTGTGCACTCGCGTGCTAGCATACCCCCACCATGGCAAATTCAACCCGCATTATCCGTAAACCCAACAAAAAAGAATGTAAGAAAAACAAAATATAAAAATTGTTAAAGAATGTAAGAAAAATTGATACAAATTTTTTAGTTTTAGGCCATTGCATTTTCTTATATATGCGAGGCAACATATAGTTGACTCGCTTATTTAAGAGAATGAATTGGCACATGGTCTTTAAGGTTGCACCAGCGTAGCTCCCATCATGAAAGGGTTAATACTGTTCACTAATTTATAGCTAACCTGATCACTGAGAGTAACAAACTGCCAGTCTGCATCATTCTCTAAGTTCTTCATGTCATCAGCTACAACAGATTCAATATAATAGCCAGGTATAGTTACACAACATGTGACATGCATTGCTATTATATTACTTTATAGAATAAAAGGTCAGCGACCATGTGTCCCCCGAAAAGGTGGCTTTTTCGTAAGGATAGCTTTTTTTTTTTTTAACTCTGTCATTATTCATCAGAACATGACCATATTCAAACTTGGCCTTAGCCTTCTGAAATTGAAATAAAGAGATCCAGTTGAATTTAAAAACAATCAGATAACAAAAAGTTAAGTTATCATCCAGAAACCAAAATAATTGGCAAATTCTAAGTCTACAAAGACCATAACTCCAGTGAAAATGGGCAGACTGAACCCATATTCGATCTACCTATTTTCTGATAACCTCACATACCAAATTATTTTTGTTCAGATCCGATTTTAATACACAAACTATTGTTTTCATCCAGAAACCTTAAAACGACAAAATTCAAAATAGAAAAGGGGCCATACTATGGAAAAAATGGGTGGACTACACCCACAATCGAACATAACCTGTGCTTGGATTCATAAACTCACATACCAAATCTGGTTTCTTTCCGATAACCCAAAATAAAGTTATCATCCAGAAACTTTCTGAACCGACATATTCTAAGTCGAAAAAGGGCCATAACTCTGGAAAAAATGGGTGGACTGCACCCATATTCGAAATTTACCTGTGTTTTGAGCTGATAAACTCACAGTCCAATTTAGTTTTGATCCGATAGCCTAGAATAAAGTTAACATCTGGAAACTTTCCGGACGGACGAACAGATTCTAGGTCTAAATGGGACATAAATACAGCAAATTTGGGCAGACCAAACCCATATTCAAATTTGACCTGTGTTTTGAACTGATAATCTTACATAACAAATTTGGTTTCGGTCCGATAGCCCAAAATAAAGTTCTCATCCGGAAACATCCGGACAGACACCGGCTATTTTAATAGTAAAAAAAATATTTCAGGGGGACAAAAATCTGGTGCAAAGAGTCACATCATTTAGTGACTGGTGAATCTGAAATATGTCAACTCGAGTAGAAAGATTATTACATTTTTTTCCAGTTGAAAACATCTACTATATACCATGAACATACTGTAACACTACCACTGAATTCTCTGCAGAATATCTTGGAAGTTTTGAGAGAATAAGACCACTTACGGTCAGCCACAGTGATTTCTGGTTTGATTAAGTTTTGAGAGAATAAGACCACTTATGGTCAGCCACGGTGATTTCTGGTTTGAGAGAATAAGACCACTTACGGTCAGCCACGGTGATTTCTGGTTTGATTGAAGCTGCTTTGAGAACAGGCCCCATCACTAAAGGTAGGTACTGTTGAAATTCTTTGCCCATGATTTTACACATTCTGGCCCAGGCTGATATCAAATATGAAATCTGAAAATTAGATAAATCTGTATAATTACAAACTTGCTCAAAGCAGATATTTAAATTAATTTTATCAAAATTGCCAGCACACAACGTCATTCTATCATATAAATAAAATATAGTGACTATAGTTAGTCAAATCATTCTCAGCAATTTGTTCGGGATGAATGGTGGACTGTTTGTTTACATTGTTGCGTAGTTCAGATACTGTGTTTATGAAATGGTACATTCATTGCTGTTGAACTAATCAACAAAAATAGATGGGTGCAGTGGTTGAGTCAGAAGATATCAGTTTGAAGTAGTGAAATAAGTACATAATGTCTTTAAGTTCCGGAGATTGTTGCTCAAAGCTCATTTACATAATAAAGATGGTACATTGACTCATCTTCTAGGACCAGCTGATTTGAACATGGCTCTTCATAACCAGTGATCACACTGTCATTTTTCAAAAATGCCCAAACAAAATTTGATTTAGCCACAGTTGTTTTTACCCCAAAATCGGAAATCTAATTCAAAAACCCAAATTGATTCTGTAACCGGAGAGATATAAGAATCAAATTTATAGTATGATCATTTGCTAATTGATCAGGTGATCCAGCTTGATGGGTATTACGGAGGCACTAACGGCAGTGCACTATCAAACAATGTAATAAAACAGTAATGAGGATTAACTCTAATGATTCCTTTGTCTGTCATAAGGCTGAATGGTGGGTAGTGGTATATTGTCAAGTAACACAAGTGGGATTAAAGAAGTTGAGACACCATATTTGATGGTAAGAACAGATGGTAAATAAAACAAAAATATTCATTAACTGTGAGAAAAGAAAATGAGGAGTTAATTTGGCCTAAGTTTTTTTAATTTGGCACAAAAAAAAAATCAGAATTGGCAAAAAAAATTGGCCAAAAGATTTTTCAGACCAGCATGGACACTGTTTATAACCCACATGATGGTGATAAAATATATAGTTCAAACCTACCTGTGGATCATCATCTGGGAGATCTTGTTCTGTTTGAGACTTCAGTAGAAGCTGCATTACTTGGCTTCCATGGTCCATAAACTAGCAAAAGTATACATAAATAAATAATTTTCAGACAATAAACCTCAGTTTTAAGAGAAAATTTGATCAGAGATGTGTGATTTCTCTCTAATGTATCTCGCGAGAGACCAAGAGAAAGCAGGTGCTCATACAATGGTTAAATATGGACTTTTGGGTACCAAGAAACGGAAAAATATTGCAGTTTTATTTGCACTGTTTATCTTCAGTTGTGTGATATATGTGTAACAGTTGCATGTGATTTAATTGGGATGTATTGTTTATGTGACCTTTTCTAGAAGAAATATATGTGCTCAGAGCAG
Organism: Siphonodentalium dalli; assembly: GCA_032622095.1. Taxonomy (NCBI): domain Eukaryota; kingdom Metazoa; phylum Mollusca; class Scaphopoda; order Gadilida; family Siphonodentaliidae; genus Siphonodentalium; species Siphonodentalium dalli. The sequence continues at coordinate 267,804,492 of CP136064.1, read as the reverse complement.
TATCATGAAAATTGACGGATCCAACAATAAACTGCTATGTTATATAGGTTTGTTGGCGCCCGCTCAGACGCCTGCCAACTGTCCCTCGCCATATCAATAGTCAAGTTTAAATCAAGTACTGAATCTGACTGAATGCCCAAAATAATCCATAAAGGTTAGTGTCAAACCCAGTGGGTACATTGACATCCATTTGGACCAACTTTTAGCCATAGTGTGATAGATTTCAACTGTTTATGAAGGTGGGGTAAGGTGGGGTGATAACCTCCAGTTTGTGTGCTATTGAGAGGTTGGAACAAAACCAGATCGCATAATGATTGCATTATGATAGCTTTTAGTTTTACAATAAATCATAGTCGTAATTCGCAACATGCAGATCTACCAAATTTACCTTGTCTTTACCAACAGCTAAGCCAATCAAACTTATACACTCTATAGTCTTGCCTCGTAGAACCTTCAATTCTGGATTGGTGGCATTTTGTACAATATAAAGTAGACACGGCATGAACCTGGTGGTGAACAAAAAGAGAATTGTTAATGGCTGGTATGCCCAGTAGTGAACAATGTAAATATACTATCTCAATGATCTCTCTCTACAAACTACTTTACAAGTAAATGAGCATATTTTGTACTTTTGTCATATTCAGTATAGAGAATGGATATATATCAGGATTCATAATAACTTGCACAGATTGGGGTATCAAGACGCTTTTTCCTAGCAAGTAAGAAGGGACATTTGAGGGAATAACAATTTTTATTTTTTAGAAGGCTTTAACCCTTTACCCAACAGAAGGGCCCTGTGCCAATGCATTCTCTTATATATGCGAGTCGACCATAGGTCGCCTCGCATATATAAGAGAATGCATTGGCTTAACACATTACAAATTATAAAATTGTTAAAGAATGTAAGAAAAAATGGTAAAAAAAGATTTTTTTTAGGCCAATGCATTCTCTTATATATGCGAGGCGACCTATGGTCGACTCGCATATATAAGAGAATGCATTGGCACAGGGCATAACTGTAACTATCACAATGTGGTCAAGGAGCCGGTTCCAATGATATCCATATTTGCATGGTTCTATTGAGACAGACCGAAGATATTTTAGGCTGTTGAAGCTTTATTTGGCCGGTTTTGGCCGTTTTGTTGGGTAAAGGGTTAAACAATATTTTTCATCTATAGTGTTGGTCTGTCTAAACCATAAAAAGAACGTAGCATGAAGTATCTTAGCCAACATAATTAGAAGAAAACGGGAATATCTGACTGTAGGGAATGGGAGGTACATCATTCATCAGAGGATATATATTATTACTTTATCTTAGAAGCACAAATGATTAACCCTTTCTTTTAACTAAACTCTCATTGATGAGTAGTTCCTAAGAAAATGTTCAGATAATAAGTTCAGCAAATGACCATGAACTTATTATCTGAATAATAGAAATATTAATAGAATCATTCTGCAATTGTATTATATGTTAATATTGTCTGCTTAAATTTCCTGAGCACCTCTCAAGATCAATAAAATACTATTTCAATGTATAGTTTCATAACTGAAGGGATCAATTCATTTAGAGAAGTAAGTTTTAACCCTTCCATGACTGGAGCTTCTTGAAATTGTGCGAAAACCTTGTGCCATGCATTCTCTTATATCGGCGAGTCTCCAATAGAGAGTGCCGCATATATAACAGAATACATTGGCCTAACCATAATTACATTGCTCTTGTAAGGCAGTGCCTTCTCTTATATATATAAATGTATATAAGAGAATACATTGGCCTAATAATATTTACATTTGACCTTGTAAGCCAGTGCATTCTTTTATATATGTGAGGTTCCCTGTAGGAGACTCACATATATAAGAGAATGCACTGGCACAAGATATTTTATGCTGCACCAGAGCAGCTCCCATCATGAAAGGGCTAATTTTGCTTCGAATTGAAAAATATTTTACCTGTCGTAGTATTCACGGAACTTTTCTTCTGCTGTGTCTGCTACTGATGCTAGTGTTGTAACGGTCTGTTCCAATACCATCTTAGTACCATTCGCAAGTAGCTGTAGGGAAATACAATTCAATTCAAAATTCTCCTCTGTAACAAGCTTTCTGATTCGTTGAGAGACACCTTTTTTCAATTCATGTTGTAGTTGAATATGATTTGGGGGGCAACAAGTGAAAACATTTCAGGACACTGTGGTTTAAGAGAGATAAGTTTTAAAACATAAAAGTTAATTTTACCAAGAGAGGGCCATTGGTCAGCAACAGGGATAAATTGTTGTTCTTGGACATGAATAATTAACATTATGATTAACTCTTTCGCTGCCACCCGCCACCACAGACGTACCCCCCAGTGCCACGCATCCTGTACATATATCCATGTATTTCAGGTATATATGGGTAATACATTATATCTCAAGCAGTTTCTAATATAATTAGTTGAAACTTTACATGTATATAGACATAGGTATACCCTGTCGAATGCCACCGTGGACACGCCCACCAAGGTCACGTGACCTTGGCGGCCATCTTGGATTAGTGGCTATTTGCCTGTATATGTACATTTTGTGTGGGTATGAATGGGTGTGTTGTTTGTTTTCTAATTTTCAACCCAATTATACGATGTCCAACAGTAAGGTACACGGGAGCTACCTATATGAACCCACTTTGGACATAAAATAGATCACGTGACGTCGTGACCTTGGCGTCCATTTTGGATTTATGCAAGTTGCCACATATTTGTAGCAAAATGGGATACAATGGCGCACTTTGTTGAGTTCGTGCTTTTGTTGCTTGAATATTCCCTGATAGGTACAATTCCAAATATAGATATATATATAACCATACCCATATGTATATATACCTGCAGGGGGACATATGACCCTGCTCCGCCCCTTATAAGTCACGTGATCTTGGCGGCCATCTTGAATTTCAGGAAAATTGGGTTTTACGATGATTTATGTGAATTATATGGGTCACGCGGGCGTACGCATGGTCAACTCACCAGCATAATTGATTTACCTGCCTGTTATCACCACTGGAAAACGATACAATAGACAAGGGTTGTTCAAAACCAGTAAAGGTGTATTATAAATAATAGGTATACGTATCTTATGTGCCGCAGGCGACCCTCGATCATTAGAGTATAGAGGTTAGTTACCCACCCGCCACCCTATCCCGCCACCCATAGTATCTTATGCGCCGCAGGGGCCCCTATATAGAGGCTACTGCCCACATAAATATTAGGTATAATTATCTTATGCACCGCAGGTGCCCCTCGATCATTAGAGTATAAAGGTTAGTTACCCACCCACAACCCCATAGTATCGTATGCGCCGCAGGCGCCCCTATAGAGGCTACTGCCCACATAAATAATAGGTATAAGTATCTTATGCGCCGCAGGCGCCCCTCGATCATTAGAGTATAGAGGTAATAACAATAACTTCTTCAGTCCTGAGTCTTTTGCGAGCAGCCATTTTCGACTGATAACCATGTGCTAACAACAATGACGCAATATTCCGGCTCTGACTACTCCCATAACGTCAGAAATAGCATGACCTTGAGGACATTGTCGCTTTAAATTGTTCGCGCGCAACAGTACTACAGATAAATACATTGTACACTGTCAAACATATCCCATACATTAGACTACATACCAAATTCGCAAAAATGCGCGATTGGCAGCGTCTCCGAAGTTCGCATTTATGCGCGTTTGGCAGCGAAAGAGTTAATCTACATGGAGACGGTCATAACGTAATGGATCATCATTGGAACGTACTATGCTGGTTTTGTTACTAGAGGTGGCATCCTTAGAAATGTCAACATCAATAACATATGTGACCCACCATATCAAATCCAGTCGTAAGTTGGGAATTTTTTACCCTGTGCCAATGCATTCTCTTATATATGCGAGTCGACCATAGGTCGCCTCGCATATATAAGAGAATGCATTGGCCTAACAATTTTTTCTTGTATTCTTTAACAATTTTATAATTTCACCCATACAGAGCCCCAGACAAACATGAGCAGACAACACTCTTCTATATGCTTCTATATATGTGTGGGGCTCCCTGCAGGGTAATGGATGTTTTTTATTTGA